>OX392525.1:2158797-2903797 GCA_947623375.1 Apotomis capreana
CTGAAGGCTATATAGAGGAGTCAATCCAAAATAAACACAGTATCTATCGAAGGAATTAAAATATCCTCAAAGCAAAAATCACAACCAACATTTGACCCACGCCCATCAACATCGCGGGTTGAGAATGAGCCTTAATGAAACAACCTTTTTGAGAAAAAGTCTACGTCTCTACTATACCTACTCTCCATTCTCTCCAACCTTTACTTCGACTTCGAGTGAAAATACTGAACATACTTCTCAATTACAAACCACGCCGACCCAGCTTAGTTTACAGGGGAAAACCATACATTTAAATGTAAAGAATTGTACAAATTGCCCTTTAAATTTTTCTGAGGTTAGATTAACGGCTGTACTACGTAATTGTAAGAAACTTTGTTATAGGTAATAAATATCGTAATTTTATATTGAAATTCGTTTATTTTCCTCGCATTCAAAGTGAAAAGTAGAGTGTTTAACGCGAGACTAAACAACCATAATGACACTCGAACTATTAGCCACCCTCGCTTAGCTCGGGTGGCTAAAACATCTCGTGTCATTATGGCTTGTTTTAGTCCCTTGTTGAACAATCTACTATTATGTATTTACACTAAGATTCAATTTTGTGTGCACACTTATTCTGAGTTCGCACTCCTGCATAAACCTCACTCTCCCCACTTCATACCTTTCCCCTCCTATCCTATCTGTCATTTCCATTGGCGCCATTGTTAAATTTGATAATTTGAATTTGACGCTATTACTGTTTTGTACGTGATCGAGTGAAGTGTCGTTGATTTCTATCCGCGCTTATCCTCTTCGTTTAAAACAGTAATAAATAAATAAATATTGGATCACCTCACACAAATCGATCTAGTCCCAAATTAAGCTCAAGAAGGCTTGTGTTATGGGTACTAGACGAGGATATGCGTACTTATATAGATAAATATATACTTAAATACATAGAACAACCACGCTTGCATGCTTGGGTCAAGCACAAATATTCGAGTTCATCACACAAATATTTGCCCTGGCCGGGATTCGAACCCGGGACCGCCGGCTCAGTAGGCAGGTGTCTACAAACCGAGCCAAACGCGTCGTCAAATGAACGCCTTCTTTCTTAGTTAGCCAGTCTGGCGCCATCTGTTGGGCATAATTTCCTTTGTCCTCGCATCACACCGAAACGGTTGGACAAATTTAAACGGATTTTGGCACAGGGGTAGCTAGATGGACATCCAAAGATGGTTATAGGATACTTTTTTCACTTCTCCTGCTCAAAAAGTACGTCGTTTTAAGTTCGCAAAGCGGGGCTTAAATAGTACATTTAGCCCCTAGGGTTTAAAAGGAAACCATACAATCCCATACCAATTTCTATGACACTGAAAAAAAAATCTTGTTTTACCGGCCAGCTACATACTATTTACAAATAAAATAAACCAACCTGCAACCTGATCAGATCGACCCAATGAAAAAAATAAACTAAAAATTTACAATGTACTGGAATATTAACTGAAATTTTATTTGAGCACGTTTTATGATCAAAATTTAATCTTAAACATTTTATCTTGGGTAAGAATATTAAAAATGATACAATAAATTTAATGTTATTCCAGTCTTATATTTTTCTGATCACACCGCGACTAAACCTGCTACCACTTAAAAAAAATAACCCCCGAGTCTTCAGTAAAAATAACACCAATGCCAACATAAATTTACCAGGAAAGGCTGTAACATTAAATATAAAAAAATCCTCAAATTATAACTGAATTTTTCTTAAAATTAATTATTTTAATTTTTAAGTTTTTTAATTTTTTCAGTCGAAGTGAAAAGCAGAGTGTTTAACATGGGGCTACAAGCCATTATGACACTCAGATATATTTGGCCTCGCTCACTTCGTTCGCTCGTCCAAATCGTAATTACCTAGTGTCACAATGGCTTGTTTTAGCCCCTTGTCAAACAATCTACTATATTTGCAACCGAGGATTTCGTAGCCCTACGCGCGGAGCCGATAACATGGAAAAATGCGTATGTAACGGAAACTCACTACGAGGACAGCTAGACAGTGCCCACGGAGCGGGTTCTCGGTGTTCAAAGTGTTAAGATTGCTTCTATGTACTTTGTTTTTGTCATAAATTGTCATAATAACCCTTGTACCTATTTCATTTGAAAACCTATTTTTTTTATTGGATGACAAAAATATTTAACAGACAGCAACTTTATGGATTTTATGACTCATGGTATTCTACCATACAATTATTGTACCAAATGTTATATTCGGTAGTAATTAATTAATACACCATTATATTTTAACTGACACGTTTTTATTTCGTTCCTATAAATCAATATCTGACTTTGGCAGGGATGACAGTCTTGCTAAGCTTTCATAGATATGACACTCTCCCCCACTTACTAAAAAACGAATGAATAAGCATCTCCTCACCATAAACTAAAACAGTCTCCACTACAATAAATAACTCAATAAGAAGTCTACGCATAATACGCATATTCTTGTAACGCATAGTAAAACATAAATAATAATAATATGTAATACAATAACAAAAGTCCGTAAAAAAAAAAAATAATAATAAATAAATTGGGTTTAACATATGTGTGATCTACATGCTGCCGGCAATGTCTGTCATAGTCATGGTCAAAGGCCACATTCTCTGAAAAGTAAAACAACAATGTTAAATAGGTATAATGTATTTTTTTAATTTTACTAATTATTTTAAACTTAAAAAGTAAATTGGACTCTATACACTTGGGAGATTTGAATCTTGCATATTATTTACTGCATAAAATTGAACAAATTGTTGCTAAATGTTTACAAATGAAGCGAAAATTATAAAATTTAATGATTCGGACAGGATTCGAACCTGCGTTTCCAACGAATCATTGAATTTTTAAATTTTCGCTTCAATTGTAAACATTTAGTTTACGTTAGCAGACGTTACTGCTTTAATAAAAATAAATTATTGCTAATTCAAATCATAACCCAAAGCCATATATCTAAATGCTAATGCACTGTAAGTGGTTTTTATACTGAATGGCCCGCTCCGCTCCATCCTGTGTTGTGTTACCAAAAACCCGAATTAGATTTGTTTGTACATGGTAGTGATAATAATTTTTAGTACAATATCAACTTTTTAATATAATTTATGATCTGCCAAGATCAGCTCTTCACAAGGGTATAATCAGTGTAATGGATAATATGTGAATGTAAGTGAGACGTGCATCTACCTACTTGTTGTTTGCAAATAAATCAGCGCCGTATACCCACCCTATACACAGACTTGTGTAGCAGTCAAAAACAATATTTTACACTGTGTGCCTTGCAAAAAAAAAACATTTAATACAAATGTTAAAGTTAGGGTTTATGGCTTATGCTCGCAAATTTCAAAATATTCATAATAGCATGCTTAACTTATCAGTAAGTAGAAGTATTTGGTAACAGAGATAGAACTAAAGTCACCGTCAATGGAACTTGCTAACTATGTAAACAAAAGACGTAACTTTGTTTTTTCACTGTTTAATACAGAACCTTAAAATATAAACCTGTAAATAGCGTGGTGTAGTGTTTGTGGATCTGTATAAAACCTATTATGTGGGTAGTTATGACGTTGTCTCGAGAGTACGGGTGGGAAGACAGTCACGGGAGAGCCACCGGCTGTGACGGACGTCTGACCTGCTGGTGCCATACCGAGCCAATGAGTGCGGTTCTCCTATGGGTGGTCATGGGATCACTACACGTGGTATTTTTTAGTGTATATTTTTCTCTACTGACTGTTTTATTGTAATTACGTGTTAATTATTAATTAGTGAATGGTTCGTACTTACCAATTAAACTAGCTCGGTGTGGAATATTATTTTTTTTTATTTTATTCATTCTTAACAAATAATATTGTGTTGAATGTACATAAAAGTATATAATTCTAATTAATCTAAGTTTTACTACAATAACAAAAACATAAGTACGTAGAATAACACACAATTTCAAATAAATACAAAAAAAACATTATTATTATTTTCCCTATGAATCCATTAAATTAGATTACATGTCATAGGTATGCTACAATTACATGTCAATTAAATAACCTACTAAAGAAAAAAATATATTTAAATTGAAAGAAAAAATAAATAATAAGTAATAATAAAATTATGTGCTTGTTATAAAATCGTCTACTGAATAATATGCTTTTTTTAAAAGGAACTGTTTGAGTCCTGCATTGAATATTTTGCTATTAGTAATGGATTTGAACTCCATTGGCAGTTTGTTAAATAGGAATACGGCCTGATAACTCGCGGCGTGCTTCATAATATTAAGCCGAGGGATAATATTACATTTTATGTCCTTACGTCTAGTTAACAGCCTTATTTCTCTTTCCTCTATGCTCTCATACTTGTTTAAATGCTTTACTAAGTCTGTTAGGAGAACAAGAATGTACAGAGATGGCACCGTAAGGATGCTAAGATTAATAAAATAATCTCTGCAAGATTCTCTCTGCGGTATGCGAACAATGATCCTTATGGCTCTTTTTTGGAGTCTGAATGCAGCATCGATATTATACTGATAACTGTTGCCCCACTGTTTAATACTGTAACGTAGCTTAGACTCTACAAGTGCGTGATAAACTACTCTTAGCTGTGGAGTATGAATTAGATCTCGCAGGCAGCGAAGAGCGTAGCACGCAGAGCTTATCGAATTTGTGAGAGCCTGCAGTTCTTGCTTCCAATTCAATAATTTATCAATATGCACTCCCAAAAATTTTACGGAATCAGTTGGCACAATTTTGTTTCCCTTTAGACTAATGCTTAGTGTATCTGAGTGGTTCGATGTAGCGGAAAACAAAATTACATTGGTTTTTTTTGAGTTCAATTTTAAATTATTAGCTATGAACCACATGTTACAAGTCACTAGGGTGGCATTGGCTCTGTCGTTTAGCTGTGCTATATTATCAGCTGTAACTACAGCGTTTGTATCGTCCGCGAAACATACCAGCTTAGTATTCGGTACAGTATTTTCTATATAAGGTATGAGGTCATTTACGAACAGTATAAAGAATAATGGGCCAAGTATCGAGCCCTGAGGAACACCACGACCCATTTTCACAGTCTTTGACCTGACCACCTGTTCAGTGTCACCCACAACTGATCTTAACTCAACAAATTGCTTTCTGTTCGTCAGATATGATTTAAACATTCTAAAAACATTGCCTCTAATACCGTAATGCTCGAGCTTCTTTAACAAAATATTGTGATCTACGGTATCGAATGCTGAACTAAGATCTAAGAAAATTCCTGCTACCTTTTGTCTATTATTCAAATGTGTTACCACATCTTGAATCAAAGTGTCTATGGCTTCGCTAGTGCCGATGCTTTTTTGATACCCAAATTGCCTTTTGTTTAGTACATTGTGGGCAGTTAAGTGTCTTAGCAGCCTGGATTTTAAAATTTTTTCAAAAATCTTTGATATCGTAGGTAATAAGGATATCGGCCTATAATTCAGCGGATCACTTCGACTACCCTTTTTGTATATCGGCAACACTTTGGCAATCTTTAACTGATCTGGGAACGTGCCCGCCTCTAAACACTGATTAAAAAAGTGCGCAAGTGGTTCCGATAACAATTCAATATTTTCTTTGATTACCGTTATGGGAATTCCATCATGTCCTGCCGATGTTTTGGGTTTCATTGTATTAATAATTTGTAAGACTTCTTGTGGCGTCACAGAATCGCATATCATTGACTGCTCAACCCTTTTTGTATTGTCTCCTAATATTTTCAATGCAAGATCAACATCACTTGTAACATCGCTTCTGCCATGATCAAATATATTGGAAAAAATGTTTGCCTGCTCTTGTGGATCTTCTACGGCCTTGTCTGTTTTAAGAATTAACTTATCATTGTCCTTTGCTCGTGTCTTGTTCCTGTGCCTATTTACGATTTGCCAGATACCTTTACTGGTATTATTGGCTTTGTCTATTTCCAAGCTTACAGCATATCGTTTGGCATACCTAACTACACGCCTATAGACAGATATATACTTATTTCGATATGTCTCTATGGAGGCGTTTGAGTTCTCTCTATCATATGTACTCAGGAAGCGCTTCATTTGGCTTGCTATTTTTATACCTTTAGTAATCCAAGATTTATTCGCGTATCTTTGGCTAATTTTTATTTTCCTTTTTCTAAAACTACTTTTATATAAACCACTGAATTTACTAAGGAATGTGTTGATACCAATATTGTTCCAGTTTTGCTGTAAGAGCTTTTTTCTGAAAACCAACTTATTATTTTTAGTTAGCGGGCGACGTTCAGTGTAATTTACCTGTTCATCCATCTTGCTTCCTACACGTTCTAGGATTAGATCACAGCCCAGACCCGCGTGTCCGTCGGCTAAACCATTATGATCAACCCATGTGTTTTTAACACAATCAGAAGATACATTAGTCAAAAAGTTGTCAATACAAGACTCCGACTGTTTCCTTATGAATGTTATATCACTAACAAGAGTCACGAAGTTATAACATTTAAGTAGGGTTAGAAAATCAGCAGACTTATTGTCACTTTTTTGTATGTTAATATTAAAATCTCCACATATGATAGATTTTTTACAAAAACAAAAATCGAGTAGTTGCTCCAGTTTATCCAAAAAGCTAGACAAATTACTTTCAAGCGGACTGCGATAGCAGCAAATTATACAAACATTGGTCTCACAGTCCTTGACTCCACACACCTCAAAACATCCTGTCTCGTAAAGAGATTTACAAAAGGACAGTTCTTCTGTCTTTCTGCTAGATTGTACCAGAATGAGACTACCACCTCGTTTTTTATTTGCTCTGACATTGTGTGCAGCCAAAGAGTACAAAGGAATGTTAAAAAGAGCTACTGAAATATTATTTAAAAAATGTTCACTAAGGCAAATAAAATGAATTTCTTTGGTTAATGTGCTTAAATAAATTTGTAATTCGTCCTTCTTATTAGAAATACCACAGACGTTCTGGTGAAATATATTAACGCTCGTTAGGTCTCTGTCTGTGACTTCAATGGAGTGGGAGTCAGACCTAAAAAAATTTTTTGATGGTCATTAGCGTCCTGCGATGTTACATTTAATTCTAAGTTATCTACATTGTCTAATAGCATATCAGATTCACAGTCTAAAATATACATATTGTCCTTAAGCCAAAGTTTCAAGTCGGCGAAAATCGTAGATAAACCGACATTATTTATATGACCCGACCGAGTCCAAAACATTTTATATGAGTACTCTAAATTACTGTTTGAATCAAACAGCAAGGCGTACCTATGTTTGAGAACGTCTGAATGTAGCATATTGTTGAAGATCTCAACTCTTTTATTAAACAGAGTACAATTTCTTTTTAACTTATACGTCGGCGTACAGATAATTATATTGGTATTAGTTATTTGGCTAAGTTTATTTCTAATTAAAGTTATAATTGATGCATAATTATTTGTCATTTTAAAGTCTTTGTAGCCTATTAAAAAGATACACAGGTCGCCCTCAGAGTAATTTTGTAGTTTTGTGTCGATTCCCTCCAATAATTGAGACACCCCGCCGTTCGTGTAGAGGTGATGGCAGATTTGATGATCACCAAACATCTTCTCAGCTGTCTTCAACACCGTATTTCTGCCGTTGCTGCTAATAATGCATAATTTCGGCAGCACCTGCCCATTATTTGGAGAGATAGTTTGTACTGACTTAGGCTCATCCATGCAACTTCGTTTAATTACATAGCGTTCCTTTGTTTCTGACCTATTCTCCGCAACACGCACATCAGGTTTTTTCGGAGTAGACGCACTCAAATTGTGATCCTTGTTATTACTAAAAATTATCGTGTCATTCACGCTGTGTTGCGATGCTGAAGTTATTGAGCCCTGCTCGGCAGAGCAACTTGACGTTTGAAGAGTCTCCAAAACCTTACAGACTGAGTTAGACCTCTGGATGCTCGACGTTCTTATTGTACAAAGTTGGTTAATTTTTCTGTACGTTGGTGTGGAAGACATCCTGGAAAGTATCCTGGGACTGCCTATCCTGTGTTTGAGGACTTCCGAAGCTGTGACGGTTTTGTATAAGGCTAATTTACTTTTGTATAGCTCGTTTGAGCTCCGCAGCTCAGATATTTCCAGCGAAAGTTTACATATCTCCTCATTTGCGATGTCAAGTTGTTTACGCAAATTTTTACCTTGTATTTTTAAGTCTTCAAATGAAGAGGAATCTCCGTTGTGCACATTCGGCAAACTCAGTTGACTGCAGTTTAGTATGCTTTGCGATTCCGTTATAATTGTACTGTCCGAGTAATTTCGTCTCAATACCGGCTTCCTGATCGTGACATTATCAAAAGAAGAAGACATGATGTCGATTTGAACGTTCGTTAGTAGGTAAATAAATAAATAACAACGTTTATGCACAAAGTAGGCCTATTTTAACGGCAAGTTGCAATATGCAGTGGGCGGAGCTATTGTTGTTGTTCTGTTGAAGTCGCAAGCGCACGCGTATTGTTGTCCTTTTCGTTCTCACTGTTACCCATGAGCATGTCGCGCTCTAATTGATAGTGATCCCTGCGGCTCACTAGATGGCGTTAGTAGTTCGTAAACTGAATAACTTGTCGATGTTTTTTTTTTTGTAGATTCTCGTTGTTGATAAGTATCACAAATGCACATATAATTGCGTTAATAGCAAAAATAGACCGAACAATAAACCAGGTCCACACAAATGTACGTAACAGAGGAGTTCCTAAGTTAACAATTCAAAGTCACTTAGCCGTTGATACACTGCATAGTTTTTCCAGTTTTTCACTATTACTTTCACTGCCTATCACTTTGATAATAATCCAGCACGAGAATTAGTCAAATTGCAACACAAAAACTGTCCACTGACACTTGTTAGGACGATATTATAATAATTACTAATTAAAAATATGTGAGCTCAATGTTTACAGCGATAGCAGCGCCATCTTGACTGATATGTGAATACTTGGTACACCATTTCTGATCTCTTTTTCAGAGAACAAAGTAGGGTATCCGCCAAACCGTATACGAGATGTTTCGGTGACAAATCGAAGCTCAAAGTGCTTGTGACATACAAACACTTTTCGAAGTTGCTGTATAGTAAAGCTGCGAAGCCGATCACTGTTTCCGATGAGTCTGAGTCCTGTCTCCGATGCGGGAAACTGATGCAATTTAACGTCCTGTCGTTTACTTGCACAGTTGTCTACACAACACTTGTAATACATTCTAGATATAAAGAATAACTTCAGTACGACAATTATTACTATTATATAATACTAGCTGTGCCCCGCGGTGTTACCAGCTCATCCCACGGGAACACTATATTTATTCGGGATGAAAAGTATCCTATGTCCTTTCCCGGGTCTCAGACTATCTCCATACCAAATTTCATCTAAGTCCGTTCAGCGGTTTAAGCGTGAAGAGGTAATAACAGACAGACAGACAGACAGACACACTTTCGCATTTATAATATTTATATTAGTATGGAGTATGGATTTGTGCTTGGGTCATGGTTGTTCTATGTATTTAAGTATATATTTATCTATATAAGTACGTATATCGTCGTCTAGTACCCATAACACAAGCCTTCTTGAGCTTAATTTGGGACTAGATCGATTTGTGTGAGGTTGTCCAATATTTATTATTATTGTATGTCGCACCCTTTCACGGGACAATAGTGTCCCGGACCTTTGGGAGGCGTGGACGGAGCCGGAGCCAACGAGCAGAGGCCCATTCGACAATTTAATGAAATGTAAGGGGTACACCATGCGGATGCTTCCCCTGCCTGTGTCATGGGACGCACACAGAGACAGCACCCGCTAGATGTAAGAACTATTGTGGTTGTATGGAGTCTAAACATGGTTCTAGGCTAATACATGAAATGCGATGGACCAACTACTGGGCTATTGTTTGAGACAGCCGGACGTCTACCAAGAAAAGTGTCTCATAGCAAAAAAAACTGGTATAGACGATGACTCGCCTCCCGCTAGATGGGCCCCCATAAAAAGCGACACATAGAGTGGCCTAAGGGCAACACCAGTGCGGAAGGCTAAAGGGCGGAGAGGTGTAATACTGGGCTTTAAACCGAAGCCAACTAACCCCTTACGTTTCCACATCCGCCCCCGAGCCGCAACTCTCGCGACTCCACTCTGGCCGGCCGGTTAAGGCAAGACAGAGGCGGAGGCCCCGACCCATCACCCCCCATCAGGACCCCCAGGAGCACTCAGGTACGTGGGGTCGCTACCCCCCAACAGCTCGCCATAAGCTGCCTTGCGATGACTGACCGCGCTGGTAAAACCAGCGGGCGATGGGGTCGTCACATCCCTACGCCTTTTTATTATTATTAATTAAATATAGAAAATAATTAAGGAATAAAAAGAAATAATTTTAATGTGTTGTGTTTATTGTTTATACACATAAAAGCATAACCAGAAATATTTAAACCGCGCTCGGCTTAGTAGGTACAGACTACAGAGCCGGGTGGGTATAAATACATTTCTGGTTATGCTTGAAAACCCAATTCCCATTATTTTACCAAGCAACGGTAGCAGCTCAAAAGCTGTTTGCCGTTATCTCCTTTGCCTCAACATCTGAGAAAATTAAAAAAAATACTGTCAAAGTTGAGTCCAGGAAATCTCCACAGACTAATAACGCTGTATGAGAGTTGTGCGTCTGATACGTAGTACCTATCTCTTATTTAGTCTGGTCTTGAGAACGACAATTATGGAGATCGAGGAGAGTTTAATATTTTTAGTGCAGCGCTACGAATGTCTGTATAATATATCATCAAAGCGCTATAGTGACAGAAATGCAAAAAATAATGCATGGGATAAAATAAGTCAACAATTGGGTTTATCGGGTAAGTAACTTTGTAAATATTACTTAATCGATTTGAATAACACCAGTCAATATCATAAATTATATTTAAAATGCATAACTAGTGTAGTGTATTGCCAAATAAATGGATACTATGGCTGTCAGGGCCCCCCGGCTCTCTCTCACTCTTTGGAGAGCGGTCAAGCGCACTGGGCCTGTACAGTTGGCCATCCTGCCAGGATTACAAAATAAATGTACAGTAAGTGAAAACAACAACAGAAAAGACTTTGTAAATATTACTTAATCGATTTGAATACCACCAGTCAATATCATAAATTATATTTAAAATGCATAACTAGTGTAGTGTATTGCCAAATAAATGGATACTATGGCTGTCAGGGCCCCCCGGCTCTCTCTCACTCTTTGGAGAGCGGTCAAGCGCACTGGGCCTGTACCTAGTACCTACAGTTGGCCATCCTACCAGGATTACAAAATAAATGTACAGTAAGTGAAAACAACAACAGAAAAGACTAGAGGTAAATTAACGAATGAGACCAGTTTAATTTTATTAATTATGTTAAATACGTGAGTACCCCCAAAAAGCCTTATCAACGATATGTAGTTAAGGTTGGAAGGAATGATACCTAAAAGCGAATCAAATGTGTCGACGAGATCGTAACAGCCAATGAGAATCACAGCGCGTGACGCACTGCGCTGTGATTGGCTAAAATTCGTGCTGCACGTATCGAAATATGACATCTGCGCAGTCTTTGCGCAACACAATGTTTGATTTTCAAAATGAATGCCACAACAAAATATGACCCATATTGTTCTTAATTAACAACGATTTTATACTTTGGTATAATTGGTATATATGCTGAGTATAATGAATAAAATTATGTATGCGAATTTACTTTTCACAAACAACGAAATTTAGTAACATATAATTGCAATGGCGTAAAATGGCAAATTATTCGTGTGAATCTGTGAAACAGGATGTTTTACAATGATTTATTACGTACCTAAATAAGGATTATGGGTTATGATTATAAGTAAACATCAGGCGTTTTGGGTAAATATAATAATCGATGCCTGAAACCAGTAAACTTTTACGTGGTACTGAGGTAATTATTAAAACCGTAGTTTCGAATAGTCATAGGTACTTCATCTTCAGTTTGACTGGTATCTAATAAATCTTGCAGAATGCTGTCTCTTGGCAATGAAATGTTTTCGGGTATGTCGCCTAGCATGTAATTATGCAGGCATGTACATGCTAAAATTATGTTGTTTAAATACTTCGGCTGTATTCTTATTCTTTTTTGGAATATTTCAAATTTTAGTTGCATAATTCCAAAGGCACTTTCTACAATGCGCCTTGCTCTGCTCAAGCGGTAGTTGTATATTTTTTTCTCTCGATCATGGGAGACTTGGCCTCCGGGAAAGGGTCGCATTATATTTTGAGACAGTGGAAAAGCTTCATCTCCAACAAAAACATGGGGTGCGGTACATCTTGTACCCGGCAAACATTTATTGGGAGGTATTCCTAATTCATTGTTTTGTAGCTTCTCTCCCAATTTTGAATTAGATAAAATGCCTCCGTCACTGTTGCGCCCATAAGATCCTATGTCAACAACAACAAATCTATACTTAGCGTCTACTATTGCCAACAAAACAGTGCTGAAGTATTTTTTGTAATTGAAGTACAGGCTCCCGCTATTCCAAGGTGCTCTTATGTTGACGTGTTTTCCGTCAATAGCTCCTATGCAGTTAGGAAAGTTCCAGATGCTATCGAAATCTTTTTCTATCGACTCCCATAGCTCTCGAGTTGGTTTTGGCATGACCATAGGTTGCAATGCTTTCCAAAGTGCAGCACAGGTTTCGTGAATAATTGTTAAAGCAGTACTGTAACCCATTCGATAGCTTTGAGCAATAGACTTGAAGCTCATTGCTGTAGTCAAAAACCTGAAAAAGATTTAACACTGTATAGACCACTCGGAAAATTTAATAAACCAAATTACTATATATAGGTTCTCCCAGAAATCATCGTCAAGCCCAAAAAGGGGCATTGGCTAAGTCGTGATAGTTATCAGAAAATATTGGTGATATACTTTTCAAATAATAGTACCTAAGAATAATTTAAAAGTATATGACAAAGGTTTTTGGAATATTTTTCCAAGAAGATAATAATGTTACGAGCGTGGGGTTCGTATTTGATAGAAAAGCACAAATTAATCCACAAATGAAAACACAACCAAAATTACGCACTCACTATTCACACGAACTGTACTTAAAGCGCACTAATCCCTTAAGAGTCTTTCTCTCCGGTTATCCTTTACTCGCACTGTATCGCAGTTAAAATGTAACTAACTCCCGCCGGCCGCTCTACGGCTTTTATATCCCGCGGAACCGCTTTCTCGATGCGTTGTCACAATAAAGCGCGAATA
Source organism: Apotomis capreana (assembly GCA_947623375.1). NCBI lineage: Eukaryota > Metazoa > Arthropoda > Insecta > Lepidoptera > Tortricidae > Apotomis > Apotomis capreana. The sequence goes on from OX392525.1 coordinate 2,172,060, forward strand.
TTCCAGTAAGGTCCAGCATGAGCGCCGAGAACATTCTAGGCAATAGATGTCTCTCTCTAATGGTGCACTCTCTGTCACTCCCTTCTCGAATGTTGTGAGTATAGCTATCTCTCTCTAGTAGTGCTATCTCTGTTACACACTTCTCGAATGTTCTGAGCATAGCTATCTCTTTCTACTTGTGCTATCTCTGTCACTCCTACTGGAAATTTCGCCATAATATAATGATTTGTGCTTCAGAGCCATAAGGGGTCCTGAAAACGCCTGAAAACAGGTTTTCAGGTATTGGCGTCATCTAATAGAGGGTGCCCTGAAAAGGACTGAAAACATGTTTCAAGCGCCTGAAAACAACTCCCGAAACGGTCTGAAATGACTTTTCAACCTGCTGAAAACGCCTCTAAAGCACTGAAATTGACCTCCGAAGTTTTTGACCTAACCTACCGGCATAACAATAATAATTCGACTTAGTCGTTTCCGGGTTGACTTTGATTTCTGGGATATCCTGTATAACTATTATAACTATTAGAAAACATATACTATAACTTTATTTTTTTATTTCAGTACAAGACTGTCAAAAACGCTGGAAGAAAATCCGTGATAGTTTTAGAAGATCGTTAAATTTAAGAAAAGATTGTAAAAGTGGTTCTGCCAGAGTAAAGGCTAAGCCCATAAAATTTGAGAAAGAATTAGAATTTCTAAAAAAATATGTTGTGCAAGAAATCCCTCAGACCTCCAATCTAGATGACTCATCTCAATACTCTATGAATGATGATTCGCAATCTATAGATTCACCACCTCAAGCAAATTCGCCAGTATCACGATCGGGATCTGTATCGCGGATATCGCGGTCTCCATCACAGACACTAAATATTCCACAACAGCATAAAGCATCCGAAATATTATCCCGTTACATTGAGGCTAAAAAGGAAGAGGACTCTACAGATTTTTTTTTTAAAAGCATGGCAACTAAAGTAAAAGCAATGCCAAATAAAATAAAGGCAGAAATTGAACGCAAGATATTCCAGATTGTTAATGACGCAGAATTAAAATTGTCAGAACAAGAAGAATTAAATTTGTTACATTCATCTTATGATGAAAGTGCTATAACACACACGCCATCATCGTTTGGTAATAATCACACTGAGACAACCAATGCGCGTTTTGCTAATTACCGAACAGGCAAAAATAATAACCCTGCAAACAAAAACGACACCTACACGCCATCAAAGACGAGCAACTATCAGGGCGCAAGAAGATCAGCACCATACACGTACACGCCATCATCCGTCAATAATAATGAAACTGAGATAACCGATGCACCTCTTCCTAATTACGAAACCGTCAAAAACTATAACTTTACAGATAAAAGCGACACGTACACGCAATCAAACATGAGCAACTTTCAGGCCGCAAGATCAGCACCATACACGTACACGCCATCATCCGTCAATAATAATGAAACTGAGATAACCGATGAACCTCTTCCTAATTACGAAACCGTCAAAAACTATAACTTTACAGATAAAAGCGACACGTACACGCAATCAAACATGAGCAACTTTCAGGCCGCAAGATCAGCACCATACACGTACACGCCATCATCCGTCAATAATAATGAAACTGAGCTAATTTAACTGAACTATAGCTAAAAATTATTAAGTGTAATAAAAAAAGAGCTGAAGTGTGAATTCGGCAGAACATGTGCTTTTTTTTAAGTTTCTTATCATACCAGGTGTTTATGGGCGACGGTAATCGCTTTCCATCAGGCGATACGTTTGCTCGTTTGCCCCCTATGACATAAAAAAAAAAAAAAAAAAAAAAAAAAAACCTGATTTTATGTTACTAGCTATTGCTTAAAATTATTAAGTGTAATAAAAAAAGAGCTGAAGTGTGAATTCGGCAGAACATGTGATTTTTTTTAAGTTTCTTATCATACCTGATTTTATGTTACTAGCTATAACTAAAAATGATTAAGTGTAATAATAAAAGAGCTTGCCTATCTACTAAAGTGTTGTTTTTTATAACTGAAGTACATTATAGTTATAACTTAACTGGCACACTTTTTATTTTATTTTAGAGCGCCTGTGCTTGCTACTTAAGAACTATTTAGCATTATATATTACTTTAAATAGCAACTAAAATTAGGCAAGTTGATTAACAGACAATAAAACCAGAGACAAAAAGTCAAAGAAAAGAGTACCATCATATAGTTAGTAACACCCAACGTAGCCAAATACTTCGTTAAACATCCTCGTTCCTATGACAATAAAGACGTGTTACGAAGTATTTGACTACTTTGGATGCTGACTGTACATTAGCATTACCTACTTACCTAAGACAGAGAGATAACCGTTCTTCGATCGAGATAGTGGGTCTGTAATTCGTTTTTTGTTTTTCTATGAATGGCCGCAACACATTCAATAAGTTGTGAAACTTTTGATAGTCCATTTTGAAATAATCATAAAATTTATCTGGATAATTGGCAATGTGGTCATAACACAAAGTATGAAATTCACCATGAATTATTCTATTTCTCCATAAGTTATGCACCCAAATACTCCTGTGTGATGTCTTCCTTTTAATCTTATTTTTGTATTCTTCTTCCTCTTCCTCTTCTGCAATAAGTCCGATTATAACCAGATCCCAGTCTATCATTTTATTTTCACCAGAGCACTCGACCAAACTGCATAAATTCTACACGAAGACTGGACGGAAATAGTAGAGACAAGTCGCCACGGCGGCCTCAGGCTGCGCCTCGCGGCGTCGCGCTGCGTCGCGCGGCTTCGCGAGGCGCAGCGCAGCTCATACACGCCGCGCGTACCGGCGATGCAGCGCTGCGTCTCGCGACGCCGCGCGGCGCAGCGCGGCGCCGCGAGGCGCAGCGCTGCGTGGCGCAACGTATTTTGAATTCTCACGATGAAATGTGTCCCTTTTAATGTACTAAATAAAGTATAATTTTGAGTCACTCTATTGAAATGTGCGCGCAGCGTCGCGTCGCGTCGCGTCTCGGTGTGAGCTGACCCTAAGGCCTTGAACCGCCCATCTACAAGCTTCTGGTGAGCTATGAGACCCTGGTACTTTAGCTTACTATCAGATATCTCCAACAACGTGGTATAATGCAACTGCAAGGGTGGAATCTGTCGGAGCTAAGGCGAGCCCAGCCCAGGGGCGCCATCTCGCTGTTCACGCTTCGGTGAGTTATGAGACCTTCGTAATTGTGGCCATAGATTGTGTATTGGTGATGCACGTTCTAAGGTCTTACACCGCCCGTCTACAAGCCTCTGGCGAGATATGAGACCCTGGTACATTAGCTTACTATCAGATATCTCTAACTACGTTGTGATGCTACTGCAAGGGTGGAATATTGTTAAGCTGAGGTGAGCCCAAACCAGATGCACCTTCTTTCTATCCGAAGACTGGACTAGTGTCTTCGGTAAGGCCCGTTAACTCATTCACTGAAAGGGGGCGTGGCCTAGGAACAAACTTGTATAACGGAAAACGCATATATAGGCGTTAAAACAGTTCGTATGAACCTATGACACCCTGGTACATTGGTGAAATGCTGTCTCTCTCGCATTACTATCATTTCAACATGTTTTCTTTCTTTTTCAGATTGGGTCTGCAGATACTGAAGGCAATAGATTCCATACACTCAGTCGGGTTTCTTCATAGAGATATTAAACCAGTAAGTAACGGGGCGGTGTTCTTCTTAATTAAATACTGGATCGTATTAACCCTTAAATGCATGATGATGTATCTTTACACGTTACTGAAATGACACAAGTCAAAATCTGAATATTGTCAATAAAAACTTTGTCAAGATTGTCCCAAAATATCAAACTGGCGTGGATTTCATTGCTAATTACGTCATTACAGAAATAAAATTAGTGTAATTGTATGCATTTAAGGGTAAAAATAACCTTCATCGCTGTGGATAGTTTTGGCTTTATTATGAGAAAATTACTGAAAGTCGTGGAATATTTAGTCCTGTTTATACGTCACTGACATTCACTGACTTTCAACGACAGTTACCAAAAATATGTTGTTGTCAGTAAAATAAATTAAAACCACTAATTCGCAATATGGCGTCAGTTGAAAACTAATTTATTAGGCTTTACGAGTTTGTGTAGTGTATTTAATAAAAGTACAAATAGTCTTGATTATTGTGGTACACAGCAAACATTAGAGAGCTTAGAAATAGATATTTTAGTGTAAGATTATTCCCAGAAATTAAGGATATTGTTCGTATCGACAAACAAAAGCATGAGGTAAATTTAAAAGGTTATTTGGCGTTAGGGTGGTGGAGAGGTTAACACGTTGGACCGGTATTCAAGAGGTACCGGGTTCGATCCCCGGTCTCTTCCGCCAGGCTACGCAATTAAATTTTTCTTTGTGCTTTCATTTTTGTATCAATGGTACAATATTGTCAATTTGTGTTCATTTTGGTAATAAGATTTTAATTTTTAAATAATTAATTGAATCAGGCGTTACTTTGCGGAAATTCATATTAATTGTATAATTGAAATAATAATATCGTTTTGCTGATCCGCGATATAATGACGTGCCAGTTATATTTATTTGCGTATTTATTTTTCTTACACAGGGTTAGCACAAATGAACTGGCACGTTTTACATCGCGGATTAGCAAAGCATTATTATTATTTCAATTTTTATTTTATTACAGCAATTTTATCATAGTATCTTATATCAATGGTACAATATTGTCAACTTGTGTTCATTTTGATAATAAAAAAAAAAACTTTTTTTTTTTCAGAGCAATTTCAGCATAGGACGTCACCCCTCGAACTGCCGGAAGGTGTACATGCTGGACTTCGGGCTGGCGCGCCAGTACACCACCAGCAACGGGCAGGTGCGGCCGCCGCGCGCCGCTGCCGGCTTCAGAGGTTGGTTCATCATCATCATCTCAGCCATAGGACGTCCACTGCTGAACATAGGCCTCCCCTTTGGACTTCCATGTATACCGGTTGGAAGCGACCTGCATCCAGCGCCTTATCTGTCCATCTTGTAGGTGGACGTCCTACGCTGCGCTTGCTGGTCCGAGGTCTCCACTCGAGCACTTTTCGGCCCCATCGGCCATCTACGCTATCGGTTGGTTCTTATCTCACTAAAAATCAAAATCATAACCTTTATTCTGTGAGTAGCAGTGTTGGGCAAAATTTAATTGAATTACTAATTAACAATTACAATTACAAAATGTAATTGCAATTACAAATTACAATTACTAAATGTAATTGCAATTACAAATTACAATTACTAAATGTAATTGCAATTACAAATTACAATAACTAAATGTAATTGCAATTACAATTACTAAATGTAATTGCAATTACAAATTACAATTACTAAATGTAATTGCAAGTACAAATTACAATTACTAAATGTAATTGCAATTACAAATTACAATTACAAAATGTAATTGCAATTACAAATTACAATTACTAAATGTAATTGCAATTACAAATGACAATTACTAAATGTATGCATACTTCCTGTTCTCACCTATGGTGATCAGACTTGGTCTCTGACAGAATTTCAGAAGTTCAAACTCGGGGTCTGCCAAAGGGCCATGGAGCGTAGCCTATTAGGTGTCAAATTAATGGATCGAATCCGGAATACCACTCTACGCTCCCGGACCCAAATTGTTGACGTAGCTCGGAAAGCAGCCAAGTTAAATTGGGAATGGGCTCGTCACGTTTGCCGTATGCCGGATGAGTTGTGGGCCAATACCACTACAGAGTGGAAGCCTAAAAACTCAAAACGGAAACGTGGCAGACCTCGCCGGCGGTGGAGGGACGACTTGGATTTCTTCTTGAAGGATTGGCCAGAAATAGATTTAAGCCGAGATCACTGGAAGAAAAGGGGGGAGCAATTTCAAATTACAGGAAAAATGTAATTGTAATTACTAAATGTAATTGTAATTTCAATTACAAACGTCATTTTACAATTAATTACTTATTCGATTACAAATTACTTCTGTTTCATAAATCAATCTTATATTTCGAGTTGGCCTAAACATAAGAGTACCTTACAATAGAGGCCGGGAAGTAAGGGGTTGCTGGCCGAATACATATAGACAGATAGGTATGAGGCTGGCAACCCCATTTTGCCGCCGAGGCATGTATAGTGTTTTTCTCAAACACGCTGTGAAATAAAAAAGACTCCAAAAACTAAAATAAAAATCTAGACACTATAAGTAAGCAACCAAAAACTAAACTAACACGTATTAACACTACTTAACATGCATCTCATTGTTTATAAAAAAAAGTGAAATTAAAGTAATCGAGTAATTTAATTACTAATTAATGTAATTACCATACAAGTTACATAGTAATTTCGATTACATGTAATTGCTATGTTATATGATTCGTAATTAAATTACAAATAGTAATTAATTACGCCCCACACTGGCTAAGTATGCCACAAGGGCACTTTCACAGGTCTGAATCTGAATCTACCAGCATTTCACAATAGGAGACCGCTGTTGAGAAGAAAGCTGAAAAAACTAGTCAATCTCGTGACATGACAAATACAATAAATTATGTAAATGGCATTGAAATCTAAAAACTGCTGTAAACAACCACTTTATTTGACGATTACAAATGAACAATAAAATTAAAAACAATTTGGTAAAAATTACGATAAATAAAAATGAATAGTACATTATTGACGAAGCGAGGCAAGTAGGAAACTGCTGAGTGAAAATGTTGGGATCTCGATGCATAAAGGAGTTTCATACAACTTTATTTAGCAAAGCGAGCAGTAAAGTTTTTATTTTTTATTTTGACTGACCATAAACTATGCACTTCGCGTCCTGATTATCAATAAAGTCACCATTCCCGAACATTTTTGAGAAAAAAAAAATTAAATAAGTACAGTTGCATTGTTATCGATCTACAGAAGATTTGTTCGACGATTTTCACAAAATCGTTTTATAATAGCAGCGAATTTTCACATCGCGTTTTTTCATGATCGCCAATTTTATTATTCGTCCTTCTTCATGTAGCGATTTTTCATGAAGCGTTTTATAATGGTCGCGTTTATTTTTTTGCTTATTTTACGAATAGATAATTTTTTCAGCCGCATATATTTTTAGGAGCATTAGGCAACATACGCCCCCACCTCGTGGGGCTCCTATTTCTGGGCGGTCTGCCCTTCGGGCATCTGAAGATACCTAACGAACCTAAACTACCTATAGTACCTATTAATGTGTACTAATGTGGACACGACGGGAGGAAATGATTTGTTAGAATTATGATTTCGATTATAATATATGTTAAACCGCACTATATTATACTGTATATTATACTGATCATATTTGCGAATCATAAAATAATCTACTGGTAAAATAAGCAAAAAAAATAAAAGCGAACATTATAAAACGCTTCATGAAAAATCGCTACATGAAGAAAGACGAACAATAAAATTGGCGATCGTGAAAAAACGCGATGTGAAAATTCGCTGCTATAGAAAAAATATTTTTCTCAAACATCCAATGAAATATCGTCATAACGTGCGTTAAAACAGGCTTCGAAGTGTCAAGTTTCGGGCGGAACAATCGAGAGAACTGTAAAGGAATTTCATACAAAATTGAAGGCCTAGGCCGGGAAGTAATTTGTTTTTTATTTTAATGTAAACATGGCGTCTGTGTTTATGAACAGCTGATATATATATATATATTTTCTAGTGGCTACCCATTCAGCCATCGAACCAACAATATCCGCGTTAATGCCTAGTACACGCGAACTGATATTAAGAATACAAATCTGTATGATTCAATGTATTGATGAATAAATTTAAAATACTGTCTATACGTAAGTCACCAGAGACCATAGACAATATTAAAAATCCTCTGCCTTTATTTTATTTATTATAGAAATTAAGATTCTTATTATCAAGTTGTGTAGGTATAATGGCCCTAATATTCGAACACTACACACTTGGACGACTTATTAAAGAAAAAAAAATATAGAGTGATTGGAGGGAAAATTAAAAATACTTTTTTTTAAACATGGCGTCTGTGTTCATGAACAGGCTGAACAGCTGAATTATGTCTTTTTGAGTGGTGTATTTTTTATTTCATTGCATATGTTTGAGAAAAGCACTATACATGCTTTAGCCGTGAAAAGGGCTTGCCGGCTTCGTATCACTAGACGGCCTCCCTTACGGTCGGCCGTCTATACCTACTCAGCCGGCAAGCCCTTATTTCCCGGCGTCTGCAGTAATGTACTATTGTGAAAATTTGTGAACAAACCCTACAGAAATGTATGTTTCTTAAATTTCACTGGAACGCTATCTATAATATAGTTTGGATGATATTTTTTAAGCAAATGAGAAACAAAATGTATGATGTAAATTTAAAATAAAAAGTTGTTAAAAAATACAAAAAGTGAAATGCGATTGCATCCCTGGTGGGGATCGAACCCACGACCTTTGGATTAGAAGTCCAACGCGCTATCCTCTGCGCCACAGGGACTGTGAGTGAGCGCGCGAAATTACTGTTCAAGTGTTGAAGCGCGTTCGAGTAAATATTAAAAGGGCTTATGAGACAACAAAGATTATTTTCGTTTGGATTTCGATGATGCGTACAGATGTTTGGAGAATCGTTGAACGAATGAATAAACATGAAATCAATCGTCATACTACAAAAATAATTGATTTACAAGTAGACATTAAAAAATATACATGAACGTATACTAAAAGGTGGCTGAAACTAAAAATTCGAAAGTATACTACAAGTAAAATATGGCGGTTTGGCGGGAAAATAGTTACATCAATGATACTTTGTTTTCTAACATTTACTAGCGACCCGTCCCTAGTCTCTATGTATGCTTAGATCTTTAAAACTGCGCAACGGATTTTGATGCGGTTTTTTTTTAATGGACAGAATGATTCAAGAGGAAAGTTTATATGTATAATACATACATAGTATATTTAGTATCAGCATTGCACCCGTGTGAAGCCGGGGCGGGTCGCTAGTATAAGACGGGATTATTTGCCAAATACAAAGGTCGAAACAAACTACGTTCAACACCAATAACAGTATTCTATACCTATGTTTATCAAAAAGTTTCTGATTTCTAATTTCCAATTAGTGCTTTTAGGTATTAAAAAAAATTAAACAAACCGGAGCTGTCAAATTGACAGCAAGCAATGGCGAATGTCAAACCGACAAAGTTCAAAATCACGTAAGGTAGGCGTTGCTACTTTAAACCTGTGGCTTTCTATTTTAGTCGTGTTACTTCCAGTATAATTTGCATTAATAATAATAATAATTATCGGACAATCTCACACAAATCAACCTAGTCCCAAATTAAGCTCAAGAAGGCTTGTGTTATGGGTACTATACTAGGCGACGATATACATACTTATATAGATAAATAAATACTTAAATATATAGAACATCCATGACCCAGGCACAAATATTCGTGTTCATCACACAAATATTTGCCCTTGCCGGGATTCAAACCCGGGACCGTCGGTTCAGTAGGCAGTTGCTTAACCACTGCGCCAACCGCGTCGTCTTATACTGAGTCGTACGTAACGTCTTACATTAAGTCCGCTATTTGTACTGAGTGTGCTGACTTTTGTGTTGTGCAATAAAGTTTAAATTAATAAATAAATATAATGCAGCATTTCGTTTAAACCTCTGCAAATTTGGGTACTTTTTTATTGATTTACTGAGAAAAAACAACGTGATAAAAATATGTTTGTATTCGTGAATTCGGTAGAATTAAGCGATAACACATGTAATTTAAATGGATCGGACTGCAGTATAGCGAGGTCAATTATTTTATAATATAAAAAAAATTGAACAGGAACCAAACGTTATCTTATAAACAACCCATTTAATGGTTTGTTTACATTCTTTTAAACACCAAGTAGAGACTATAAGTGTAAACGTAACGTTTGTCCTCAGGTACAGTCCGCTACGCGTCCATCAACGCGCACAAGAACAAGGAGATGGGCCGCCACGACGACCTGTGGTCCCTCTTCTATATGCTGGTGGAATTCGTCAACGGACAGCTGCCGTGGAGGAAAATTAAAGACAAAGAACAGGTGACGACATAATAACTACAAACATTGAACAAAATATTTTTTTTTTGTATATTTTTTTATTTATTTTTATAACGGCACAACATAGTGGCTCCACTTCGCCTGATGGTAAGCAAAAAGGGGAGTCCAAGTCGTAATGGCAACTGACGAGAAACCAACGGTGCCAAGTCAGTAGACACTGCTATGCTGGCCCGAGAGATGCTTCTTCACGCTTCGTTTGAAGGGTCCCAAGTTATAAGAAGGATTTTATTTTATGTGGTGATACCTAATACCACATTTCTTATCTATATTATTATACAATTTTAAATTTGTATTGAAAATAAATTTTCTATGTAGTAGGTTATGATTTCAGGCAAAATTTTGATAGCGTGATGCAGGATCGTCATTTGTTTTGTATGCAGCCTGGCGCCATCTGTTTTCTTAATTTCCTTTGTCCTCGCATCACGCCGAAACGGCTGGACGGATTTCCACCAATTTTGGTACTCTGGTAGCTGGACATCCAAAGATGGTTATAGAATACTTTTTATCCGTCTACGGTAAAGAAAAAAACCGGTCAAGTGCGAGTCGGACTCGCGCACCGAGGCTTCCGTACAAACACTTCATCCTTAAGTGGTTAAGTTAAGTTTGCACCTGGTATGTATAGCGCCCCATACAAATGAGGTGCAAAGTTAACGCAACCAACCCGTTTGTTGTATGGGAGCCCCTCTTAAATATTCATTTTATTTTATTTTTAGTATTTGTTGTTATAGCGGCAATAGAAATACATCATCTGTGAAAATGTCAACTGTCTAGCTATCACCGTTCTTGAGATACAGCCTGGTGACAGACGGACGGACGGACGGACAGCGAAGTCTCAGTAATAGGGTCCTGTTTTTACCCTTTGGGTACGGAACCCTAAAAATACACGGAGGAAGTTGTAGGCACCTCCTAGTAAGAAATAAACAAAATAAATATCGGACAACCTCACACACTTCAATACAGTCCCACAGTAAGCTCTAGTAGGCTTGTGTTATGGACACTAGACGATATACATACGTATATAGATAAATACATACTTAAATACAAATAAAATACGTGATCCGGACACGAATATTCGAGTTCATCACACAAGTATTTGCCCTTGCCGGGATTCGAACCCAGGACCGTCGGCGCAGTAGTTGCATAACCACTGCGCCAACTGAGGTACCGGGTTTGATTCCCGGTCCCTTCCACCAGGTTACGCATTTCATTTTTTGTATCAATGGCTTCCAATTTTTTTAAGCATATTTCATGGTTCGGGCGTGGTGCGAATGGGAACCCGTGTTTTAACGGCTCCGGGTTAACACCGGCGCCTTACCTTTTAGGTCACTGAAGCTACAACTTACTTAAGCTTTTGTATTTTTCGCTACGAATTCTCAGCGGATTATTTATGCAAAATATTGTTGTTTTTAGGTCGGGCTGATGAAAGAAAAATACGACCACCGCCTCCTCCTCAAGCACCTCCCATCGGAACTCCGCCAGTTTCTAGAACACGTCCAGCAGTTGGAGTACGCTGACAGCCCGGACTACTGCATGCTGACGGCGTTGCTCGAGCGGTGCTGCAAGCGTAGAGGCATCCGTGATACGGATCCGTATGACTGGGAGAAAGACGTAAGTCCGTTCAGTATTTACGAGCCGCCTCCTCAAGTAGCTTCTCGCACCTCCACCAGTTTATAGAAAACGAGAGCGTTGTTCGAGCGATGCTTCAAGCGTGAGACATCCGTGATACGGATCCGTACGACTGGCGTCAGTATTACTGAAACCAGTACAAGGTCATTTCTACTTATAATCACAACAAATCAATGATAATATTCCAACACAAAAAAAGGAATAATAAAGAAATAGTAAATCAAACTACCATATGTTTTCAGGCTTATATCTTCGATTCCGATTCAGACTATTCAGAATAAGACAATTGGTGAGACAAACTTCTCCACAGTTACAACCTCACTACATTTGGATGTAATTGTCTCATATTTGTATATTTTACATTATATTCAATGACACATTTGTATAGCATCCAGAAACTACGAAATATATATATATATATACCGGGTGTAACCGACGGTGTACCGAAAACTGAAACCATGGCTTCAGACCATTATTCTGGGCTGGATAATCGTGGAAATTTCTCTGAGAAAATTCACAAATTTTCCTCGCGAGTTTTCATTTTTTCTTTATTTTTCCGTTAATCGAACTCTACTGGTAACAATTTTTCATGAAAAATCGCATGAACATAGCATTTTCCGCAAAACACGCAACGTATCACAAACAGTATTATGTAAGCGTGTGGAGTGGGTCAGATAACGGTACTGGCCGGTCATTGATCCGCCAGTGCGCGCCCGTTGGCCGTAACGGTCGGACGCATGTCTAATGTTTTCCTACCCGCACATTTTATTTGCTTTACTTGCTTGAATGAAAATAATCTTGTTAGACTGTTTTAATTTATCGGTCAGTTGTTACTGGTGTTAGGTACTACATACTAGTTGTGATCTGTGGTTGCGTTGTTTTTGTGGTTGCATTCATTCATGTCATTCGATGCGCATTGGCGTACCTAACGGTATGTTTTGCGCCGACGCGTGAGTGGAGTGGGGAGTGCCTTGAACGGTCGATGCTTGCCGCGTGCCCCCTCCCCGCGCGTCTGCACCCGAGAGAATTGGACGCAATACATTGCGCGTCGAGTTTTATAATTTATTTTAGAAAATCTTATCCTTGAGTTTTCCGAGAAAATGAACACTCGTTTTCAGTTCGTGATTATGGTCTAAAACTACAGTTTTCGTTTTCGGTACGCTGTCGGTTACACCCTGTATATCGGTTAGTGTAAGATGTGAAAGTAATTGCATGAGAAGTCATTCTCACTGTGTTATATTTGTATGTAAAAGTTAATATTTAATCGTTTTCAATACCATGTTCATTGTTTCGATAAGTAGACAGGGATTTATAGTTTCCAAAAATTCCTGATGATATGATGTAAAATAATTGATTATCCAAATTTTGAGAGTTGAGTGGAAATCTCTAAAGTTCTCTTTTATTTATTATGTTAATTTGAATGTTACGTTTGTACGTGTCCGTCTGTGAATGATAAAAGTTGCGTATTTTATGTCATAATTATTTAAACAGACAAGGTCACTGATGTAATTATGTTTGTGTGATCAGGCGCCGGGCGTGTCGCGCACGCGCGCCGCGGTGCACCCCGCGCCCGAGCACGCCGCGCCCACCGACAGCGTCCCCGACAACGTGAGTGTTACTAGTAGCTCTGTGACCTGTTTGGAAATAGCTCAAATATTAAACTGTTGATACAAAGATCAAAGCGCAAAGTTAAATTTAAATGCGTACTATCGTATTATTCGTATTATATATCGTATTATAATAATATTAGATTTATAATAATTTTTATTTTAGGATATTTTTTCAATGTACGAGTACATATATAGTTAAAATCATGATGTGCATGCTTATTTTGGATGACATTTATCTGCCTGTCCTTTGTATCTTTATTTTTTTAAATGAATGTAAGGTGTTTAGTGTGCCAATAAAGAAAAAATAAAATAAAAAAATATTGTAATACATCAAAATAAAATAATACACTTAGGGCCGATTGTTCAATCACCAGATAAATTTATCTGCCAGTTAAAATTATTGCTATCCTTTTCTCCCGTCATATAAAAGAAAAGTGACAGCCAACATTTATCTGACAGATATGTTTTATCTGGTGATTGAACAATCGGCCCTCAATACACTAATTAAATATGTCTCATTAAATAAATTTATGAAACATGTAATGTCTACTTTTTTTTTAAATATGGGTACACACCACAATTTACACCAGGTAACTAATTTCAATTTGTCTTTATGCTTTGATCTTCGTATGGTTTAAATACTCACGAAAGTTTGAACACCATAATAGTTTTTATCGTTTTTAATTTATTTATCTATCTCTGGTAATTTGTGAAATAAAAAAATGTTTTCCAACAGACCCGCCGCCGCCTTGAGACTGAGATCACTACTATGGCGGGGACGGACACCGCGCCTGCGCTGTTGGCGCACAAACTGGACAACAAGCGACAGGAACCACCAGACGTCAAACACGTCAACGGATATGTAAGCACATAATTATTTTAATAAAAAGAGTCATATAACTGCCCCGTAAAGAGGGGCCGAGGAAACTATGAGAGAGCCGTCAGTGCTTCAGTATTACTGAAAGCGTTTCTAGCAGAAAACTTTTTATCGCGGATTAGCAAAGCAGTTATTGTTTTGATTTCTAGAATCTGTTCTACTGAAATCAATATAAATAACATGTAACTATACTTCGGAAAGAATCATGAGAGTTTCAGTATTACGGAAGTCAATTAATAAATCAAATATATCAACCAACATCCCGTCAAGGGCAAATATTTGTGTGTTGAACTCGAACTTGGGTCATAGTTGTTCTGTGTATTTAACTATACAATGTAGACTTAAAAACAGTACATATATGATCCAGTATCGTTTAAAAGACCAAAAAATTCGTTCCTTCCGATCCGTTGCGGGCTGTTTGGTGGAAATAGTACTTTACTGCATGAGTATCGTATCTGTTTGACAGTCGACCACAGACAAGCCGACGGCGGACAAGGAACCGGAAGCGAGGACAACCCCAGCGCCGTCCCCGGATCGACATGCCAAGGTAATTGAGGTATTCTTTTGGTAATTATTTGTTTAGGAGAACCAACAGGTAATACACTGCACATAGAAAGTTTAATAGACACAGAGCCAATTACAGGAACTCACAAATAGTTGTTGCACATGAAACATAAACTTAGTAGTAGTTCCAAACGCGTGTAAAAAATATGAACATTCGTTAATCTCTAACTTTTAAACCTTAACACCTATGACCAGGGGTCGGACTTTCGTTCGCATGGTAAGACTAATGGACACTCCCGACCCGTGGTCCAACAGCTATGTCCAACTAGTTTTACCACGGGTCAGTAAAATTATCCGTGGTTGGAGAGCTATGGAGCCGATATTAACATTAAAATACTATTCATACTCATACTCATAAGTGAATTTCATTCGCAATTTTAATTTTATAGTCAAGGACAAAGTCAGAAGAATATACAAAGACCTGATTTGTGTAGGCGGGTCGTTCTTCTTTTTTACCTACATTAAATCGAAGGTTTTCCGTTTTTTGGGCTTTTGAACTATCAATAATTGAGGTTTCAGAGTAGAATTAAAAAAAAAATGCATTTGTGTTATTATTAGGACTATTACCTAATTAAAATTTATTTTACAGCCCATTCAGTTTTTTTATTGTGTTTTTTTTTTATAGCGTGACAGAGTGGTCCTTTTAAGGGGAGACCGCGTTTTAGCTTACCACTCTGTCACGCCATTTTACGAAATAATAAACAAATGTTTGAAAAAAAAATGCTGGTTAGAGAAACTGACAGATTACATAATATTGATAGATAGAAAAATATGGATGATTTTTCGAACATTATAAAACCGAATATGATTACTCTGAGATGCCATAATAAGACGAAGGACGGACTATTGTAGGTAAAAAAGAAGAACGACCCAGGCATTGTTTTTTTCGCCACCATAAAATTCGTAAATATTTGCAACTTTATCCATGTTTTCTGGAGTAAATTGGGTTCTATATTGATCGAATATCCATTTATGACTAGAAAGATCATGATATGGACAATAAATTGAGTTAAATTAGGAATTTTGAAATATTGTAAAAAAAAAACATAATTTTAGTAATTTAATGCTTGGGAATGTTAACCATAATAACCACAAAGGCAGTTTGGAATGAAATAGATGAATGAGTATGAGTATGAATCGTATTTCAATGTTAATAACGGCTCCATATCTCTCCATTAGTCCTATCGTGCGAAAGAAAGTCCGACCCCTGCCTTATGATATTTCATAAGTAGATAGGTTACTAGCGCTCCAAGTGAAGTACTTAATATGAATCAAATGGAGCTTATGCTATGACATCGCTTTACTTGATCTCCGGAAACTGACAGATTTACATGTGCACCTGGGTATCTGTGTGTCTATCTGTGGCATCGTAGCTCTCAAACGGATGGGTAATCGAAAGGCTTGTCTGTAGAGATGTTTCTTAGCCTATGTTTGTTAAAAATACCTGCAACAGTTTCCAAGATACTCAGTTTTGATTGGAACAAGTGAGAATCTCAGTCAATATTGAAAGTAAGAATTCCCAATTTTGTTGTTACTTGTTCAGGTTTAGTACCATTTTTATTTCCACTTATTAAATGAGGGCGTCATGACGACCAGCTACTTTTATCCAGGGTTTATTAAATATTGAATTTAGGGTATGTAATAAAAGTAAACAAATTTGCGTTACGAGTAACAAATGTTATTCAAACTTTAGTTTAATATAAGGACTTAGGCAGATAAATTATAAAAAAGAACGACGACGAGCAGAGCGAGAGCTTTCAGTCCTTCACATTAACAGTTAAAGTAATGTGTTTTCCACCTTCTTACAACATGATCTCCTTCAAACGAAGCGTGAAGAAGCATCTCTCGGGCAGTGGCAGTGGCACCGTTGGTTTCTTGTCAGTTGCCAGTGCGACTTGGATAACGAACATATATATACTAACTTAAAAAGAAACGACAGCGACATTTGTGTGCAGTAACAAAACTCGCCGCTATGTGTGCGTGTCGAGGGGCGAGCGCGGGACGCGCAATGTAGGGAAAGGCATTCACGTGAATGCCTTGTCGAAGGATTCGGCATTGATTCGGCAAATGACTGACTGTTGAGTTACTATCGGCGTTTCTTCTCAACAGTGGTCTCCTCTTGTGAAATGCCGGTAGACTCAGACTTGTGAAGGTGCCCTTGTGGCCTGCTTGCAGAATAATAGTACATTACTGCAGACGCCGGGAAATAAGGGCTTGCCGGCTGAGTAGGTATAGTCGTCGTAGTACGTCTAGTGATACGAAGCCGGCAAGCCCTTTTCACGGCTAAGGCATGTATAGTGCTTTTCTCAAACATATGCAATGAAATAACAAAATACACCACTCAAAAAAACATAATTCAGCTGTTCAGCCAGTTCTAGAACACAGACGCCATGTTTAAAAAAAGTATTTTTAATTTTCCCTCCAATCCCTCTATATTTTTTTTCTTTCATAAGTCCACGTGTGTAATGTGCGAATATTAGGGCCATTATACACATCCTGATAATAAGAATCTTAGTTTATACAGGGTGGGAAGGAGTATACCGACAAACTGTAACCAAGGATTCCTGGTGGTATTACGAGTAAATTATGTTATATCAACGTGGGTCTAAAACTGCCTAATTAACTTACTTAATTTTTAGAACAAAAGAAATAATTATCGATAGTACTTCCTTGTAAACGAAGCCTTAGTTCAAAGACTGAAATAGAAAATGTCACACTTCACGAACGATTCCGACAAAAATACGATAAACGACGAGTGTAGTCGACGTCAGTATGACACTTTATTATTACTAGCTCTAGACAACAAACGTCAGATAACATCAGATTTTATGTTAGCTAAATGGGTTGGATTAAGAAGTTATCTGAATTACAAATTACAACGTTATGTTTCTATTACTATCAAAAGTACGTTGGGAATCGTGATTTGATCGCGTTAGTCGTATGGTCACAAGACGATCTTGTCATACGATTTTACGATAACAATTTACGTGTACTTAACGTCGTTGTGGGGCACGCTCAGACTTCGTATTAACCTATTGGCAGCGAAGAGGTTAATTAACCTGAGTACTAGGAAGAAAAAAAAACAGCATAATAATTAATGAATTTTATTAAATTCTTGCATTAAATTCTCAAATTGCGAACCATTGTTGTCCAATACAAAGAGTTAATCGTGTCCGGTAATAACGATGTAAAGCGAAATTACTATTTCTGATATCATCTGAAGCTGTCATGATCCAATCCAATAATTCTTCTCTCGAATTTATCGGTCTTGCGTACACCTTGTCCTTTAATGCTCCCCAGAAAAGGAAGTCTAAAGGTGTTGTTAGGTCGGTTGATCTGGCGGGCCAGGCTATTGCGTCACTTCCACGTCCTATCCAGCGGCCAGGATATACCCCGTTCAACCAGTTACGCACCACACGTCCAAAGTGAGGTGGGGCACCGTCATGCTGAAACCACATAGTGGTTCTGGTATGCAAATCAATGTCTTCGAGTAAAAGATTCAAGTCATTCCTCAAGAAATTTAAATAACTTTCGGAATCCAACTGCTGTGGAAACACGATCTGGCCTATCAAAACGTCACCAATGAGCCCAGCCCACAAAATAATCGAAAAATTTGTGTTGGTGGGAATGTACCCACCTTGCATGTGGATTTTCTTCACGCCAGATATGCATATTATGCGGTTTAAAAATTCCTTCCCTGGTAAATTGGGCTTCGGCCGTAAATAATATTTTATTGATAAAATCCGGATCTTCTACAAGCTTCTTGTTTATTCTCTGACAGTAAGCCACCCTGGCTAGCCCATCACTAGGTATTAGTCCTTGTACTTTCCTATAGTCATATGGACGAAGGCCAAACCTTTTCCAAACAAGTAACACCACTCTGTAATTGACATTCACAATTCTTGCCACAGCCCTTGACGATAATGTGGGATCTTAGATAATAAGATTCATGATGCGGTTTTTTGTACGCAAGTCTAAATTAATTGCTACTCTTTCTGCACGCCTTGGTTGTAAGCCCTTTTCACGGAACTGTCTATGAACATTTGCAAAGGTCGTATGATGCGGAGTGCGACGAAGAGGAAATCGTCTCCAATACTCAATAGCTGCTTGGCGTCCATTTCCATTACAGTGTCCATACACAAAATGGATATCTGCTCATTGAATAGAAGAAAAATGGTGCGGCATGATAATTTAATTATTTCACGAGTAACAACATCAACTTGACTCAGGTGACAATTGGTGACAATTATTATTTTGTAGTAATTCTAATGACGTTTTAAATTTGATTTACGACCAGTACGTTTTTCAACAGAAAAGTTTGCTCACTTGCCGTCTTGCTGGTAGAAAGTAGGAAGTAAAACTAAAGACAAAGCTAATAATAATAAGTCGATACCTTTTGAGTACCTACTCTGTTTCTGATTAAAGATATCATACGCAAAGATATGAGTGTCTAGTTGTATCTTAGTTTGATACACAGCAATTGCTAACTACATTACATCAGACATAACTTTAATTTATTCCAATATCTAATAAAAACTCTTTGCCCTTTAAACTCAAATTTTAATAAAAACTTATTCGTAGCCAAAATTATGGCAGATAGCGGGTGTACTTGTGTGAAGGTGTGTGTGATTACGTCATATTATTAGGGCGTGTTACCCTTGAGATTTTTCAACTTGTGAATTATTTAAAAAATTAATATCTCGAAAATTAGGCTTTACCGAGCCATGTTTATATTACTTTTTTTTGTCCAAATAGGCATTAGAATCTTCGGTTACAATTCGTCGGTATACTCCTTCCCACCCTGTATAATAAGTAAAATAAAGGCAGAGGATTTTTAATATTGTCTATGGTCTCTGGTGACTTACGTATAGACGGTATTTTCAGTTCGTGTGTACTAGGCATTAACACGGATATTGTTGGTCCGATGGCTGAATGGGTAGCTACTAGAAAAAAAAAATATATCAGCTGTTCATACACACAGACACCATGTTTACATTAAAATTAAAAACAAATTACTTCCCGGCTTAGGCCTTCAATTTTGTATGAAATTCCTTTACAGTTCTCTCAAATTGTTCCGCCCGAAACTTGACACTTCGAAGCCTGTTCTAACGCACGTTACGACGATATTTCATTGCTTGTTTGAGAAAAGTTCATTATTTGATTATTTCAAGGTCACCGACGCCCGAGTTACACCGATAGGCCGCTGTCGCGCCTGTGACTTGGGCTCCCTTTATTGCTTACCATCAGCTGAAGTGGAGCCACTATGCTGTGGTTATAAAAAAAAGTAAAGAGAGTACCTAACTATCATCATCATCATCATCATCTCAGCCATAGGACGTCCACAGCTGAACATAGGCCTCCCCTTTTTACTTCCATATATACCGGTTGGAAGCGACCTGCATCCAGCGCCTTCCGGCGACCTTTATAAGATCATCTGCCCATCTTGTAGGTGGACGTCCTACGCTGCGCTTGCTGGTCCGAGGTCTCTGGTCCGACCTAACTATAATTTTAAGTAAATATCTTGGCGCAGGAAACCAGCACTTCGGTGGTGACAGGAACAACAGCCACGCGGCCGGAACGGCAGAGCGTGCCACCCTGCAAGCCGAGAGTCGTCCCTGGTAAGCGTGGGAGCATTTCACTTCCCCGAATTTCATTTGTCATACATGTATCACTCGCCATAATTCTCATTTGCCATATACTTTTTAGTTCATAAATCATAAGCTCCTCGGGATTTCTTTCGGGATGAAAATGCCGAAAAGTTTCAGAAAAATGGATTTATGGCGAGTTAATATCCCACCAAAAACATTCTGTAAAAAACTAGCCAAGTCTCGATGGAGCTGCTTGTTTATCTATAAAAAGTAATGAAATATAGACAAAGTCGTGCCAAGTCTAAGGTTCTTACTGCGATTTCTTTATTATTATAGTTAATGTTGTGTGACTTGGCCGTTGAAGGTACATAAGGGTACAAAACCAGGTGCTCCATGACACCATTGCACCATTGACGATGAAAAATTGCCACTTGGAAGTAGCGGTTCTGGCGACAAATTGGTGCAATGGTGTCGATAAGAGCTGTCGATAAAGTTCTCATTTCAATAAAATACTTAGCATTTGTTTGAATATTGATTCGTATCTACACTTTTACTTACGCGGTATTGCACTATCCCCGACGATATTTTGGTATTGAAGTGTTGTGATTTACGAGAACGATTTAATTGTAGGCGGAGGACCAACCCTCGCCCGGCTGCGCGTGGTGACGGCGCCGCCGTGCTGCGTGCAGGAGCTGGCCGCGCAGCACGACCACGCCCCCACCACCTCCAACCCAGGTACACCCCCCCCCACACACACACACACCGCCTCCAACCCAGGTACCCCCCTTACACACACATACCCCCTACACACACTCCCACCGCCTCCAACCCAGGTACACCCCCCTACACACATCCCCACCACCTCCAACCCAGGTACACCCCCCTACACACACTCCCACCGCCTCCGACCCAGGAACACCCCCTTACACACACCCCCACCACCTCCAACCCAGATACACCCCCCCCCCCCACACACACACACACACCGCCTCCAACCCAGGTACACCCCCTTACACACACATACCCCCTACACACACTCCCACCGCCTCCAACCCAGGTACACCCCCCTACACACATCCCCACCACCTCCAACCCAGGTACACCCCCCTACACACACTCCCACCGCCTCCGACCCAGGAACACTCCCTTACACACACTCCCACCTACTCCGGCCCAGGAACACCCCCTTACACACACCCCCACCACCTCCAACCCAGGTACACCCCCTACACACACTCCCACCGCCTCCGACCCAGGTACACCCCCCTACACACACCCCCACTACCTCCAACCCAGGTACACCCCCCTACACACACTCCCACCGCCTCCGACCCAGGTACACCCCCCTACACACACTCCCACTGCCTCCGACCCAGGTACACCCCCCTACACACACTCCCACCGCCTCCGGCCCAGCAACACCCCCTTACACACACCCCCACCACCACCAACCCAGGTACACCCCCCTACACACATCCCCACCACCTCCAACCCAGGTACACCCCCCTACACACACTCCCACCGCCTACGACCCAGGTACACCCCCTTACACACACCAGAACCACCTCCAACCCAGGTACACCCCCTTACACACACACACCCCCACCGCCTCCGGCCCAGCAACACCCCCTTACACACACCCCCACCACCTCCAACCCAGGTACACCCCCCTACACACCCCCACCACCTCCAACCCAGGTACACCCCCTACACACACTCCCACCACCTCCAACCCAGGTACACCCCCTTACACACACCCCCACCACCTCCAACCCAGGTACACCCCCTACACACACTCCCACCGCCTCCGACCCAGGTACACCCCCCTACACACACCCCCACTACCTCCAACCCAGGTACACCCCCCTACACACACTCCCACCGCCTCCGACCCAGGTACACCCCCCTACACACACTCCCACCGCCTCCGACCCAGGTACACCCCCCTACACACACTCCCACCGCCTCCGGCCCAGCAACACCCCCTTACACACACCCCCACCACCACCAACCCAGGTACACCCCCCTACACACATCCCCACCACCTCCAACCCAGGTACACCCCCCTACACACACTCCCACCGCCTCCGACCCAGGTACACCCCCTTACACACACCAGAACCACCTCCAACCCAGGTACACCCCCTTACACACACATACCCCCTACACACACCCCCACCGCCTCCGGCCCAGCAACACCCCCTTACACACACCCCCACCACCTCCAACCCAGGTACACCCCCCTACACACCCCCACCACCTCCAACCCAGGTACACCCCCTACACACACTCCCACCGCCTCCGACCCAGGTACACCCCCCTACACACACACACCGCCTCCAACCCAGGTACACCCCCCCACACACACACCCCCACTGCCTCCGGCCCAGCAACACCCCCTTACACACACCCCCACCACCTCCAACCCAGGTACACCCCCTACACACACCCCCACCACCTCCAACCCAGGTACACCCCCTACACACACCCCCACCACCTCCAACCCAGGTACACCCCCTACACACACCCCCACCACCTCCAACCCAGGTACACCCCCTACACACACCCCCACCACCTCCAACCCAGGTACACCCCCTACACACACACCCACCACCTCCAACCCAGGTACACCCCCTACACACACTCCCACCGCCTCCGACCCAGGTACACCCCCTACACACACCCCCACCACCTCCGACCCAGGTACACCCCCTACACACACTCCCACCGCCTCCGACCCAGGTACACCCCCTACACACACCCCCACCACCTCCGACCCAGGTACACCCCCTACACACACTCCCACCGCCTCCGACCCAGGAACACCCCCTTACACACACCACCACCACCTCCAACCCCCACACCCACATACACAACACACATCAACCACAAACACACACACACAAACCCACCATAGGTACTGATTATCAATACAAATCTAGGATTTTATAATAGTATACAAGTTACATTTTTTTTCAGATATTAACAATTCCATTTGTTTGACAGCGGAAGCGGTCAGCCCCCGAATCTTAGCGGATGTGGACAGCTTACACTCAGACACGCATTTCAAGAGAGGTACAGTCTACTTCGTTAGTCGCACCACACAGAAGAGCAGAGTTTATTTTAGGGCTCGCATTAAAATACTTTTAGTCTAGAATTTATACCAAAAAAAAAAATATTAAATTCGAGATAGTAATAATAGATTCATCCGTTTGCGAATTAGATACGTTTAATTGTTTTTCACCTTAGGAAGTATTGTGTTATGACGTCACTATTTACTTGTACTGCAAGAAGTTCCCTGTTCCTTGTTAATTTCTTGGTGTTGGTTGGCTATATAATCGCTGAAGGGATCTTTGCCTTCGAAGCCAATAAAAAAAACTAGTCGATGGTTGATACTTGTCAATGTCAACATTTCAACGATTTGACACTGACACGTGTCAGAATTTGAATGGTTTGACGCTGACATGTGTCAAAATTACAACGGATTGACACACACAATATTTCATTTCAATTTCAATTGAAATATTGCTTATGTCAATCCGTTGACAAGTACCGACCATCGGCAATTTCTTTTTATAGGGTTACGAAGGCAAACATCCCTTTAGACAATTTTTTTGGGATCCGTCAAATTTTCAATAAAAAAAAACATGTTGGAAAAACTAATGTAATGAAAAATGAGTGAACTGCAGTTTTTAGATCCTTACAGTAAAGAGTATCGAATAAAAAAATGAATGGTGTTCCTTATTGAGGCTCTACACTACTCACGGAGTTGACCGAAGTTGGGCGAGGCGAAGTTGGCCGAAGCACAGTACATATATAGGCTAAAGCAGTATGGAAACTACGAACAAACGGTCGAATAAAATTTAACTACGTCTATTATTAGAAAACATACATACAGACGGACAACAGGCTCCCGTTTTTTACCCTTCGGGTACGGAACCCTAAAATATGTTCGGTTCCAGGTACCCGCCGGACCGCGCGCGCGCGCGCCGACCAGAGCTACACACAGTTCGCCGTCATGGACGATGAAAACGTATCTGCTTTGCAACAGGTACATATCTGACAACTTCACTATCAGATAACATGAACATAATTGACAACACTTCATATTTATAACAGGTGGAAATTAATATAGAGATCGACAGGGCTTTATGTCGTGTATGTATGATTATTTGAATTGTATGATTATTTGACGACGACGCGGATGGCGCCGTTTGTAGTGCACCTGCCTACTGAGCCGGCGGTCCCGGGTTCGAATCCCGGCCAGGGCAAATATTTGTGTGATGAACTCGAATCTTTGGTCCTGGGTAATGGATGTTAGTGCCCATAGTACAATACAAGCTTTGCTTGGTTTGGGACAAGGTCGATTTGTGTGAGAATGTCCCTTAATATTTATTGATTTATTTATTTAATTTGTAGGTTACCAAGGGAGGTGCTCTGACTTTAGTTTCTCTATGGAAATCTCAATTCGACGACTCTGAAGAGACCACGGACAATGAGTGGAAACAGGAACAGTTGCAGGTAAGGAAATCAAGGTGCATAACGATGTGTATTGAATCCGGTTATGGAAAAAACAAGAGATTTTCTGGAATTGAAGACATTTTTAACTTCCTACGAAACAATGAGGGGTGTTATTGGTGGTAATTTAATTCGTTTAGGTTCACTTTGTCCATATTCCGATTTTGACAAGATTGCTTTTTCGTTTACGATCTCATTTCGTCCACATACAATCCCCTAATCGTCCTCTTCCTATCTCATCTACATTCCCAACTTGTCCACATTCCCATGCCGTCCACATGCCCAACTTGTCCACATTCCCAACCCATTTACATTCCCATGTCGTCCATATGCCCAAGTTGTCCACATTCCCAACCTGTCCCCATTCCCAACCTGTCCACATTCCCATGGTCGTTGATAAATTTCTGCAAATACCCAAATCGAATAAGGAAGATAGGGAAATTTGGACGAGTTGGGAATGTGGACGAGTTGGAAATGTGTACAAGTTGGGAATGTAGACGAGGTGGGAATGTGGACGAAATAAGAGTTTTGACAAAATGGGAATGCGGACGAAGTGGTCCCACCGCAAGATCAGCGCTGGCTCTTGGGCTAGAGCATCATGCTGAGGTGGGACCTTTTCGTGGCACAGCCATAGTAGTATATTTTCTTATTGTTTTATTTCATTTGTCATTTATGTTTGTAAGTATGTTCTATGGTCACGTCATGAATAAATGTATTTTTTTTCTATCTTTCTTTCTAAGTGAACCTAAATTAATATATATATGTTATGCAGTCGCCGGAGCATCGCACGGGCGCCAGCAACGCCCGCAGCAGCGCCGTCTCCAGCTCCGCCAACGCGCCGCGCACGCAGCGCGCCAACACGCAGCCCGACGTGCGGCAGCCCGCGCCCGCGCCCGCGCCGCAACCGCAGGTGCGTCTCACAGGACATTGACGACTCGCACTCATTCCCCACCGCCCGAGCACCGTATCATCACCATCGTCTTGACATTCATCACCACCATCACCACCACCATCATCACCACCATCACCACTGTACAGGCACACACTGGCTTAGGGACCCCTGGTGGGATGGACTATACAAATTAGGTATATTTGTATAGAGTTAGGTAGGTAAGTAAGTAAAGTAAGTTTGGTAATGTAATGTAATTGGTAAGTAAGTTAACTATCCAGCGTGTGTCTGCACAGACTGCGTAAACTAAGGGTTGACTATGACTAGGGAGCCTACTGCCCTAAGTCCCTAACCTAACACCTTAACCTACGACTTGTAGCGGGATATCTGTTACCATGAGACCTAAGGTAACAGATGAATTCCTACGGGGAGGAACGGGGTGTCGGGGAGTGGTGGTTTTCTTACTGCCAGTCAACCAGGCTCAGTTGACCGATTAAGGGCTTGAAGGTGTCTTCGCCACAGTAAGAGGAGCTTAGTCTAAGGGGTTGGATGGGACCATACGCTCAGAGAGTAGCCCTGAACACGCATGGGGTCGGGTAAGAGAGGTAGTGAAACACCAACGGACAATTGGTATCTAATTTATTTTACTTCTTAACGCTATATATACAAATCTCACGTACAGCACACTACTATACATTTTCCTTGTATACTGTACGTGTAAACTGCAAGCTGAGCTTGATCTCATTTTATTATTTGCGTAAATGCATCTAGGTTGCTGATGCACGAATTCTGTTCTCTGAACAACCACCATCATCACCACTCGTCCAACACTCGGACGCTTCCACCCCCTGCACAATTGGTGAGTCTTACAGAACATAAAAGACTCGCACCCCATTACAGAACACTACTAACGTTCAATATCATGACAAAGGACTAGGACCAGAGTGTTGGAGGAGGTGAATCGCTAGGTTTGAAATTAAGAGAATAAGATAGAGAAAAGTACTCTCTCTCTCTCTCTCTCTCTCTCTCTCTATCTATCTCTCTCTATATTACAGGACACTACTAAAGTTCAATATCATAAAAAAGTACCAGGATACCAGGGCCCTATTCAATAAACATTACAATCCGACAAATTTGTAAAAAAGTGACATAATTGTAGAATTGTAAGGTAAAAACTTGTTCAATAAAAGTACAAATTTGTAATTGTACCACTGCTAAAAAATGTTAAAATGTCACACTTGTAAACCCTGTTCAATAAAACTTTACAATTGCAAAACACGCCTGTCGCTTTCGATGACAATTGTAATTTACAAATATGTCATGGTAAGTTACAATTTACAATTAAGTGTAATATTATGTTTTTTAATGACTAACAATGACGGTAGAATAAAATTCAATTGCTAACTTGTTCAACAAATTGCATTTCAGAGTACGTTCACGATTAAATCGCAGTTCAAAACAAAATTAAACAGAAAATAGTAGGTGGTGAGATAAGAACCTACTTAGACATAAATAATATATTATTTTAAGTTAAGCACACTTTATTTCATACCTTTTTTTTATCTTACTTGGTAACTACATATTATTAGAAAAAACAAATCTAAATCTAAATTTGGACCACATACCACCATGACGTTCATAGAATGATTCAATTTTCTATCTACGAATACTGGTTCATTCTGCCAAGGAGCATCCATTTGAATTAGAGAACCATCTACAATACCAGCTATTCTAGGTATATTATGAGTCATAAATAATCTAAAAATCTCATGACAGTTTTCAGGCCAGCGGACCTCATCACCGAAGAATCTGTTAACAATTAAAGTTGTCACCTGTGTCAGACAGTTATGTACAGTCGCTTTAGAAATTCCATGCGTACCTATCTGCTATTATATGGTATTGTGAGCCAGAACCCATCCAATGCAAAGCGCACAAAATTTGCTCGGCGGGTGTAAGAGCTGTGAGCAAGCTCGTTGCTCATTGCATTTATCAAATATTCGACGGTAGTCTTGCTTACTCTGAATTTCTCATTAAATGTGAAATCGGTAACATCAAGATTGAAATTCCTCCTTCTTCGAAATATTCGCCTGCGTAGCACAATAACCACTGGATATTTCTCGTCACTTTAACTACTTGATGATCACGTGAGCATCATAGGTTTCGAAAAGCTACGAGTATGTCTAAACTGTATTCAACAATTTTTACACCGGGTGAGAGCGCCTGTCAGAATTTTGTTACAATTCTACAAATATGTAAACTTGTAACTACAAGTATGCGTTTAATAAACTGGTTTTTCTGACAAAATTGTAAATTATTGCCTGTCAAGTGAAAATCTTTATTGAACAGAGATATGTAAAATTGTCGTTACAATCCGACAAATTTGTAAATTTTTCACCATTACAAAATTGTAACTTGTATTTTTTATTGAACAGGATCTACATAAAAATGTAAATTGTAATTGTAATTACAAATTGTAAATTGTAAGTTTTATTGAATAGGGCCCAGAGTGTTGATGGAGGTGAATTGTTAGAGACTTGCTTGCACCCCTAGCACGACTGTGTTTCTTTCGAAATATTACCTATCTCTTTCTTCGTTGTACTATGAGAGAGCGACGGACGAGGCTTTGTCGTGCGACAAGAGACGAGCTGTTTCCAATGTGGGTCTTGGAGTGAGAATTTAATGAGAATTAAGAGTATGAAATCGAGAAAAATACTAGGTCACAAGAAAGAGGACGGAGGTAAATGGTGCTTGCGTGTGCCATTGTCCAGTCAATTGCTTCTTAGTGTCATGTACGAGTATTAGTGCATTACGTAACAAGGGTGGTAAACTAGGAATTACAAACGAGTGTCTATTAGAAGCTCGAAGGCGAGGGCTTTAATGACACGAGTTTGAAATTCCTTTACCACCAGAGTCACGTACGACGTTTTTCATCACACTTTGGAGGAAATAAAACAAAAATAGTAGTAGTCCATACCAAATTTACTTACCGCCCTAGGGCGCAATATACGATTTACCGCCCGGTTTTCTACTATGTAAACCCTTTAAGTGTGACAAAAATTACTTACCGCCATAGGGCGTAATTTACGACTACCCGCCCGCTTTTCTAGCATGTAACCCTTGTTTTCGAATAAGTGTGATGAAAAAATATTGTCAGTTAGGTTGTTGACATGATGCTATGACATTCCAGCCGCCAGCGCAGCCCGTGCCCGTGGCTCCGTCGCCGGCGCCGCCGCCCCCGCGCCGGCACCGCTGCCTGCACATCCCCGGCATCGAGGCCTTCCCCAAGCTCAGACCCGCGCTGCCCAGGAGCTGGACCCTGCCCGCCATCGGTGAGTCAGTGACCCCCTCCCCCCGCCCCCCGGCCCCGCTGCCTGCACATCCCCGGCATCGAGGCCTTCCCCAAGCTCAGACCCGCGCTGCCCAGGAGCTGGACCCTGCCCGCCATCGGTGAGTCAGTGACCCCCTCCCCCCGCCCCCCGGCCCCGCTGCCTGCACATCCCCGGCATCGAGGCCTTCCCCAAGCTCAGACCCGCGCTGCCCAGGAGCTGGACCCTGCCCGCCATCGGTGAGTCAGTGACCCCCTCCCCCCGCCCCCCGGCCCCGCTGCCTGCACATCCCCGGCATCGAGGCCTTCCCCAAGCTCAGACCCGCGCTGCCCAGGAGCTGGACCCTGCCCGCCATCGGTGAGTCAGTGACCCCCTCCCCCCGCCCCCCGGCCCCGCTGCCTGCACATCCCCGGCATCGAGGCCTTCCCCAAGCTCAGACCCGCGCTGCCCAGGAGCTGGACCCTGCCCGCCATCGGTGAGTCAGTGACCCCCTCCCCCCGCCCCCCGGCCCCGCTGCCTGCACATCCCCGGCATCGAGGCCTTCCCCAAGCTCAGACCCGCGCTGCCCAGGAGCTGGACCCTGCCCGCCATCGGTGAGTCAGTGACCCCCTCCCCCCGCCCCCCGGCCCCGCTGCCTGCACATCCCCGGCATCGAGGCCTTCCCCAAGCTCAGACCCGCGCTGCCCAGGAGCTGGACCCTGCCCGCCATCGGTGAGTCAGTGACCCCCTCCCCCCGCCCCCCGGCCCCGCTGCCTGCACATCCCCGGCATCGAGGCCTTCCCCAAGCTCAGACCCGCGCTGCCCAGGAGCTGGACCCTGCCCGCCATCGGTGAGTCAGTGACCCCCTCCCCCCGCCCCCCGGCCCCGCTGCCTGCACATCCCCGGCATCGAGGCCTTCCCCAAGCTCAGACCCGCGCTGCCCAGGAGCTGGACCCTGCCCGCCATCGGTGAGTCAGTGACCCCCTCCCCCCGCCCCCCGGCCCCGCTGCCTGCACATCCCCGGCATCGAGGCCTTCCCCAAGCTCAGACCCGCGCTGCCCAGGAGCTGGACCCTGCCCGCCATCGGTGAGTCAGTGACCCCCTCCCCCCGCCCCCCGGCCCCGCTGCCTGCACATCCCCGGCATCGAGGCCTTCCCCAAGCTCAGACCCGCGCTGCCCAGGAGCTGGACCCTGCCCGCCATCGGTGAGTCAGTGACCCCCTCCCCCCGCCCCCCGGCCCCGCTGCCTGCACATCCCCGGCATCGAGGCCTTCCCCAAGCTCAGACCCGCGCTGCCCAGGAGCTGGACCCTGCCCGCCATCGGTGAGTCAGTGACCCCCTCCCCCCCCCGCCCCCCGGCCCCGCTGCCTGCACATCCCCGGCATCGAGGCCTTCCCCAAGCTCAGACCCGCGCTGCCCAGGAGCTGGACCCTGCCCGCCATCGGTGAGTCAGTGACCCCCTCCCCCCCCCCGCCCCCCGGCCCCGCTGCCTGCACATCCCCGGCATTTAGGCCTTCCCCAAGCTCAGACCCGCGCTGCCCAGGAGCTGGACCCTGCCC
The DNA here is from genome assembly GCA_947623375.1 of Apotomis capreana. Lineage (NCBI taxonomy): Eukaryota > Metazoa > Arthropoda > Insecta > Lepidoptera > Tortricidae > Apotomis > Apotomis capreana. Next base: position 2,202,687 of record OX392525.1, read on the forward strand.
GCCATCGGTGAGTCAGTGACCCCCTCCCCCCGCCCCCCGGCCCCGCTGCCTGCACATCCCCGGCATCGAGGCCTTCCCCAAGCTCAGACCCGCGCTGCCCAGGAGCTGGACCCTGCCCGCCATCGGTGAGTCAGTGACCCCCTCCCCCCGCCCCCCGGCCCCGCTGCCTGCACATCCCCGGCATCGAGGCCTTCCCCAAGCTCAGACCCGCGCTGCCCAGGAGCTGGACCCTGCCCGCCATCGGTGAGTCAGTGACCCCCTCCCCCCCCCCGCCCCCCGGCCCCGCTGCCTGCACATCCCCGGCATCGAGGCCTTCCCCAAGCTCAGACCCGCGCTGCCCAGGAGCTGGACCCTGCCCGCCATCGGTGAGTCAGTGACCCCCTCCCCCCCCCCGCCCCCCGGCCCCGCTGCCTGCACATCCCCGGCATCGAGGCCTTCCCCAAGCTCAGACCCGCGCTGCCCAGGAGCTGGACCCTGCCCGCCATCGGTGAGTCAGTGACCCCCTCCCCCCGCCCCCCGGCCCCGCTGCCTGCACATCCCCGGCATCGAGGCCTTCCCCAAGCTCAGACCCGCGCTGCCCAGGAGCTGGACCCTGCCCGCCATCGGTGAGTCAGTGACCCCCTCCCCCCCCCCGCCCCCCGGCCCCGCTGCCTGCACATCCCCGGCATCGAGGCCTTCCCCAAGCTCAGACCCGCGCTGCCCAGGAGCTGGACCCTGCCCGCCATCGGTGAGTCAGTGACCCCCTCCCCCCGCCCCCCGGCCCCGCTGCCTGCACATCCCCGGCATCGAGGCCTTCCCCAAGCTCAGACCCGCGCTGCCCAGGAGCTGGACCCTGCCCGCCATCGGTGAGTCAGTGACCCCCTCCCCCCGCCCCCCGGCCCCGCTGCCTGCACATCCCCGGCATCGAGGCCTTCCCCAAGCTCAGACCCGCGCTGCCCAGGAGCTGGACCCTGCCCGCCATCGGTGAGTCAGTGACCCCCTCCCCCCCCCGCCCCCCGGCCCCGCTGCCTGCACATCCCCGGCATCGAGGCCTTCCCCAAGCTCAGACCCGCGCTGCCCAGGAGCTGGACCCTGCCCGCCATCGGTGAGTCAGTGACCCCCTCCCCCCCCCGCCCCCCGGCCCCGCTGCCTGCACATCCCCGGCATCGAGGCCTTCCCCAAGCTCAGACCCGCGCTGCCCAGGAGCTGGACCCTGCCCGCCATCGGTGAGTCAGTGACCCCCTCCCCCCGCCCCCCGGCCCCGCTGCCTGCACATCCCCGGCATCGAGGCCTTCCCCAAGCTCAGACCCGCGCTGCCCAGGAGCTGGACCCTGCCCGCCATCGGTGAGTCAGTGACCCCCTCCCCCCGCCCCCCGGCCCCGCTGCCTGCACATCCCCGGCATCGAGGCCTTCCCCAAGCTCAGACCCGCGCTGCCCAGGAGCTGGACCCTGCCCGCCATCGGTGAGTCAGTGACCCCCTCCCCCCGCCCCCCGGCCCCGCTGCCTGCACATCCCCGGCATCGAGGCCTTCCCCAAGCTCAGACCCGCGCTGCCCAGGAGCTGGACCCTGCCCGCCATCGGTGAGTCAGTGACCCCCTCCCCCCGCCCCCCGGCCCCGCTGCCTGCACATCCCCGGCATCGAGGCCTTCCCCAAGCTCAGACCCGCGCTGCCCAGGAGCTGGACCCTGCCCGCCATCGGTGAGTCAGTGACCCCCTCCCCCCGCCCCCCGGCCCCGCTGCCTGCACATCCCCGGCATCGAGGCCTTCCCCAAGCTCAGACCCGCGCTGCCCAGGAGCTGGACCCTGCCCGCCATCGGTGAGTCAGTGACCCCCTCCCCCCGCCCCCCGGCCCCGCTGCCTGCACATCCCCGGCATCGAGGCCTTCCCCAAGCTCAGACCCGCGCTGCCCAGGAGCTGGACCCTGCCCGCCATCGGTGAGTCAGTGACCCCCTCCCCCCGCCCCCCGGCCCCGCTGCCTGCACATCCCCGGCATCGAGGCCTTCCCCAAGCTCAGACCCGCGCTGCCCAGGAGCTGGACCCTGCCCGCCATCGGTGAGTCAGTGACCCCCTCCCCCCCCCCGCCCCCCGGCCCCGCTGCCTGCACATCCCCGGCATCGAGGCCTTCCCCAAGCTCAGACCCGCGCTGCCCAGGAGCTGGACCCTGCCCGCCATCGGTGAGTCAGTGACCCCCTCCCCCCGCCCCCCGGCCCCGCTGCCTGCACATCCCCGGCATCGAGGCCTTCCCCAAGCTCAGACCCGCGCTGCCCAGGAGCTGGACCCTGCCCGCCATCGGTGAGTCAGTGACCCCCTCCCCCCCCCCGCCCCCCGGCCCCGCTGCCTGCACATCCCCGGCATCGAGGCCTTCCCCAAGCTCAGACCCGCGCTGCCCAGGAGCTGGACCCTGCCCGCCATCGGTGAGTCAGTGACCCCCTCCCCCCCCCCGCCCCCCGGCCCCGCTGCCTGCACATCCCCGGCATCGAGGCCTTCCCCAAGCTCAGACCCGCGCTGCCCAGGAGCTGGACCCTGCCCGCCATCGGTGAGTCAGTGACCCCCTCCCCCCCCCCGCCCCCCGGCCCCGCTGCCTGCACATCCCCGGCATCGAGGCCTTCCCCAAGCTCAGACCCGCGCTGCCCAGGAGCTGGACCCTGCCCGCCATCGGTGAGTCAGTGACCCCCTCCCCCCCCCCGCCCCCCGGCCCCGCTGCCTGCACATCCCCGGCATCGAGGCCTTCCCCAAGCTCAGACCCGCGCTGCCCAGGAGCTGGACCCTGCCCGCCATCGGTGAGTCATCTTTGCACAAAAGTACCAGTGACACCCTTGTAAGATGTCGAGCAGAACGTTGAAGGTACCAGGACTCTATAAGACTCTTAAAAGAATTTCCTCAAACCCTGGAGTCTTAGCGAAACGTCTTTGTACAAAAGTACCAGGCTACCAGAACATTCGAAGTGGTGATCTATCAACAATTCGATGCGAATATTGTTTGTTAACGCCGAGTTTTGGAATCAAATGTACCAGGATACCGGACTATTGAATATGGTGACCAAATCCCTCCCTCTCTTCAAGACGCCATTAGCACCGTTGTCTTCATATTCCCGGCATAGATGCTTTCTCCAAGCTCTGGTCCGCATTACCTAGGAATTGCACCTTACCCGCCATCGGTGAGTCAGTGACACCCTTAAGATGCCGAGCTAAGCTTCGAAAGTAAGAAAGTACCAGGACTCTATAAGACTCTTAAAAGAATTTCCTCAAACCTTGTCTTTCTTACGTCCTTTCAAAACCTGGACCTTAGCTTCTTATCTATAGATTTAGAACAAAATTAATAAGGCTTCGAAATGATGAGTAGCAGGCAAAGAATAGGTTTATAGTATGAGTATCTTGGAAGTAAGAATGAGAGACTAGGATAACGGACTTTTTCTGTAACAATGGTTTACTACCAGGTTACCAGACTGTACGAAGTATTGCGCTGTCAGCGTTATTCCAATACGAATATTGTTTGAATTTTTGTCTAGTTATGAATTTTAATTACATCACTAAAAATTACAGATAAATCAGCAGGATCTATCCTTTGAATCGTCCAATCTGCCGTGCTAAGGTAAAAGGCGACCTTTTTGTATGGAGCTCTATACTATAAAGTCACCTTTTACTAGCACGGCAGCGATATATTGAAACAAAAGTATAGTACGGCTCTTCCCAGGTGAATTTTTCGCTTCGAGCCCTAATCTTTCAAACAATGACCATTGTCTCTATTATCGCAAAGCCGCTAGCAACCGAGTTACACGTGCCACTACAACATTCATATGAAAAACAAACCGTATCGTCATAGTATTAAGGTTCAAATTTAATGTCACCGATATTTTAGATATTGCGTTTTGGTAGTGTAAGACAATAGACCACCCCGACGAAATACAGCATTCATATTATATTGATTTGAACCTAATACTATGACGATACCGATTGTTTTTAATATGAATGTTATAGTGGCACGTGGCAAACGGTAGCTAGCGGATTTGGGATAATAGAGACAATGGCCATTGTTTGAAAGATTTGGGCTCGAAGCGAAAAATTCACCTGGGAAGAGCCGTACTATATACCAGGCGATCATAACTGATTAGCTGTCTTTTCCCAGGCGCGCACGTGCGCAAGCTGCGGCCGCCGCTCCTGCAGCAGGCCTCCTTCGACGGCGGCAGCGGCGGCTCGCTGCGCTACAAGGTGGACGTGATGAGGGGAGTGGCGTCCCGGCACGAGGGCGCCATGCCGAGCCCGCCGCGTCCGCGAGCTAACAGTGCGCCCGTGAGTAGGGGGACATGCTGTACACTACAAGCTGCGCCGCCGCTCCTGCAGCAGGCCTCCTTCGACGGCGGCAGCGGCGGCTCGCTGCGCTACAAGGTGGACGTGATGAGGGGAGTGGCGTCCCGGCACGAGGGCGCCATGCCGAGCCCGCCGCGTCCGCGAGCTAACAGTGCGCCCGTGAGTAGGGGGACATGCTGTACACTACAAGCTGCGCCGCCGCTCCTGCAGCAGGCCTCCTTCGACGGCGGCAGCGGCGGCTCGCTGCGCTACAAGGTGGACGTGATGAGGGGAGTGGCGTCCCGGCACGAGGGCGCCATGCCGAGCCCGCCGCGTCCGCGAGCTAACAGTGCGCCCGTGAGTAGGGGGACATGCTGTACACTACAAGCTGCGCCGCCGCTCCTGCAGCAGGCCTCCTTCGACGGCGGCAGCGGCGGCTCGCTGCGCTACAAGGTGGACGTGATGAGGGGAGTGGCGTCCCGGCACGAGGGCGCCATGCCGAGCCCGCCGCGTCCGCGAGCTAACAGTGCGCCCGTGAGTAGGGGGACATGCTGTACACTACAAGCTGCGCCGCCGCTCCTGCAGCAGGCCTCCTTCGACGGCGGAACATTCTGTACACTACACGATCCGTTTTATAGGGCAGCGAAAGCTGCGATTGGTTACCAGGACGACAGAAATACGAGGAAGCGTCATTCAAAAGTCGCTTCGACTGCAGACACTCATCACATCTGTACCCTAGAACATTGTAGAAGGTTCCATCCAGACGAGACTATCAAGAGACTTCGAGATTTACACTATGTAAGGTGCGAAAAAAGGTTAGAATTGGTATCAGGAGAACATAAGTTCCAGACAACAACAGGGCGCCATGCTACTTCTAGAACAGTATAAATCTTCCGAAAAAGCTTGTTTTATAGTGTAATCGGCAAGGTCCGGAATTTTTCATAGCAAATGTCAAACTTTGATAGGGTTCGACCAAAGTGTTTTATCGACTATCGATGCATAATTTTCACAACATCGTTAAAGTAATGAAATCAGGCTTTTGGATATATACACTGGCGTTCAGCTAATTAGCAACATCATTATTTTATTCCATACAAATGCATATAAAATATGACTTTAGAAATTCTATGAACAACGTTTGCCAATTTTATTATTAACAAAGAGACGCCCGCAACTTCGTCCTCGTATTTTTTTATTTACTGAGACGGATATAAAGTATTCTATAACCATCTTTGGACGCCATCCCTGTACCAAAATTGGTTAAAATATGTCCAGCCGTTTCGGCGTGATCCGAGACAAAGAAAATTATGACCAACAGATGGCGCCAGGCAGGCATGGCGTCGCGCGCCCATACAAAACAAATGACGACCGTGCATCACGAAAATGAAAAATGAAATCGTGACCCCTTTCCGTAGAAAATATCATTTCAATACAAATCTAGAATTTTATAATAGTATAGATAACATGGTGTACACGTGTTTAAACAAGTTTTAGTATAGTGCAAATAAAATTTCTGTAAAACATATTTTTTAGAAAATAGACATATGTGTATTCCGTTTCTAATTTATTAAAGTATGGAGTTGTAAGTTGTTAAAAGTGTTAATTTGAACATGTCTAGTTTCTAGAGAACATGTTTTATAGAAACTTTATTTTCCCTATAGTAAACCTTGTTTAAACACCCATACTTATACTTATTAATAACATAATAATAAAAATGGTCAACCGCATCTTACATTTTTCATCAAAAGATATTTTATACGCAGTTGTATGAAATAAAATAATGATGTCCCTAATTGGCTGAACGCCACTGTATATATCCAAAAGTCTGATTTTAATTACTTTAACAATGTTTCGTTAAGTGAAAACTATTTATCGATAGTCGATAAAACACTTTGGTCGAACCCTATCAATGTTTGATTTTTGCTATGAAGAATTCCGGACCTTGGTAATCGGGGATAGAAATCGTAGAAAGTTTAACTCTACGGAGAGAACGTGGGAGCAGGTACCAGGGAAATAAATATAAATAAATATAAATAAAGGTTTTTAGAAATATAAGTCTGTCTTCCAGAGCAGCTTTTCCTTGGAAAATATAACTTGGACCTTTTAAAGCCGACAGTAAATAGGAAACATCCAGGCAATCATGCACATCTTAGGCCTTATTGTTACTTGTGTTTGTAATATCTATATATGTAATATATAATATAAACATGTAATATTTATTTCAGAGTCTATCCAGTTCATCTTCCACAACCGCGCCTCCTCGCAAGCCGGAGAAGCAGGAGCCGCCAGAGGGCGCCACCGTGTCCAGTCGCCTGGAGATCCGGGTTCGACCCCCGGACTGTGCCTCTCCGGGACACTCGGGTAAGTGACCGAGGCTCACATGAGGCGGACTCACTCCACTGTACAGTAGAGCAGAGAAGCAGGAGCCGGCTGAGGGCGCCACCGTGTCCAGTCGCCTGGAGATCCGGGTTCGACCCCCGGACTGTGCCTCTCCGGGACACTCGGGTAAGTGACCGAGGCTCACATGAGGCGGACTCACTCCACTGTACAGTAGAGCAGAGAAGCAGGAGCCGGCAGAGGGCGCCACCGTGTCCAGTCGCCTGGAGATCCGGGTTCGACCCCCGGACTGTGCCTCTCCGGGACACTCGGGTAAGTGACCGAGGCTCACATGAGGCGGACTCACTCCACTGTACAGTAGAGCAGAGAAGCAGGAGCCGGCAGAGGGCGCCACCGTGTCCAGTCGCCTGGAGATCCGGGTTCGACCCCCGGACTGTGCCTCTCCGGGACACTCGGGTAAGTGACCGAGGCTCACATGAGGCGGACTCACTCCACTGTACAGTAGAGCAGAGAAGCAGGAGCCGGCTGAGGGCGCCACCGTGTCCAGTCGCCTGGAGATCCGGGTTCGACCCCCGGACTGTGCCTCTCCGGGACACTCGGGTAAGTGACCGAGGCTCACATGAGGCGGACTCACTCCACTGTACAGTAGAGCAGAGAAGCAGGAGCCGGCTGAGGGCGCCACCGTGTCCAGTCGCCTGGAGATCCGGGTTCGACCCCCGGACTGTGCCTCTCCGGGACACTCGGGTAAGTGACCGAGGCTCACATGAGGCGGACTCACTCCACTGTACAGTAGAGCAGAGAAGCAGGAGCCGGCTGAGGGCGCCACCGTGTCCAGTCGCCTGGAGATCCGGGTTCGACCCCCGGACTGTGCCTCTCCGGGACACTCGGGTAAGTGACCGAGGCTCACATGAGGCGGACTCACTCCACTGTACAGTAGAGCAGAGAAGCAGGAGCCGGCTGAGGGCGCCACCGTGTCCAGTCGCCTGGAGATCCGGGTTCGACCCCCGGACTGTGCCTCTCCGGGACACTCGGGTAAGTGACCGAGGCTCACATGAGGCGGACTCACTCCACTGTACAGTAGAGCAGAGAAGCAGGAGCCGGCTGAGGGCGCCACCGTGTCCAGTCGCCTGGAGATCCGGGTTCGACCCCCGGACTGTGCCTCTCCGGGACACTCGGGTAAGTGACCGAGGCTCACATGAGGCGGACTCACTCCACTGTACAGTAGAGCAGAGAAGCAGGAGCCGGCTGAGGGCGCCACCGTGTCCAGTCGCCTGGAGATCCGGGTTCGACCCCCGGACTGTGCCTCTCCGGGACACTCGGGTAAGTGACCGAGGCTCACATGAGGCGGACTCACTCCACTGTACAGTAGAGCAGAGAAGCAGGAGCCGGCTGAGGGCGCCACCGTGTCCAGTCGCCTGGAGATCCGGGTTCGACCCCCGGACTGTGCCTCTCCGGGACACTCGGGTAAGTGACCGAGGCTCACATGAGGCGGACTCACTCCACTGTACAGTAGAGCAGAGAAGCAGGAGCCGGCAGAGGGCGCCACCGTGTCCAGTCGCCTGGAGATCCGGGTTCGACCCCCGGACTGTGCCTCTCCGGGACACTCGGGTAAGTGACCGAGGCTCACATGAGGCGGACTCACTCCACTGTACAGTAGAGCAGAGAAGCAGGAGCCGGCTGAGGGCGCCACCGTGTCCAGTCGCCTGGAGATCCGGGTTCGACCCCCGGACTGTGCCTCTCCGGGACACTCGGGTAAGTGACCGAGGCTCACATGAGGCGGACTCACTCCACTGTACAGTAGAGCAGAGAAGCAGGAGCCGGCAGAGGGCGCCACCGTGTCCAGTCGCCTGGAGATCCGGGTTCGACCCCCGGACTGTGCCTCTCCGGGACACTCGGGTAAGTGACCGAGGCTCACATGAGGCGGACTCACTCCACTGTACAGTAGAGCAGATAAGCAGGAGCCGGCAGAGGGCGCCACCGTGTCCAGTCGCCTGGAGATCCGGGTTCGACCCCCGGACTGTGCCTCTCCGGGACACTCGGGTAAGTGACCGAGGCTCACATGAGGCGGACTCACTCCACTGTACAGTAGAGCAGAGAAGCAGGAGCCGGCAGAGGGCGCCACCGTGTCCAGTCGCCTGGAGATCCGGGTTCGACCCCCGGACTGTGCCTCTCCGGGACACTCGGGTAAGTGACCGAGGCTCACATGAGGCGGACTCACTCCACTGTACAGTAGAGCAGATAAGCAGGAGCCGGCAGAGGGCGCCACCGTGTCCAGTCGCCTGGAGATCCGGGTTCGACCCCCGGACTGTGCCTCTCCGGGACACTCGGGTAAGTGACCGAGGCTCACATGAGCCGGACTCACTCCACTGTACCTACAGTAGCAGAAGCCACAGTTTAAGACCTATGCCTTTTCATTGTATGGCCGTTTTTTAAAGTTTGTACATCGACAAATAAAGGAATTTCATACAACACTATTGTCGAGCAAACCATCCGAGGGTTATTTATTTTTCTCAAACTTCATGACGTGCGTTATAACAGGCTTCGAAGTGTCACGTTTCGGGCGGAACAACTCGAGAGAACTGTAAAGGAATTTCATACGAAATTGAAGGCCTAGGCCGGGAAGTAATTTTTTTAGAAATAGTACATTACATGAGAGGCCGGGAAAATGAGGATTTCCGGCCAAGTAGGTATATACGGCCGAGCGAGCGTGCGAGCGAGGCCGGATAGTGATACGAGGCCGGGAATCCGTTTTCACGACGAGGCATGTATAGTGCTTTTCTCAAACATACAATGAATTAAAAAAATATACTTCAAAGAACAACATTTTATTAATTGACAAATAGGACATTTTAGTCTAACAACCAACCTTTAAAAACAAAACCTGCTTTTTGTCAAACCAGCCAGCTGTGTGAATGACCTTGTTGTTGAAACCAAAAAAAGTTACTTTGCAGGCCTAGGCCTGAAAAGCAGTATGAAATCCCTTTACAGTCCTCTCGAGTTGTTGCGCCCAAAAAGCGATACTTCCGAGCCTATTATAAGGAACGTAAAGACAATATTTCATTGCATGTTTGAGAAAAGCTTATTTTGTGTCAATGGTTTAAAAGTTTATTTGTTGTTCCAGTGAAAATCCACTCGGTAGTGAGCGGCGGCGAGCCGCTACGGAACCCCGAGGACGCGTCCGTGTACTACGACGCGACGGACCACAGGGACAAGCGGTGAGTGTTGGACACGACGTTAACACTAATGTCGCTTGCATGCAGTGTAGTTTGCCTATTTGCTTCAAATACTTATTCCTTCAATTGCTCTTAGTTTAACTGGAAGAGATCCCTAATAGGGATAAGTTCGCTTTTGTACATGTTTTATTTGTTATGAATGTATTTATAACCAGTTTGTGTGTGCAAATTGTACACAAAAACTGGTTACATACATACATCCATAAATGTCTTAGAATACAAATAAAAAACATGACTTTGGTCAAAGTTAAAAAGTTGTGTATTACGTACCTGCCCTATATCAGTGAATTAGTAAATTATATCCCAGGTCGCAGGTTCTTATGGCCCGATGCGAAAGTGAAGTCTGGGATGCACGAAAGTCTTCTATATAACATTTTCGAATTACTAATATTTAGCTTTAAAAAAACCTTTAACCTATGCCAACATATATTTAAACGAAACGGAAACTAAGTTAGACTGCTTCACGGTAGAAATTTGAAGTGCAATGTTGTTTCACAGGTCGTTGACCCGCAGCGGAGAGAAGAGCCAGAGCCCGGCTATAGAAAGGACCAGACTCGACACCATACCTGATAGGTATGTCAAAATTGTTCACTCGTCCTCTGTCGGATTTTTTTTCTATGAATATTACTGGTATTTTTTTCTATGGAAATTACCGGTACCGGAAATGTGCTAGTTCCCATACGAAAATTTCGTATAGGGCTATACACGAACAGAAAAAAGGAGAAAGAGAAATAAGCGCGTTTTAGTTTGTTCGTATGTCTATCACTTCAATGTCTAGTTTTCTATCTCATTTGCTCAAAGGTTCACTGGAAGAAATCCACTATAGGGATAAGTTCGCCCTTGTACACATGTATTGTTTTTGAGTTTTTGCCAATATTGTTTTATGTGCAATAAAGTGTTTACATACATAGGGCCGACGGAAATACTAAGATATTTATTTATTTTCCAGGAATCCCATTGTCAAACGCGAAGTGTCCAGCGGGGGCGGCGATGGGTCTCAGAGTTTAAGAGATGTAAGTTATAATGTTCTACTAATAGTAAAAGAAATCTAAATTCTGAAAATAGAAAATCACAAAACATATGAATTTGAATAGTTTTTTTTATTAGGATCACAAAACTGAGCGTTACACACGCAAGCTTAAACGGTAATCGCTCGCGGTACGCTCTCGTTAATGAGAACACAAAATGCATAAAAATAACTACTTAACAAAACAAATATTCTTTATACCAACCACTACACACCTCAACAGGAAATGAATGCAAACAGACTACACGTAAAATTCAATAGGGGTAGATAACAGACGGTCTTCTCGCTAAAGAGCGATCACTTTTTTTCTTTTGGGTTTGCTATGAATATGACGTAAAATATACGCAGCGATCGTTACCGTTCTAATTTCGCTTATTTTTTTCAAATGGTATTAATTATAATTTTGGTATTGATATAGAACTTTGAATAATTTCAAATTGCTGGGCGAATAATAAGCAAAAGCTGAAACAATACCGGTATTTTGTATGAAACCGGTATCCGATCCCTGGTCCCACGTGATATAACATTATTATTGTTCAATTCCAGCGTTCTACTACCAGCGCAACTACCTCCCGTATCCCGATAGCGACCAGCGAGAACAGACTAGCCAAGTGCGCCTCGTGGAGCGGCGACGGACCTCTGTCCCCGGACCCTAACGACCTGACCCCAGGTATGTGTATACACCAGCCCGTCTAGCACAACTCCCGTCACACTCTCACGTTACTGCACAGAAAGAGACGGGTAATGATCTCAATTTTGACGACGCGTTTGGCTCGGTTTGTAGACACCTACCTGCCTACTGAGTCGGCGGTCCCGGGTTCGAATCCCGGCCGGGGCAAATATTTGTGCAAATATTTGTTCTTGGGTCATGGATGTTATCTATATATGTATTTATATATTATGTATATCGTCGTCTAGTACCCATAGTACAAGCTTTGCTTAGTTTGGGACTAGGTCGATTTGTGTATGATTGTCCCTTAATATTTATTTATTTATTTATTATCTCGCGCCAAATAGTCGCGTGTAACATTTATGCTAGAGGTGAAGCTCTCGCGTCCTGTTAGCGACCAGCGAGAACAGACTAGTGCTTTGAGAAAGCAAACCGGTAATATTTTCTACGGAAATTACCGGTAATCCAATCATTTCCATACATAATTTACCGGTTTTCATTCTTTACTAGTGCTTCTAGGTGCTGTTTTTACCGGACCATGGCGATCAGATACCAGACTTGTCTCTAACATACTTGCTAGAACTGCTAGGAGTTTAACAGCAGATGCACGACAAAAGGGAAACGGTGCTGTTCTCACCGTACCGCAACGAATTGACTCGGATCTCTATCTCTATGGACCAGTTTCTATCTCTATTTCAGTCTTGCAAACCGGTATTTTTTTCATGGAAATTACCGGTAATCCAATAAATTCCATACACAATTTACCGGTTTTCATTCCCTACTAATGCTTCTAGGTGCTGTTTTTACCGGGCCACGACGACCTAATACCAGATTTGTTTCTAACATACTTGCTATGCTGCTAGTAGTTTAACAACAGATGCGTGAAAAAAGGGGAAGGGTGCCGTTCTCACCGTACCGCAACTACTTATATCGGGTCTCATATCTCTATGGACCATCTGGCATCTTCTCTCTCTACGGATCTTTGTCTATGGCCATCGTCTGTCAACAAGACATCAAGCTTGTGTCTCAAAATAACTAAACAGACAAACAAAGTAACGCAACTTAACGTCACTCTAGGCCGTAAGGTTACTTCCTGGCTAAGGCAAGGCCAAGGCCAAGGCCACAAATAAAATGTGTGGTGTGCTTTAAACAAACCACAGGCGGTAATTCTTAAAGCCCCATATCGCATATTTATGGCGCTCACCATCGGTTCGGGCCACAAACACCTGCGATCTGGGATATTCACGTATTCACTGCCCATTGGCGTATATAGGAGGGTGGCCGGGTGGGCCGTGCTCACCCCAGGATTTTGGGTTACCGATAGAAATTCATAGTTTCATCTATAATGTTAGATACGCCAATGTCACTGCCCTAGGTATGTAATGTCCTGTTACGTTCCAGCGCTGCGCCGGCGCCGACAGAACGCGAGTGAGAAGTACTCGTCGGACCCCGCCCGGGAGCTGAACCTGCGCTTCGCGCGCCCCCGGCACCGCCAGCCGCCCGCCGTGCACTCCAGGTATATACGGGGGATTTTAAAAAAGAATTTATTGGTCACTAGCTTTTGCCCGCGACTACGTCCGCGTGGAACTTGGAAGTATGGAAGCAACCTCGTACAACACGATAGATATCCACCTAATCACCTTAATTAATAAAAGGGATTATTAACAGCGCCTAAGCAAATGTAAGAGCAATTGTGCTTTTGGTCAAATCATTACATTTCCTACAGGGTCATCAATGTCATCATGAATTACTTACTCACTTTTCAATCTTTTTAGGGATAATTTCCAGGATGAAAACTATCCTATGTCCTTCCTCGGATCTTAAACTATCTCCATGCCAATTTTCATCAAAATCAATTCAGCGGTTTAAGCGTGAAGAGGTAACAGACAGACAGACACACTTTATAATATTAGTATGGATTGTAAAAAAAAAAAGATCAAAGCTCAAAGAAAAATTCAATTCAATTTGTACCAATGGTTGTTAACTTTTTACACGTTAACTTCGTATGTTATGGCAAAAATGTTTCCATAGGCTAAATGATTTGCACTGATCAGTCCTTCGACATGACATGTTTCATAAATTTAACACTATTTATTTTGGAAATTTAATGAATGAAATGAGGTTATGGTTTATTTTGACAATTTCTTTAATGGTATAATTTTATGACGGAAACGGTAATTAAAATAGAAATAGTTCATAATCATAATAATTAAAGAGTACCATTTGGATTTCAAATCAGTTGCGTTTTTAAAATAAGGAATAGCTTAATTCACGTAAATTGATCGATTGCGCCAGTGATCTTCATGCGCAGAATAAATTACTACTGTACAATAAAACAGCGCTCTTTTTATGTGAATTGAGCTATAAATGGTTGATAGTACATTTAATAGAGCATATAATTTAATTTTAAAATACATTTATTTTTTAAGTATTATCTATAGATGATTCAGATGAAATATTTAACCCACGGATCGAATACCGGTATTCGACTCCATAGACAATACCGGTAGGTATTCAATTTCAGTTTTTTGCTTACTATTACACATTTTATATTTTACTGGTCTAATTTCAAAGATCTATATCAATAACTAAATTATATTTGAAAGCATTTAAAAGGAAAACGCGAAATTAGAATATAACTCAATTTTAATGAATACCGGATTTTAATATTTTTTATTAGTTTTCTTGATTACTTTTTGCATCGACTACTCATCTCATCCCATTTATCATTTCGCTCTCTAAAGTCTCGACCCCGAAAGGAATAAAATTATAGATTACATTTGAATCACATTTTGACGTCGGTGCCAAACCTCACGTAAATACCAAATAGCAATCATTAAAAGCTTCATGCGTGGCATGTTCTCATAGCAATAATTAAGTGGTTTGGCACCGACTTCAAAAGGTGATTCAAAATGTAGGTAATCTGTACATGAACGGGTTATGTTTAGCTTTCAGTTTATTTTAAAGTCGGTTCTTTTTTGTATTTTTTTTGTTATGAAAATCAACGGGATTACGGTACTAAATTCCGGTTCCAAAAATAACGGTACTAAAATACCTGTACTAAAAATACCGGTACTAAAATACCGGTACTTATGTGACGTTACGCAATATCTAAAATGGACCATGAATACGCTGGTGTGGTGTCCAGGAGCGGTTCCCGCGGCGTGGCGCTGCTGGCGTCGCCGCCGGCGTCCGGCGCGTCCTCCCCGTCCGGCTCCCCGCCGCCGCCGCCCGCGCCGCTGGCCGCCGACGCGCCGGCGCACAACGCCGCGCGCGCGCGCCGCTTCCGCCCGCTCTCCATCGCGCCATAGGTACACGACTACTACATTACTATAGGCCGACTCGTTTTTTTTTGACGTGACAACGTCTTAAATTAGGTTGCGATGGGAGTCACTCATGAAAAAGTGTAACGCCCGCTCGCGTCTGTTAGGAGGGTCGGTTGTCCCGCTAAAACTCGAGAACGGCTGAACCGATTTGACTAATTTTAGTATTGAAATATTCGTGGAAGTCAAGGGAAGGTTTAAACGGTGAGAAAATATAGAATAAATGAGTGGAAAATAATAAAAACGATAATTTTATATTCCCATACAAATACAAACTGTTCGTACTTACCTGTCAAACATATGATGTTTGTTCCGTCGGTTCGGTATTTTTAGAATAATTACATGTAGATCTAGACTAAATAAGGGTTTGGAATCGACAACATACATGCATAATAGTCTGATTATCGCATATTTAGATTTAAAACATGTAAAATAAAGACACTATAATGACATTAATGACACATGTGATGGGGGCGTTCAGAAAGTAACACTTAAAATGTTGTTAGGGAAATTGTGAATGGATATGATACAAATAAATATTCTACCGAGAAAAAGACGTTGTCACGTAAAATCTTCCTTCGCCCGTAAAACCGACTTTACAGGCAACCATTTTTTATAACGGCACAACTTAGTGGCTTCATTTCGCCTGATGGTAAGCAAAAAGGGGAGTCCAAGTCGCAATGGCAACTGACGAGAAACCAAAGGTGCCAAGTCAGTTGACACTGCCATGCTGGCCCGAGAGATGCTTCTTCACGCTTCGTTTGAAGGGTCCCTTCAAAAACTACTTTTGTACCTTATAAATGGAAGACATAAAGACCGGGTCTTAGCGACCGCGACGCGCCGCTTGAAACCCGAATGCTACCTTTATCCGTTATGCTCTGTGACCGCATACTCCTACTTTAGAATAAAAGGCCTTATTCCTTTTAAAATTTATTATTTTCATATTATGACAAAAATATTGATAATTTCAACCGAAATTTTGAAGTGAAGCTTTTCCCCGAGTTCTAGGTAGTAACACAGCTATTTCATGCTTTAATTGCGTGCAGTCGAAAATAACTTATAACTAATTCTCCGCGAGAATTTTGTCAATTTCGAATAGTTTTTGAAATTATTTTATCATAATTAATCATTATCAATGAATAATTCAAACTGTTTCACATATATACCAAAAAATCCGAATAACCCTGTTTTAGGTAGGAACATCCATAATATGTTAAGAAACATGTTTGATTATAGAGAAAAATGTCTATTACAATCAGCAGTTTAAAGGGAATAAGGCCTCTTAAAAGCGACATAAGTACAACCGAAAGGAATCCACAGTAGATAGGGACAAATGGTGGAAAATAATTAGGCTAGTAATAGTTGGATCCAATTTCAACGCTCAATTTTGCTCTCATTTGTGATGTTTCCGAGTACCATTTTCTCATTGCTGACTATATTCCTGGTGAAAAAAATCTTAAAAAAAACTGATAATATCTTTCCTTTTCAGGATTTTACAAACAGCTGTGACGCAGCAGAGGACTTCTAAACACTAACTACGCACCGCGACGCATATACGTTATGTATATATTGTTATAATATGTATTAACACGAGATTGGTCAGTTTCGAAGAGATATACTCTAAGACCCTATTGTACCTAAGTGGGAGTGGAGATCGAACTGTGATACCGGTATATGATGAAGTTACGGTACCAAGGTATAGATTGGATTATTCTATGACTAGTGCGACGCTTCGGTAGTCTATTTGACAAGATTTCATATTTTTAAAACTACAATTTCATTACATTTCTGTATTCCGCTTAAAAGAGGACGTGATCACTGTTTTTATATTTTTCCTACGATTACTAATTATTTTATTATCAATTTATTAAAATTTTCCCATTCTAAAATGTGGTAACTCCAAAATTATGACGCAATGGAAAGGTTACTTTAGTCTGGTGTCTAATTAAAAAAAACGAATGACGGTGAGCTTGACAGTATTGACAGCTTATTTTTTTTCGGGGATATCGAAGACTAACTCTATGTTATCTATAGTTGTCGTAGATTTCGGTTATTTTATATGTTTCCTTAGAAATATGAAATGTTGTCAATTGGTAACGCCAGTTGAATAGTTGACTCACTCATGGAACGTTTCGTCACTGTTAATTAAGAGTTATGATACCGGTAATGACGGTATAAAATGTTAAAATTATAAAATTGTGATCGACACGAACCTCAAATTAGACTAAACCTTATGTTATTAATGATAATTAATAGCTTTATAAGGAAATTGAGCAGATTGCCGACGCCTGTGCTATATTTAATACGATATTTATTTGGAGTTTACTACGGTAACGGTATAAAAGCAAAAATCTAATTTCGGTACAAAAATGGTATTGAAATCATACCGGTACTTTGCATATTTTTTTCACCAAATGCGGTTCGTATATTAAATTGTTGTTATTTTTAATATATTCATTTAAATAAATAATAAATACCTATGTGTTGATCTATTCTGAACTAAACTCAATAATCATTTACCGTGTCTTTTTTTAAATATCCGCTATTAAATATAGCACACGCAATGCTGAGTTAGAGGCTATTAAAATACTATTTGCTAGAAGTGGTACTGTAGCCTATTGGAGACATATCAATATTCACATTACCGGTCAAGTGCGAGTCGGTACCGGTATTGACGCTAACCATTTTTCGGTATTGAAATATTTTTTTCTCGGGCGTTGTGTAAATCAAACAAAAATGTAATACTTTTACACAAAATAATTACATACAACTGAATTGCTGAGTTGTAAAAGTGCTTTATAACTGAAATCACTGATGATGGTTGAAAAAAACCGCTCTCACCACTTCTAGCCATAATATGTATATGGAACTATGTATTTTGCACCGTGACACTACGTTATAGGTAAATTTATATAGATAGAATTCGCCTTCCGAAGCTGCAAGCTTTAAAGCAAACTGAGCTATTTTGAACACGTGCTAGCTCCTTAACTAACTAGTCTAAAATAATTGTATAATTATAGTTATTCTTCTTGTATTACATTCGAACTGAGCATATATATATCTTTATATAATGATTTAATGGCATGCAATATTATTAATACTATTTGATGAAAGTTCAAATAGTAGATTCGGGGCCGAGTTAATCGCAAAATGACGAGGTTTCAAAATGCTCTTTTATTCCCTGTACCTATTTTTGAAAGTGTGTTTAGCGGTTGGAGCGAGATTCATTTTCATAATTAATTTAATAACGAATTTTATGGGAAAATATTCTAGTTTGAACATGATTCCTTTTTAAGAATATATCGTCTATTGACAGCCAAAACTCACTAAGTATCAAACTTAAAACAAAGCTCGTATCATCAATCTACAAACTAGATATGAGGTTTAAGAGTAGTGACAGAGAATATATATAGTAACGTAAAAAGAAACGGCAGCGACACTTGTGTGCAGTAACAAAACTCGCGGCTATGTGTGCGTGTCGAGGGGCGAGCGCGGGACGCGAGGTGAGGAAAGGCATTCACGTGAATGCCTTGGCGAAGGATTCGGCATTACAAGGTCACCGACGCCTGAATTACACCGATAGGCCGCTGTCGCGCCTGTGGCAGTGACAAAAATTATAGTGAGTTTTGTTTGTCACCACGCGATCTGGACTTCTAAGTTATCTACGAATCTCAAATATGAATGTAGATGACTGCTACTCAATTTCTATTCAAACGTCCTGCAATTTTGAGTAACATTCTGAACGCAATTGTTCAATTTAGCTCAGTATAATAATTCGGCCATGGCTACGACAAGTAAGGGTAAGATATAAACTATATTAATCCAGTTCTTATTTACGGAGTAAGGCGCACGGTATGATTAATTACAATCATTATTTGACAACTTAAACATGTGTTGTGATTAGTGTGCTGAGGATAGTTTCAAATTATTATACAGGGTGTGGCCTGTAGTAGGATAAATTAAAACATAGATTCTACTCTTCAAACTAAACAACATTTGTTCAGAAACTAAAAAAAGTCAGTTTTCAGAACTTTATTATTTCAAACAAATTAAATAGTATTCTCAATGTACGTCGTCCAACATTGACGTTCCCTGAGCATTGACATAGCTGTCACATGTCGCAATACATTGCTTCTTTGTCTAAACATTATTCTACAAAATATCATTTAATACACGTTATTTTCAGAAGTTGCTTAACAAATGTTGTTCAGTTTCAAGGGAAGAATCTATGTTTTAATTTATTGCTCCTATTACAGGCCACTCCCGTAAATTATAACATTCAGATGTTTTCCTGGCATGCTACCCTATATGCGAAAGTTCAGAAGACTTTAATGTTTTTAATAATTTGAAAACTTATTCTGTACCTGAGAACCATAACATTGTAAGTTCATCTATTTAACATAAACCTTAGTGTTTGCTCGTCAGGTAAGGACGGACTTGCAGTGTTATACTCCCCAGGTACGGTATTTACAAAACAATTATGGAGAAATATAATTTAAAGCCTGACCAGAAATATATGAGGATTGTCAAGAGGGCGCATTTATAAGATTTAAATGGCAACAATTATGCAACCAATCGCAACCGCATTATAATGACATTAGTTTAAATACCTGTCAGTTCCTATGATAACCTCAGTATCATTTAATGGAATCCACTCTTTTCTTGACTATTTTTCGTGTAGTAAACACGTGTACATTATTTAATTATAATATTACGTTCACGACTGTGTATGGTTTTCGGCATTTTCTTTGGATATTTTTAAATATTTGTCTTTTTCAGAAACCATCACGAATGACATTGACATTGTTGACAACCATCATAAAATCATTGCCAGTGTAAGAAATTAGTTCCAGTGAAATTCCGCAATATGGCGCATCCTCATATATTTCTGGTCAGGCCTTACAATTTGTGCGCTTACTTCAGTGTGTATAATAAGGCAACCTGCTCATCGGTTGCCTTTGAATCTGGGTAAAAACCAACATTCAAATTATAGTTAAAATCGTTTCTACAATTGACAGTATTATTTACGAACGATTTAACTAAAGTTTATAATTTTTGGTCAACTGGTGCAGCTGATCTTGTGGTCTGAAAATACCTTGTTTATTAAATTTGTGATTTATTAATACTTGCGTGGAGACTTGTATTCTAATATTTGCGATCATGATGTTAGGAGAGAAAACTGAAACTAAATTATCAAAGAACCATCTTTCACTGTCAATTTCTTAGATCTTCACTCCAGTGCTATAACAAATGTTTTTTTTATTTTATAATCGTGAAATAGCTTCACTGGCGATGTTGAGATAGATCTTTTTTTCAAGGCGCCGACGCAAGTATTGTTTAAAATCAACTGTAAATAATGTTTAAATTTAATTTTATTGGCTTATTTAAAGCATAAGACTTATGGCGAGCTCATCATTTATTTCTTTCACAGGTGCTAGTGTTTTGTATAGCGTAACTTTAATGTCGAGCGCTTGACTACCGTCAAATGTCAGCGATCTTCCTTGAGCTGTTGACTCAGTGTCCATATTAACCACTAGTCTTGTCTCTTTCGGGCGTACGTTAATAGTTATGTGTTAGAAAGAGATGCATATTTTGAAATAAAAGTATAGTTGTATGCTAAATTTAATTTTAGGTGCTATGGATTTAAAAATCATGACAGACAAATGACAGTTCTTTTTACGGAGAGAATAATGTACAGAAAAGCTTACTTAATGTTTAGAATTGAGATTATTTATTTAATTATTTTTTGCGACGCAAATTGGTCACCCTGTTTCGACTTTTCTTTATTACAAGGCGTAATGTTCAAATTAAATTGTTATTATCAAATTGTTACTTAATATCTATCGTGGCTTAAGAGTGAATTATATAATATTAGGAATATTTCGAAAAAAAAAACACTCTTGAATAATGTTAAGCGTTGCTTTTGAATGAGTCGGAAAGTGTCTCGAATTTTTCGGCTTTCGGGGAAGTCGGAAATTCGAACTTTCGTTTGTCGAAAGTTCGGTATTGGTCGAAAATGCAGGGATGTACTGTGTATCCTTATGAAAGGAGAGTGTATAAAAAAGATATTTTTCAAATGTGGAATTTTGAAGGGATGTCGCTACTGTGGTTTTTAAATGTATCTCATGGAATATCGATGTTGCACTTTTGTTCTTTTAAAATAAAAATAATATTAAAGTATTTATTTCAAATGAAAGCATTTAACTTTATTTTCAATGCATTTTAAACTTTACTTATTTCGAAAAGTTCTCATTTCAGAACTTGAAGTTGCATTCTGAAGTGAAAATGTTTCTATCGCTTTAGTTTTATTTTGTCTGTCTTTGTATTGTTTTTAAATACTTTAATATTATTAATTTGATCTATACATATGTATAAAATGGATATATAGTAATTGTACGTAGATGCCATTAAATTCTAGTCTTGCTGCGTAGTCTTAGAACAAGAATATATGTAATAATTAATTAATACAAAAATATCTAGTAATTAATTATGATATTAAACGAGAGAAAAGGTTGACGCACCTGGATTGTTTTACATTGGCAACGCCAATAATGTTGCCATTGTGAAAATGTCCGAAAAATGTTGCTGATTTAAATTCGCTTTTGAGATGGCGTCCGGTTTACGATATGGGCTCGTTTGTCCGGGCCGAGTTGTCTAAGCCTTTGTTGCACTCTGTTTTCATATTTCAGCAGAAAAATATAGATATTCCATCAATTCGGCGATTGAAAATAAAATCGTATGGTTGGAAGCAGTCAAAGTGGCCAAATACATCGTCTTACATCCTAACTGCTATGCAAATAAAGGTTTGTTTTGAAATATTTGGCTGCTTTGGTAGCATAAACTATTTGATGGTGACTGTACGTCGATTTAGAGAACCCAAGTGTAACTGAAATAAATGAAAGAACCTAAAGAGGTGCAACAACGTATCCTGGTAACGGCACCCGGCGCAAATGAGTGCATTATGCCGTACTTTGTTTATTATATGAAATTGCTCTAAAACTCGATGGTTTTATAAATGTGCAATGGGATAGAAATTTCCTTATTTTCCATTCTATTCTACTCTCATTTGCTAAGGATGTTATACATATATATTACTCGAAAATGCACTACTTTTTTTTTTAATAATACAACCCCACGCCAAAACCTTTAAATAAGGTAATTTTATTCTAAATATATAGCCTTAAAAAAAGTAAAAAAATGTATAAACGTAAAAGAAAGTCCATATGTAAAATTACAATTTTAAAGAATTTAGTGATTTGTATAACAAACTAACGCCACTTGCAAATTTCATATAATAAGTATGGTATGGCAAAAATAGGGCTTCATACCGGTATTTCATATGAAAATTTGCGGTACCGTAATTTAGGTACCGATATAAAATACCGGTATTAGAAACTCGAGCTAAAAATCGACGCATTACAATTCTAGTCTATGACCGCTTCCGTCTCTTAAATTTTATCATTAAAAATGAGACATTATTTTTGTCAAATGTATAAAAATGTTAATAAGTATAGGGCTCTTTTTTAAAGCAATGTCTGTGGGGGATGGCGGGTTTTTTTTATGGACGCACGCTCCTTAACGTTTTATTTTGCCATATTTTTTTACATTTACCGAAATATGCACAATAAAATTTTAATAAAAGGTAATTTGTCCTTTCGCTATTGTTTTATTTATTTTTCATTCCTTCTCTGACCTATATAGCCTATCAAGCGTCGGTCCGGCCCAGGGATAGTGGCGCTACAAACAGCTTTAATATGGCTAATGTGCATACGCCATATATTTGCATTATTAATCGTCAGTAGCGACTTGTCATCAACCAAACTCAAAACATTCTTTACCGGAATGCTGCTCAATGCTTCGTTCTGCTTGCGAAAAAAATGCTGAATCCTATTGAAACAAAAAAATGACTCATTACTGTGAATAGTTTTGACTTTTATATGCAAAAAATACTTGAAATTTGCGGAATATTTAGTCCTGTTTCCTGTTTGCTTACTTCAGTGATATTCACGACTTTCAACGTCGTTACCAAAAATTTGTCGTTGCCAGGTATAGTACATTAACATTACATACATACAGTCTGACCAAAAAGAGTAGAAATTAAAAAGTGGCAATACCGTAGTATCGTCCCTTTCTAATCAATCTAAGAAAACGGGGACGAAGACTACAGTATTGCCACTTTTTAATTTCTACTCTTTTTGGTCGCACTGTACCTAGGGCGGTCATGTCCTAGATCGCAGGTGATCAATCATAAATATGCGATCTGGGCCTTACGAATTACCGCCCGTGGTTTGTTTAGTTTCGTCTTGCTAGTACAAAATTCCACTTACGGCCTAGGGTGACGTAATAGTAGGTACATTAGTACGTAACAAGGGTGGTAAACGCGGAATTAGAAACGAGTGTCGATTAGAAGCCCGAAGCCGAAGGCGAGGGCTTTAATGACACAAGTTTGGAATTCCTTTCACCAGAGTCATGTACGACGTTTTTCATCACACTTTGGAGGAAATAAAACAAAAGTGATACATAGTAGTCAATACCAAAATTACTTACCGCCCTAGGGCGTAATATACGACTTACCACTCTAGGGCGTAATATACGTTTTACCGCCCGGTTTTATAGCATGTAGTCCCTTATTTACGAGAAAGTGTGATGAAAAAATAAAAATTGGGCAAGTGCGAGCCCGACTCGCGCATGAAGGGTTCCGTACCTATACATATATATAATCTATAACAAGTTTGTTGATTGGGAGCCCCCCTTAAATATTTATTTTATTTTTAGTATTTGTTGTTATAGCGGCAATAGAAATACATCATCTGTGAAAATTTCAACTGTCTAGCTATCACCGTTCTTGAGATACAGCCTGGTGACAGACGGACGGACGGACAGACGGACGGATGGACGGACGGACAGCGAAGTCTCAGTAATAGGGTCCCGTTTTTACCCTTTGGGTACGGAACCCTAATAACTGATTGTTCTGTGGATATTGAACAAACTTTGAACTTATTTTTAAAGATTAATGGCTCAGTTTCATTGGTCATTAACTCGGTCGATATAGCTAACTAAAACTAAAAGACTCCCAGGTAGCCGCAGACGGTATAACGACCAGTGAAACTCACAAGTCGATAACTCGGTCGACATACGGCATGCGGGACTCCCGCAGACGGTATAACGACCAGTGAAACTCATAATGGCATGCGTTATGGAAATCCACCGCACCCCGCATGCGGGCCCTAACGACCAATGAAAACTATTCCTCGCATGCAGGCCCTATGGCATGCGTTATGGAAATCTACCGCACCAAGTAAGTAGTGTTATGCTTTCGGCTGATATTATGATGATAAATGTATTTGTGTACCTAGATTTTTGTCAAATATGTTAAATTTCTAGAGACTAAAAAGAAAACAATCTATTAATAGACAGATATGCATTTATTTACATAAACAACAATTAAAATAATTATGGCAAATTGACATCTCACTTAAAATCTTTAATACATATTCACAGACTTGCCTGAAGCCTTTCAGGGAAAAAAATCGTCATTCATTTTACTATCGACAAGGGAATGCAAATCGGTTATAACCTTAACGGATAAAATCGGTTATAACCGATCACATTGGTAGAATTACCAAATCGGTTATACTAACATTCAGAACCGATCATTTCGCTTATAGTATTTTTACATTTGACAATCACTATGCTTCTGACCCAGAACGCTAATCAATTCGTTGTGTTAATAGTAGTACGGAGTCCTCGATTGATGATCATCAACCCTTAATTTTACCGGTTATACTTTGATATATTATCAAAGTAAATGGAAAGAGTAGGTAATTTACTAATAACTTTTTTATAAGTGAGGAGGACGCTCGCCCCGGAAAGGGGGAAGAGTAGATAGAATTTAACTCTGCTTTATAACCTACACATCCTGATAAATAAAAGTTGTCCATTAATTTTGCCAAATTTTCAGCTAATTTTATTGAACTAGTTGGCATATAAAAATGTTGACAGGGACAGATCGGAAATTACATTTTTACATAGAACTGAAGAAACAAGTTACTCCACAACAAAATAAAATAAGGGTTCCTAGTTGACTACGGAACCCTAAAACCTACTACAAATTCTGCGACTTGAGAAGTTGAGACTAACCATTACTTTGAGTTCTTAAAATGCTTAAATTGCATCGTGGTAAATGCACATCCCTTTCAGAACCGGCCAATTTAAATATGCTATAATTTTTACTATAATATGTACGATTGCAGAGGGTAGGATAAAGAAAATGAGACACGATGGAAAAGCAGATACGTTAATTGAAGATATCATTTTTAAGGACAAAATCTTCGTTTAGGGTACAGTAAACGGCGATAAAGAATGCACATCGGCAATCATCGCATTTCCGAATACAAACGAATGCTAATTCCCATGTACATCAATTATTAGATTAATCGTTAATCAGAATTTGAATTTAGAACTAAGTACTTTATTGTTGTTTTGTTTTGATTTCACGTGGAATATATAGAGCTGTAAAACTCGATGTAATAATAATATATAGTTATTGCTATAATGTTCTTGTATATATATATATATATATATTCAGGCCCACATTCCTAAAGGGGGTTGACTGAGCATTAGCAACTGATGTTATACTACTAGGATACTTAAATGTGGGTTTAAAGATCGACAAAAAGTGTAAATACTTACATTAACATTCTCATGTTTTTTAAATCATCTCATGGTTTCAGTTACAAAATATTTATAAACATTGTAGATAATTTCGCGTGACTGGCAAAGTAACGGATTATCTTTTTTCCCTATAGATGCCATACCTAGTACAAATTTAATTTTGTGTAGGTTTTAGCAACTCTATATATATATATTGACTTGGATATGCGACTGCACTCTCTCGCATTTGAACCACGACTGACAAAACAAATGTCATGGTGTGTGCGACACAGATATCGCTATACGAAGTCGAAATTAGCCGATTGCCTCTTTCCAAAGATCGATGTGCAAACTTTATCGCCGTTTACTGTAACACCCTTGTTCCGTAGGTAATTTCACTAATCGATACCCTTTTTTTGTAAACGGAAGTATAAACTATAGGTTAGTTTCTATCATGTCCCAATTTATTCACCAATTTACTTTATAGTGCATATTATTAGCGCTCAGGATATTCCGATATTGATTTTTTAATGACTATGCTTCAAAATTATTTCTTACACAGAATTAATTATTATATTAGTGAAGTGAAAATCGATGAAATGAAACATTATTCGGCAAAACGGCAGAACACCCTTCAGATGCAATGTAAATCAAGAAATTCATCTCACTATTGTGTAACGACTAAATTGATGTAAAAATATATCTATTCCATATCTAATGTAAACATTATACATACTGTATTCACATTTGCTTGCAGAAAATCGAATATAACTACTATACAAAATATTGCCACTTGATCATGAAAATTAACGCGAAATAAATAAAAAACAAAGAACGTCTGCAACTACAAATGACAAATTTTAAAAAGTTTGGCTTTCTAATTGTTTTAATTCCAGGATGGTAATTGTTTTTCACTATCATGTTTTTAGTATCTGTTTATGTGAAATTTACCTTTTTGGTTAATTCTAGTTCCGGTAATTTTCATTAATTTCCATAAACAGGCTAACAAATAAGAAGGACCAATTGATATGTTAGCAACGAGCGGAACGCTGTATTTATTTGTTTATTTTTTCATTCTTTAGGAAAATAAACAAACATGTAGAATTGTAACTTTAAATATAAATTATATTAAGATATAACAGAGATCATACACAACACTAAACTTATAGAATATAGATTTAACTATAATTCTAAGCTTTTATGACCCTAACTATTCTTTAATCGATCTCTTTAGCACTGATAATAAATTAAAAAATGCAGTTCCGTTGAACCAGTATTGCCACATGATTATAGATAAAACAATCACTCCTAAATATCGTTCCATACATGGTTCAGAATTTTTTTAGTGATCAACATACCGGTAACAAATTTTTAGTATAAACAATACCGGTATTCTTGAATAAATATTTCTAGCGACAATATTAACGATTGAATGTCTACAAAGAATTAAGAAAGGGATAAGCATGAATATGCCGCATTTACTAAACGACGTAAACAAAAAATGATATCAGCCTAACTGCAGTTCCGTTTTAATCGCGCCTTATATCAGCATATCGAGATTGATTCAATATTTGCAACGAATTTAACAAGTAATTATTATTCTCTTGATTCATCCTGATCCTCATCTTCCTTTAGAAGTTTCTCCAAAGCCATTGGCACCTTCAAACTCTGTATCTTACTCTCACTAACTATGGTTATATCTTTCTTAATATCACTATGGTACCGCTTGACATGATTGTCCAGCAACGATTTCCTAATAGAAGTATAATCACAATGTTCACATTTAAATGGTTTCACTCCGGTATGTATAGTTTCATGGCAGAGGACGCTGTCCTTTCTAGATGCTTTGTATTCGCAGAATCTGCATTTGATCCCGTTCCCAAGATGCATGATGCCATAATGCCGTTGCAGCTCATATTTGTGCTTGCAAGAATAGTTGCATGCTGAACATTTGTAAGCGTAATGGCATTTCTGGTGCATAACATATTGACATTTGAAAACAGTTGAAAATTTGCAAATGTCACAAGATAGTACGGCTTCGGATTGGCTTCTCTTGTTGTGCAGCGCGATCTGGTCTTTGGTTTTGGTGGAAAAATCGCAGTTTACACACTTGTATGGGCGGTTGTGGCTGCCGGTGTGGTGTCGCTGGAAGTGCCTCTGCACCGATGCCTTGAATTTGGAGGTATATGCACACATATGGCATTGGAAAGGTCTGTCCTTGTCATCCGTTTCTAAGACTTGAATGCTGTTCCAATCCACACAGTCCGGATCAAGCTTATACTTATTATTCTGATTGTCTGAGCCTTCTGGGTTCTTATTATGGTTGTTTGTGCCTTCTGGACTCATATGGTTATCTGAGCCTTGTGGGTTGTGATTACTCTCAATTTCTGAGCTATTTGAGTTATAATTATTCTGATTTACTGAGCCTTGTAGGTTATATTTATTCTGGTTTTCTGGAACTTCATTGCCGGGTACTTTAATTTCTTTGTTAAAATAATTTTCGAAGTTTTTTGCTATTTCTGACACTTTATACTGAAGGTTTGACATAGCTTGATCATCAGGGAGTGTGGACATCATGGCTCTATCTTGTAATTCTTCCAGAGTACAAATTTCACGGTCAGGTCCGAAGCAGGTCTTCCGTTTAGGATTAATATATATCTCATTATAGTGCTGAACTTTGTGCTTCTTATAAGCACACATGTAGAAAGACTCATAATCGCAATATTGGCATTTGACTGGGTCATTCTTCCTCATCCTATTCTGATGAATTTTCAACCGCCACTTCGTTTTAGTTGAAAAATCGCATAGATCACATTTATTTGCCTTTTCTGTGATCTCGTTATGAATTTTAGCCAAATGTCTAGTTATATGCCCCTCAAACCTGGTCTGAAAAGGGCACTTGTCACATTTAAACGCCACTGCTTCTTTATGCACCTTGCTGTGCTTGATATAGTTATGTCTATATGCAGTTTCGAAGTTGCATTCGGCGAATGGGCACTTGAACTGCTTGATTAGCTTGTGTTTTCGCTTGTGACTGTTAAGGTTCCATTTATAAAATGTAGAATAATCACAATCCGGACACTTATGTAAAGTCAGAGGCTTACCGTTGTCCATTGGTGTCTCACCATTCATCTCTTGGTGTCGGATAGCCAAGTGTCGTTGAAGGGCGGTTGGGTATTTGGATTTGTAATCACAGTGGGGACATGAGAAAGCTTTTTCTTGGCTGTGCCCGAGGATATGCATCTCCAAGCAATTCTTGTAGGTTGTCCGGTAATCACATTGGTCGCAGATGAGATCGTTCCTGAATTTCTTCGAGCGTTTTGTGGTGCGTCTGGTTCTGAAATCAACAAGTTTTAACTTTTAATTTAAACAAACAGTCTTCATAAGTATTAATTCGCGTTAAAACATTTTGCGCTAAGTCAGGATCCATGCTTTTTCGGGATAAATAGAAGCCTATATGTTAAGTTACGGTACAAACTATCTCTGTCCCAATATGTTTTTTAAATCCATATTAAATTAAGATAATAATATTGCATTGCTAATCCGCGATATAATATCGTGCATCCACGTAATCCGTGATATAATATTGTGCCTCCGACAACCGAATTGATTCGGTTGTTGGAATCCAGACCGCCAACATCCTGATAATGTCTCGTAGAGAGCCGAAACACGTGTCGAGTACGTTTTGTTATTTTGATGGTGGTTTGTTATATTTATTTGCGTATTTATTTTTCTCATCGTGGTGGGAGGGTGTGACTATTAAATGCATAAAAAAATACGCAAATAAGTATAACGGGTTAGCACAAATTAACTGGCACGATATTACATCGCGGATTAAGCAATATTATGACTTCTTTTTTTTCCGTAAAAAATACGGCTCCGTAATCATTTCGCCGAAACGGTACAGCGAAAGATGTACATCTAAAGATGGTTATAGACCATCAAGGTCTTTAACCGAATATATCAAGAAAAAAAATTACAAGTAGACCTTCTAGTATTAAACTTAATTACCCTTCTGGTGCGGAGTCATCGAGCGGCAGGCTGACATCCTTATCGTCTCTCTCATCCACCTCCACCTTGACCCAGACACTGGCGAACATGCTCATCATGTCCTCTTTCTCGGCTGGCTCTGGGCTGGGGCTGCTTGGTACGTTATCATCTTCCACCATATCCTCTTTCTCGCATGGCTCTGGGCTTGGGGAGTCTGATAAGTTTTCGTCTTCCATCACACTGAAACAGAAAAAAAATTGTGGGTACCTACACATTTTTTTTATACAAAGATCAAAGCTCAAAGAAAAATTGAAATTTGTAACCTGGTGAAAGAGACGGGGAATCAAACCAGGTACCTCTGGATTGCTGCTCCAGAGGTACCAAACGGGTTCAATCTCTTCCACAAAAAAAAATATATATTATTTCTCAATTGCAAGGGGCAGGGGTACACGGAACAGTAAAAAATAAAAAAACATATTTTAACTATTAAATAAATATAAAATTTAATTTTTACACCACAATTCACCATAGTTTAATGCAGAAAACAACCAGTGTAGATTTTTTTCAAAGTAATTTAAGACTTTAAGTAAGTCTGTAAAGTAAGTTCTGTTCTTTTTGCTTTCCAAAAAAAAAACTTTGGTCTCTTTCTGCATAACTATGGTCATTTTTATATTTGACCCAGTATTATAGATAAAGTTCTTAACGTTAATTTTTCATTACTTTTTATCAGAATGTAGACTGTGTATTTTTACTTGAAGGTCCTTATTTAACTTGAAGGTCCTTGGAGTATCTTAAATATAAGAAAATATCTGTATGAAAGTATTGGAATGGAAATTTCATGGCGGAACTTTTCCATAGTACTGAAATTATTAGCCTTTTTCTTCTTCAGTGGACATTGTAAGGATTTTTTCTTTGTCATTGACTAAACACAAAATTCTGGAAAAAACTGGGTGTGCATCTTTCTGTGGGAGTGTGGGTAATTTTGTAGTCAAAAAAATTTTCCCACCCTCAATCCTACTGACTAAATGTGCATTTCTGAAAAATAACATTAAATTAAGATGTCAATTAAAGTTCAATTAAAATTTTCCTATTTTGCTACAAATTATTTTAGTAATTTATATCAACATTATTGCTGATTCATAATTAAAGTTCAATACCTTCTTAATTATAAATAGGTAATCAAAAACATTTTATTGGAAATCAGAAAAAAATATGGCAACAAAATAGGAAAGTTTTAATGTAAGTCTTAATTTTGTACAAACTTTTTAGAAATGCCCATACACTTTGTGATCTAGATAGTTTAGATTATGCATTTTAACCCTTTAACCGCCATCAATTTTTCATCAAACTTGCTCGTGTCGCCGCCGATATATATATAGATATTTGTCTTATTTATCAGACTGTGGCGAAATGAGCTGGAAATGTTATGTCTTATATATCAGACTACGGCGGTTAAAAGGTTAATGGTCACTTCTTGGAAAGTATAAGGAAAAGCTTGTAACATAATTTTGAGAGTAGTCATAATTTTCACATACCAATCAGTTGTGTGGAGTTTCTTGTTTTGCGATAGTGACCGTGAAACGTAAGTGCGCGAGTTTCATTCTTACTTGACCGGTTTAGTTCTAAATTGACATTTGAAGCCAAGAATACAAAATTTATTTAATTAGATATGTCCTACGTTCAAAGGACGCCTGTCGGTCGCTTCGACCGCGGGCAGTATTATAAAAAAGGGATCGATAGAACAAAAACCCCGGTAAGTAAATACAGAAATTAGATCCTGTAAAGTTTGCAGATGTTTCAAAGAAAGATATATTGATATTACACCCGTCGAGCGAGTGTAACTGAGTTTGTATAGACATTTCAGGCCTTCAAATATAATATTATATATATACTAGTTGGAGAACATCTATTTTTGGGTACAAAAAAACATCGGGGTTTATAGACCATTTTTTCTCCATAAGCCTTTGGTTTGAACGTAGTTACGGTTGAGAAGTAGGTTTATTATCTTAAAAATAATGAAAACAAAGTACTTACGGCTCTATTTACAAAATAAACCGAATTAAAAATCACAATTTTTCTCGTTCACGGAAATAAAATCAATTGCTTTATGAATACGTTCGAAAAAATCATTGTATTGTATTATTTTTCGATACAGATGTCATATCTTTTTCTTTATTGTCCAAAAATTTAATTGATTTATCAATCCTGCAGCTTTAAAGACATTAGATTGTGTGATAAACAATTTTGTGCGCTTTTTATATTAAATCAAAATATTATTTACATTGTGCTAATTAAAATTAAAATTAAACACGATAAGTAAATAAGGTTTTCGAACGTGCACATCACGTTCTCTGCGTTTCGTTAGTGCTCCTTTATGATTTTTCAGTAAAATTAAATGAATGAAATATTTACGCATTGGAAATTATTTTTGATATTTTTTTCCATATTTTTATTTATTAAAATTTAAAATACATAATTTAATTTTAAATAGCCAAGTATGGGATTAGTTTTCGCGTATTTTACGCCTGGTATCTAGATATATCTGTCAATTGTCAAAACAGAATCTCTATCTGTCAAAGTCGCCGTGTTTCGTGTTTCTCTATTGTATAAAAACATTGAAAAATTTGCTATAATGTATACAGAAGTGGATGTTTTTGTCAGTAATTACACTCTAATAGATCCTGAAATATATCAGTTATGGATAGAAGGCTGTTCATGTAAGTATTACCCATTTTCTTATCAGTATCTATCGTGTTTTATCTATTAATAAATATGATTTTTTTATTTCCAATAACATAAATTATTTGTTAAATCCGTTATGAAATCATTTAGAATACATATAAGCATACAGTGTATGCTTTTTGAAGTCGATTTTGTTTTAAAAAACGTAAAATTTCGTCAAGGTCTCTATTATCTGCACGATCTTTTTGGATTCTCTTAGCATAGTACGTGGTTCTGGTGTGATTTATTAGTAACGAGAAAGTATCGTACCAAGCGGTATCAAAGATCTCCACTACAATCGGTCTTGCCACCCTCATCCAACTTCTGGCCGCGATCCTAACCAGGTTGTTGGTCCACCTTGTTGGGGCCTTCCGACGCTGCGTCTTCCGGTCCGCGGTCGCTACTCAAGAACCTTTTTGCCCCTACCCTACAGCCACTACTGGTATAGATAGTGAAGAAAAGAGAACCAAAGTAAATTATCAATTGTGTTATGTTGGTAGCAAGTGAAGCGGTGTCCACCCTGCACCAGAGAGGTGTGGCGAAACAGATGGGGGCCTCTGTGGAGCTCATAGCCAGCGATGTGCTGGACCACTACAGGTAACTGAAACTATTACAAATATTGCATTTATTAATTAGTAGCTGCGCTGCGCGGTGTTACCCGTTCATCTCACAGGAGCACTGATTTTTTTCGGGATAATAAGTACCCTATGTGTTAATCCAGGGAGTCAGGTGCCTTCATACCAAAATGTATCAAAATTGTTCCAGCCGTTTGAGGGTGAAGAATAACAAACATACACATAAACACACACACAAACATTGATAATTCTTGAATCAAAATCCACTTCGAATGCTCAACAATCTACTCGAAAACTCGAAATTCATGCAGGAAACTATTTAATAAAACTTATTTTCGACAGCACGCAATGAAAGCATAAAATAGCAATGTTACTTTTTGGAACTCAGGAAAAAGTATTCACTTCAAAAAGTTGGTTGAAATTAAAAATATATTTGTTATAGTATGAAAAACAACATTTTTTGAAGGGAATAAATAGCCTTAAAACTAACAATTAGCCTCTTAAGACTGTAAATTTTTAATGACATATCTTGTTAATAGGACCTTCGCCCTCCTGGAGCGCCTGCTGACGGTCCCCACGAAGCTCTCCGAGCAGATGGTCTTCCAAATCGACGAACCCACCAAACACATGCTCATAGAAAAGTCAGTATACTCGCCACTTAGCCCGTCAATAGCGGACAATGACCCCTTCTACCACGAAACTCGATTACTAATACCAACACTTTTATTTGTTCCACCATCTATCCTTTTCTTGTTATATCGTGATAGAGGGTGCCTGGGCGTGAACGGATCGCAAACCTTACTTGAGATCCATTTTTATCATTGTCTTAATATGCCTACAGATAAGTCTGTGAATACTTACAACTTTAACATGTGATTATCATGGTATAAGAAAATAAGGTACGGCACTCCAGCTAATGAGACTTTCTACGTCACTGATTAGTTTTTTGTTTATAAGGTTCATTATAAGGAAAAAAAAAGTTTGCCGTCAGTTGTACAAAAAATAATCATTATCCATTTATGCATTACGATTGTAATGTTCCTTAACTAAGTTTTATTTTATAGTAATCATTGATTTAAAACACTAACGATTATATGAGATTCATACTGGTAACAAGGCAGAGAAACGGATTGACAGAACCAACCAGCTAATCTTAGCGTGATGAGTTGATGACGTAAAAAGTATCGCCTGTCATTCCGGAGTGCCATACCTCATTTTCTTATGCCATGGGTAAACCTTCGCGCGGTCTACAGGTACTACGAATTGGACGACGCAGTGATCAGGGAACTCTTGGGGCGCAAGCTGTCTTCTCGCCATAGGAAGGACTTGGACGAAGTAAGTATGGGGTTGCCATATTTATAAAAATCCGGACAGCACAATAATAGACCCGACTTTCCTGTAAAAGTTTCCTTAAAAAAAAGCAATTGTGTTTTAATATGATATGGATGAAAAAATAAAAATAATGCTTGTTTTTGTTGAGTATTTAATACACTCACATACTGTGTAAACTTTTTAATAGATGAATCATCAAAACATATTTTTATTTCTTTAAATTTAAGTTCTAAAAATATTTACACTTGTCAAGTCCGGCCGCAATCCTGACAAGCGATCAAAAATATGTCAACCCTAAGTAAGTACGCATTTAGAATACAATTACATACAGTTTCTACCAAGAATTTAATTTATGTGACAAGCTTTTATAGCCGACTGTACTTTTCTTTGAACATCCATCCTTTGACCAACCCCCATAATACTAGGCTTGGGTAATCGGTTGATTATAATCTGCTTCAAAATCGAGTTGCAAGAATCCACCCGAATAAACATAATCACATACATTGCAAGTGAAACGAAATGTTGTAATAATGCTAGTTCGGTATCGTGTCCACCAGGTGGCGGAGCGGTCGGGCGCCCCCCTCCGCTGCTGCCGGCGGCAGTTCGACAACGTGCGCCGCGTGTTCCGCGCCGTGGAGGAGATGCCGGGCAACGTGGTCGCCAACATCCGCACCACGTTCCTGCTGCCTGAGTCGCTGGCCAAGTGAGATATCTCTCTCTCTCTCTCTCTCTTTCTCTCTCTCTCTCTCTCTAACTCTCTTTCTCTCCCTCTCTGGTTCGCGCCGTGGAGATGCCGGGGAACGTGGTCGCCAACATCCGCAGCACGTTCCTGCTGCCGGAGTCGCTGGCCAAGTGAGATCTCTCTCCCCTCCCCCCCCCTCTCTCTCGCTCTCTCTCTCTCTCTATCTCTCTCTCTTATGTATAACACTCTCTTTCTCTCTCCCACTGGTTCGCGCCGTGGAGATGCCGGGGAAAGTAGTCGCCAACATCAGGAGCACGTTCCTGCTGCCTGAGTCGCTGGCCAAGTGGGTTCTCTCTCTCTCTCTCTCTCTCTCTCTCTCTCTCTCTCTGGTTCGCGCCGTGGAGATGCCGGGGAAAGTAGTCGCCAACATCAGGAGCACGTTCCTGCTGCCTGAGTCGCTGGCCAAGTGGGTTTCTCTCTCTCTCTCTCTCTCTCTCTCTCTCTCTCTCTCTCTCTCTCTCTGGTTCGCGCCGTGGAGATGCCGGGGAAAGTAGTCGCCAACATCAGGAGCACGTTCCTGCTGCCTGAGTCGCTGGCCAAGTGGGTTTCTCTCTCTCTCTCTCTCTCTCTAACTCTCTCTCTCTCTCTCTCTCTCTCTCTCTCTAACTCTCTCTCTCTCTCCCTCTCTGGTTCGCGCCGTGGAGATGCCGGGCAACGTGGTCGCCAACATCCGCAGCACGTTCCTGCTGCCCGAGGCGCTGGCTAAGTGAGATCTCTCTCTCTCTCTCTCTGGTTTGTGCCGTGGAGATGCCCTGGAACGTGGTCGCCAACATCCGCAGCACGTTCCTGCTGCCCGAGGCGCTGGCTAAGTGAGATCTCTCTCTCTCTCCCTCTCTCTTTCTCTGGTTTGTGCCGTCGAGATGCCGGGGAACGTGGTCGCCAACATCCCCACCACGTTCCTGCTGCCGGAGTCGCTGGCCAAGTGAGATATCTCTCTCCCTCTCTATCTCTCTTTCTCTCCCCTCACACTCTAGTTCACCCTAACACTTTTTATTTATCTCCCTTTCCCTCTTTTCTTTCTCTCCCTCTCTCTCTCTATCGCTATCTCTCTCTCCATCTTTCTCTCTGTGGTTCGCGCCGCCTAGCAACGTAGTCGTCAACACTTGCTGCCGGAATCTCTCGTCAAGTAAAATGTAGATCATCTCTTTCTCTTACACTATCTTCCCTCTGTGAGAGTAAAGGAAAAATTCAATTAGACTTTCTCTCGCTTTCTTGCTCTGCCTTTCTCTCTTTCTTTGTATGACTGTATTTTTGACTTTTTCTTTTTTTTTCTCCATTCTCTCAACCTTTTCACTCTCTCCGTTCTTGTCTTGTTCCTTTTTTGCAACTGAGATAAGTACTCGATTAATCTTCCTATCTCTCCAGGGGAAGGGGGGCTTCCTATCACTCTATTTATGTCTTTCTCTGTAAGTCTTTCTAACTCTAGCTAGCTCTATACACTGTAGATAACAATTTAGTTTATTCTCCCAAAAAATTACTTTCTAATGTGTTTTTTGCAGGAAATATGGCGCAGTGGTATTCATAGCATGCATGCGGTTCGAGACGGCGAAGCGAAAACTGCAGTATCTATGCTTCAACGACTTCTACCACTGCGCGCAGGTAAAGGAGGGTTATGACTTATGACTTACATATTTACCTACTTCGTTCTAGACTAAAATAATGTTATACGTGCTAATGTATATTAGCTATCCAGACTCCAGTTCGTTCAGGCGCAAGTCTGAGCGTGTCTGAGAAAGAAGTCTGAAATAATAATATGTTATGCAATCGTTGCGCAATGAAGGTTCTTAAAGTCGAGTACCCCGTTTAGGTCACGATCCTTGCCGAGTGGCCTAAATAAGGTACGAGATTTTAAGCCCTAATAGTGTAACTATTGGATACAATACATTTTATACGAGCAAAACACTGAAAAATATAATTTTACTTTAATCGTCATTCCCCACTATGAATTTTAATTTTTTGATGTAACCTTTTCCGTTCAACTAAAACTGACGTATTAAAAGAAAACTTGAAAAAACCGCGGGTGCCTCGTGGTGGTTAATTTTTTCGACAAGTAATTTCAACCAATCAGTGAACAATAGCGTGCTTTTTTTTAAAATAAAATAAGCTGATGTTCTCCTTTTGAAATTATTACAGTTGATTAGAGAGATGTCTTATGAATAGTAAAGTTCTGTAGCGAATACCATAGAGTATAGAATTTTATTACAGGATTTAAAAGTGCGTTATTGTGATTTTGTCTGTGAAATTATAATTGACAGATTAAAGAACGCGAGTATAAAAAAAGAAAGGGCAAGTGTGAGTACGACTCGCGCACGAAGGGTTCCGTACCATAATCTATAACAAGTTTGTTGTATGGGAGCCCCCCTTAAATATTTATTTTATTTTATTTTTAGCATTTGTTGTTATAGCGGCAATAGAAATACATCATCTGTGAAAATTTCAACTGTCTAGCTATCACCGTTCTTGAGATACAGCCTGGTGACAGACGGACGGACAGCGAAGTCGCAGTAATAGGGTCCCGTGTTTACCCTTTGGGTACGGAACCCTAAAAGACTTTTTTAATGGCGTTTGAAAGCAGCCAGTACTGCATCATCGAGGTTTGCCGCGTTAATGTTTTTGTTTGTTAACGCAGTTGGTGCAATAGTTAAGCAACTGCCTACTGAGCCGACGGTCTCGGGTTCGAATCCCGGCAAAGGCAAATTTGTGTGATGAACTCGAATATTTATGCCTGGGTCATGGACGTTATTTGTACTTAAGTATGTATATAGATACATACTTAAGTAGGTACATATACTATATGTTTATCGTCGTCTAGTGTCCATAACACAAGCCTACTAGACCTTATTATGGGACTAGATTAATTTGTGAGAAAAAAAAAAAAAAAACAACTTCTGCATGTGTGTTGTCAGTCGATAATGACGTCGTGGACGTACTCGTGCACGGGCCCCGAGTACTACGACACGGAGATGGACCGCGAGTTCCTGCTCGAGCTGAGGGAGCTGCGCATACTGCTCGACAAGGAGAAGGAGCACAAGCAGTGAGTGCACGCGACTAGTTACACCCTGTATAGTGAGCGCACACTTGCAGTTACACCCTGTATAGTGAGCGTAGACTTGTGGGTACACCCTGTATAGTGAGCGCACACTTGCAGTTACACCCTGTATAGTGAGCGCACACGCGTAGTTACACCCTGTATAGTGAGCGCACACTTGCAGTTACACCCTGTATAGTGAGCGCACACTTGCAGTTTCACCCTGTATAGTGAGCGCACACTTGTAGTTACACCCTGTATAGTGAGCGCACACTTGCAGTTACACCCTGTATAGTGAGCGCACACTTGTAGTTACACCCTGTATAGTGAGCGCACACTTGCAGTTACACCCTGTATAGTGAGCGCACACTTGCAGTTACACCCTGTATAGTGAGCGCACACTTGCAGTTACACCCTGTATAGTGAGCGCACACTTGCAGTTCCACCCTGTATAGTTAGACTCGTAGTCACACCCTGTATAATGACGTCGTGGACGTACTCGTGCACGGGCCCCGAGTACTACGACACGGAGATGGACCGCGAGTTCCTGCTCGAGCTGAGGGAGCTGCGCATACTGCTCGACAAGGAGAAGGAGCACAAGCAGTGAGTGCACGCGACCAGTTACACCCTGTATAGTGAGCGCACACTTGCAGTTACACCCTGTATAGTGAGCGCACACTTGTAGTTACACCCTGTATAGTGAGCGCACACTTGTAGTTACACCCTGTATAGTGAGCGCACACTTGTAGTTACACCCTGTATAGTGAGCGCACACTTGTAGTTACACCCTGTATAGTGAGCGCACACTTGTAGTTACACCCTGTATAGTGAGCGCACACTTGCAGTTACACCCTGTATAGTGAGCGCACACTTGTAGTTACACCCTGTATAATGAGCGCACACTTGTAGTTACACCCTGTATAGTGAGCGCACACTTGCAGTTACACCCTGTATAGTGAGCGCACACTTGCAGTTACACCCTGTATAGTGAGCGCACACTTGCAGTTTCACCCTGTATAGTGAGCGCACACTTGTAGTTACACCCTGTATAGTGAGCGCACACTTGCAGTTACACCCTGTATAGTGAGCGCTCACTTGTAGTTACACCCTGTATAGTGAGCGCACACTTGCAGTTACACCCTGTATAGTGAGCGCACACGCGTAGTTACACCCTGTATAGTGAGCGCACACTTGTAGTTACACCCTGTATAGTGAGCGCACACTTGTAGTTACACCCTGTATAGTGAGTGCACACTTGCAGTTACACCCTGTATAGTGAGCGCACACTTGCAGTTACACCCTGTATAGTTAGACTCGTAGTCACACCCTGTATAATGACGTCGTGGACGTACTCGTGCACGGGCCCCGAGTACTACGACACGGAGATGGACCGCGAGTTCCTGCTCGAGCTGAGGGAGCTGCGCATACTGCTCGACAAGGAGAAGGAGCACAAGCAGTGAGTGCACGCGACTAGTTACACCCTGTATAGTGAGCGCACACTTGCAGTTACACCCTGTATAGTGAGCGCTCACTTCTAGTTACACCCTGTATAGTGAGCGTAGACTTGTGGGTACACCCTGTATAGTGAGCGTAGACTTGTGGGTACACCCTGTATAGTGAGCGTAGACTTGTAGTTACAGCCTGTATAGTGAGCTTAGACTTGTAGTTACACCCTGTATAGTGAGCTTAGACTTGTAGTTACAGCCTGTATAGTGAGCTTAGACTTGTAGTTACACCCTGTATAGTGAGCTTAGACTTGTAGTTACAGCCTGTATAGTGAGCTTAGACTTGTAGTTACACCCTGTATAGTGAGCTTAGACTTGTAGTTACAGCCTGTATAGTGAGCTTAGACTTGTAGTTACACCCTGTATAGTGAGCTTAGACTTGTAGTTACACCCTGTATAGTGAGCTTAGACTTGTAGTTACAGCCTGTATAGTGAGCTTAAACTGCTAGTCCCATGCTGTATAGTGAGCTTAAACTAGTAGTTACACCCTGTATAGTGAGCTTAGACTAGTAGTTACATCCTGTAGCTTAGTATTTATTAGTATTTTCTGCAATAAAATGTTGCTTGAGTTATTTAAAAAACTACATACTGTAGGTACTCGTATAATAAAAACTTGTATACTTGTAACTTTGTTAATCTTTAACCGACTAAAAAAGCAGGAGGTTATCAATTCTAGTGTATGTGGGTTTTTTTTTTGTAGATCTACTTGTGCTTATTTCCATTAAATAAAATATTTGTTTCAGCCTGATATGCATGCGTTTAAAACCGAAGTTATTGGAGAAGTCATACCAAGAGTTGGAACTCAACTTCAGGTGAGTACCGTTTCTAGAAGTGACTTGATTTTTTTTAAGTCCACCACTTGGGAGGTAAAAAGTCATAACTATCTTTGGAATCCTCGGTTTCTGCCGTGTCCCTACATAGTATAAAACAAAGTCGCTTCCTGCCGTCTGTCTGTCCCTATGTATGCTTAGATCTTTAAAACTACGCAACGGATTTTGATGCGGTTTTTTTCAATAGATAGAGTGATTTAAGAGGGACGACAGGGACGTTTATATGTACAATACATGCATAATATATCATTGCACCCGTGCGAAGCCGGGGCGGGTCGCTAGTGGATTTATAAAAACAAATTTCCATATAAAAACCTTATTCTATTAAACACAAACGAGCTTGTATAGCTTCCTGAGATTTGCACTGGTGCAATGTTGATAAATTATGCATATGTTATACATATAAACCTTCCTCTTGAATCTCTATTAAAAAAAGCCGCATTTTAACGCGTCGCGTAGTTTCAAAGATCTAAGCATACATAGGGACAGACAGACAGCAGCGACTTTGTTTTATACTATGTAGTGATAGATAAAATGTTCTTAGGTTATACACGAGAGCGCTGGTGGGGCTGGCCTGCAATCTGCACAGGGGGAGAGAGCTCAGGTCACTCTTCATTGACCTTCTTGAGAGGTAAGCACTAGTGTCCGACCGAACGCTACTAAAACTGAACATAAACATACTTATCTACACACATATTCAAAATTATCGTGGATTTCCTTTTATGAAAATATGAAACATCGTGGCAGTCAGTCCGCGAAGCAGAGAGGCACATGAGGTGACTCGCGCGGCGGGGTGGGGAGTGGGGGGAGGGGTAGGTCACTATTACAGTGTTATGGTGGGGAGTAGGGGGAGGGGTAGGTCACTATTACAGTGTTATGGTGGGGAGTAGGGGGAGGGGTAGGTCACTATTACAGTATTATGGTAGGGAGTAGGGGGAGGGGTAGGTCACTATTACAGTGTTATGGTGGGGACGGGGAGTAGGGGGAGGGGTAGGTCACTATTACAGTGTTATGGTGGGGAGTAGGGGGAGGGGTAGGTCACTATTACAGTATTATGGTGGGGAGTAGGGGGAGGGGTAGGTCACTATTACAGTGTTATGGTGGGGGGGAGGGGTAGGTCACTATTACAGTGTTATGGTGGGGAGTAGGGGGAGGGGTAGGTCACTATTACAGTGTTATGGTGGGGAGTAGGGGGAGGGGTAGGTCACTATTACAGTGTTATGGTGGGGTGTAGGGGGAGGGGTAGGTCACTATTACAGTGTTATGGTGGGGAGTAGGGGTAGGTCACTATTACAGTGTTATGGTGGGGAGTAGGGGGAGGGGTAGGTCACTAGTAGTGTTATGGTGGGGAGTAGGGGGGGGGGGTAGGTCACTATTACAGTGTTATGGTGGGGGGGTCATTACAGTGTTATGGTGACCTCGCGGTGGCTGCGGTACTGTTATGAAATACATCTCTGATTTTGGCCGCTGTCGTAGGTCATCATCATCATCATCATCTCCCTGCCCTTATCCCACTTATGTAGGGTCGGCACAACATGTTTTCTTCTTCCATTCATCTCTATTATTCGTCATTTCAGCGCTTACTCCTTTCTTTCTCATGTCCTCTCTCACACAATCCATCCATCGCTTCCTTGGCCTACCTATCGCTCTTCGTCCTTCGACATTCATCCCTAACATTCTTTTACCAATATGACGTTCATCCCTCCTCATTACATGCCCGTACCACGCTAACCTACTGCTCCTCATTTTGTCCGTCACAGGTGCTACTTTCAAACTTCCTCTTATGTACTCATTTCTAATCCGATCTTTCCTCGTCACTCCACACATCCATCTCAACATTCTCATCTCGGCTGCGTGCATTCTTCTTTCATCCGTCACTTTCGTTGCCCAACACTCTGATCCATACATTACGACAGGTCTTATGATCATTTTATAGATTTTCCCCTTAAGTTTAAGGGGCATTCGTGGATCACAAGCTGTTCCAGAGACCTGTCGCCATTTCATCCATCCCGCATTTATTCTATTTTTCACGTCACGGTCTATATTACCGTCATTTTGGATTAATGACCCGAGGTACCGGAAGTCGGAGCAGACTGGTAGGGATACACCATCCAAGGCAATATGGGAAAAACTGGAAAAGCCGCTGAAATCGCAGAACAAGTGCTCAGTTTTGGTTCTACTGATTTTTAATCCTACGTTCTCCAGTCCAGTGTAGGTCCTTGCCTATAATTTCTGAACTTGTTATAGTCATTTAACAATATGGGTGTACATACAAGTAATGTATGCAACTGTACATAATTAGGTCTTAAAACACGAATGTGGTTTTATGAAACGAGCCGAAGGCGAGACCTCTCACTATGTAGCATTTGCATATACTTCTATAAATATATCTTATCTAATTGGTAAACTAATGAAATTAGTATCTTAAATTTCTTATTTAACTTCGTAATCAACGTTACGGATTGTATTGTTGTGTTCCGGTGTGGGGGTAAGATAGCCGGTGAAATTACTAGCATAGAGGCATTCTATCTTCGTCCTCCGGGTAGGCAAGCACTTGTGACTCCTCTGGTGTTGCAGGTGTTTATGGGCGACGGTAATCGCTTTCCATCAGGCGATACGTTAGCTCGTTTGCCCCCTATGACATAAAAAAAATAATAATAATAAGGATGATGGCAAATAACCCTTATTATTGTATGTTGGATTTTTTGTGCAGATGCGTGGAGCCGTTGCGCGCGGGCGGCTGGCCGCGGACGGATCTGGCGCAGTTCCTCAGCGCGTACGAACAGTGCGCGCTGCAGATGGATGTCCTCAGGTATTCTTTACACATCCAAAGAATTCATCGCTCAGATGGAGCAGTTGTGCTTGGGACGGATCTGGCACAGCTCCTGGATGTCTTTAGGTACAGTTTATAGTAGAAATTATCTAAGCTAAGCTAATCCACTTACCTGCATTCACAATGGCATTGTGTCTAATACAATCCTATCTGCTTTTGTTCTCCTAAGCGCCAACCAGTTACTTACAAAAAAAGTTAGCACTACATTGCGTGGATATGAAATTTTCAACCTTATTCCTTGTTGAATAGGTTTAAAACGGTTGATGATGAGAGTACATAGTCCTTTTTTAAGAGAATACGTTCTTGTGGAGGGTCGGACGGTTGTAAAATTCCAAAAAAGTTATGCTTACCATTATTCTGTTAGTGTATTGTAGTTTCATGTCCAAGGAAATAGAGTCGATAATCTATATTAACCTTCGAAGGTGGTTACAATCTGCTTTTACTACGAGCTCGCTATCTTAATTTGTGGTTTACCACTCTATGGTATTCAGTTCTTAAGTGGATAAGCTTAGCTTAGATAATTTGTACTATACACACCCAAAGGATTCATTGCATAAATGGCACTGCTGCGCGCGGGCTGCTGACCGTGGACGGATCCGGGACAGTTCCTGAGTCCGTATGAAAAATTAACAGTCGCAAGGCGGTGTTCATCAGAGGTAGATGTGTAGCCCTCTCGCTTATCTGAAGACAGCCACACCTAGGACAGCACTAGGAAGACACCACTACTAGGACTAGCACTGCTCAGCGCTGGGGTACCCCTTGTTTACGCATTTTTA
Source organism: Apotomis capreana (assembly GCA_947623375.1). Lineage (NCBI taxonomy): Eukaryota > Metazoa > Arthropoda > Insecta > Lepidoptera > Tortricidae > Apotomis > Apotomis capreana. The sequence goes on from OX392525.1 coordinate 2,246,527, forward strand.
AACGACTTCAAAAAACGAGATCTCAGTTTCAGTCGGTGCCAAATCTCACGTAAACTTCTTTATCGAACAAAAATACTTCTTAGGCTTCATGCGTGGCATCCGTTTTCATATCGTTTCCATTCGCTTTCATTCGTTTCAATTGAGTGGTTTCTGACTTCAAAAGGTGAGATTCAAATGTAATCTGTTGATTAAGGGGTTTTTTTTTTTTTGGCTTTTCAGTTTTTTTTTACTAGATCGGTTTGTCAACTTTTTTTATCTTTTATAATAATAATAATAATAATACGGGGCCCACTTTGTGAAGGGCGAGTCACCACCCGCCAGAGGTAACAGTCTTACTGATGGTTACGGCGGGTGACATTTTTCTTTTGCAATAGCCCAAATAAAGAGTCCACCCATACTCCATTTTAATAGCCCGGTTTTTTCTTTTCCATATCAATGCAATAGTTCAATCACCTGCTGGGACCTGTTCATGGATGTATCATCTTATTGATATGATCAGGAACGGGTCCCAGCAGGGCTACAGCCACAGCAAAATTTCTCCAAGTGTTGGATCTATATCCCCACGCAAGCCTTCCAAAAGACCGGGACGTATGAGCCCGAGACTCAATAAATGAGAAACACATAATAATAATAATAATAAATGTTCTTTATTTACAGGTATACACCCAATATCAAATTACAATACAATACAGCAATTTTAAAATTATGTAAAATAAAAATTATAAAAAAGTGTGTAAAAATAACAAAATAACAAAATAAACTTATCGATAATTAAATTTATCGATTCTGTTTTAATGTGGAAATATCACAGAGCACTACGCCGCAAACGTAGGGTCGCAGGTTCGATTCCTGCTTACATTGCAGTGGATCACATTTTTTTCTTTCATGATTTGCCTTGTCAATATTTATAGATTGATTTGTGTAAGACAATAAGTTACATTTTTTGTTGCAGGGAGGCGGACCTGAAAAGCGTGTGGGAGAGATATATGAAGGTGGTCAGCCAGTGTCTCCTCACGATGTACCACGCCTGACTGCCGTAGACACCTTTAGAATCGACGGATTTACCTTTATTTATTGAAATCCTTACATTAGATTTTATGCAAAATTATGGCATTAAGTTCGCCGTTTGTATTTTTTGTGCAATAAAGTATGAATAAATTAAAAATAATATACAGAAATGTAAATACAGAAAATAAAAGAGCAAAACTACAACATCGAGTAGTTTTTGACGCTTCTGAATTTAACGTTATTCAACTTTATAAATATTGACACTAAGGTAAATTATGAAAGGTTTTTTTTATGTGATCTACTACAATGTACTTAAGCAGGACTCGAAACTGCTCGTTAGCATCATAACCCGATTCTCTTCCCCCTCTCCTTCCACCCTAAGCCTGGCCACACGATATCTCGGACCAGTTCGGACCAGTGCGAGCGCGAGTGCCATCCGCTTGACGTGTCCGTGAGCAATGTCTATGTGTGCGTTTGTTCGGGCGCGCTTGTATGTAGATTGATTTCTGTACCTATCTGTTTTGTGGCCAGGCTGCCCCAGTTCAGTCTATTCACGACGTAAAAACTAGGAAATGCAGGTGTGCGTAGAGATTCTAAGGAATAAACGCCCATCACGTGATGTCCTCCGAGAATCAGTCTTCTGTCTCGTCCGATGCGCGTATGAATGACCGGGATGAAGCGATGCGGGCGGAGCTTGTCGACATCTTTCGAGTTACACGTGTTGTTCGGCGAATCAGAGGCAAATTTCCAACTAGTATGCGATCGGTGCTGGCGCAGTATGGCTGTCGTATGCTCTATCAGTTGCGGCTATCAGTTGTTGTATATTTATGTATTTCAGCTGTGCAGAATGATAATACGTCGCTACAAATCCACCAAGATTATGAACAGCCCAAATTCTGTAGGATTATTGTCGTCGAAGTTTATTTTCAGTTTAGCTATACGAAATTTCAGCTTAATCGATGCCCAGTAAAACCCTAATACAAACAATTCAAGTTAAATAAAAGCTTGTAAAAAGAGATTTTGTCCGAATTGCCACAGCATAATTACGAAACTGTTAACTGTCCAAATCAACCGTAGTAATTATTGAACGTAATTAAACATTTAAGAATAAGTTTTAGTGTGCTTTAAAAATATTGTAAGACTATTTATTGTAATATTTTTGAGTGTATGTAGAAATATATTCAATGTTTTGGATAATTGTTGTCTTATTTTTTTTTTTACCTGTATTACAATGGCTTTTATCGTGTTTATTAAAAATAATGTAAAAAATAAAATACAGAAATGTACATAGGGTAAATCGCCAATTACTGGCCACCGTTCAATAACTGGCCACCTCATACTAAAAATTAACTCTGTCTACCTCTAGAAACTGAACTCATTTTAGTATAACGTGGCCAGTTATTGAAGGTTGGCCAGTAATTAACACCTTATACTAAAATGAATTATGTTTGTAGGTGAACAGAGTTCATTTTTAGTATGCGGTGGCCAGTAAATAGTGATTTACCCTACCTACTAAAAACGAAGAGCAGAACTATGAAGCTAAGAGTAGTTTTTAACGCTTGAATAAACACTGACCGGGATTCGAACCCAGGACCGCCGGCTCAGTAGGCAGGTGCGCTACAAATACAAAACTGCGCCAACCGTGTCGTCAAAATGAGCATAATGCGAAACATTACGTTCGGTAAAACAATTTTCTGCCGATGAGGGTTATATATTTTATTTATGATCCTTTAATTTATTTTAACGGAAAACGCAGCTTAATAGATCAAATGTGGTCGCGACTGTATTTATGCATCACGATCGATCTTGAATCGCTAAAGATGCTACCTCCCTAACCCTAAACCGTCGAACATTAGGACGTTTACCTTAGTTACAACTTTCAACGCTTAGTGAATATTTCTGATTACATTTTTATCTCACATTTCAATTCAATTAAAATTATCAATGATCCGTAGATTGTTAGTAACATACAAAAAACATTTAAAAATTAAGGTTAGTAACATAAACACATTGCACATAATAATAATAATTTATAATACAAAATACAGAAAGGTCACGAGAGCAGAGAGGAGGAGGTGGCTACGGTACTGTTATGAAATTACATCTCTGATTTTAGTCGCTGTCAAGTAATGTAGTTCCTTTTACCTATAATACTTTTCTAAACTTGTTATAGGAATTTAACAATGGGTGTAGATAAAAAAACATTATGGGGTGTGGAATTGCTTTTCAGTTGTGTTTGTATTTAGATTTAAATCGAAATGAAAGTGAATCAATTTGTTCGAGTAGTTTTTGTTTTTCTAATATTTCAGCCCGTTTTAATTTCAAGTCACTTTTAAATTTTCTTAACGTTATGCTATTTTTGTTTATATATTGTGTTAGTTCGCAAGCCTCGCATGTTGCGTCGCTGCGGGCGGTCGGTCCTGGCGGCGCGCACGCGCACTCTGCGAGGGGCTTCGTGTGTACAGACAGGGAAGCTGGATCAGACCAGAGCCTGTCGTCGGTTGCTTCCTTATGCCTATTGTACACCCTCAATTCATATTTCGTATCCGAATACGGGAGCGCTAGTCGAAACTCGCAATAAACATTGATTATAACAAAACTACATTGCACCGACGACGTGTCCACCTCTCGCCACGTCTCCCCAAATGCTAACAGCCGATATTCTACTTTATGACTACAATCATCTAATTCTAAACATCCTAATTTCCAAAAGATGGATGCATCGCGTGTACTTGTAATTTTAACGTTTAAGTTTGTATCAGGGCTATTTCTTATGATCGACTTGAACGGGAAAGTAAATGTTTGATTATTACAAATGAAATCAAGACAAGTTTCCATTACTAAAGCCATGTTTCTAGCTTTGCTACGGTACCGGTCTACGATCAATCTATTTTCCCAGGTGCAACTCGAGCCGCTACTTGCCATACCGAGACACAAAAGTTTCTCGTTTTCGCCGGCGGTTTCAAACAACCTAAACATAGTTTGTTCACTAGAAGGACTCCACGAACACGTGATGTGTATCCCGCTGTCATACGAAATACACGAGAAGTTGTGAGCCTCCGGGAAGAAGAACACTGTTACCACTATTTTTTCGGCCGCACCTTTCTGTGCGCTGCACGTATTCAAACTCTCCTGGACGTTCCGCCCGAGTCCTGTACGTCACCGCTGTCTCATTGACTATGTCAGTCTGTAATTTAGTCTCAGGATATCCTATAGGCATATATAGCGTTTCGTTTTCTGGGCCCACACAAATAACCTCGAAATTGTCTCCGACTGGCACGACATAATTATAGAAACTTTGAACTATTTGAAAACTCACACGCGGCGACGACACTCGCATTGCAGGATGGTGATTTATATCCAGAGTGCTCGTGCATCCACTTTCATTGTCCATGCAGATGTATGTATACAATCCAAGCGTTGGTTTTAGAACTGATAGAATTGTGGTTGTATTCCGCAGCTCTGTGGGCAGATCTGTCACGTTTTTGCGGGAAGCAGACTCACGACGTCGAATAGTCAGATTCCTGTGAGCAAATGAGCAGAATAATTCTATATTTGCATCATATTGCACACAATAAAGACCTAAGTCATCATAAAAGTCTTGTAACGTAGGCCCAGCCACTGTCATCTTGGGTCTCTGGTTCCACTCGCAGGCAGCGCGCGCGCCGCCGAGTAGCAGCAGCGACACCAACATGACGACACACATCACGCACGATCGCAGCTCGACTGAAAAACTAAAAACAAAAGTTTCATGATTTAAGCATTTTATTTTACAAGCATTCCATATAAGGTTTTCTAACATGAAAATAATTATAATAAGGCGGAGGCATCGTCAGGAGGTTCCTCTCTCTGCAGCCCTAACCACCGCCGGTAGCCTAATAGGTTTTTTATAATGTATTTATATTTTGTAATTTCTTTGTTGTATTTTACTTTTTATACATATACATGCAATAAAAAGTACTTATCCTATAACCATCTTTGGATGTCCAGCTATAACTGTATTGGCAAAAAATTGTCCAGTCGTTTCGCGTGATGCGAGGGCAAAGGAAATTATGAAAACAGATGGCGCCAGGCAGGCACGGCGCCGCGCGCCCATACAAAACAAATGACGATCCTGCATCACGCTATTAAGATTTTTCCTGAAATCATGACCCCTCTCCAATCACCATAGAAAAATGATTTTAAATACAAATCTAAAATTTTATAATAGTTATAGATAGTATAGATTTAATGTTTAAACAAACTGCTTTAAACAGATAGGTGCCTCTAGAATATTTTCATCCATAATCCTACCCGAAATGCCAGATATAAATGTTGAAATACTAATATGCACTTAATTAAAAAAAAACCCCTTTTACAAATATCTGAATAACTATGTAGAGAAAAGAAAAACATAAAATATAACCATTACATATTTTTAACATAGAAGTAATGCAGTGGATCAAATAACCCGAAATGCAAAAAAATGACGTCTTATGGGGCTTATGATGGTTACGTGACAAAGCATCCGTCACTCACACTCGCATCTTGTCAAAACGTGACGGATGCTTTGTCACTTATTATCTTAGGCCCCTGTGTGCACAAAAAGAACGTTTTAATGAAGTTGCAGCGAGGTCATATGTAAAAAGCTTGCCGCGGAACAGGAATGAATCAAGCCATTTTAAAACCTACTTTACTAAGTTCTGTTATTGTAATTAATTGTTATTGCCAAACTACGATTTCTGTGTACCTATTGTTACTTGCGCTCTAGTTTAATTCGTGGATAACATGGTTGGTCTTACACGTCCGAAACGTCACTTTCTTTTATGTATTGTGTTTGTGACGCACGTAGACTTTTGTAACCACTCACTTTCTGACAATAAATAATTATATTATAACATTTATAAGAGGCCTTATTCCTTTTAAAATGCTGATTGTTTTAAACATTTTTCTCTATGATCAAACATGTTTCTTAACATATTATTGATGTTACTACCTGGAACAGGGCTATTGGGATTTATTTGAAACCTACAGTTTGAATTTTTCATTGATATTTTTATTTCATAAACTACGATTTTGACAAAATTCACGCTTAAAAATTAGTTGTTTCAACTTATTTCCGACTGCCCGCAATGAAAGCATGAAATAGCTATATGTTACTGCCTAGAACTCGGGGAAAAGTATTATTCACTTCAAAAAGTTGGTTGAAATTATCAATATGCTTGTCAAGGAATAAGTAATTAGTAGATTGTTAACCAAGGGTAGAAAGTGACCCATTGCACCCGAGATATTTCTGGCGCTCGAACGAAGTGAGAGCGCCTATAGTTCGAGGGTAAATGGGTAATTTCACCCGAATTAAACACTCTACTTTTCATTTCGACTGAGAGGAAAATAAAATACTACACGCACATGTCATGAGTGAGTTATATTAATGTCCATGTCATTTTAAACCAATAACCAATCCAAGACACGGTATTTATATTCTATCTCGTGTGCCCACTTTTTCTATTGCAAACTTTCATTATTATTATTAATAGATTAAAAAAGTTAAGATATACGTACCGCCAACATTTAAAAAGTAAAAAAAAACATCCAATGGTTTCAATTTTATTTTTTAAATAAATGTACGATCTATCAGTAAATGTGCAACGGAATTATATGTATGTATTACGAAATTTATATTTAATTATTAAATATAAATAAGCTAAACTTGCCTACATCTAACCTTTGGAGACCATTTTCAATGGCCACTTACCACGGCCGACTAGATTGTACCTAATTAAGTTGGTCACGACGTGCATCTAGATGGGAATTATCTTTGACTCCGTGGCAATAAAAAAAAATACTTTCCACCGTAGGGATGGAAAAGCTATTTTCGACCCGGCTATCTACTCATGAAAATGACACTTTCCGAACAGGAGAGATGAAAAATCAATTTGTGTTACAGTTTGTTGTCCTAAATAAATAAATAAAGGACTTACTTGTAATGTTGAGTAGCCGAGCTCGCGACGAGCGGATGTGCCAATGAGTCGGTGATCACTCTTGCGTCACACACATCCCGACGTGGGAGTGTGGGGAAGCCATGGCAGGGCCTAGCCCTCTGTGGCAGCGGCTCCTCCGTCCGTAAACTACGGACGGGACGTCTCTTTCTGAGACGATTTATGTGTTGTTTTGTTTCCTTTTAGGCGGTGTGTTCAGTTCGTGAGCAGTCGTTCCAAGTAGCGATGCTGGCGATGGTGGCGTTGAGGCTGGTGGCGTGGCGATTTTTTTTTTTTTTTGCTCAGCTGCAGTCGAGCACGTTGGCCTCTCTGCGGCTTTGCGGTCATGTTGGCCTTCTTCGGCGTTGTGGGCACCTGGTGTTTCCAGGGGACTCAGTCGGGGGGCACGAGCTCTCTCGGTAGAGCCCGGCCCCGTACGTCTGGAGGACGAGCGTGGAGTGGCGCGATCCCCTCGAGGCTGGGAGTCCCCGAGTGATCAGCGCGGCGAAACATGGCTTCGGCGAGTTGCCCTATGAAGGCATCCAGTCCTTGCCATTTGATGTCGCGAAATATAGTCTCGTTCCGCATATATCGCGGAGCCGAGACTATGGTGCGCAGGGCTTGGGTCTCCTGCGCACGCAGCCTCTTCTTGTTCGTTGCTGATGTAAGACCGTACCATGCGGGTGCCGCGTAGGTCAAGCGGGACCGCAGGTAGGTCTTATAAATCCCTAGCTTTGTGCGCAAGGGAAGGCTGCTGGCAAGGACTGGTCGGAGTCTGGTGGCTGCTCCTCTTGTCCGCCGAATCGTTTCCTCCACGTGTTTCGCCATGGTGAGTCCCCTGTCGATGGTCACGCCCAGGTACTTGGCCGTGTGTGACCATTGAATGTCCTGTCCGGACATGCGAAGGTTTGGAGGCTGCTTCACTCTTCCCGTTACAAGTGCCTGTGTTTTCCCCACATTCACCGACAGTCGCCATCGGGAGAGCCAATCAGGAAGGACGTCAAGCTGACGCTGGATCTTCTTGGCGGCGTGTTTGGTGTTGACGGACGTCGCGAAGAACGCCGCGTCGTCCGCGTATAGCCCCAGCTTGACGTCGCCCTCCACCGGTATGTCGTCGGTGTAGTGGGCATAACAGGCTGGAGATAGGCAGCTTCCTTGGGGTACGCCCGCCAGTATCGGGCGCTCCGTCGAGGTGGCGTTTTCCACCGCCACCTGGAATGTTCGTCCGGACAGGAACGATTCGACCACTCGAACCACCCGTCGAGGTGCAGAAGACGTTGACAGTTTGTACACTAGGCCCTCGTGCCACACCCTGTCAAACGCCTTCTCCATGTCAAGGAATACTGCAACCGTGACCTTCTTGGCGTTCATGGCCACCGCCATGTGGTGCAGTACCCTTGACAGCTGCAGAGTTGTGCTGTGCTCTGCACGAAATCCGAATTGCTCGGGTCGGGGCTCGATATGCGGCTGAAGTTGTCTCAGCAGGAGCTTCTCGAACACCTTCGACACTGTGCTTAGGAGGGTTATCGGGCGGTAACACTCCGGCTTCCTCATGCTCTTTCCAGGTTTGTGCAGCATTATGACCCGGCCAAGCTTCCACGCGGTGGGGAAGTGTCCGGAGCGCAGGATTCCGTTGAACAGGCGGGCTACCGCCGCGATCGCTCGCGGCGGCAGGTGGTGGAGTGCCCTGTTCGGAATCGTGTCTGCGCCCGGTGCCTTTCTTGGCTTAGTCCGTTGGAGTTCTCGCTTGACCTGGCCGGGTGTGAAGAAGACGGGGTCCTCTTCCGCCTCGATAGGTGCAGCGAAGTATTGTGCGAGGTGTTGCTCGACTGCTGTGACGTGCTCCACATCGTCGGTAGGGTTAGGCTGAAACTGGGCTTGCAGGCTGTTCGCGAAGATTTCGGCTCTATCTTCGGCGTGGTAGCGCGGGGTTCCAGATTCATCGATCAACGGGTGTGTGGCCGCTGATGTCATCCCGAGTTGTCGGCATAAACGGTGGACAGAGGGCATGTCCCCGTTTACGGTCGCCAGGTGTCGCTCCCAGCTCTCCGCAGCGTGTTTTTGGAGTGCCTCCTTCACCCTCTCCACCAGTGCGTTAAGCGACGCTTTGAGGGTGGGGCATCTCGTCCTCTGCCACTGCCGTCTCGTTTGGCGCTTCTGTGCAATAAGTTCCTGGATCCGGGCAGGTAGGGGCTTTCGCCTTGAGCTGGCCGGAACGGTGTGCGCCGCGGTGTTGAGTGAGTGCTGGATCTTGGCAGTGATGGAGGCGGTGGCTTCTTCTACTTGCTCTGCTGAAGAGACCGGCATGGAGGGGAAGTTCTCGTCCATTGCCGCCGAGAAAGTCTCCCAGCAGATACGTCTCTTGGGCGACGGGGCAGTCGTCGTGACTGGCAGGTCCCTGATGGTGAGCAGGACTGGGCGATGGTCCGAGGGAAGGTCTGCCAGGACTTCGTGGGTCAGCACCGCGTTGACCCCTTTGTGAATGGCGAAGTCTAAGATGTCCGACGAGTCGTAGTTGTCCGCGTAGTGTGTGGGCTCTGTGGGACCGGACACCTCAAACTCGCCATTCACTACTGCTGCCTCGATGTGTTGGCCCGCTGTGTCTGTGAGCGACGAGTGCCAGGTGGTGGATTTGGCATTGAAATCCCCCGCCAGGATGGTCGGCATGGGGGCGTTGATCAGCTCACGGACGTTAGGCACTAAGTCGCTCGGCGGGCCGTGGGGACGGTAGATGGTGTAGAGACGCAGGTCGTGGCCAGCCACACGGATGTCAACTCCCAGAGCCTGGATGGAGTTGAAGGCCTTCCACGTGACCGGCTGGTGGACGATGCGCCTCCTGATAAAGATGGCCAGCCCTCTGTATGGGCGGCCAGCAGCTTCACTGTAGTCGTCTTTGCGGTAAACGACGTATCCGCCGATTTTCAGCGGCTCTCCTTCGCGCAGCCAAGTCTCACTGACCAGCAAGATGTCAACATTTTGCTCCTGGAGAAAGTGGCGGAGCAGGCCCAGTTTGCTGGTCAGTGACTGCGCGTTCCAGTACACCACTCGCAGTTCCCTAGTGAATGGTAGGCTGGAGTGATGTGGCGGCACTTGAAACAGCTTGGAGCGTGGCTGGATCGGCGGATGTGGCGATGCTCAGGAGCTGCTGTATGAGCTGCAGCATTTTGTCTGCAGCAGAGTTGAGTTTTGGCGCGGGCGCCTTCTTCTTTTGTTGCGGTTGTGTTTGTTGCTCAGCGGCGGCGGTGCGGCCCTTTGCGGCGGCCTTGACGGCAGTCGGCTTGGGCTTGGGCGGCGCTGCTTGCGGCTTCTTTTTTGTTGCTTTCTTTTTGGCACCCGGAGGTGCGTTGGGCTTCGGCGTTGGTGCGGGCGGGCGGGCGGCGGAGGTTGAACCCCTTTGTTGGGGGTTGTTTGCCGGCGCCATCAGAGTTGACGGCGCCGACTCTGCCACCGTGGGCTCTTCTAACGCCGCTCGGGTGACCGGACCTGGACGAAGCGGCTTGGTGAGCGGGTATGTGCCCGCCTTTTTATTCCTGATCTCCCTCTTGAAGACCGGGCAGTTTTTGTTGGAGGCAGGATGTGGTCCTCCGCAGTTGGCGCAAGTGGGCGGTTCTCCCCTTGGCAGTGTGCAGTCCTTTGCCCTGTGCGGTCCTGCGCTGAGTCGGTGATCCAACGGGACTTGCCTTTATACAGGTTGGCCGCCATTTACACTGGATATCAGCTCATTATTTTCCATGAATATAAGGTAATTGATGCAATAAATATATTATTATCATTATTATTCATTTTTAAATCAACGACGCGATTGGCTCAGTTTGTTGCACCTGCCTACTGAGCCGGCGGTCCCGGGTTTGAATCCCGGCCAGCGCAAATATTTGAGTGATGAACTCGAATATTTATGCTTGGGTCGTGGTTGTTCTATCCATTTAAGTATATATTTATGTATATCGTCGTCTAGTACCCATATCACAAGCCTTGTTGAGCTTAATTTGGGACCAGACCGATTTGTGTGTGAGTTTGTCTGATATTTGTTGATCTTATAATTGTACATTAATTAGGGATATCAGAAAAGTATTTTGTTAAGAAAAAACAAACTAAAACATTAGGTGACTATTCTGTTTTTATATTCGGGAAATAATAAACAATACAATTAAGTACATTCATTATTTATTAGTTGTTTTATTCTAGATAAATCCATTTAGTCACTGTCAAGACAATAAGATCGGAGTTGTAATCAGATATACATATAACATTTTTAGATTTAATATTATTCACAATGGGACGTTGGAATCACCGAACAAAATAATAATATATCAATAAAGGGCCACGCGCACTTCTCGATTATCGACATTGATATTTTGTGCATTTTACAAAATAAGGTTAATTGACAAAATTTCAGTCTTAAAAACATCTACATTTTAAAGTTTACATTAACTATAATACAAAAATGAAAATACTAAATATAAACTGATGGAATACTAATACATATAAATGGAGTAAATTTAATAAAGACTTAATAGATCAGACCCCTTTGGCATGGTCCCGAAGACGCTGGCAGCATTTCCTCGCTGAATAACCACGAATACTTTGAGCGACGATGCTGCCAGCTCTTCTGTCCTCCGCGGTGACCAGTCTATATGAAAAAATAATTAATATTATGTTTTTGGTTTCGAAACGTATAAATGTGTTCATAAATTGAGAAGTGTTAAAAATATGTTATGATATAAGACCAAGGCCTCCCGTCGTCGTCTAAATTAAAACTATACTCTGCTAGTAGCACTTTTACAAGTTAAAATCTGCCAATGTTTCCTGTAGAATATCTGTGATATAAATATTTATAATTATTGACCATAAAAAGAACATGTTTAGTTTTTCCAAATAAATATTAGGTTAAAATTTAATTTAAAACTTACATAAAATATACATGATAGTAATTCGTAAAGACAAACGTTTGCATTAGCTTAGGTTACATCTAGGTTTCTTAGAGATTTATATCAGTAGCCCAACAAGTCAAAAGACGAAGTGATTTGTTTACAAGAAAACATTAAACGAAACATATAAACTTATACTAAAGGTGGCTAAAACTATGAAGTAACTTGATAAGAAATGGTGACCGAAAGAAAAGATGGGGCTCGAGGGACAGATATTAAGAAATCACAAAACCTAGAAACGGAAACAAGAAAGAAAGTCTGATCACACTTTTAAGTATTCTAAGAAAGACCAATAAAGAATGGGGCACTGAGAAACAACAATATCCCGCAAGAGAAAGAAGCAAGACTGATGGAACTTTTAAACAACATGATGAAACTTTTAAAGAGATAGTGAACTAAAATGTCGGAGGGCGCATTGAGAAAACACCATTCGAAAACGGGAACAAGAAAGCAAGTCCGATGAAACTTTTAAGTGACCTGAAGAGATGGTATTAAAAACAGACGAGGAGATTGAACGTTCTCGATTTGGCCCGGAGAGTCGCAGGCTGCCTACGTATATCCCGGACATGGGCGAGGCTCCCTATGTAGGTATATCCCGGACATAGGCGAGGCTCCCTATGTAGGTATATCCCGGACATAGGCAAGGCTCAATATTCAGCCGAAGTCGCGGGAATTAAAAATGAAAACCTGTGAGGAAAGGTACCTCATATTCTTATCAAATTTCCTTGTTTTGTAAGCATCGGTTTAACGCAAATACTAGATTGAGGTTTTCCCGCAAGTTTAATGCAATAAACAGAATATGAAATGATGCAGGATAAGTAACAATAAGCTAAGTGGTTGATCCACTTGTAAAATATATTTGTAATAGTTAAATAATGATCATACTAGCTCTAAAAGCTTAGCTAGAAAGCTAACTTTTTTATTAATTGAAATTAGACATGAACAGGCAAAAACGCCGTCCACCATTTTTGAGTTTAGCTCATATTATCAACTCTAGCTAGGGCCTTTGCCAAGAGTTAAAATTACTAAAGCCTGACCAGAAATATATGAGGATTGTCAAGAGGGCGCTAATTATAAGATTTATATGGCAACTATTTTCCAACCAATCGCAACCCACTATAATGGCATTAGTTTTAAATACCTTTCAGTTCCACTATGTTAACCTCGTAATATCATTTGATGGAATCAGAGATGGGCAAAATGTAATCGACTAACAACTAACGATTAAAACTAACAGAATTAGTTGCGATTGACGATTGAAAACGACGATTGATCAATCTTAGTTGTATAGAGTGCAACTAATTTAGTTGCAACTAATTTAGTTGTGCAACTAATTTAGTTACAACTAAATTAGTTGCCGATTGATTTCGGACAACTAAATTTTGTAATCGACTAATTAGTTAGACTAATTTTCCGCAACTAATGTTAGAAGCAAATTAAACGGAAACCCTCGGTATGTCTATGTTGACAGACTGAATAGGACGTCTTAACGAATGTACAAAAATAAAATAGTCATGTATTACTTACGATATTTTGACCATTTCTATGGAGTGAGATGTCTGTGCTAACTATTATTCTCTTTGATAATACCAACCGAATGGTCTTAAATTCTGTATTACACGTTTAGTTTGGATGGCAATGCTACAACTCGTCGTGTTAAGGCTCGTCAGAGCTCCTTAACCCGTAGATTACGATTGTCAGAAAAAGTAGTGTCAGCGATAAAAACTTGTAACAAAAATGAACTTTTTGTGAAAAACTTATTTTGCTACTAAAGTTGTGCATCTCTCGGAACCTGGATTAAATTTCACGGTAAATAAAAACTAGGTACTGTGTGCATTAGTAAGTTAAAACTTAAGAGGGCGCCAACGCGTGGGCTAGCTCTCTCTCTCACTGAGCGTAAGCGTGAGCGAGATGGAAGTGCGTGCACGGAAGCCTAGGGTCCGTGCCCTTAATCCTTTACCTATATTTGCTGTAATAATCGTAAAAGCATCGTAATAAGTTATAATCACCTAAAATCTAAAATGACAGAACCTTGAATCTAGAATATAATATAATATGACCTAGATACCTCAAAACATCTATGAGTATGAATTTATGAAGCATGAGCCTTACATCGAATAGCCTGATTGATCAATTCGCTGCCGCTCCAATATATTGGCAATAGCGCTAATAAATAAAATATGTCATGTTGATATAATTTAAATGTAGAATGAGGCAAGGAAAATGTACAATAGTTAATGCTGAGATTTCTTTACAAAGAGGTCTAAATATTTTAAATGACCACACGGTGAGAACATAATAGACCGCTACAAAATAGATTATAAACAACATGCAGATGTTTAATTCAATAGAACGTGTTATTTTTAGAAGATTCGTCGGCACTTGCACCAAAATGCAACAAACAACTTCCAGGTAAGTAGGATTATCCCATTGTTTTGTCGCCGCGTGACACTAAAAAGGGTTTTACTAATGACACAGAGAGCAAAATATTGATAATATCTATTTCTAAAATTTGCTCAGTAAATCAGTATCGTATAGGACTTTACGATACTCGTTAGAACTAGTACTTAAAGTATCAAAATATTAATAGAGCACCAACCTAACTATATTGTTTGCGATTTGTAAACATTGCAGTTTTTCGTTATTTATCGTTATAATATTGTTAATATGGCCCATAATATTGCATTGTCATTCTAGCGTTTCAAATTAAACGTGTATATACATATACATAATTTTAGCTCAATCGGTTGAAGATATCTGCTTCAAAATAAGTTACAAGATTCTACCCAAACCAACATAGATACAAGTGATACAACATACGAGTACCTACCTACAATGTACATACCTACTCGTAGTTACATATTGCAAGTTGTCTATATTGCAAGTTAAATAAAAATGCAAAAACGGGCGACTACATAGTTTTAATATTGATTTAATCGTGAAATTTAGTCGATTGAAACTAAAACTAATTCAATTGTTAGTCGAAGATTCTCACAACTAATTCAATCGCAACTAAATTAGTCGGAGATTCTCACAACTAATTCAATCGCAACTAAATTAGTCGCGATTGAAAAATGACGATTGATATTTTCAATCGATTGATTAGTTGACTAAAAAATTAATCGATTAATGCCCATCTCTGGATGGAATGCACTCTTTTCCTAAATGTTTTTCGTATACATGTACATTTTATTTAAATAATCTTACTTTCACGACTGTGAATGGTTTTCGGCATTTTCTTTTAATAATTTTAAATATTTGTCTTTTTAAAGAAATCTCCACGAATGACAGTGACAATGTTGACAAACGACCAAGAATCTTAAATACAAGATTTGTATATAAGATTCTTGCAAACTACCATAAAATCATTGCCAGTGTAAGAAATTAGTTCCAATGAAATTCCGCAATATGGCGCGTCCTCATATGTTTCTGGTCAGGCTTTACCAACTATACAAATGAGGTCTTATATTACAAAAGTTTATTCTTAAAAAAAAAATTACACTCGCGTACTGTAATCTGTCAATTATAATTTTACAGACAAAATCACAACAACGCACTTTTAAATAAAACATGTACTTAACAAAATTCTATACTCTAATGGTACCCGCTACTGAACTTTAATATTTTCATAAGCCAACTCTCTACTCAACAATGAATTTCAAAAAATTGGGCAAGTGCGAGCCCGATTCGCGCATGAAGGGT
This sequence comes from Apotomis capreana, assembly GCA_947623375.1. NCBI lineage: Eukaryota > Metazoa > Arthropoda > Insecta > Lepidoptera > Tortricidae > Apotomis > Apotomis capreana. The sequence continues at coordinate 2,262,122 of OX392525.1, forward strand.
TCCGTACCTATACATATATATAATCTATAACAAGTTTGTTGTATGGGAGCCCCCCTTAAATATGTATTTTATTTTATTTTTAGTATTTGTTGTTATAGCGGCAATATAAATACATCATCTGTGAAAATTTCAACTGTCTAGCTATCACCGTTGTTGAGATACAGCCTGGTGACAGACGGACGGACGGATGGACGGACGGACGGACGGACGGACAGCGAAGTCTCAGTAATAGGGTCCCGTTTTTACCCTTTGGGTACGGAACCCTAAAAAAGAAGTCAGTATATTTTTGATTCATAAAGTAATAGTGTCCAAGTTGCTTAGTAGGAATACAAAGCTCCGCATCTATAAAACGGTCGTAAGGCCTATACTCATGTAAGTATGCGTGTGAGACTTGGACGTTAACACTGAAAGAAGAAAACAAGCTATTGGTGGCTGAGAGAAAGATCCTCCGTAAAATCCTGGGACCAGCGCGGAATGAGGACGGTAGTTTCCGTTTCCGGAAAAATACAGAAATAGAGCAGATAGTAGCCACTCCTAATATCATTGGAGAGACAAAAGCCTACCGTCTTCGATGGTTTGGTCATGTAGAGAGAATGGGCGAAGATCGAGGCGTTAAGGGAGCGTATTTGGGACGACCAATAGGAAGAAGGCCGGTTGGCCGGCCTAGATATCGCTGGATCGACGTCGTCAAATCGGATTTGCGTGAACTCCAAGCCAGCAATTGGTGCAGGATCGAGGAAAATGGCGAAAACTCGTGTCGGAGGCCAAGACCCGCTTTGGGTCGTTGAGCCACTGAGTAGTAGTAATGTTTGATCTATGTAGCAACTGCATCTCGCGCGAGAGTAGGGTAAAAGTGGGATAGTCGCCCTAGGAGGATAGTTGCCCCATTTTTAAAAACTCCAATTTGCAAAGCAAACTCCACCACAAATAATACTTAAAACGAAAGGTGGCCCCCCTCCGACGCCAGTCTGCAAGTGGCAGTCGTAGGCAACAGACGTGGTGTGTGTAGTGAATAAAGTTCGACGACCTCGCTCACGGGCGACGTGGATTTCGATGATGAGGATTTTTTGGAAACCTGCAACTTTTGTTTTTATTAAGTAAGTCGATTTTATTTTATTGGTATATGCAAGCGTATGGTTTGAATGTCATTATATAGTACTGGTTTTGGAATTTTACTAATAACTTCATTATTTTTTTAACAGGGGCATCTATCCCTACTGAAAAGGAAAGATGCCCCGAAGCTATGTGAGTATAAATGCCCTTAGGGGCGTCTATCCCCTAATCTTCCATTTGTACTGACTTCTGTTTTGTGCAAGAAAGTTTCAATAAATAAAGTCTAAGTTTCTTTTTTTAGGAAGACATTCTCTTCTGATTTTTGAAAATGAGTAACTACTCGTGACACGAATTCAAAAACTGCAAAAAGATAATTTCCCTCCAACTTGTGAAATAAGACGTAAACTGGCCTTTGAATATGCTGAAAAGTTGAAGAAATTACTACTTGGTAGGAATGTTTCTTTGTAGGAATGATTGCAGTTCAAATGTTACGTGCCATATTAAAGTTTTAATTATATTTTTTCTTTCATTAATCCCAAGGGCAACTATCCTCATACTGATAAAAGCATCGGGGCATCTAACCCATAGAATAGGCATCTATCCTCATAAATAGTACTCTAAATAAAATTCGTTTTTCGAATATAGGTTTAATTGTTAGTTAATTATTGATAAGTGTGTAGTAGCTAATAGATATGGCTATCATGTGAAGTTATAATGTATTCACATTTAGTTATATTTTTGGAAATAAACACAAATTTCAAAATGTGGGGCAACTATCCCACTTTTACCCTAGACAATATTTTATATTTTTAACAGGTGGATATTCATAACAATCGAGAGAGCTTTGCGTGGTACGACTAAGAATGTATTGGAATTTATGTTTCTGTATGTAAAGAAATATGTCAACAACCGAAATCTACAACTATGCCTGTAGAGTTGTAGTCTACATACAAAGGTACTCTGTGGTTGTAGTCTTCAACCGATACGCAAAAAAAATAAGCTGTCAACAATATTAAGCTCAATGCAAGGAGCTTATATTTAAAATATAGTAATTACTAGGTCCATGGCTCAATGTCATTCGTTTTGCTGCAACTCTATGTAGGCATAGTGTTCGTAGATTTCAGTTATTTAATGTATTTTCTTATATTTCTTTACACAGAGAAATATTAAATCTTTTTTTAGGGTGTACACGACGCATAAGTCTCTCGATCCATTTAATTATTTCCAGCTGTTAGAATTATGATGATAGAGTTGTACTATTGAAACAATGACATCTTGGAAGTATCTTTATTCACAACTCTCTTTTGTCTCACAGTTTTAAGGTATTTCTATCCTTGTCTATGCTACTGGTGTATTAACTATCGAATGAGACTATTACGGTTCTACCTAATATCGACATTGCCCATTAATATATACATATTCATTTACTTTGTAATTTCACATCTTCCTTACAATAAAATGCCCACCACTTAAAATTGAAAGTTCAATATATTTTTCGGTTTTCCTTCTTAAATTTTAAGACACCCTTGTTGAGAGACGTCACTATAACCATTTACAGTCCGACCAAAAAGAGTAGAAATAAAAAAGTGGCAATACTGTAGTGTCCCTTTCTAATCAATATAAGAAAACAGCGACGACACCACAGTAGTCAGACTGTAGGATGTTATATTTTCACAACATATTATTATGTTTACAGGAAAATAACTGCCTTAAACACTACCCAAAATAGTATTTACAAATATATAATATAGGCTTTGAATTGTCGCTGGATTAATATTATTAGGTCCTATGGTACATTGTCAGGAGAGTTAAAACGAGACTTCGTATCACTATGACAACGTGCAAATTTCAATTCATCAACAGTGACATAGGACCCCGTCAAATTGAGCCCGTTAAATGTAAGCCATAAGTGAAATAGGTACAGTCAGGTCCGAAAGTTTTAGACTTTTAGACCTTAATACATATGAAATAGAGTCGAAAAGCAGACTTTTAGGCTTACTGTATTGAACCTGACAATTTCGGCTTGATAACAGTATTTGCGGTAAACAAGCAGTAAAGTGCGAGTCGGATTCACAACAATAAAGTTCCGTACAACGCAACCACCTAAATAACAAAATTTTAACGCCGACAAAACATTACTGTGAATCGTTCTCGAAAATATGAAATATAGCGTCGTTATATTTTACAATAATTTAACGCTATGTCCGATGCAGTCTTGTAAGATTTCTGCTTGGACAAAAATAATGATTTAAATATGTGCGGTAAGCATCAGGTGATTCCACTGTTATCTTTGGTTTGACTGTTAACCGCCAAGCGCGTCGCCAGCCGAAGGCCCACGGGGGTAGGGCAAAATCGGGGTGTCTATCACTTTATCGAAATTTCTTTCATCGATTTTCATTTCATCGAAAACTATTCCACGAATGTCTTTTCATTTTTTTTTCTATTCACATAATCATCAATTCATCGCTTTTCGAATCATCGACCAACTATTCAACGTAAATTGTTTCGAATTTGTCTCAAATCGCAGCTTAACTATTCATCGAATTTACCTTTCATCGAAACATGATTCACAGATGGCACGTCCCATTTATACAAAAAAATAACCTGAACCTAACCCAACCAGGTCGGATCTAGCCAAGTCGGGTTTCAGGTCATAAAAAAAAAATAACCTAAACCTAACCCAACCAGGTCGGATCTAGCCAAGTCGGGTTTCAGGTCATAAAAAAAAATAACCTAAACCTAACCCAACCAGGTCGGATCTAGCCAAGTCGGGTTTCAGGTCATAAAAAAAATAACCTAAACCTAACCCAACCAGGTCGGATCTAGCCCAGTCAGGTTTCAGGTCATAAAAAAAAATAACCTAAACCTAACCCAACCAAGTCAGATCTAGCCAAGTCGGGTTGCCAGTATGGCCTATGGTCTTAGCCTGTCCGGAAGGACGAATCATTAAAGATTCGATGAACGACTACGTCGATGAACAGATAAAATAATGAAGTGAAATTCGATGAATCGATTCTTGTGTGAAAGGTAATTCGAGCAAATGTACAAGCGATGTAACGAAGTTCGATGAATGATTCCTAAGTTGTAACAAAATTCTGCGAATAGTGTTATGGGAAACGATAATCGATGAAACGTTTTTCGATAAAGTGATGGATTACCGCAAAATCGCAATCCACTATTATGACATTAGTTTAAATACCTGTCAGATCCACTATGTTAACATAGGTTAATATCATTTAATGGACTTCCGGTTCGTGTCTCAAGATGGCCGCATGCGCTTAATTTGCGTTGTTCATTATTTATTCATTTTTGTTGTTCAATGTGTAGTATTGATAGCGTATTGTGCAGTGATCTAACGTATGAGTGAATAGCTAATGAAGAATTCAACTTGAAGCGTTCATAGCCCTTCCTGGGTCAAGGCCCGATAGTCCGCGTGGTTTTTTGTAAATTGCTATCACTTTACAAAAAGCAAAACCTCACCGAACAACGGCATGCTCTACGAGCAAACTTGAAATTGGCGAAATCATCATTAACCTGATGGAAGCCATATTTTAAAATTAGAATTAGATCATTTAATGGAATGCACTCTTTTCCTGACTGTTTTTCGTGTAGTAAACACATGTACACTTTATTTATAATCTTACGTTCACGACTGTAAATGGTTTTCTGCATTTTCTTTGGATGATTTTAAATATTTTTCTTTTAAAGAAAGCACCACGAATGACATCTACATTGCTGACTAACCATCATAAAATCATATTATTGCCAGTGTAAGAAATTAATTCTAGTGAAATTCCGCAATATGGCGCATCCTCATATATTTCTGGTCAGGCTCTACCTAAATGCAGTAGCGGAAAAGGAATTGTCTTGCTAGATAATAGGAAGTTTCACCAAGCACGGAAATATAGAATATGGGCGGGCGATTTATAATCATAAATGTCACAATATAACGAGATAGAAACGCGAGCGTAGCGAGGCTGATATTTTCCTGAAATCTACTACGTCCGATATTATTTTGTCGATTCAGTCTTTCTGAGTAACTGAAATACGTTTAAGGCTCCTTATGCTGATTGTTTTAGACATTTTTATCTATGATCAAACATGTTTCTTAACATTTTATCAATGTTACTACTTAGAACAGGGCTATTGATATTTATTGGAATAGATTTCAAACAGTTTGATTTTTTCAAAAACTATTCTAAATTGACAATTGGTCACGCAGAAAACTGTTTTTTTTTCCGTTCTAATTATTTTTGACTGCACGCAGTGAAAGCATGGAATTGCTATATTACCTTCTAGAACTGAGGGAAGTCACTTTAAAAAGTTGGTTGAAATTATCAATATTATTGAAATTGTCATAATACGAAAAAAAGAATATTTAAAATGAATAAGGCCTCATAAGGAAAAGATACATAGAACGGCAGTAGACGGCACATACATATAACACAGGTCATCACAGTTTTTGTTTCTGAGGAACCAAAGAAATTTTCACAATAAATATATGCTAACTAAAAGGTGCGCCCGCTAGGTACCTACTTTATCCGCGTAATAGTATTTTCTTTAGCGTGGTCGGCTGAAACGTATCCATTATACTATGAGCTGGACTTTTTTTAACACTTTTATGATCAGGTAAAAAATTAAAACTACTCCAGAAAGCGACAGCCCGCTAGTTGGGCGCAACCCCACCCCAGACACCGACAGAGCCCGCCAGGTGGGCGCTTTAATAGTACAATCCGCCGACTGGGCTGAGCTCAGTAGAAGTTACCAGCGCCTACCAGGCGGGTTGTCGGTCATGAAAGTGTTAACTACTGTAAGGTGTTGCCTGGTGTGTGACGGCAGGACTGGCCACTAAGTTTTGTATTAAAAATTATTTAAATATTTAGAATTATGGCCGTCTCTGTCACTCACCAAGAAGGCCGGGCATTCATGTTTTAGCTCTGTATCGTGGCTGAACGAATAATAAAGTTACAATCCGAGTCATATCTTCTTTTAATATTCCTCTACCAGTGCTACACCTCCCACACTACCTTATACATGCATTTGAGTTCAGCGGATTTGCTTTTATCCCGCGATAAATAAGTGACAAAGCATCTGTCACACTTACATTTTGTCAAAACGTCACGGATGCTTTGTCACTTATTTGTCGCGTGATAAAAGCAACCATCACAGGCCAACAGTCGCACCTCTCAGGCACGGCACCCTAAAACGGGGCCCGCACGGAAATACTCACCGAAAACCGCGTATAAAAGCGGCGTCGTGAGACATCGGCTTTGTTATTGAATCATCTCGCATTGGTACTGAATACTAAATCGTCATATTACAAACTTGATGTATCCGCAATGGGAACTGTAACGAAGCTGACGCTGCGGGCACTGATACCGCTCCTGCTGGCTGCAGCGGTGACCGCCTGCGGGGAGACTCGGTGGCCCAAGATGGTCACAAACGGTAACAAATATCTATATTCACATTATGGAGAATACATAACACTGATCTGCTCATCGGACAACGCAGAAAACTTCACAATCACAAACGACCTGTTTCCCATATCAGGAAAACATAAATTACTTAACTTAAGACTCAAAATGTTTCGAAGTTTATTACTTACACTAAACATTTTATATTTTTAAGTGATTAGTAAAACCATCTTTTTTTAATAACTTAATCATTTATTCCAAGAGCGTTTCCGTTTTGTTTTGTGATAATTGTTACTCGGACGCAAGTCAGATAATACTTGGAAACAATTCAATTCTTTCTTCGTAGTAATTAGAAAAATACTCATATTAAGAGTTACGATGCTGCGAAATAAAGAGTTCGCATGATTGAAACGAGAGTTAATGTTTCCTGGAGTGAAACAATTAGGTACTTGCGCCAAATATATTAACATCTTACATTAAGTGTTGCATAATTACAGTAAGAGTTATTGTTTCGTGGAGTGAAAAACATTAGTGTCTCATATTAAGAGTTGTGCATAATGAAAGCAAGAGTTAATGTTTCTTGGAGTGAAACAATTAGGTACTTGCATTAAATATATTAGTATCTCATATTAAGAGTGTTCGCGTAACTGAACCCTTCGATAAACTCTGTAGTAGACTAGTCCTGGAATCCCTAACGAATTTAAAGTCTAGGAACAGGCATTGCACTCGCTCAATATGAGATAAACCACTCACCTGGCAATCCTGGGCTGAACCGGCTTCGAAGCAGCTGTGTCCGTAACTCTTCTGGCTGGCCAGCACTTAAACACCTTAAAACAGTCTGTCGCACACCGGAAAGCACAAATCTAGTCCGTTGGAAGCACTAATTTCTTAATCTTAACAATGGACGCACACCGAACGCGTCAACCGCCCGTACCGAGCCGAAAGGTAATGTGTCAAAAAAAACTCTGCGGGGAATACATTTCTACCCGCGTATTTGTGACCGCCGTTGGGTTTTGCAGTCTACCTACATATTAAGAGATTACAATGCCTGAACATCCCCCCGCCTAACCAAGCCCGCCTTGGTTCCTAATCTCCTAACGGTAGCCTACACAATTTAGAAATGGGTCTCAACAGGACGCCATTTTGAGTTTTAACTTCTGCAACGCGTACCACTCCGTCCTTACCGGGTAAAAGTTTAATAATCCGTCCGCGTTTCCAATGCAATGAAGCCAAATTGTCCTCCTTAATTAAAACTAAATCGTCTAAATGCGGAGATTCTGTATGAGAGGTCCATTTATAACGTTGCTGAGTGTATGAAGATATTCATTTTTCCACCGGTTCCAAAAAATTTGGGTCATTTTTCGTATTCGTTGAAACCGAGATAAACGAGATTCCTTGACGTCTGTAAATGAGTACTCAGGGAGTGCCACTAAAGGCTTGCCGATTAAAAAATGACCCGGAGTTAAAACGTTGAGATCCGTCGGATCCGAACTTAGAGGGCACAACGGACGCGAATTCATCACGGCTTCCACCTTCGTGAAAAACGTTGTAAGTTCCTCGAACGTAAGCCTAGCGTCACCGAGTACACGCCTAGCATGAGTCTTCGCCGATTTAATAGCAGCCTCAAAGAGGCCTCCGTGGTTGGGGCTCGAAGGTGCGTTGAACAGCCACCTTATTTCGCGCTTAATACATTCCCGATCAATGTCCGATTGATTGTTTCGAATAAATGAGTATAACTCCTTTAGATACTTGCTCGTGCCCGTATAATTCGTTCCACAATCCGACCGCAATAGATGCGGAAGTCCACGCCGAGACACGAAACGCGTAAACGTCGCAACAAAAGCTTCAACCGACAATTGAGAGACAATTTCCAAATGTACCGCTTTAGTACTTAAACAAACAAAAATACAGAGAAAACATTTCTCAATTTTTGCATTTCGAAGATTGCTCGATTTTATATAGAAAGGGCCCCCAAAATCAGTCGCCGTACCTACAAACGCTCTCTCGCTTATAACACGATCCGAAGGTAAGTCCGCCATGTATGGTTGAACTGGTCTAGGCTTCGCCATGTAACACGGTACACATTTGAACGTCACGTGACGTGTGATCCGCCGAGCCGAAACTATCCAATAAGTCCAGGATAAAATAGATTCAATTGAATCTATTTTATCCTGGACTTATTGGATAGTTTAAGGGTATTTGCGCCGACGTGGCAATATACTTTGTGATAGTGTGTTACTAAAAGTTCCGTAAACCGATCCTTGCCTGGAAGTAATATAGGATGCCTAGCATTGTAAGGTAACTCGGACGCATCAATTCGACCGCCGACCCGAAGTAAATTATTTGTATCCAAAAACAAATTTAACCGCCGTAATGAATTTTTAATAGGTTTATTTTCCTTAATTAATGCGATTTCCGCTTCATAATGCCGAGTTTGAACCAACCGAATTAAACATGTAGTAGCGTCTCTACGCTCCGAAACCGAGATGTGATTAGGATTACGTCCATCCGTAAATCTACAATACCGTAAGAACCGTAATAAATAAGCAGTTACATTAACTAATTTCTCGAAAGAACTGAACCGATCAATCAAATCGAAGTCCTCATCTACAATTCCAATGTTAACCGTGACAGCCCGCAATCCGGGTAACATGTCTGCCGGGAAGTCCGAACACTCGCCGGGCCACCGCGCTGGCGCGCCCTGCAGCCAGCGTGGCTCCCACCACAGAGGGTGCCGCAGCAACTCGCACGCCGTCGTGCCGCGCGACGCCACATCAGCACAATTTAATTCACTAGGTACATGCCGCCATGCAATATTTACCCGAGAAGATATTATTTGTGAGACTCGATTTCCTTCATAAACTTGTAATCTATGAGGTGGAGTCCTTAACCATGCTAAAACGATAGTGCTGTCGCACCAAGCCACTATCTCATTTAACCTAATGTCGCTTTCGAACGAGGAAGCGACATGGTTAATAAGAGTGGTTAACAAGGCCGCACCGTTTAATTCCATCTTGGGGATGGTGTGTTTTGTCTTTAATGGTGCTAAACGGCTTTTCCCCATAATTAACCGCACAAGAACCGTACCATCCGCACTAACCGACCGCAAATAAACAACAGCCGAATAACCGAGTGATGAACCATCACAAAAGCCGTGTATCGCATATTCAATATTTTTATCTAATTTCAAACATCTAGGTATTGATACCTGACACAGATGAGGTAAGTCCGACAATATTTCACGCCACCTTTGTACTATTTCTTTTGGTGCCGGAGCGTCCCATTCAACTTTTCGTGAATTGTTAAAACTACCGAGAAGATTTTGTAATAACAATTTAATTTTAAACACCACGGCGCAGACCCATCCCAAAGGATCATGTAGACGCGCCACCAAAGATAAAATACTTCGCCGAGTAATAATACCGTCCTCCGGTAGGTTTAGCCGATAAGTAAAACAATCATTTTTCGGATCCCATTGGATACCTAAAACCTTAATGAACCCAGAACCATCCGAATCGGGTTCAAAAGAACGGGGCGTCTCGAGATGATCTAAAGGCAACCCGTTTAAAATTCTTGGGTCATTCGAGGCCCATTTCCGTAATTCATACCCAGCCGTATTCATGAGCGATATCAACTCGTCCCTCAAAGCTATCGCGTCGTCCAGATCGTCTGCTCCGCCGTTAAGATCATCGACGTAACTATTATGACGTAACAGCTCCGCCGCGCGAGGATAACTACTTTCCTCGTCATTAGCTAACTGATGCAAACACCGAATAGCAACAAAAGGGCTCGATTTTAAACCGTAGGTATTTGTAGTTAACTCATAAATAAGTAACGGTTCGTCCGGTGACGATCGCCAGTATATAAGTTGATATTTTCGATCGTCCGGATGTATCCATGTTTGCCTAAACATCATTTTTACGTCAGTAGTAAAAATATACCGTGGTACCCGAAAATTTATAATTATCTGAGTAATATCGTTTTGTAGCCGAGGTCCCGAAAATAAACAATCATTAAGTGACACAGCTGTACCTGTTTGAACGCTTCCATCATAAACTATTCGGATTTTCTGTGTGTCTCCCGATTTTTTGAAGACACCATGATGAGGCAAAAAATAGTGTTCTTCTCCCGACCCAACATCAAAATCAGAAACCGCCATATGACCGAGTTTTAAATATTCCGACATAAATTGTACATATTTATCGCGATAATCCGGTTGCCGTTTCATACGCCGTTCTATAGCCAAAAAACGTCGCAAAGCAGTTTCACTAGAATCACCCAACCGCGGATGATCTGGTGTGAGAGGTAAACGAACAACATATTTACCATCTGCACCACGTGATGTTGTTGCTGTGAACATGTTTTCACATTCAATATCCGCCGGGTTCTTGACAGCCACCGACGGCGGTTCCTCCGACCGCCAAAACCGTTCAACTGCTTCGAGAAGCGTAAGGCCCACATTTTTATTATTTGCTTCCGAGTCATACGAATACACCGACCGAGACGGACCGAATATGGCGTAATCGAAAATGGTACTAATTGCACATAGGCCACCACCCAAATCAACCTTATCACCATTTAATATTTGACCTAATATGTCGCATCCGAAAATAACGTCAACGTGTCTCATATCATGAGCGCCGCCCGTAAGTTTAACCGTGCCGCCGGATAATGTTAGCCTATGCGCCAAATATGAAGTAGGCTTCTTTAATACAACCGCCGTAACCGATAATAAACGTTTGTCCGATTTTTCCGATTTAAAGTAAAACTCAACAATATGAGTGCCGTCATTATTCCGTACTCCGCCGATACCTATTAAAGGCGTTTTATTGTAATGTCGCCTCAACCCTAAACACGCCACGAAATCGCTTCGTATTATGCTTGTCTGGCTACCAAGGTCCAGTAGACCCAAACACTGTATGAAATTACCGTTTGCCGATTTTACGTCAATAAATACCGTAGGCAAAATAACATTATCCGCTAATTGTGGTACCGAGCCGACATTACAATACTGTAATTGCTATTGTTGAGAACGCGACTTACGATTACGATACGCATCCGGACTATGCGATTGCCTAGAATAAGTTGGGTCCCGATTTCCTAATTCCGTTCGGCGGTGATTCTCGCGCTCCCGAACGTTGCGAGATAAATTATCACCTTCATAATTATTATGACTTAATTTCCGTGACCGACCAGTCTATACCGTCATCTGAGTACGCATATTGTTTACGTGTTTGAACCGGTGAACGCCTGCCGTTTGTGCATTCGTTATCGCGTTGTGAAGCAACCATTGCCTGCCGCGAACGCCGTTCATTTGCAGCGGGCGAAGCCGAACGAGAAATGGACATAGTACAGACCAATTTATTATGACCGATATTTCCGCACCGATTGCATGGTACCTGCCGGGTACATGACGCCGCAGAATGCCCTCCGAAGTATTTAAAACATAATCCGTTATTTTGTATATATTCCTTCCGGTTATAATTAGGCATATTCCCGAACTTATAACAATTATTTAAAGTGTGACCCGATAATTAACAATAAAGACAGCTAGCGGTTTTGCCGGAAATATACCTATGATTACGGTTAGCCGAATCCGATTTATTGTAATTATTATTACGTTCCGTTACATGTGCTGTGCGCGCAGGTTTGCGCACCTGTTCCGCATAGGACAATATGGGCTCCGAGTTAGCCGTATCAATTAATCGACATTCATTTTGCAAGAACTCAGTTAATTGATCAAAAGTGGGCAACTGCAAGCTATTACCGCCGTAAGATTGTTCAAACCGTGTTTTAATGTCAAGAGGTAATTTTGTTAAACTTATATGCAACAAAATATAACTCCATTCGTCCGTTGGGAGACCGAGATTCTTCAAAGCCCGTGTTGATTCCAATAATGGATTTAAGATTTTTATCCTAAGACCCAAACTCTTATTTAATACCGGTAAATGTAAAATCCGAGAAATGTATGAATCCGCTTGCAGCCGTTTATTTTCATATCTACCTCTCAGAATGTCCATAGCCGTGTCTAATGAACTATCCACCATAGGTAGGTGCCGGATCAAAGCTTGGGGTTCCTTTTCAACGTTTGAAAATAAGTAGTGGAATTTTTCCGTTTTAGAGATGTCCCTACGTGATAACACTAACGACGTAAACAGACTTATAAAACTCGTCCAAGAAAATACATCGCCGTCAAAGGAAGTCAGGTTTATCCGTGGCAAGCGTGATGATGCAACACTTTCCGTAGGTAAATGTGTGCCATCCAAGCTGGGACAACCGATGGCCACCGCATCGAGCTGGTTGTACACCTCCGTGGCCTCCCTATACTTCTCATCGTAGTCAACCGTTTCCAAATCCAAAGTTAAAATCTCTTCATACGCTTCCGTCAACGCCTTAAAATATTCCTCTAACTTACGTAACCGAGCCGATACTACACTAGAAGCGTAAGTTTTACTATTAATAATCTGCAAGGTGTTTTTAAACCAATCATACTTAATTTTAAATTTACTTTCCACTAACTTAGTAGCCATTATAACCGAAAACCGTTTATCAGAAAACCGAAATGTAAGAAAATTACGAATTAACTTCGTACTAAGAACAAAGAATGTACCGTTACAAAATGGCTGCCCTAACTAAACTCGCTATCTTTTGGGAATCCAATCCGAGGTCGATGGACCAAATTTTATGTTCGCGTAACTGAACCCTTCGATAAACTCTGTAGTAGACTAGTCCTGGAATCCCTAACGAATTTAAAGTCTAGGAACAGGCATTGCACTCGCTCAATATGAGATAAACCACTCACCTGGCAATCCTGGGCTGAACCGGCTTCGAAGCAGCTGTGTCCGTAACTCTTCTGGCTGGCCAGCACTTAAACACCTTAAAACAGTCTGTCGCACACCGGAAAGCACAAATCTAGTCCGTTGGAAGCACTAATTTCTTAATCTTAACAATGGACGCACACCGAACGCGTCAACCGCCCGTACCGAGCCGAAAGGTAATGTGTCAAAAAAAACTCTGCGGGGAATACATTTCTACCCGCGTATTTGTGACCGCCGTTGGGTTTTGCAGTCTACCTACATATTAAGAGATTACAATGCCTGAACAAAGAGTTGTATATAATGAAAGCAAGAGTTAATGTTTCTTGGAGTGAAACAATTGGGTACTTGCACCAAATATATTAGTATCTCATATTAAGAGTTGTGCATAATGAAAGCAAGAGTTAATGTTTCTTGGAGTGAATATATTAATATCTCATTTTAAAAGTTATGACGGTATTAGGGAAAGATGCAGATACCTGAAGAGAAACTTAATGTCTTTTGAGGTAAAACAATGAGTATCTTAAACCAAAAAGACTTACTTCTTGTTTTATGAACTAGCATAGTTCTTTTAAAAAATATTAATTCTTGAAATAAAAATTTTCATTTCTTAAAATAAAAGGTTCAATTTCTTTAAAGAAGAAATAATATCTTTTGGTTCAATGTATCCGCATTTTTCTGCACAGATTGAATATATTTTATTATAAATTTCATGTATCTTGAAAGAACATACAAAAGATTTTCAAATTGAATTAAGAATTTGATTCAATATTTTTAACTTTTTAGACAAGGTAAGTACTTTTTATTTTAAATTAAAAAGGGACTTTATCAAGTACTCTTTATTATGTTTTTTTTTAATGTCGGAATCCACTTATGCCTTAAGAATGAAATTGTTATCCTGACCGCTAATTAGTTACCAATGCGGAATGTAACTTTTGCGTTTCATTTTGCAGTGGTAATTAACGGGTAACAAATAACAACGAAATTCATAGACTGATAAGCTCTCAAGTGGATTCCGGCATGAAAAGAAAATCTTCTCTAAGTGTACGCCATAAAGGCCCTTTTTAATTTAAAATAAAAAGTACCTTGTTTAAAATATAGATAAGAATATTGAAGCAAAATCCTTAAAAATTCAATTTGTTTACAATAAAATACATTCAATCGGTACAGTGTTATACATGTGTTTAACGGATAGTCATTACTTTTCGAAAGGTTTAAATTAAACAGCAATACTGTATTCAAGTAATTATATTAAGTATATTTATAAAAAACGCGACAGAAATAAATATTTTCCTTAAGTTAATAGTAACATTGTATTATTAACACTAGAATTACAATCTCATAGCGGCAAAAATAGTCCCAAGTGAGAACATAGCCAGCTATTGGGCATTGGTCGTTCTTACCAGCTACTCGCAGCGGACAGCATTTTTCCATACTAATAACACAATGCTTAGTATGGAAAGACGCTGTACGCAGCGTGCAGCATTTTTCCATACTAATAACACACTGCTTAGTGTGGAAAGACGCTGTACGCAGCGTGCAGCATTTTTCCATACTAATAACACAATGCTTAGTATGGAAAGACGCTGTACGCAGCGTGCAGCATTTTTCCATACTAATAACACAATGCTTAGTATGGAAAGACGCTGTACGCAGCGTGCAGCATTTTTCCATACTAATAACACAATGCTTAGTATGGAAAGACGCTGTACGCAGTGACCGTATTGTTTATGTCTGATTCACAACATATATTTGAAATTGTAACATCCGTACTTTGTGTTCCTTTAGTTATATCTATTTCATTACTATCAAGTTTACGCTCTTTAAACAAATTGTGGAAAACAGTCAAGTGATCTTTCAGAGAATATTTCGTATCATAAGTTCGAGTGCAATTAATTACAGGGCATACAAAATGGTTAGTAATTTTATGTACTACATCTAAATGCAATATGTACATTTTAAAGTTCTGAATACTTTTGTTACACTCAGGACACAACATTTTGACGAGATGAGACAGTATGTACATCTGCTTAGCTACAAATTCAAAATTTCTACAATATGTGGTGCTATTTTATCGAATTTATATAAATGTTGTTAAATGATGATAATGTCTTCTGGTTAAATACACACAGTCAAGACCCAACCCTAAACTTACACGATTTTCACACATTATTATAACAAGTGAGTTCCTTTCTAGACCATGAACATCACGTTCGAAACGTCGAGGTTATTAAAAAACATTTTTTGAACGCGATTAAGTCCCGTTTTGTTATAAGAAGCTCAACAGTACCGCAATAGCGACTGTTGATTAAGTACTCCAGAACTTCCTGGCCAAGGGCACTTGAGACAAGCCAAAACCATTTGCGATCTGAGACATTCACGAATTCACCGACCTAGGTATAGTAATACTTTAAACTGATGTCCAACGAAGGATTGATAATGTTTTTTGTGTTCTTATAGTAATGTAATACATTTTTGTATTCTAATACTAAGTTAACGTCATGCTCCCCAGCAGGATCGCCTTGAAATTAATAAATAAAACTATATTGAAAAATATCTATACCATGTCTATAAAATTATAGACTAGTTTAAAAAATCTATACACCTAGTTTCATTGTAAACTATATCACATTGTTGTCATTATATCTCTGATGTTGCTTACACACACACATATGACATCAAAGAATTCTATGTTAATTCTATATTCTATATTGTGGCCTCATAACTTCTTATTTTTAAAATAACACGAGTATTGTGTGAGCTAGGTGAATGAATATAGAATTAACATAGAATTCTTTGATGTTATATGTGTGTATAAATCGTAAGCAACAACAGAGGGGGTATAGTTTTTTTTAAACTAGATATTTATAGTCATTGTATGGATATTTTTCAATATAGTTTTATTTATTAAAATTTCAAGTTGGTCCTGCTGGGGAGCATGACGTCTAAGTTAAACATAGAACTGGCATCCCGAGTCAAGTCTAAATTAGTGTCTGTGGTTTCTGTTTCAGCAATAGAATCCAGTAATTCGTGAATGTGGGTTTTCAGAGTCATTCTATGTCCTATATGAGGGCACAGTTCTTTGAGATATGCATCCGTCAAGTCTTTAAACTTTTCAATAGAAATATCATTATCTAATACAAAATAACATATTAAGCCCAATCTATTAGTGTTACAAACCAGTCACGGTTTTGTGCGATCAGCGGCAGCGATGAGCGGCGATAACCGAATCATACTGATATATGAAGCATGCCACCACGTAAGGCTGGACAGGTTGTTTTCGGCTTGCAGAAATCTCCTTTTGGTTTTGAATAACTTTGTCTATGTCACCAGCACTCTGGAAATAAAAATCAATCAATTAGAAAAAAAGCATTCCTCCTGTTCAAAGCAGTTAAGGTGGGTTCTCTAATTATCGTATCTTTAGTCTTTATTTTATGGAAATAACGTGATTGAATATTAGATTAATTAAACAATAATATATAATGAAATTATTCTTTATAGATTTCTTAATAATAAATAAATAGTATAGGACAGTTTTGCACTAATCACCCTAGTCCAAAAGTGAACCCAATAGGGTTTGTGTTGTGGTTACTGTAGACGACGCCGTGTACATATAATAGATACCTATTTTATAGTTAAATACTCAAATACATAGAAAACCACCATAACTTAAGAACAAATTTAATATTCGTGCTCTTAACATAAATATATGCCCTTTACCGGGATTCGAACCCGGGACCTTCACCCTTCGTAGGCAGTACAGTCGCCATCAAATATACCTATCGCAGCATATAAGGCGTTCATAAATATGTGAACATGTACCCACTGTAACGTCCACTCAATAAGTCGTGTTCAGGTATTTACGAACGCCTTATATGCTGCGATATATCTGATGGCAACTGTACCAACACAGTGCCAACTAGGCTACAGAAATGGAAAGACAGGAGTGGAGTAGAATAGGGTGCAGAGCAGAAACGCCGCGCCAGCGTTTAGCCGGCGGTGTTAGGTCCATTAGGTAAGGAAGAATTTCAACTTACATTAGTTTGTACGACAAGGCTCTCTATTGCCTCTACTGAAGAATATTTTATTTTTCCCGAAAGACGTCCCTTAGGTGGTACTAAGTAACCTAATAAGGCCATCTGCACCGGTATTTTTTAATCTGAAAAATAAATTAATAGTTTGTAGACCTAATATACGGCACATAAATAACAAATATATCCAATTGCTATTTATAAGTGAGCTGATGAACTGATGACACACTAAGTGGAATATACATGGTAAATACATATCAAAACATGAAATTCATAAAATACATTATCTACCTAAAATACTTAGTACATACTTATTAACAAGAATCTTACCTTCATCTATTAGCACCTAGAGTTTCTAGCAACGAAAGTCCGGTTGAATTTTTTATTTCCAGTTTACTTGTTAGCTTGGTACAGAAACTTTGCCAGTTTTTATGGAGATTTAACGATTTTTCTTTAAATATCTGGTCACTCTAAATTAATCTGAAAAAAAAAAAACAAAAAAAACATTTGAAGCCAAAATTGTATTACGGTCCGGTCACGACTTCGGTCTTAGCAGCGAGCGGCGCGGCGCGCGGCGTTGGTATGATTTTGTTTTTACCGGTCACCGCTCTCCGCTGCCGCTAGTCGGGCAAACGGAGAGTTAATGAGTAACGCTACATTGTCAACATTATAAATATATATTTATGATGTTGGAACTATTCATTCTCATTACTTATTGAACGCCCCTCGATTTTCAACGTAGGTACCTAATAAATACAGTTAGGTACAGTGAGCATCATTAATTTATTCATTACTTAGACATAGGAGTAGGCACACTTATTACTAAACAATAAATAAACTAGTAAAATGTTCAGATTACGTAACAGACTGTATTACCATCGTAGACAACCGCTGCCGACTAACCAACACATTCGAAACGAAAAATAATTTACTTACCAATACATATCCTTTAGTATTCCTATAAGTATCGTCCATTTTTGGAGTACTTCATCAACTGTTGCTCTAGAGGTGCTGCTGAGGTTGACTCTGTAGGGTTGAGTTTTGATCCACTTTTCCACAACTTCATCCCATGGATCACTGTGTGTATTTAACCAGACGACATCATCATCATTTAACGCCAAATCTGAAATGAAGCAAATAATTGTTAAATATCATGGGGACAATCTTAATCAAATCGTTTTAGTCCCAACTAAGTAAAGCTTGTACAATAGGTTATAGGTAACGATATACATACTTATATAGATACATACATCTACCCACTACGCTAAGGGGGTTACTTATATCCAATTACTATTTATAAGTAATGAACCCATGACACACTAAAAGGATATACATGGTAAATAAATATGAAAATATGAAATTCAGTAATATGTAATAAGAACTATTTATAACGCTTTAACATAGTTTCGACTGTTTACCCGACTATGGGCCAAACCAAAACGATTTTTTTCAGTATTTGTTGTACACCGAGCTGCAAAATAGCATGGCGGGCCATGCATTTGTGCAGCTTATAATACCTATGTATGTATCTGTGTATTCTACCTTAACATTAAACTTACTTACAACTTACATTAAATCTTACTGTACTGATTTTGACCAATGTGAGGTGTCAACTGTCAATTAATTCGTATTTATGATATAGGTGACCGAGGCTACATAAATAAGTACGAAAAGTTTTGATATCATGTAATAAAATACATTAAGTACCTAAAATACATACTTATTTACAAGAATCTTACCTTCATCTGTTATGGAACCCAGAATTTTTAGGAAGTCCGGTTGAATTTAGCTTGGTGAAGAAACTTTGGCAGTTTTTATGTTTCTTTTTATATTTAATTTCTTCAAATATCTGATCAAACTCTAAATTACCTAATCTGAAAAAACAAACGTGCTCTGATTTACCTTATTATGTAACAGACTCTATTACTATCGTGATTGTTAGTCAGATAGGATGTGCAGCGGGATATGCGATGGAGCACCACGAAAGATGATGGATTGGTAATGTCGTAAATAAAATCATTACTTTGCTCAACCAATGATGTAGTTTAATTACACACAATTAAATGTACATATTGGCAGTGTCCTGAGACCGATAAGGTCGGATTAATTTACACTATCACATGTTAAAATATAAAATATAATTATTAAATTAATAGGCGACGTTCTATCGAGCCATAGCGAACAAAAAAGACAAAGATAGGAAGCGGATACAGATTAGCTAAAGGAATCTGTGTGTTGCCTGTTTAAATAAATGCATACAGTAAATGTAAAGGGTATGCTACACTATGTTCAACACTCCTCCTTACACTTTACATACGATAAGAGACTATACGCTTGGCTCATATAGAACACTTATCATTAACATGCTGCAAGCTTAGGTCTAGTAAAAACACATAGACATAAAAGTGATAAGACATGCAGCTAACACTTATACAAATAAAACAGGAATGAATTTAAATTATCACAACTAGAGCCATTAACGATTCAGAGGTTTAACATTAAGTCCCTGCATAAATTTACAATGTTTTTCAGAACATAAAGGTTTTGTTAGAACATCTGCTACCATTTTGTCAGTCTGCAAGTACCTTACATTTAACTGTCCTTTTTGAATTAGATCTTTAATAAAATGATATCTTAGGTCTATATGTTTAGTTCTTTTGTGGGAGTGCTCTTTAACTAACAATTACTTTTGAGCACTTTGGCTATCATTATAAATAACAGTATCAAAAGTTTTATCGATAATTTCCGACAAGAAATTTCGTACAAAACATATGTCTTTACAACAATCTCCAAGAGCTACATATTCAGACTCACAACTCGAAAGTGAAGTACATTGTTGTTTTCTTGACTCCCAGTTAATTACATTAGTGCCTAATTTTATCACAAAGCCAGAATAGGACTTGCGGTCTGATAAATCATTAGCCCAATCTGCGTCAGCGTATGCAGTAAGATCAAAAGTATTGCTCTTTGTGAAGCAAAGGCCATAATTAATTGTACCTTTTAAATAACGCAGCACACGCTTCGCCATGCGCCAATGATTTTCATCAAAACATGTGTTAAACATACTTAATTGGCTACATGCAAAAGATATGTCTGGTCTAGTACAGACAGATAAATACATTAAACTTCCCAACAATTGTCTGTACTGATAGACATCATCATCTAAACATGTCTTATTAGATTTCTGTAGTTTACAATTAACTGGTAAAGGTGTAGAAACAGTTTTACAATCTGACATATTATATTTGACCAATAAACGTCTTATGTACTCAGATTGATCTAAGGTTGTGATACCATTCTGTCTACAAACATTCATTCCTAAACAATTATTTAATTTACCCAAATAACGGATTTCAAAATTATTTTGTAAAAGTTGTAAAACATTATTAATACAATTATTGTGGAATATATAAAAATCATCAACATACAATGCAATAATAATATGTTCAGTCTTTGTTTTCTTGGTATAAATACATGGTTCACATTTGCTTTGCGTAAAATTATTTTGTGCTAAAAAATCATGTATTTTTATATTCCACATTCGGCTTGCTTGCTTAAGGCCGTATAAGCTCTTCTTAAGCAAACAAACTTTATCACAGTTTTTAAAGCCAGAAGGCTGCTCCATATAGATCTTTTCATTAAGTTCGCCATTTAAAAATGCAGTTGTTACATCGATGTGGTCTATTTCTAGTTTTAATTCTGTAGCAATAGAAAATAAAATTCTCAATGTGCTATACCTCACAACAGGTGCAAAAGTGTCCGTGTAATCAATCCCTTCTACTTGACTGAAGCCACGGGCAACCAACCTTGCTTTAAATTTAGCAGGCTTACCTGATGTGTCAAACTTTTTCTTGTAAACCCATTTACATTTGACGATGTTTTCATCTGCAGGCCTGTCTACCAGGATCCATACATTTTTTTTAATTAAAGATTCATACTCACTTTCCATTGCCCTCTGCCACTCCTCTTTTTCAGAAGATTGCACGGCTTCGTGGTATGAATTAGGCTCATCTGGCGAATAGCCGTCCGCCATCATAGATAAATCATAGTCTTTGAGATGAAATGGCACATTACCTCGAGTTTTACGTACGGGACGTGAACGAGACGTGTCGGAAACAGCCGGCAGCGTCGGCTCACTCGGTGGAGACTCCGGCAGAGAAGACACGGCACCTCTAGGAACACCTACTTCATCACCGTCGTCATAACTATCAAGTGATGACTCCGGCAGAGAAGACACAGCGCCCTTCGGGACGCAGACTTCATCACCGGGACTGTCACTTGCACCTTCATCGCCCGTACAGTAGTGTTCAGACATCGGCGACCACGCCGGTGGCGTCGGTATCTCAGCGTCTGAAACATTATTTATAGAGGATGAGCACTCAACTGATTTATCTATGTCATTATTTTGTATGACATCATTAACATTTAA
Source organism: Apotomis capreana (assembly GCA_947623375.1). NCBI lineage: Eukaryota > Metazoa > Arthropoda > Insecta > Lepidoptera > Tortricidae > Apotomis > Apotomis capreana. Next base: position 2,283,864 of record OX392525.1, read on the forward strand.
ATCATTGTTAAAATTAGAGTCATTATTAAAATTATTCATTGCATCAGAAGAATTATTTTCATTATCTGGCATTTGAATATTAAAATGGTCTTTGTCAATATAATAATTATAAAAATTGGCTGCACAAATATTTTTACAACTGTCATGTTTTCCTAAAAACTTGTCCTCATTAAAAATGACAGATCTAGACTGTATAACTCTATGAGGATTAGTGGGATCAATCAAACGGTATCCTTTAAAGGTTTCACCATAACCGACAAAAATAAGAGCCTTTGCCCTTGCGTCAAGTTTCTGACGTTTCTGACTAGGAACATGTGCATAAGCAGTACAACCGAAGACACGTAAGTGGCTGATATCAATAGGAGATCCAGTCCACAAGCTCTCCGGAATTCCACCTGAAAGCGCTCTGGTAGGAGACCTATTTTTCAGGTAAATGGCTGCCATAACAGCCTCTCCCCAGTAGCGATTGCACAGGCCGGACTCCTGCAGCATAGCCCTAGTTTTATCAAAAATTGTCTTAAAAGCCCTTTCCGCAGTACCATTCTGCTCAGCGTTGTAAGGGACAGTGGTTTGGTGTATAATACCATGATCTTTAAGATAATTGGCAAGTTTATTATTAGTAAACTCAAGGCCATTGTCACTACGCAGAATTTTTATTGGCAAACCAGATTGTTTCTCGATCATAGTTTTAAAATGAATAAAATGAGAACTCACCTCTGATTTATGCTTCATAAGGTAACCCCACGTTTTCCGGGTATGGTCGTCCGTAAAGGTCAAAAGGTAACGAGCTCCACCCCAAGTTTCGACTTGCATTGGTCCAGCCACATCAGTATGAATGATTTCAAGAGGTTGGGTAGTGCGCTTCGTGCTCACAGCAGGAAATGGTGCTTTCACCATCTTGCCAGTCAGGCATGGCACACAGCTACCATTGATGGTGTCTTGTTTCTGAAATAATAAATTCATGCATTTCTTCCCATCACCAAGAATTCTCATACCTGATTCAGATAGATGAGCTAGACGCCTGTGCATTAGGTCCATCGGAACAGTCGAAACAGTGTGAGCATTCACTGTCTCTTGCCTAGTCCGCAAGAGCTTGGAATGCTCCTCCTCAAGGATGTGTCGCACTTGAGCCTTATACTTATACAGACCGTTCTCCTTAGAAGCAGCTAAGACTTGGTTGCCAGTGACATTAACATTATCAAAGATTTTACATTGATCCCTATCAAACATAACAGTATAACCCTTATCAGTGATTTGACTTACAGACAAAAGATTGCTGGACAGGTCTGGCACATGGAGTACATTTACTAAGCTAATATTAGAGCATAAAGGGACCCTACCGGAACAATGACTATGTAATTTTTGTCCATTTGCTACAAAAATTGTAGAATGTTTACCTTTAGGTTCCTCAAGTAACTCCTTATTAGCTATCATGTGTTGAGACGCGCCGGAGTCAACCACAAAGTCATGGCTGCTGCTACCGCTGCATGCCATCGCTGATGCAATCATAGTGTGGTTCTCCTCAGTGTTCTTCAGCTCCTTCTTGCGCTTGAAGCAACGCTTAATAGTGTGTCCGCTCCTTTTGCAAAACTGGCAGAACATAGGTGACGTTTTCTTCCTTTTGTTTCCTAGGTAGGCCTTGACTCCGTCCTGATCACTCCCATTTCTTCGGTGTTCTTCTTGCAGTAATCTAGCACGCACGAGCTCCACCGTCAACTTGCTAGTGAGACAGGCGGTTTCCAGGCCAGAAACCAAATTGTCATATTCTTGTGACAAACCGCTTAAAAGGATTTCATCAGCTACTTCGTCATCATCAATCTTCTTGCCAATATCGGAGAGCTGCTGAACAAGCCGCATGACAGCCTCAATATACTCGGACATGCCGCCGTATTGAATATATTCAATTTTATGTAGTTGACGTAGTAAGAGCACTTTTCTGTATAAGCCTTTCGATTCAAAGGCATCAGCAAGTTTCTTCCATGCATCTTTGGCCGATGTGGCATCTCTTACATACTGATACAAGGCAGGCTTTATCGACAAGCAAATCTTCGCCAAAGCGCGGCTGTCGTGGGTGGCGTCATTGTCCTCACCATCAATACAGTTCCATAAACCATCCAGCGTCAAAAGCATTTTCATTGCAAATTTCCAATTTGTGTAAGTCTGTAAGCCATCCAGCTTTTCAACGGGAATGTGCCCATTGTGATCATTGTGTGCCGACATTATTGTGGTATTGGTTGAGCAAGCAGGATATAGAAATCAGCACCAGAGCAATGTGCCAAATTTCTAACCTCAAAAAATTCAATATATTTTAAAGAAAGGTATTCTTTGGTTTTATCCCAGTTTCTTCGTGAATGCCCGCTTCTGGGACCAGAAACCTGTTAGTCAGATAGGATGTGCAGCGGGATATGCGACGGAGCACCACGAAAGATGATGGATTGGTAATGTCGTAAATAAAATCATTACTTTGCTCAACCAATGATGTAGTTTAATTACACACAATTAAATGTACATATTGGCAGTGTCCTGAGACCGATAAGGTCGGATTAATTTACACTATCACATGTTAAAATATAAAATATAATTATTAAATTAATAGGCGACGTTCTATCGAGCCATAGCGAACAAAAAAGACAAAGATAGGAAGCGGATATAGATTAGCTAAAGGAATCTGTGTGTTGCCTGTTTAAATAAATGCATACAGTAAATGTAAAGGGTATGCTACACTATGTTCAACAGTGATAAACCACCACCGACGAACTACCACATTCGTGAAAAATAATTTACTTACCAATACATATCCTTTAGGATTCCCAAGATCGCCCATGTGTGCATTTATGTCATGTGTGTTATAATCATTTAACGCCAAATCTGAAATGAAGCAAATAAATGTTGAAAACTCAGTGTACTTCATATATACTTCTATGTTGCCTGTACTTTTTAGAACCGAAATAATATGGAAATAATGCATTTATTTGATCGTTTGCCGGTCTTACAGGGCATAATAGAATTTGTATCTCTAAAATGGCGGGCACTTCTACCTAACCTGTGCGCCTCAGCGCCGCGCATTTGACTAAAAGCACCAGGCAGGCAATTGAAATCGTGTTCTATAGCCATGTAGATGACCGTAGTCAGTGTTGCCAGAGCCAGTGTGTCATAAGTTACGTTTCATTCCTCGAAATGTTACATTTTTGCTGCGAAAGTTACATTTTGATATTAATTAAAAAACCGGTCAAGCGCGAATCGGATTCGCGTACCGAGGGTTCCAAAGGTACAAACTATAAAAGTATGGAATATTTACTGTAAATAAGTTTATAATACAAAAAAAATAACCGTCACTACCCAAAAATTTGGCCATACACAGTCTATATTTAGCATGGGAAACTGTGTCATCATCATCATATCCGCCAATATACATCCACTGCTGTACAAAAGCATCCCCAAATTTCTCCACAATGATCGGTCGTGCGCCGCCCAGCATTTTTTTATAAATTTTAATATAATTTTCGGTTTTTATTCTCGAAATTTATAAAATTTCAAGTAAAATCTATAACCTAGTAATGGATCCTTGCGTCAAAGGTAAATATTTATTCTGAACTGTACTAATCAGAATCCGTCCACACTTGTATCATTTCGCCGATCCGATCCCCTTCGCGTATCCTCACCGCGTATCATGAACGGTAAGTGTGGACGTCGCGCCGTCGCGATCATGCAACGCTCGCGCGAAATCCATGTTGATACGCGTATCTTCAGTACCCCGCACACTCGCGATCACGAAAGCATTGCACAAACGAAATGAAATGTTCGGCGAAAACGAAATGCCAAAATGATCGGGGCGGTGATACGGTGCTACGATACGGATAGCGTCCAAACTACTGCACGCCGAAATGATCGGTGCGGCGATACGCGACGAGGATACGATACGGCAAGTGTGGACGCGTTTCTTCGCGCGACGGCGCAAATGATACGGAGTGCCCGCAGTGAGCGTCCAAACAGCACGATACGCGGTGGAGATACGCAACGGGAATCGGATTGGCGAAATTATACAAGTGTGGGCGGCTACCCGCAACCCCATCAGGCGATACGTTTGCTCCCTATGACATAAAAAATAAAAATAAAATAAATAAATTCATTTTCTTCGCAGCTGGGCCGTCCCGGCCGCAAGAAACGCAGACAGTCCAAAGGTAATAGGGTTTTTTTTATTATTTTCTGTATGTTAGTATTCTAAGACCAAGGCAAAAATACCAACAGCCAAAGTACACAGTACAAAAAAAAAAAAATTCGAATATCATTAAACGGTTTAAGGGATGAGTTTACGTTAATGTTCCAAGCACTATGTCGAAGTTAAAGCAATTGAACAAAAACACGTTGTATATTATTGATGTTACTACCTAGAACAGGGCTATTTGGATTTATTGGTATGTATTTGAAACCTACAGTTTGAATTTCTCATTGATAATTTTTGTTTCGAAAACTACTCGAAATTGACAAAATTCACGCGGAAAATTAGTTTTTTCAACTTATTTTCGACTGCACGCAATAGAAGCATGAAATAGCTTTGTTACTACCTAGAACTCGGGGAAAAGTATTATTCACTTCAAAAAGTTGGTTGAAATTATCAATATATTTGTCACGATATGAAAAAAATAAATTTTAAAAGGAATAAGGCCTCTGTCCCCATAACGCGATAACGTGCGTTATAACAGGCTTCGAAGTAACACATTTCGGGCGGAACGGAACAACTCGAGAGAACTGTAAAGGAATTTCATACAAAACTGAAGGCGTGCAGCGTCTCGCATTAACTATGACACGCGACTTTTTGTCGCGCGATAAATACTGCCTGTCACTTTCCTTTCAATACCGTGCGAGCAGGACAGATGACACAGTCGCACGACAAGCGAAGTCGCGGCAAGAAATGCTAGCTCTGCTAGGCCGGGTAGTAATTTTTCTCAAACATGCAATGAAATATCGTCATAACGTGCGTTGAAACAGGCTTCGAAGTGTCACGTTTCAGGCGGAACAATTCGAGAGAACTGTAAAGGAATTTCATACAAAATTGAAGGCCTAGGCCGGGAAGTATTTTTTTTTAAACATGGCATCTGTGTTCATGAACGGCTAAACAGCTGAATTATGTTTATTTTGATTGCTGTATTTTTTTTATTTCATTGCATATGTTTGAGAAAAGCACTATACATACCTTAGCCGCGAAAAGGGCTTGCTGGCTTCATATCACTATCCTATACAGCTGTCGGCAAACTTTTTGAGCATAACCTTGAATGCAAATGTATATGCGTAGATCCCCCATTATTGTTCATAAAGTTTGCCGGCAACTATACCTACTCACCCGGCAAGCCCTTATTTTCCGGCGTCTTCAGTAATGTATTACCATCATCATCCTCCTAGCCTTTGTCCCATTTTTTGAGAATGAATTCTCAATCGGGGTCGGCTACCTAAATCCCAAGATGTGGCGTAGGCACTAGTTTTTACGCAAGCGACTGCCATCTGACCTTCCAACCCAGAGGGGAAACTATAGGCCTTATTGGGCTTAAGTGGTTTCCTCACGATGTTTTCCTTCACCGAAAAGCGAGTGGTAAATATCAAATGACATTCCGTACATAAGTTCCGAAAAACTCATTGGTTCCGCCGTTCCGCCGGGTTCGAACCCGCGACCTCCGGATTGAAAGTCGCACGCCCTAACCACTAGGCTACCACCGCTTGCAGTAATGAATTACCATACTTTACGAATATTTTAGGAAGATTTCTAATACATCGTGTCTAATTTTTCAAGAACAGTTGTTAAGGTAAACAAACAGTGACCGTAAAATTGCGATAACTACAAGGTCGGTGTGTCACTAAGGTGGTATTGCAACTTATGCCCATGGAATTAGGTTTATAATCGTATTACTAAACAATTTATATTGTCATAATGCGCGTGATTGGATAGTATAATGAACAGCAACCTCTAGCATAACAGTCATATAGATAATTACCTACCCGTCTCTTTCTGTGCAGTAATGTGAGAGAGTGACGGATTGAGTCCTGGGTTCGAATCCCGGCCGGGGCTAACATTTGTGTGACGAACACGAATATTTGTTCCTGGGTCATGGATGTTATAATATATATCGTCGTCTTGTACAGTCGCCATCAGATATATCGCAGCATATAAGGCGTTCATAAATATATGAACATGTACTGTAACGCCCAGTCAATAAGAGTCGTGTTCACATATTTATGAACGCCTTATATGCTGCGATTTATCTGATGGCGACTGTACCATAGTACAAGCTTTGCTTAGTTTGGGACTAGGTCGATTTGTGTAAGATTGTCCTTTTATATTTATAAGTATATTCGAATCGAACAGGTCACAACTACATATAAAAGGTGCATTACTAAAGTTTGTACCTATACTTATTTAAATAGGACTGATACCCTTAATATCCTCATCCATATCTGAACGAAAAAAGAAACGTTTGTTGTAATTTGTTTTAAAGTATAAGGATCACAAGTTTTACTGTTTTCTATTGCCGTCACAATAAACTACGCATTACAGTTAATTAGCTACATAAGTTTATATCATCCATATTGACACTCAAACACAATCACTACAGAGGTACCGGGTTCGATTCCCGGTCCCTTCCACCAGGTAGCACCTTTTTCAAATTTTCTTTAAGCTTTGATCTTTGTATTCATGGTTTACAATCACTACACTTACACAAAACTAACACAATTTCAACATTCCGTACTATCATTAAGTAAAGTAAAGTTTCAGACTAGCGTTCGGTACGCCTGTCATTTGAGCACTGAATTATTGCTCTTGATAAGGGTTATCTCAATACCTAATACAGGTGAGGTAGGGACAACAAAACTCTAAAATACCACACACTAATGTTAAAGGCGAAAGTGTGTGAATGTATTTATGTGTATGTTTGTTACTTCTTCACGTTTGAGCGTGCTGGACCAATTTTGTTATGGTATGAAGGTAGCTGACACCCTGGATTAACACATAGGCTTTTTATCCCGAAAAATGTAGTGTTCCCGTGGGATGACCGGGTAATACGCGAAGCGTAGCTAGTCTTATCTACATCACTACATAATATAAAACAAAGTCACATCCTGCTGCCTATCTGTCCCTATGTATGCTTAGATCTTTAAAACTACGCAACGGATTTTGATGCTATATTTTTTTTATTCTATATTAAATAAATATTAAGGGACAATCATACACAAATCGACCTAGTCCCAAACTAAGCAAAGCTTGTACTATGGGTACTAGACGACGATATACATAATATATAAATACATATATAGATAACATCCATGACCCAAGAACAAATATTTGCCCCGGCCGGGATTCGAACCCGGGACCGCCGACTCAGTAGGCAGGTGTCTACCAACCGAGCCAAACGCGTCGTCAAATATGTAGCAAATATGTAGGTTTATATAATTTTATATTATGTAAAATACATGCATAATATAGTATCTAGACACTTTTCACTTAGTATCAGCATTGCACCCGTGCGACGCAGGGGCGGGTCGCTAGTATTTCTATAAGTATATTAATAAATTCATAATTAAGTAACATATGCTAACCTTACACCTAATCGTCCATAGTCACGGATTTAATGTGGATTGTGGATGAGTCACGGCCGAGTGCTAAGGTCATACACACCTTATTTGTTGAATTGAATGGACATGTAACATGCAGTCCACAACCTAATTCCCACCAACTTGCTTTTAGTAATCCTGATTCCCACCGGCTTGCCTATTTTTAATAATTTTGAACAACATACTTCATAAGGAGGTGGTTCTGAATTCGTTTTTAGGGTTCCGTACCCAAAGGGTAAAAACGGGACCCTATTACTGAGACTTCGCTGTCCGTCCGTCCGTCCGTCCGTCCGTCCGTCCGTCCGTCCGTCTGTCACCAGGCTGTATCTCAAGAACGGTGATAGCTAGACAGTTGAAATTTTTACAGATGATGTATTTCTTTTGCCGCTATAACAACAAATACTAAAAATAAAATAAAATAAATATTTAAGGGGGGGGCTCCCATACATCAAAGGGATTGGTTGCGTTAACTTTGCACCTCATTTGTATAGAGCGCTATAAGTACCAGGTGCAAACTTAACTTAAACAACTAAAGGATGGAAAGTGTTTGTACGGAACCCTCGGTGCGCGAGTCCGACTCGCACTTGACCGGTTTTTTTTTTGTTCGTTACCTCAGAACTGTGATTTATGACCGATTTTTTTTTTTTATTATCTTAGGTATCTCCAAATTAGTCCATTAAAATCATTTGGTGAAGATGTGATGACGAGATTCATGTCGCTCCGTCGATAAAATAGAATACTATAGACTTTATTTTAATGCACACTTTTCTTTACACAAATGAATGCAGCTACAAATAATACGTAAAATTACTATAATAAACAAGGTCACCGTCTTATTGCGACGGTGACGAAGTTACCGCGCCGCTGTACGGGTAGCAGTCCCTGATGAAGAGCTCCATACGAGTTCGAAACATGTCGGGCCGTTCCTGTCAATTTCACGTAAGCGAAATATGTCTCACGAAGGTTTTACTAAGTTTGTGTGTTTGCTTACTTATAACTGATTCACATATTGCACTCCAGGACTCGAAGATACAGGCTCAGCCTAGTTTGGGATCCCCTAGGCATATAATACTTTATGTACTTGTGTATTAATAAGCAAATAAATTATTTTGTATTTTTTTTTATTATACGTAGAGAATAAGTGAGAAGAATAATGAATACTTACAAAGCCGCTTTTCGCTTTCTCTTGCCGGGACATTCTGCTGTTTTGTACATTCAGCTCATTCAGCTAAAATAATCTGAAACAATAAAACATATAGATTTTAAACATATAAATTGTCAGGAGCAGCCTGGCATGTTTCGAACTCATATAGAGCTCTTCATCGGGGACAGCTATCTGAGCTGCTATGCGACTCACGGCCCGCTGAGCAGCAGCGCGGATAGCTGCCCCTATGAAGAGCTCTATCTGAGCTGCTATGCGACTCACGGCCCGCTGAGCAGCAGCGCGGATAGCTGCCCCTATGAAGAGCTCTATCTGAGCTGCTATGCGACTCACGGCCCGCTGAGCAGCAGCGCGGATAGCTGCCCCTATGAAGAGCTCTATCTGAGCTGCTATGCGACTCACGGCCCGCTGAGCAGCAGCGCGGATAGCTGCCCCTATGAAGAGCTCTATCTGAGCTGCTATGCGACTCACGGCCCGCTGAGCAGCAGCGCGGATAGCTGCCCCTATGAAGAGCTCTATCTGAGCTGCTATGCGACTCACGGCCCGCTGAGCAGCAGCGCGGATAGCTGCCCCTGATCAAGGGCTCCATGAGATTACACTGTTTTTTTATAATTATAAAAGATATCTCTAGTTTTAATCAGTCGTGGCGGCGGCCAAGGGCTTGTGCACAAATCACGTGAGGTTCAATAGGGGGGAGGGGGTCACGAAAAAATCACGATATATAACGTTGAGAGAGGGGTATAGGGAGACCTTACGTGTATTTTTCTACAGTGAACGAACTAAGAAACAATCGTTAACCCTTAAATGTGGTGGAAAAAAAATACACGTGAGGCAGTGAGGGGGAGGAGGGGTTAGCAAAGAACCTCACCAAATATCACCAGGGGGTCGAGGTCAAAAGTAGCCGAAAAAACCTCACGTGATTTGCGCACAAGCCCCAACCGAGCACCGATCGATACCGAATTACCGATTCGAGTCGAGCGATATTCGACTTTTACGATGTGAGGAAGCCCGTATACCTACAGGTATTTTAATAAGTATGAAATATAGTTGTTCCCATAGTGAACATACAAATTGAATTTAAATAAATCAATTAATATGGATTATATCGCGTATATTAATTATTTTAGCCTCCCTGACGTTTCGGTAGCTTAAAGCTACCGAAGCTACAAGCTTTCCAGTTACCATTGTCAAAGGTTGATTGAGCAAAAACAACATTTTTCTCCGTCTAATTGAATCCATGAATTAAAAGTCAAAGTGTACATATGTGCCAGATGGAATATAATCTCTTTAAATGTGTGACAGTTGTGGGGGGGTTCAGGGACTAAATTTTTATCAGTTTCAATCTTTGTATTCGCAATATACAAGATGTACACAGTCAATTGGAAATAACCATACAGAATTAGATCTGAAGTCAAACAACTTCGTGTACAGTACTTGGAGATCCGTACCGTAGGAACAACAACATATTGAAACAAGTTCTGGGTATATGATGTTTTCTTTTTAAATAATTTATTTTTATATTTATTTCACTGGGATGCTATCTGCACACAATTGTTATAGACTTTTGAAGATCCACAGGACATGTCATGTGTATATTCTACAAAATTAAATTTGATACTCTATTAAATTTGACATATTATTGTTTATTTCAAAAATGTACTGTCAGTAAAATATCTTGACACAGATACAGCAGTTTTGTTAAAATGTGTTTCTGTATAATGTACATTCTTCAGTAGTAGTAGGTTTTTCCGTTTTCATGCTGTATTAGTATTGAGATAAAGGAAACGTGACTTCAGTATAGTGTTTCTAATCATTAGTTAGACAAGAATTTTCACAACTGCATGTTATTTAGAAGTGCATTAGAAAAATTGTCATGCCAATTAGCAACTCTAGTCACAAGGCATTGATGATTTCTAGCTGACTAACTGCGTTGGCTGTTGCAAAATACCAAATAAAGAGATACTAAGGTCAAATAGCAGTTTCAAGGGGAATCCACCTTTAGTTATAAACTATTTTATTTCTGCCATAATTTCGTAATATACCGTTTAAGTTATAAAAAGTTATAAGTTATACGCTAGTATTAGATAACTCTAAATGGAAGGTCTTAGGAAGTCTCTATTTATTGGTATTCCATCATAAAAACTAGAAAACATGATCTCATCAAGACAGCCAAATGCATTACTTATAACCTCCAATAACACTTATATACGAATTCCTAATCATACAAACTATACTAGATAAGATAGTGAAATGCCTTTACCACTAAATATGAGTAGAATCAACTTAAGATAAGTTCACAAACAACAGTTTTTGATAAAAACATGATAACAGCACATAACAAACAAGTACAGGACGAATACTTCACTGCCACAGATTGTTTAAGAAATTCTTTCCGTTACGCTGTGATGTGACACATCTCCCTCACGTCATCCATACGCTGACGGTTGTTACAAGCGCCACATACTTGACAAAATACCATGTAAAATATCGCTACCAACATAACAAGGCACTATGGTTTATGAACAAGAAACAAAAACGTAAAATCAGTGTAAACGAGAAACCTTTTTGATAAGAAGATTATACGAAGTATTGGCACAAAACATTTTTTTTTTTTCATTAAATTTGAAATTTGCTTTTCATGCAACCGTCACACCAAGAACTTCAGCTTTAATTTTAACAATATAAAATATTTTAATTTCATAAATTCGCAATTCATCATTTAACGAAATTTTTTCGTTATAAGCGCTATGGATAACACTCAAAATTCTCCGATAAAGTGCTTATGTGCAAGATGCTTCCGACCGATAGAAAATGAAAAAGTTGTAATTGATGGAAAAAACTTTCATAAGTTTTGTGGGACATGCTGTAAGTATTCTTTAAAAATATCACGATTCTCCAACAACCTACCTACGTCACGTATATATGGATGTAGATATCACGTAAATTTATAGAAATACATTTTTAGGGGTCCGACCTCGAGTGAACAATCCTCATTTATCACACTCAATACATTCATCCATCCATTAATATTGCCCTGCTTGTGGGAGCTGGGAGAGAAGTTGGTGGTCGTTTCTGGGCTCAGTGACGACATCCACATACATACCGTCCATCTCACTTATTCTCGATCCAAATCGTCTGCATACAATTTATATAATAGCTACGAGCTACGACAATGGCAATCGAAAAGAGTATCACTTCTATAACATTTAGAAACCTGATCTTGGTACTTGACTCAGTTTGAGTATCATCATTGTATCATACATAACCAGGGCTCGGAAATTCGGGTATATATTTACATTGTTAACAAAATCCTATTGCTATCTCACTCATGCCTCAAAGCCGCCTATACCTACAACTGAACAAGTTGTTCAGAACAACAAAGCCGCCGCCCAAGTGTAGGTAAATATTTATCCGAATTTCCGAACCCTGTACGTAGCCGATGTTTCCATAACGGCAGTATCTTAATCCTCTTGAGTTTTGACTAAAAACCATATGTTTTAATCTGCAGGCGCCTGCTACCAAGTGCCAAAAGACGTATTTAAGTTCTTCTTTGGCCAACTGTACTGCGAGGAATGTTTCCATCGCCACATCCCGAACCGCAACAGCGACAACCGTACGGAGTTCTTCAACCGCTGCTTCAATCAATGGCTGGTAAGAATTATTGTATTTTACTTTTTATATAAATTTATTGTAAAAACCCTAGCCTAAGATACAAGAGAAATAAAGGAATAATAATAATAATAATAATAAGACATTTATTCAATGTTTTTGTACATTTTTGGTTATGGAACCAAATAATAATTTTGATTAGTCTCTGTTTAAGTGTTTACTATTTACATTCAACTGAATTACATGAAATTGTGAATATAATAAGAAATACTCCGTAGCAGTAGCAAGTTTTTAAGGATTGTACGTTTACAGAACAACGCTCAACACGACAAAGGCTTTAAGATATTCATGGCGGAGATCAGAGGGGCGAGCTCACCACTGGTGATCATAGCGCCACGAGCCAGCTTCAGAGGGGCGAGCTCACCACTGGTGTTCATGGCGCCACCAGCCAGCTTCAGAGTCGACGCAGAACGTGAGGCTGGTATGCAGATTGACGAGTCCTCGTGTAAGTACCATCAAAATGTAAAATAAAATATTATGACAACGCGGTGGGATGGGCAGCTGCACTACCTGAGCTACAGATGCCTACAAAGCTGCCGGTTCGAATCCTTGGTAAGCGTATATTTGTGCGGTAAGTCAGTCTACACATGACGTGACTTTGCTGCTGAACACTTGGTAATTCATGGGAAACTGACAGTATCCAACACGTTCAGTCATCTCATATTCCGGTTTGCCACAGAAGGTAAAATTAAACCCATAGATTTACAAGCGCCTATCTTCAGTATAAGAAATCCCATAAATCATACAAATCGCTTCCTTTATGCGGTGCATCATCATAGCGGAGTAAATGATGAAATGTATAATACTTACGTATTTATTTAATTTCTTAAGTAAACTATTCATTTCAGAATAAATGGACGACACGGCGTCATAAATATTCTGTGTTCTTGTGGACGCTGCCATGTACCAATAGTGATGTTAATAGTTGTTGAAATAAATTATTGTTTTTATTTTAATTGTTTTATTTAACTAATTGACTAACATTAACAAAAATTATACTAATTCTGACAAATATTTACAATTTCACTATTTTGCTAGGTTCTCCCGCGCTGAGGAAATGTGCTATTTACTAAAACAACGTCATTCTTTCGACAAAACATCAGACGGGTTCGGTCACCTAGGTCCAATTCCCTAATGTCTAGTCATCGTTCGTCCATTACCGGAAAGTCTAATCTCCGTATGCCTAGTCCCCGAATGTTAATTCTCCAGCTGTCCAATTCTCCCAGAATGTCCATTCTCCGAACGTCCAATTCTCTGAACGTCCAATTCTCCAGATGTCCAATTCCCCGAATGCCTCATGGCATTAAGTCCCCCTTTTGTACGATAAGTTTTCTTTTTTGCAATAAAAAATAAATAAATAAATGTCCAATTCCCTGAATGTCCAGTCGTCTCGCTCAGTTGGCCCTTGCACACGACGACGAAATAGACACACTGGACATTTAGGGGATTGGACCTGGTGACCGAACCGCATCAGACTTTGTAACTCAAACAGCAGCAAGTATTTTTCAGTCCCTGTTGATTTTGGGGAGTTTTTTTTGCTGTGGCGTCAGAAGCACGGTGAATGGCTTCATCGCTTGAAGTTGAAAAGGTTAAGGTGATTCGTCAAACTAGATTGTGTATACATACACACATTCATCTGATTTCTCCTGGGTATTTAATTTGCCCACTAATCTCTAGAAGAATAAGATGATAGAACATTGCTGGCAACAATTTTGTATGATCTTTTTATTTAACTTAATTACACAGCATAACAGGTAAGTACGTACGAAATTGAAACGGAATTGTACGTGTGAAATTATTAAAATATACAAATATTTGAAAATATTTGATTAGCAAAATAAATGATAGTGATAGTGCTTGAACACCAAGCGATAAAGCCCTGACGCTACAGCAAAAATATATAGAAATGCTCCAAGTATCAATAAGAATGTTCCATTTTAAACAAACTTGAAATGTCCGTCTAGTTTTTAGACTTTCGATATTCTCACATCAACTGTGGTTAACTTTAAAACTAGGTGGGAATTTCAACTTATAAAAGTAGGCGATGATAGGTATCCCAGGCGAAGTCACGGGGTTTCACAGATTTGATAAACACTTCTAGCGGTTTAATTTCCAATGCTTTCGATCATCATCATTTTGTCGTGAATAAACGACGTTGGCGTCAGCGGCACACTTTTCCGATGTCGTGACATGCCGACCGGGAAGTCGAAGGGTTAAGGGCTAGCCGGAGAGGTAAATAAATAAATAAATATTAAGGGACAATCATACACAAATCGACCTAGTCCCAAACTAAGCAAAGCTTGTACTATGGGTACTAGACGACGATATACATAATATATAAATACATATATAGATAACATCCATGACCCAAGAACAAATATTTTGCACAAATATTTGCCCCGGCCGGGATTCGAACCCGGGACCGCCGACTCAGTAGGGAGGTGTCTACCAACCGAGCCAAACGCGTCGTCATCAGGTCGTTCCTGTAGAGGTTCTGGTAGTGCAGCCGCGACTGCAGCCTGTCGTGACATGCCGACCGGGGAGTGGCAGGGTTAACCCCGGCTAGCCGGAGAGGTCGTTCTTGTAGAGGTTCTGGTAGTGCAGTTGTGACTAGGTGAAATGTTGGAAAAATTTTAAAAAATTTAAATAAATTTTTGACTAACTAAATCCATAAAATAACTAGACCAAATGCATAAAATGACTAGGGGCCCCAGTCCTGAACTATACTTATGTTCTCGTGAGAGTCAGAATGGCGGGTGTACCATCACGGATTTGTAAAACAATTATACCAAAAAAATGTACTCAAAATGTACTATTTTGTACCAACTTTAAAAAAAATTGTACCTCTCCGTACAAAAAGTTATTACAATGTTTAGGTACACCCGCCATTCTGACTGTCAGGATGGCGGGTGTATCGCTGTTTACCATGAAGCCCTTGTTTATTGAGAAATGTTATTACTCTAAAAAAATGTACCAAAATTGTACTCCAAGATACAGTTAAAATATTTGCAATCGGATGTGTAACTTGCGAGTTATACACAAATTAAATTTTGTTCGTAGTAAGTGAAGGGCCAAGGGGAAGAACTGGGTAAGTCACATTTAGCAAAATTTTACAGTACCGAAGATTGGCTGACTGCCAGCATATATTATTGCTGAAGCATTACGGCTTCAGTAATAATATAGCAAAAGAAACCGACCAAGTGCGAGTCTGACTCGCGCACCGAGGGTTCCGTACAAACACTTATCTTAACTGGCCGTTTAAGTTTGCGCCGGATACAAATGAGGAGCAACCTTTGAAATAACGTTTTTTGTTGAATAAACGGCCGCATCTTTTTTGTAAGTTAACTTAGTAGTTGGTGTTTTTCACAGCTTCAAGGCCTTTAAGGGACTGTAGAGTGTAGACCTGTTAAAAGACCTGATTTAAGATTACGACTTAAGTTTTAATTTCAATTCGATACTTCCACGCGTTCCCGAGATAAAGGGTTTTGACGGACGGACGGACGGACAACGAAGTGATCTTATAATGGTTTTCCTTTGTGGACCAATTCTCAAAATTCTTATGTATTTGAAAGAGCATCCTCCTGATGTGGTCCCATTATTATCATTTCGAGATCCGGTGATGGCATCTCAGGGAAATCGATTTTATAAAGTTATTCAGGTATTTGCATCTGGTATGGAAAAAACAACTCTTTAATAGTTGAAAGTTAGGGGATAATTCTTTTAAATATTATAGGGTTAAAATTTTGGGGTTGCTGGGGAGATGCTCTACAGCAACTCCGAATTCAGTTTATTGTTCTCTCGATCTATAGAGGTACAATTTTTTTTAAGTAAGTATGTACTAATTCAGTACATATTTTGTACATCAGTAATAAATCACAAAACAGAGAGTGGGGTTTCCAGGGAGCATGACGTAGTAATATCGGTCAATGTTACTAAAACCAACATGTCTAGTAATTAAAGTAGCAATATACAAATGTCTTACTAGTTCCATTGATGGTTACTATCCAATGGCACTACAGTAATAAAGGGGTTACTCAAACCAACATGTGTCTCTAGATCCATCGATGGAACTAGCAACATACAAGTGTGTCAGTAGTTCAATTGATGCTACTGTCCAATGGTACTACAGTAAAGGAGTCGGTCCGCACTTCGCAGCCGACGTCCGTCGTCTTCTGTTGCTGTCTGCAGTCGGCTACGAACCGCCACCGTAAGAAAGAGCTTCCGGCTTCAAAAAATATGCCATTATAATTCGTTATATTGCCATACTTAGTGGATATAGACTGGTGCTTGGTACTTCCTGTCCTGGCATAACCGTTTATTTCGACACACACTCTCAAGGTACCTATTCAAAATTTATAGGGTATTTTTCGTTGATCTGGAACTGAAATTTACAAGTTATATCGTCTTATACTACAAGTATAGGGAAAGCTCAGAAAACTATTCATTTGTAGGTAAATCATAAAAAGTATTGTCCATTTCGAAAATCATATTTGGAGAACTCAGTTGCCTTAACATTGCACCTCATTTGTATCCGGCGCAAACTTAACCGGCCAGTTAAGATAAGTGTTTGTACGGAACCCTCGGTTCGCGAGTCAGACTCGCACTTGGCCGGTTTTTTTGCTTTATTATTACTGAAGCCATACAGCCATCAAAGGATTAGCCAACCTCAATCTTCAGTACTGTAAAATTTAGCAAAATGTGACTTACCCAGTTCTTCCCCTTGGCCCTTCACTTACTACGAACAAAATTTAATTTGTGTATAACTCGCAAGTTACACATCCGATTGCAAATATTTTAACTGTATCTTGGAGTACAATTTTGGTACATTTTTTTAGAGTAATAACATTTCTCAATAAACAAGGGCTTCATGGTAAACAGCGATACACCCGCCATCCTGACAGTCAGAATGGCGGGTGTACCTAAACATTGTAATAACTTTTTGTACGGAGAGGTACAATTTTTTTTAAAGTTGGTACAAAATAGTACATTTTGAGTACATTTTTTTGGTATAATTGTTTTACAAATCCGTGATGGTACACCCGCCATTCTGACTCTCACATGTTCTCGTTATCTATCACTTAATTTCTACTCCTACTATTTAATTTGCTGAAATGTGAGATAGGGGAGGGGGCCCCAAATGCCAAGCGCCTAGGGGCCCTGGCGCTCTAAGTCCGGGCCAGCCATTGGTCCCATTGCTTGTTAGAACAAAGCGAAGTGCATTCGGCTACAAAAAAATATTCCTACTATAATTCACATTATGTAAGAAAAATTCTACACTACATTTTTCATTATAACGGTTGGAATGGACTAAATATAAATAAAAACGTATTTTTGTTTAAATAATCACATGTGCGTTTGTGTATATATATGTACATTCTCATGAAATGTTCATTGGTATATTATTTTGTAAGTATATTATCAAATATACGTACAAAATTCATTTAAAGAGTATTTAATTTAAAAATAATACAGTTCCTCTATATGGCTTAGCAAATATACTTGGGCATAAGGGAGTCGAGAGCAGACCAAAAGAATGGACTTATGAATGTAGCTGTCACCCATTCCAATCGCAACTGATCATACATGTCGACCGCTATCCTGATGCGCGTGATTTTTATTGTTTCTTACATTTTCATAAAAAATCGCGTAAGCTTGAGTGCAAATGGGACACGACGAGCTCAGGAAACTATTTCAAGTTGTTTTACTTGAATTTGCGCCGCGTGGAAACGTTACGAGGGGCAAACCGAAATGATCGGGAATTTAAAAAACTATGTGCACTATATACATAAATTATATTTTATTGTTTTTCGAAGTATTCTCCGTTACATTCAATGCACTTTTGCATTCTTTTAAACCAGTCATTAAAACAATAATTCCAGTTTGAAGTAGGCATTGCCAAAATGGCCGATTTATAGGCTTCCACAGCGGCTTCTGGGTTCTCAAACCGCTGACCACGCAATAAATCTTTAATTCTAGGGAACGTAAAAAAATCATTTGGACTCAGGTCAGGGCTGTATGGAGGATGGGACATCAACTCAACGTTTTCGTCGTTCAAAAATTTAGTTGTTTTGTGGGCGGTGTGGGAGCTCGCATTGTCGTGGTGTAAGATGACGCGGCGTCTCGGGTTCCCTTGGCGAAGTTCGGCCAGCACCTCCGGCAAACAAACTGTGATATACCAATCAGCGGTAACGGTTCTTTGTTCTTCTAGAGGAATTGTGGCAACATGCCCCTTTTTTGAGACGAACGAAGCCACCATCTTCTTCGACACGCTTCGAGAACGCACAACTTTCGTTGGTTTGACCTCGTCATCGAAGACCCATACTGCCGACTGGTGCTTTCTTTCAGGCTCATAAGAATAAATCCAGGATTCGTCACCCGAGACCATATTATAAACGGCTTTTGACTTTCCTCCATTGTAGCATTTCAGAATAGATCGGCACCAATCAACACGAGCCGCCTTTTGCTCTTCAGACAAATTATGGGGTACCCATCGGGAAATCAATTTTCTGACACCCAATTCACCATGCAAAATAGTGTGAATTGCAGTCATTCCAATGCCTATGGTTGCCCGAATCTGCTCGTATGTCACATGTCTATCTTCTTTTAGTAGTTTTTCCACAGCCGCGATGTTTTCAGGCGAAACCGCCGTTTTCGGCCGACCTGATGAAGGTACGGTGCCAAGAGAGGCACGACCCCGTCGAAACTCAGCATACCACCGATATATTGTCGTCTGACTAGGTGCTTCAATGTCGTATATAGTAACAAGCTCATTGCGACATTCATCTGGAGATAAGCCACGACGAAAGTTATGGTAAATAATTGCACGAAAATTTTCACGCGTCAGCTCCATTTTGTTCATCGAGTTGTCAATTTAAAAATGGAATTAAAAAAATATATCGTTCTTTTTTTAAATTGTAAAAACGGCATCGTGATTGTAAGTCGCCAGTATGCATGTGACAAAAAAGGATTTAATGTAACTCAGTTTAAAGTACTCTATTCCCGATCATTTCGGTGTGCCCCTCGTAATATGCGGTTATAATTCCAGTGAGACAACTAGAGTTTGCACGGCGGAGATTGATAATATATAATATTAATAAGTTGCATTTAGTATTGCAGTGTTGTAACGTACATTTGTAACAATGAAACGTATTCTATGAACGTCGCTTCCATCGCGAAACTAGAGCCTCCTAATTTTAAACTATTGAGCGTTAGTTCCCGCGCTGTCGTCGTAACCTGGACTAACAGTCTTCAAGACAAATACCATTATTACGAGAACTGCGACTTTAAAGTGGAGTATCGTCTTCATTTTACTGAATGGAAACCGGCGAGCATATCTGTCTGGCGATGTGTTCTCTTCAATTGCTCCATCCAAGTCGACCTGCCGTGCCCAAACACTCACTACGAGCTCAGGATCTACGTGAGACACAAGGAGGCAGTCGAAGACAGATACTGGTCGAAAGCCGCTGCGTTATATTTCTTCACAACGGGCGCGACCAGTCTAAACCCTGAATGTAACGATGAATCCATAGAGCATCCTCCAGTATCTGTAGACACCGTATTGTACGAGATGCGACAGCTTATAAGACATGAGCGGAAGGAACGCTCGGTCGCGAGAGAAAAGATAAGCGTCTTGAGGGAGAAACTTGCGAAGGTGCAAGCGCTTACGAAGATGATAGCAGAATCCAATGCGGAAGAGAGTGGTTGATATAGCCCGCGGCTAATGAAATATTACCTAAAGTTTTGGCGGGAAATTTAAAAAAATCTGCGTCTGGTCACACTGTGTAGTAGGAATAATAGTTATACTAGAACATATTTTTGATTTTCTATGCACACGTAAGGTAAGTAAGTACCTACCTTTTTCAGTTTCTCCACTACCCAAAGGTTGTCTGGAAGAGATCGCTCTATAGCGATAAGACCGACTGTTGTTTACCTCTAATTGTGATTTCTTGCATTGTATTTCTCCTGTATGTTTTATGAGGTATGCAATAAAGAGTACTTGTATTGTATTGTACCTAAGGATTAAGTTAAATATATGTTGACGTGCACTCATCTATGATGTAACGTGGTTCATAAGCGTTATATCTAACTCAAATGGCAGTGGGCGAGGCATATTGCTCGCACACCAATGGCCGTTGAGGCAAAAACGTCGATTGGCGACTTCCAAGTAGGTGGACCGACAATCTGGTCAGGAGCGCAGGGAACTTTAGGGGAAGCCTTTATCCAGAGAAAAAGTAAATAAAACAGGCACTACTTTGAATAACGTTTATTCTCTGTCGCTATCGCTACAAGCGGGTATTTTACACTTCATAAGAATATATTACATAATAGCAGGCTGCTTAAAGCTCGCGACCGGCCGGACTTGGCCTGTTTTTTTACAATCAGATCCAGTTTATAAACAAAACATGATTCGCAAAGTAAAGTGGGGTGAGAAGAGATTAACATCTATGACCGGGGTGAGAAAAGACGTTAAAATTCATCCACAGTGTAAAGTCACACACGTTTATGGCTATAAAATAAAAAAATATTTATCGAAGTAGTCATAATCATAAGTCCTTCTCGCCCCGTTTGTTCTATTCACCCCAAAATAACATGAAACGTAATCCAATCTAGTTTCGTTTCGAGTCACGTTTTTACTTTCGAAATCAATAACATAACAACACAAATGATAGTTCATAAAATACAAAAAAACACTTAGTATCTATGTCAATAAAGTTGTAAAAAGTATATATATAAATATTTCTGAGAATCCTATTATGCAAAAAGACTTTACAAGTATAAAACTGGAAATGCAACTTTAATATAGAGGATTCCGTAAGAAACATCGAGACTAAACATTACGTTTTGTGGTAATTACAATACATATAATGGAAGATCAGAGATCCATAATGGTAAGAAAAAAATAGATATCTTGCACTATGTCTTTCTCACCCCAGTTTCATTTCACCAAACCTGACCTTTAACGAAAATATCTTAATTAATCTCAGGCCAAACTCCAGCTTCTGTCTATATGAAAATTAGCACTTTTTCATATAAATTATTTATCATATGAGGCATTTAAATTGTAATATATAATCGAGTATTCTCTTCATATCATAATATTCATAATTTACGTACAATTTTCGAAATAACAAGAAACAAGAATATTTGGCAGAAATAGTCTATTTCTTATTATAAAAATGATTTTTAATTTTTAGAAAGAATGTTTTAGCCACTGAGAAAACTGGCATGAAGAAATAAGACCATTGCACTTGAAATGGAATTTTCGAAATTGTGACAAAGAAACAATTTCATCAACTTTTCTTCATGGCAATTTAATCAGTCTAAATCTGTTAAAGTAGAACATTTTTATAACTTCCCGTTATGATATATCTTTCATCTCATTAGTTGTTTCCTCCAGAATACGTAGTTACCGGTATTTGAGGACAGCTTAAATTAGCTACTCTATGAAATGTCAAAAACGATCTTTTAGTGTGAAGTTTCTAGGAAGATACTGGCTTGTTACGTCATAAAAATCTGTAGTCAAAACACGTCTTCTTTTTGTTTTTGTCCAATTAAAAATAGTATAATGTCCCAAAGTCTGATAGTTTATTTGTTACCGTGTATTTTTGAATATAGTCTTCTTATATTGTTTCTTTAAATTTAAGTAATACCTATATCGGGAAGTTATAAAATTGTTATTATTATACAAGTATAAATGAGTTTAAAGTTTTCGAAATGTTTTATTACAAGGATTTTTAATAAAATGCGATAATTAAGTTATTGTCAATATTTAATGTGTTTTTCGTGTGGTTTTCCTGTTTTGTTACAAAATGTGCAGATCTGACTATATACAGAGAAGCCTTCGTTGCATGAATGCTGATTAACACTAATTTTATGTAGGTACAATGCAAATTCGTCGATAATATTAAGGTTATTTAATTATTAACTAAATATACACATATGTATCATGTGTTTTGGTTGTGGTTCTTAAGGTCGACATTAACCTTTTCAACACCAAGCAGAGCAATTACCCGAACCCCTACCGCCACAGTAAAAAAAAATGCCGCAGCCGTCTTTGGAGTCCAAAATATTGAAAACCATTATTGTGTATAAATACAAATGATAAATAAGAAGCCAAAATTTTACGCATTCCACTGAAGTGGGAATCGAACCCACGACCTCTGCTTGAACGGAGCAGTGCTCTCACCGCTGAGCTATATATAGGACCGCTATATGGAGCGTGAAATAATGTCTTCTCATTCTGCTTTTTAAAGAGCCCTCTGTATTTTCTGTTTAAAATGATAAGCGCATTAGCCGGTCTCTTAAACGCACGCAATCACGGGCATACAATAAACAGGTTGACAACATTGATTATTTCCAATACCATTATTGTAGAAGTAGAATCATGGGATTAAAGATTCGTCACTTTTGGACTATATGATGGTGAGATTCGAATGTGACCTTTCCGTTCCCCGACTGTACATTTGTGTTAACTATCATTCATGCAACGCACTTACGCTAACACCTAACCGTTTTAAATACAGCTTACAAAAATATAGTAAATGCATTCCTTCTGTATGGACCGATGTAAAAATATGGGTTCAATTTAAAAATAAATTCGCCTCTAATGTGCTTACGTATTTTAAAACATAATTATTTAATAATCAGGGTTCGGAAATGTTTTTTATTTTTTATTTATTTATTAAGGACCTTTATACTACTGTACATATCGGTCCTATATTCGGATGGATAATTACTTTAACTTTGGCGGCGGCCTTGTCGTTCAGTTGTAGGTATAGGCGGCTTTGATTGAGGTCTGAGTGAGATAGCAATAGGATTTTGTCAACTTTAGGTAAATGTCGATCCGAATTTCCAATGCCTGTTGATAACGTATATATCGGAACGCTTCAGGTTAAATGGCATTTAAAATGGAAATAGGTACAGGGATCGACACGGATAGGAAAATTGAAAGCGTATTTAAGTAGTGTGTGTCTGGTCGAAAGGTTAAATTGGAACGTTAATCCAAAGATACCTGGTTCGATTCCTGGCGCAGACCGCGTGTGAGCGTTATTTGAGATTATTCCTGACCATGACCCCTGTCCATAAATCCAAACCTAGAATTTTATAATAGTTTAGATTATTTTACCCCACCCTAGGTCAATAAGTGGGGTTTTCTGTGAAGAAAATCTCGCTTTCTGGCCAAGGCAGCACGTAAAACTTTAGACTGTCCACGGGCGGTAATTCTTAAAACCCCAGATGGCGTATTCTTGGACACAAACACCTGCGACCTGGGACATTGACGAGTTCACCGCTAGGTATGTAATAAATAAAATAAATATCAGCCAACCTCAGAGCAAATCAACCTAGTCCCAAATTAAGCTCAAGAAGGCTTGTGTTATGGGTACTAGACGACGATATACATACTTATATAGATAAATAATTAAATACATAGAGCATCCATGACCCAGGCACAAATATTCGTGTTCATCACACAAATATTTGCCTTTGCCGGGATTCGAACCCAGGATCGTCGGCACTGCAGTTGCTTAACCACTGTGCCTGCTGCGTCATCAAAAATCTACTATTAGTCTCGTGTTGACTTGATTGCACCTATATTTTTACATGTGACCGTACCAGCTATGATGTAATATGGCATCTATACCACCGCGGACTGTCCGCTCGCTACTCTAACTGCTAGGGAACAGATGTGGTGGAACACTGATCGGCTCTCCTGATGATGAATCGCGAACCGATTCGAAACATGTCGAGCGTTATTCGACTTCTACGACGACGTGAGTAAACCTGTTTATGTATTTTAAAAGTTCAATATTTCTGAAAAATGGTTGTAACTGTATTAAAGCTAGTTATCGAGAAGCGAGCGAGACGCGACGCAGCGACAAACAAGCTGATGTCATCGACTTATTAATAACATAATAATAAGTAATAATACTCGAGTTGTGATGCGTTCCGATACATTTAATAATACCGATGTTTTCTCAATATAATATCGTAATAATAACAAGTTGAATGATTTATTAATCAAAACTTGACTAAATTATAGAAGGCTCACTCGAATGCGACAGCGAACGCGCGCCGTATCACCCGAAGGATATCGGAAGACGGAGCCGCGCGTCATGTTGCGCGTCCTGTATAAACCTTGAAAAAATTGTGGAACAATTCCAACATATTTTATTGGACCATTTTTATGATAAAAAGCACAAAGAAACATTGCAATGTGTGACCTGGCGAAAGAGACCGGGAACCGAACCCTGTACCTCTGGATTACTGGCCCAATATGTCAACCACAAAATTTTAAAGACCTTTGGCGTAAAACCAATGCAAAGTCCCACAATCAAAGAATAAGGTCAAATACGAGAGGTCTCGCGGCGTTGGTGTGGTGGAGTGGTTGACACGCTGGACCAGTAATCCAAAGGTACCGGGTTCGATTCCCGGTCTCTTCCGGACGGTTACGCATTCAAATTTTTCTTTGGGCTTTGATCTTTCTATCAATGGTTCAATAAACCTTCAATATTTCAGTAGAAATTTAGATACGGATAAATCCCAGCACCACGATCGATTATCGCATTTCGACGTCTCGCCTTCGGCTCGTTCAAATAACTTTAATCCGAAGCATTTATCCTTGAAGTGTTTTAATATAAAATATTACTTCATTCCTTGATATTATTACGACTAAATATAGTATCCGGTATTAATTAAATGCAATCCCTAATGATAATAAAGGGTAATAAATAAATTCAACATAACAAATAACCTAACCGTTTTATTATTAAAATCAGTATAATAGAAAAAAATCGTGCCCATATGTTGAAAATTATCTTGACATAATATCTGCAAAGATTGTTTATTTTACACACTTATGAATACGAAAAACTTTACCACTTCAATCAATTAGAAGTTGTATTAGTTTCCGTTGTGCGACGACAATGAGGAAATTTACTGAAGACTATTCAATTGATTATTATTCCGATAGTCCTTGCTATAAGTGCATGGTTTTCACAAAATATTTTTTTTTATTAACGACATGGCAATTTGCACTCTG
This sequence comes from Apotomis capreana, assembly GCA_947623375.1. Classification (NCBI taxonomy): domain Eukaryota; kingdom Metazoa; phylum Arthropoda; class Insecta; order Lepidoptera; family Tortricidae; genus Apotomis; species Apotomis capreana. Next base: position 2,309,336 of record OX392525.1, read on the forward strand.
CCTTAAAACAAATCTATTATGTAGTTATTGAGTGTTCCCTAACCCCCCAACATATGGACAAGTTCTTATCATTATACTGATTTGTACATATTCGAAAATATTATTTCAAAATTAATTCCTTTTTCGACATTAAACTAAATCATTATTTAGGCGAATGCCCCTGAAATAATATTATCAAACAGTTCCTGTATTCACAATGAGTAAACATTATAGTTATATTCACAGTAAGTTAAATTACAATAACAATTACAAAATCACTTTTGACGCACTGGTCTACACACGACCGGACAGAAGACAGATCTTTGCTCGAAGCGCTACGCTCGAGATTCTTTAGAATTCCTCGCTTCCCTCTAAATTCAGATTCCTATTTATGCGTCTAGCATAACTGACCATAATTACGCAGAAAGCGTAGATTTTTGTGAAAGTGACTTAAGTCCTAGATTTTATTCCTTTTAAAAATATTTTTTTTCGTATTATGACATATATATTGATAATTTCAACCAACTTTTTGAAGTTAATAATACTTTTCCCCGAGTTCTAGGTAGTAACATAGCTATTTCATGCTTTCATTGCGTGCAGTCGAAAATAAGTTGAAAAAACTAATTTTCCGCGTGAATATTGTCAATTTCGAGTAGTATTTGAAACAAAAATTATCAATGATAAATTCAAACTGTAGGTTTCAAATATATACCAATAAATCCCAATAGCCCTGTTCTTGGTAGTAACATCAATAATATGTTAAGAAACATGTTTGATCATAGAGATTAATGTATAAAACAATCAGCATTTTAAAAGGAATAAGGCCTCATAATCAAACGAATGAGTTTAGTCGCATTTTGCATTGAAAAAAAAAAAAACGGTCGCTTTCTGCATAAATGGTCAACTGTGACACGCGATCGCGCGACAAACTACCTGTCACTTTCCTTTCAATACCGTGCGAGAAAGACAGGAGACGTTATGTCGTGCGACAAGCGAAGTCACAGCAAAATATGCTAGTCCCATTGGTATCAATACCCTTACCATGTTAACGTGACCGCACTCGCCAGCGGTCACTTTGTACAACTACAATCCATACTAATATTATAAATGCGAAAGTGTGTCTGTCTGTCTGTCTGTTACCTCTTCACGCACCGCTGAACCAAATAAGATGAAAAAAAAAAATGGTATGGAGATAGTTTGAGACCCGGGAAACCGCTGAACCGACTTAGATTAAATTTGGTATGGATTAAGTTTGAGACTCGAGAAAGGACATAGGATACTTTTCATCCCGAATAAATTTAGTGTTCCCGTGGGATGAGCGGGTAACACCGCGGGGCACAGCTAGTTCTCCATACAAACCTTTTTCGTACGCAGCGAGTACGGTTACTGTAAACTCATGCTAATGGCACAATAAATTGTTTCGGAGTATTCTGAATGAGATTCTATAGAATCGTTTTCTTTGTATTCATTCAAAATCATAGTTTGTTGTAAACCGTATCGTCTATCAATACATGCTACAACAAAACTAAATTGTAACACTTTACACTCTCACAGTTTGTACAGATAATTAAAACTTATTGAACCGAAAAACACCCTAACAAAAAATAATAATTAGGAATTGCTGTGAAGAAGAATTTAAATCGGGAAGATGGTTTTAATTTAACGCCAACTAGGGGACCAGTGATCCAAAAGTTGAAACTAGATATATCTTCGCACGTTGTGTGTTGTGTACTGGTAAGAAATATTGACAAATGGTAGTCGAACTTTTATCTTCCTTCGACCTCTGGTTATAAATTCACACCGAATCAATATCTCTTTCTAACTAATCTTAGAGAATGAGGAAGATTAATATCGAACCCAAAATAAAACATGGCGGATTTACGGTAGCGAGTATCGTTTAAGTAACGTGACAATGTCGGCACCATGGGATTCAAATTTGACAGGTTCACCTCGAAACTATCGAAAATTACGCTCGCGACTGCAGTTAAAACTCTCACTGCCAAATCGAAGCGTGAAACCATATTAGATTTTTTGTTTTATGGTATTTTTCATTTATTAGTGATCAAAATAATGTCTGCAAGACATTTTTAGAGTAGAATATGTCAGCGTTTGGGTAAGCGCAACGACGCCATGTCTTTTGGCCAATATTATTCTTACTCAGCCTTGTCAATATAGTTAGAAAGAGACGGATTTGTTTGGTGTGAAGCTAGGTGTATTTGCGTGACGTATTTACTACACGAACTTTCGAACCCGAGTTAACGTTAGAGAGCTCATACAACTTAGGGCTTGGGCACAAATCACGTGAGGTTTTTTCGGCTACTTTTTGGACCCCCTTCGCCCCTGGTGATATTTGGTGAGGTTCTTTGCTAACCCCCCCCCTCACCCTCACTACCTCACGTGTATTTTTTTTTCGCCAAAATTTCTTAAAATAGACTCGCTATTTTGAGGTATTTAACAAGTCAAGACTTATTTTTAGCAAAACCGAGAAAAAAATATCGGCTTTTTCTTAGTTCGTTCACTGTAGAAAAAATACACGTGAGGTCTCCTTATACCCCCCCTCCCCAACGTGATATTTCGTGATTTTTTCGTGACCCCCCCCTCCCCCCTATGGAACCTCACGTGATTTGTGCACAAGCCCTTATGGTGCCGACCACTTCTGGTAGTTCTATAAGCATCCGCTAGAGGCACTGCACAAGTTCTCCATACAATTCCGTTACGCAGTCGCATACCAATACGGTATTTGTAAACTCACGGTAGAGGTACAGTACGTCTGAGACCACGGCACGTGAAACTGTGTCGAGACGTCAGGCAATGATGGTAAATCAAATAAGTTTCTGTCAAAAATGACATTTTAGTGACAAGCTTTTATAGCCGACTGTACTTTTCTTTGGATATCCATCAAATGCTCACTGAGACGATTCTAAAGAGCCCAAGCTCGGTAGGATTGCTTTTTCTATTATAGAGTTCCTATGGCCACCTTCCGGCCCCATCATCCGATCAGCCCCATGGTACCATATTATTGTATTGTCATCAAAGTTAAGTAAGTATGCAAAATTTCAGCTCAATCGGTTGACGATATCTGCTTCAAAATTGAGTTGCAAGATTTCACCCGAACAAACATACTTTAAACATACCATGCAAGCTAAATAAAAGCTTGTAAAATATCGCGGTTCAATAAGTTTTAATTAAACCTTTGTTCACAGTTAGTTAGCAATGTTTAAACAACCTTATTATAACAGTTGCGGTGTCCCGCGGCCGGTCAGCCGCCGTGCTGGCTCGAGTGTTTCTGCTCGAATATCGCCGCCATGTCGCGGATGTTGTACGATGGGGACATCTTCTCTTTCCTGTCAAAAGTATTCAAGGTTAATAATTATAAAAACTGTTTAAACTCACCTCCTTCCTGACAATTTTAACAATACAATACAATACAACAATACTTTATTGCACACCAATAAAAGCTTACAAATGGAAACAAGATCAATACAATTTATAAATAACGTTTAACGTGAGTTTAAACCGTTTTTATAATTATTAAAGATGTGTCACGATAATTTTAATAGTATTCAGGGTTCATATATGGAAAACACTGAAGAAGCCATGATTGGACACGGCAATCTGTAATAAATATATTTTTTCACTTCTACCGAAAGTACGTCATTAATTCATGATAGATTCGCGAAGCGGGGCTAAGGTGGTCGTTTTGGCCCTAGGGTATAAATGGAAACCATATAATAATTGCTAGCAAAATTACAAAAATACTTGTTACATACTAGATACGGATAATTAATACTAAACCGATCTAACCAAATCTGCCATAATTTCTGATCGTCTGGCAGCCCTTTATATAAAAATGGAAAACCGCCTAAAAAAAACATTAATCTTAACAATTGTCTATGCCCCCTTGTCATAGTTTTAAAAATCCGTGAGTTTTGAGCATGAGTCACCATTTCAATTATCAAATATTATCTCTCAAAGTGAAAAGTTTACCACGGGGCTTAAAAGTCATTATGACACTCAGATATATTTTACCTAGCTCACTGCGTTTGCTCGTCCAAATCACTTCGTGTCATAACGGCTTATTTTAGCTCCCTGTCAAACAATCGACTTTATTTTTAAAAGGGCCATTAAATTCATATTCATATTTTTTATAGCGTAAAGAAAATAAAAGGTAAATTTAACCTGCATTTCTAAAACCTGTATAGCTAATAGTGAGTGGCGCAAAAGGAGGGAGGCCTTTGCCCAGCGTGGGTATATCGAGGATCCTAGGGCGGCCCTTTTGGCCTACATAGTAGAGTAACAGTTTTTTTCTAGGTGTGGGGTCCCCTAGTCGATGGGGGGAGGCAGTTGCCTACACTGTCTAATGTCTGATGATACACTAAACAAAAAAATGTTAAGAGGCCTTATTCATTTTAATTTTTTTTTCATATTATGACGAATATATTCATCATTTCAACAAACTTTTTGAAGTGAATAATACTTTTTCCCGAGTTCTAGGTAGTAACGTAGCTATTTCATGCTTTCATTGCGTGCAGTCGAAAATAAGTTGAAAAAAAAACGAATTTTCCACGTGAATTTTGTCAATTTCGAGTAGTTTTTCGAACAAAAATTATCAATGAAAAATTCAAACTGTAGGTTTCAAATATATACCAATAAATCCCAATAGCCCTGTTCTAGGTAGTAACATGAATAATATGTTAAGAAGCATGTTTGATCATAGAGAAAAATGTCTAAACAATCAGCATATTGAAAGGAATAAGGCCTCTTAAAATCTTGCAAAACAAAGGTATGTTTAACATACCTCTCAAAATGGCGGGTCGCGCTGCCCTCTCCCTCTGGACTGGTGGCCGGGATGGTGTCCAGCTGCTGACTACTCCTCGCCAGAGAAAACCTCATCCTCTGCCCCAGGTCCACCGTGTTTCTCCTCTCGAACTTGGGACTTTCCACCTCTTCCTTTTTGACCTTCACTCGCGTCAGCTGTTCAGGGTTACTCCTGAACGATTGCGAACTGTACTTCTCCCTTAGGAAGTTCCGGCGTTCCTCTTTGTATTTCTCTATCCGCTCCCTGCTTAGTTTCTTCTCTGTATCGAAACCTATTAGATTTTTGATGTCTTTTTTTGTGTCGAATCTCTGTATTAGTGAGATTTTGTTCTCTGTCGTCGGTGTGGTTATTTGTTTATCGTTTTCCTCCATGTTTAGATTCAGGTTTAGATCGGGAAGGAATTTGCTTTGTTTTTTAACATCTTTCACTTCCAAGCTTTTTCTTCTGTCCACGTAACTCTTTTCGCTTCCGAACTCTTTGACAAACGCGTTTTCATCTAGCGATCTAGCGTTGGATGAGTTTTTGGATAATTTGTAACATTTAGGCGACACGGGTGCTGGCGTTTCTTCTTTTTCAGGGTATTTGACTTCGGCTTTGAATTTCTCGAAAAACGGCCCCTTCTGTTCCGTCGGGCTTTCAAATCTATTCGCCAACTCCCTCACATTCAAACTCTCTTTAGGTTTGATTATATTTCCATTCTCTTGTGCGCTTTTGAGATCGACATTCTCGTACTGTCTCGCTCCAAACGCCATATTCTCATAATGCGTCTCTTTCGGAGGGGACTCTAGTATCATAGCGTTGACTTCTTCTATACTCTTCTTGAAAAACTTAACTTGACTATAAACATCAGTATTATCCACATCGGAATCTGTAGGTGTTTCTAGAATGATTAGATCCTCGTTAAAACTGTTAGGTTGGCAGGCTTGTTGCGTAGGCAAGCTCGCATCCGTTTCCGGCACAGTAGCCTCTTCGACTATAGACAAATTCTTCTCTAAATCTATATCTTCATACACAGAGTCCCTGTCATTAGTTGGAGTGTCATTCTCAATAGGTTCATAGTCTGGAGACTTCTTAGTAGGCGATCTAAATGTGATACTTATAGTGCTTTTTAATGGGCTTTTCAAAGGGCTTCCTGGGGAGCTTTTTGAACTAGAAGACTGTAGATTTATATAATTAGGTCTCCCAAAGCTGTAGCACTCGTAAAGCTCCTCAGGTTTCGGGCTCACATTGCTGTAACTAGAGGAACTCTCGTGAGACGACGTCATGATTTTCATGTCACAATTCTCGTACGGAACTTCTTTCTTTTTATCAGTTCCTTCTGAATTTGAAGATGTAGATACAGCAGATAACCTGTTAAGGTTATGGTAGCTAATGTTAGTGGAATTAGCGGGACTGGTCTCTAAACTATCTCTTAAAGTGTCAGTATAATCCTCAACTTTGATGTTCTCATAATCGGCAGCCTTCAATTCGCACTTCAGACATTTCTCCTCGTCGCAATTGTCGCAATTGTTGATTTTGATCGTGCGTTTGTTCGTCTCGCTGACTTCTGAGTCGCTCTCCAGAGGATCATACAAGGGAGTGACAGGAGTTATTGGGGTCGAGTTTAAAGTGCTAGTGGTTAGGTTACTTATTGAGTTTTCTACGGGCCAGTCTATTTTGATGAGGGTCGAGCCGTCTTTGCCGTGCCAGCTGAGACGGGAAACGGTGACGTCATCAGAGACGATAGGTTGGTGGAGGTTGCTGTATCGCGCGGATTTGACCTTTTTGGGCGAAGTGCGCTCTCTGTGAAGGTTAATAAATAAATAAATATCGGACAACCTCACACAAATCAATGTAGTCCCATAGTAAGCTCTAGAAGGCTTTTGTTATGGACACTAGACGATAAACATACTACATACTTTTATGAAATGAAATGAAATGAAATGAAATTATTTATTCAGTAAGTAGGCCACAAGGGCACTTTTACAAGTCAGATTGTGAATCTACCGGCATTTCGCAAGAGGAGACCGCTGTTGAGAAGAAAGCCGAAAGAAACTCAACAGTAAGTAATTTTTTTCGTAAATAATACTTAGAACAATTACATTAAATTAGTGTTATAACTAATTATTACATGCGTACACGTATAGGAGATATATAGATACTCCAAATCAATGTTAGGTGGGAATATTAAAATAAAAATTTAACGATCAATTTAAAAATTACATACAAATAACATCCATGACCTAGGCACTAACATTCGAGTTCATCACACAAATATTTGCCCTTGCCGGGATTCGAACCCAGGACCGTCGGCTCAGTAGGCATTTGCTTAACCACTGCGCCAACCGCGTCGTCAAAAGGTTAATGAAGCGGAAAAGGGTTAAAACATTGATGAGTAATTTTGAGCGGATCGGTTCAAGATGTATGTTTGAAAATTGGGATGACGGGACAAATACGGTATGATGACAGCTCAAATCGGCTACCCTTTATGAAACGTCAAAAACGATCTGTTAGTATGAAGTTTATATGAAGATACCGGCTTGTGACGTCATAAAAACCAGTAGTCAAAACACGTCTTCTTAGTTTTTCGTCCAATTAAAAATAGTATAATTTCCAAAAGTTAGTGCTAGTTTACTTGGTTCTGTGTATTCTGGAATGAGTGTTTACTGGCTTGATGATACATTATATTTTCAAATACCGTATTCTCTTCCCCCACTGTTTCTCTTACCCAAAATGCTTTCTTGTCCGGAGGCTTAAATTGCAAAAAAAAATACATCATGTTTTACCTCAATTTGACGCTTCCGGTAGAATTCTGGAAGTCGGAGCTGGCGGTGGGACTGTCGCGGTCTTTGCATAGTCTGCCAACAAATAAAATTAAGGTACAATTTTTGGAACACCATTAAATTATACATTTTTCTCAAACATGCAATGAAATATCATCCTTAACGTACGTTATAACAGGTTTCGATGTGTCACGTTTCGGGCGAAACAATTCGAGAGAACCGTAAAGGAATTTCATATAAAATTGAAGGCCTAGGCCGGGAAGTATTTTTTTTTTAAATGGCGTCTGTTCATGAACGGGCTGAACAGCTGAATTATGTTTTTTTGAGTGGTTTATTTTTTATTTTATTGCATATGTTTGAGAAAAGCACTATACATGCCTTAGCCGTGAAAAGGGCTTGCCGATGTCTGCAGTAATGTTTTTTTTGTCTGGACTATTGTTCGATAGTCCTTGCTCTAAGGATCTACAAATTGCTGGTAATTAATTTTTCTCGCTGTTCGTGATGACAGACGCCATGTTTAAAAAACAATTGCTTCCGAATTTTGTATGAAATTCCTTTACAGTTCTCTCGAGTGGTTCCGCCCGAAACGTGACACTTCAAAGCCTGTTATAACCAGGGATCGGAAATTCGGACAGACACTTGCCTAAAGTTGACAAAATCCCATTGCTATCTCACTCATACGTCAAACAAAGCTGCCTATATTTACAATCAGTTTAGGTAAATATAAATAAATAAATAAATAAATATTAAGGGACAATCATACACAAATCGACCTAGTCCCAAACTAAGCAAAGCTTGTACTATGGGTACTAGACGACGATATACATAATATATAAATAAATACATATAAAGATAACATCCATGACCCAAGAACAAATATTTTGCACAAATATTTGCCCCGGCCGGGATTCGAACCCGGGACCGCCGACTCAGTAAGCAGGTGTCTACCAACCGAGCCAAACGCGTCGTCAAATATCTACTCGAATTCCCGAGACCTGGTTATAGCGTACGTTATGACGACATTTCGTTGCATGTTTGAGAAAAACATTGTATATACATTGGAGGAAAGTAGCTCCGAGGTAGGGGTGCCATCCGTCTGGGTTTCCCCGGATTTGGCCTAGTTTGGAGGATTTTCAAAAAGTGTCCTGGGAAAACCCGGACACTTGTTATGTGAATGAAAAATAAAGCTATTATTTTTATTAACATTATTTTCGGCCACGTCCGGGGGAAAAAAACGATTAACGCCAAATGTCCGAGTTTTTAAGTCTCTGTCCGGGTTCGGCGAATTTAGAGACGGCAGCCCTACTCGCTCGGCTCGGGTTCCGTACCGCTTGGCGAGGTTGTCGTGTCGCGCGGAGTGGCGCTTCTCTGCGGGCTTGCCGCGCGGCGAGTCGCCGTCGATGTAGCCGATCGTAGCCAGCTGCTCCTCCAGGGCACTGCGTTTCCTGTCACATACAAATTGTGCCATTGAAACAACTAAACACACATTAAAAAATACGCGGAACCAAATAAACTATCACCACAAAACAGATAGATACAGAAATCAATCTACATACAAGCGCGCTCGAGCAAACGCACACACAGACATTGCTCACGGACACGTCAAGCGGATGGCACTCGCGCTCGCACTGGTCCGAACTGGTCCGAGATATCGTGTCCGTGAGCAATGTCTATGTGTGCGTTCGCTCGAGCGCGCGCGTATGTAGATTGATTTCTGTACCTATCTGTTTTGTCCTATCACTAACTAGTGATATAATGAAGATATACAATGATTAAGTTAGTGTTTTATGACAATTCTGAAAAGTTTCAGGTTACAGAGAAAAATAGATTTATGGCAAGTTATATATTATGGCATATGAAATTCGGGCAAACGATAGAGAAGCTATAAAGAGCTTATCTTCTCAGCTATTTAAATTCGTTTTTATACTCGCGTACGAGGGTTGCCTTTTATATCTTGGGAATAGAAATAAAAAACAATTATTTCGCAATAAAAAAGTTTTTATTGCTTTTCAAAGTACTCTCCTCTCAAGTCTACGCATTTTTTCATCCGGTTGAACCAATTCTCAAAGCAGTTCAACCACTCTGATTGGGAAACCTCCAAAACGTGCATTTTGAACGCATCAACCGCTGCTTCAGGGGTCAAAATCGTTGCCCTCGTAGTTTGTTCTTGATATGAGGGAATAAAAAGAAATCGTTAGGGGCCAAGTCTTGACTGTACGGGGGATGGCCCAATAAATCGACGTTTTGAGTGTCCAAAAACTTGGAAGTTAATGCAGACTTATGAGGACTCGCGTTATCGTTGTGGAGTATAATCCGTTTACGGCGGTTGGTTTCTCTGACTTTTTCAATGACCTCTGGCAAACAAATGGTCGTGTACCAGTCAGAATTGACCATTCTACGTTTTTCTAAAGGAACGGTCGCAATGTGCCCAGTTTTACTAAAGAAACAGGCAACCATTTGTTTCGAAACGCTTCGTGCACGAATAACTTTAGTGGGATTCGGTTCATTTTGAAAGACCCATACAGTGGACTGCTGTTTGGTTTCGGGTTCATATGCGTAGATCCACGATTCGTCACCTGTCACAATATCATACACATGTTTTGAAGCCCCGCTATTGTATTTTGTAAGCATTTCGTTACACCAATCTACACGAGCCTCTTTTTGAGTACCTGTCAAATTATGTGGAATCCATCGCGAACAAATCTTTTTGACTGCTAAACATTCGTTCAATATGGTGTGTACGCTGGTCCCACTAATGCCCAAGGACGCCTCTATCTCCCGATAGGTCACGTGACGGTCTTACAGAATTAATTCACGCACAGCTTCAATGTTTTTCTGAACAACCACAGATTTTGGACGACCTTCGCGAAATTCATCCACAAGCGAGCAACGGCCACGATTAAATTCCGCAAACCATCGATAAACACTCGTTCTCGACGGTGCTTCATCACCAAATGTAAAATTAAGTTCATCAACGCACTGTTGTTGACTTAAGCCGCGTTTAAAATTGTAAAAAAATATCGCATGAAAATGTTCACGGCTCAGTTCCATGACTGTCAGCTACGATTATTTTTCAACTGACAGAAAAAAACAAAATGCGATCGCGCGAAAACTTTTTTAAGGTTATATTGCCGCCAAAAGGTTCAAATTATACTACAGAAATGTCACTTGACAGATGGCAGCACTGGTTTAGTCAAATCCCAAAATATAAAAGGCAACCCTCGTACTCTAATCTGTCAATTATAATATCACAGACAAAATCACAACAACGCACTTTTTAAACCTGTACCAAAATTCTATATGTTTACAATGAAGCGAAAATTTAAAAAAAATAATGGTTCAGACAGGATCGAACCTGCGTTTCCAACGCTTCATTGTAAACATTTGGTTTACGTTAGCAGACGTTACTGCTTTAATAAAAATAACAAAATTCTATACTCTATAGTACCCGCTACAAAACTAATATTCATAAAATATCTCTACTAGACTCAAACAAATTCAAAAATAGAATTTAATAAAAAAAAACACACTACTGTTCCCTGGTTGGTTGAAATAACTTGTCAAAAAATTTTACCAAACAGGAGGCATTCGCCATAACCATCACGATCATGTTATTTTAAATAGGCGACTTAGTTGACCGAAAAAGGTTACATCAAAAATAAAAATTCATAGAGGGGAATGAAGATTAAAGTAAAAAAAAAATTCTGCGTTTTGCTCGTATAAAAAGTATTGTATGCAATAGTTACACAATTAGGTCTTAAAATCTCGTACCGTACTAAGACCACTCGGCAAGCCTTGTGGCCTAAACGCGGTACTCGACTTTAAGAACCTTCATTGTGCAACGATTGCATAAAATACTATTTCAGCTTCTACAGCGACTTGTAGATATTGTCACGGATTTGAATCTATATAGAAGACGGAAATCCCGACTTCCGCGTGGAGCCGAAAGTGCGGAGTTTGATTTATTTATTCAATTCACAGTACATATTGCATTTGAAATACAACCTATAACTACAAATTCACATTAAATTAAATAAAAACAATGGGTACCTAACTAATTATATGTCGCGGTCAAAAGTGTGAACTGGTCAAAAGGACTTTTAACCGACAAAAACAGGCAAAACTGCTTTTGACTGAGCGTGTTGTTAAAAGTAGTTTTGCCTGAAAATCATTGGTTAATAGTACTTTTGACTGTTACTATCAGTCAAAAGTACTTTTGACCGCAGGCACTCGACAAAAGCACTTTTGACTAATTCAGAGCAGATTCGACTCGGCCAGGTTAGGTTAGGTTAGGTTAGTTTTTTTTATATCCCTAAAAAAACGCTCCTTTTGTTCAGTCAAAAGTACTATTAACCAATGATTTTCAGGCAAAACTACTTTTGACCAACACACTCAGTCAAAAGCAGTTTAGCCTGTTTTTGTCGGTTAAAAGTCCTTTTGACCAGTTCACACTTTTGACTGCAACATATACAACGTCAATCACTTCATAGTATAAAACAAAGTCGCTTCTGCCTGTCTGTCCCTATGTATGCTTACATCTTCAAAACTACGCAACGGATTATGATGAGCTTTTTTTAATAGAGTGATTCAAGAGGAAGGTTTATATGGACAGAATTGCACCCGTGCAAAATAGGGGCAGGTCGCTAGTCAATTTATGAAATACTAATAGTAGATTGTACAATAAGTGCATAAAACGCACCATTTTACACGAGACGTTTATCCATCCGAGCAAGCTTGCGAGCGAGGATGAATATAAAGTCAAGTGTAAAATGCGTTTTATGGACAAGTTGCACACTCTACTTTTCACTTCGATTGCGAGGAAATGAAACTGCATCATGTAAAAATTTACTTCAAAACAAGTTTTATTAAAATTTAAAGTTACATTAGAGCAATGAGATTAATATATGGTGTTATATCGATTTACTAAAATAAAAAATAAATTTAAAAAGTAATAATATAGTAAATAAAAATTACAAGTTTATTTCAAGAAGTTTTATTGTGTACTTTGGCTGTTGGTATCTTTTCCTTGGTCTTAGAATACTAACGAAAAGAAATAAAATAAAGAGTTTATTCTATTTCAGTTTTTTTTTATCTGTTAATTAAGAAACTTTTGTCGTTGTTATTATTATGTCAGCTAAGTTTTAAGCTGTTCGTGTGGCTGTTGGACCGATCGCCTTGGTCTTCGACGACTTTACTTTATGCTCTAGAGCATAAAAAGCGACTTTATGTCGCCTACGCACGGCATAAAGTCGAACTTTTAGAGCATCCTCCTCCTAGCCTTTGTCCCATTTTTTGAGAATGAATTCTCAACGGGGTCGGCTACCTAAATCCCAAGATGTGGCGTAGGCACTAGTTTTTACGCAAACGACTGCCATCTGACCTTCCAACCCAGAGGGGAAACTAGGCCTTATTGGGCTTAGGTGGTTTTCCTCACGATGTTTTCCTTCACCGAAAAGCGAGTGTTCTGAAATAAGTGAAAAAGTAATTACGGCACGGAACAGATAAGCTAGCACACGTACCTCTCGGCCAGTTCGTTGGCGGCCTCTATGTCCACCCTGAGGTTCCGTCGCGGGCTGGGGTCCACGCTGCCCGGCCCCGACTCCGCCGGCGTCGAGCACAGCGACGAGTCCTGACGACAAACAACAATAGCCGTATGGAAATACTTAACCCTTTGACCGCCAAAGACGGCAAAACACGTCATCGGGAATTCGTGCCACTGACGCCAACGACGCCTATTGACGTCAAAAATTTCAATGGTCAAAAACATGCTAATTCAAACCACTATCTGTGTTTTTCAATCTCTGTTGGTTTTGGAGCACTTTTTTTTTTGGTTTGGCGTCAGTGGCACGGTGAATTGTTTTGCCGCTCGGCGCTCAAAGGGTTAAGGATTCTGTAAGCATTTTTTATTTTGCTAAATATTGGCCTAATGTGCAGTTCTCATTTTTACTCTGGAAGATCCCTGTAACCATAATGACGGCAAAAAGCGGACACGAGTCCTGAGAACAAACAACAATAGGCGTATGGAAATACTTAAACGGGTTTACTCACGCCGTAGAAGTATATAGCTCGACATGTTTCGAATCGGTACGCGATTCATCATCAGGAGAGCCGCGTGTTGACAATTTTTTTTTGAGTATTGGTACCCATAACCTATAATGGCGTCAGATGAAGGTGGCCATTTATATGGAGCGCTCTATAAGAATGTTGAATCCATACTAATATTATAAATGCGAAAGTGTGTCTGTCTGTCTGTTACCTCTTTACGCTTAAACCGCTGAATCGATTTTGATGAAATTTGACAAAGAGATAGTTTAAGATCCGAGGAAGGCCATAGGATAGTTTTCATTCTGGAAATTATACCTAAAAAGATTGAAAAGTGAGTGAACATTTTTTTTGGGGTGCGGTGGCCCTGTAGGAAATGTAATTATTAGACCAAAAGCACAATTGCTCTTACATTTGCTTAGGCGCTTTTAATAATCCCTTTTATAAAGTTCCACGCGTACGTAGTCGCGGGCAAAAGCTAGTAATATATAATGTACTATCTGTAAATGTACCTATGAAAGCAATAAATGAACACAAACTTTGACGATCATTTCTGACTTTTAGACCAGTCTAAGTGTATTTCGTCCCATATAGACATTTGATCCCAATAAAAAATAGAATCGATTGACATCTTCAAAAACAATTTCCAGTCATGCCTATTATTCTTAAAAATAGTTTCATTATATATTGACGACGCGTTTGGCTCGGTTTGTAGACACCTTCTTACTGAGTCGACGGTCCCGGGTTCGAATCCCGGCCGGGGCAAATATTTGTGCAAATATTTGTTCTTGGGTCATGGATGTTATCTATATATGTATTTATTATATATTATGTATATCGTCGTCTAGTACCCATAGTACAAGCTTTGCTTAGTTTGGGACTAGGTCGATTTATGTATGATTGTCCCTTAATATAATTAATATAATTTGCTTAGGCGCTTTTAATAATCCCTTTTATCAAGTTCCAGGCGTACGTAGTCGCGGGCAAAAGCTAGTAAACTCATAAACTTTGACGGTCATTTCTGACTTTTAGAGCAGTCTAAATGTAGTTCGTCCCATATAGACATTTGATCCCAATAAAAAACAGAATCGATTGACATCCCCAAAAACAATTTTCCGTCATGCCTCCTCCTAGCCTTTGTCCCATTTTTTGAGAATGAATTCTCAATCGGGGTCGGCTACCTAAATCCCAAGATGTGGCGTAGGCACTAGTTTTTACGCAAGCGACTGCCATCTGACCTTCCAACCCAGAGGGGAAACTAGGCCTTATTGGGCTTAGGTGGTTTCCTCACGATGTTTTCCTTCACCGAAAAGCGAGTGGTAAATATCAATTCCGTACATGAGTTCCGAAAAACTCATTGGTACGGGCCGGGTTCGAACCCGCGACCTGCGGATTGAAAGTCGCATGCCCTAACCACTAGGCTACCACCGCTTCCCGTCATGCCTATTATTCCTGAAAATAATTTCATTATATATGTACCTGTGCCTGCACGCATAAATGCGTGTCGTCCTCCTCACTGAACATGTGTCTGTCTCGCTCCTGCGGGGACAGTCGCAGCCTCATATCCGCCAGTTCCGCTTGCCACGGCTCGAAGTAGGAGTCGCAGGATGATGACCTGAAACAAAAAATAGATATCGTAAAAATTGGTGGTAATATAGTCCAATTCATATAACAGGACCCGATTTCACTGGAGACTAGACACTGCGAACAATATTGTGTATCATTTGTTGACTGATAGTGTAGGGGCCAGTTAGCCCATACACTTGCTTGATGTGGTTGAGTGCGTTGAGAGAGTGAAGAGGTTGAGCTCACGTTATACTTGTTTATTGTATGTTAAATGGTTACAAATTAAGTTGACTAATTAGCCGTTCCTTCAATTGATGTTTATCGTATGCAAGTTAGGTACGCACTGTCGTTAACTTAGTTATAATATTTTAGTATGGCTCGGCCTAAAGTAGGTCGCAGCGTGAGCGGAAAAATGTACAGTAGTGAGACTGTACAGATAGCTTTATAACTTACTGCTTTTGCGAGATTTGGTACGAGATTATCTTATCTTTTGTTCCATTGTTACCGCCTGATTACGTTTTCATGTAGAATCGGGCTTTGGTTTATGAAATAAACTACATATACTTTATTGTAGACGGTCTGTGCGTCAGCAATACTTCAAAAGAAAAGTCTCTTCAACGCGTTCAAAAATTTGTCATTAATAATGTGCAAGTGTTGAATACCGACGACCTGGTTAGGATCGCGGGTAGAAATTGGATGGCGGTCGTTGTGTGTGTTGGTGGTTTGTCTAAAGTTCCTTGCCCTGTGTGTGTGTGTTGGTGGTTTGTCTAAAGTTCCTTGCCCTGTGTGTGTGTTGGTGGTTAGTGTAAAGTTCCTTGCCTTGTGTGTGTGTTGGTGGTTAGTGTAAAGTTCCTTGCCCTGTGTGTGTGTGTTGGTGGTTTGTCTAAAGTTCCTTGCCCTGTGTGTGTGTGTTGGTGGTTTGTCTAAAGTTCCTTGCCCTGTGTGTGTGTGTGTTGGTGGTTTGTCTAAAGTTCCTTGCCTTGTGTGTGTTGTTTGTTTGTTTGTTTGTTTGAGTCCTTTACATGGGCTTTGTTAGGGCATAGCAATATCTTAAAAATTAGACTTAAACTAGGATTACGTGCATTAACACACTTAATGATGGATCACCAAATACAAATTTAACAAAATTAAATTAGTTGTTGGTGGTTTCTCTAAAGTTCCTTGCCTTGTGTGTGTTGGTGCTTTGTCTATAGTCCCTCGCCTTGTGTATTTATTGGTGGTTTGTCTATAGTCCCTTGCCTTGTGTATTTATTGGTGGTTTGTCTATAGTCCCTCGCCTTGTGTATTTATTGGTGGTTTGTCTATAGTCCCTTGCCTTGTGTATTTATTGGTGGTTTGTCTATAGTCCCTCGCCTTGTGTATTTATTGGTGGTTTGTCTATAGTCCCTCGCCTTGTGTATTTATTGGTGGTTTGTCTATAGTCCCTTGCCTTGTGTATTTATTGGTGGTTTATCTAAAGTTCCTCGCCTTGTGTGTGTGTTGGTGCATGGTTTGTCTAAAGTTCCTTGCCTTCTGTGTGTGTTGGTAGTTCGTCTAAAGTTCCTTGCCTTATGTGTGTGTGATTTACTTGTAGTAAAGCATACCTCGTGTGATGTTTGAGCGGCTTCATGCTTCTCTCGGCCAGCGGCGCGACCGTGTCGCTGTCGGACGCGAGCGACTCGCACGACTTCACCGGCCGCAAGCCGCCCGGGTTCATCGGGATGTCCTGCGAACACTGGAAATGTAACAATAAGGTGTAAACTGATGTTGAATTATGTAAAAATCTCAATATGGCATGAAAAAAAAATTGGGCAAGTGCGAGCCCGACTTGCGCATGAAGGGTTCCGTACTTATACATATATATAATCTATAAAAAGTTTGTTGTATGGGAGCCCCCCTTAAATATTTATTTTATTTTATTTTTAGTATTTGTTGTTATAGCGGCAATAGAAATACATCATCTGTGAAAATTTCAACTGTCTAGCTATCACCGTTGTTGAGATACAGCCTGGTGACAGACGGACGGACGGACAGCGAAGTCTCAGTAATAGGGTCACGTTTTTACCCTTTGGGTACGGAACCCTAAAAACAAACGAAAATTAAAAGGGCGCGAGGAACCGCCGCGCTTGTACGTGGCACGCTTGCCGCCCCGCGCTTGAGCCAGGACCAAAGCCGTGGCCTGGCCTTAAGAGGGCGCCGAGCGTTTGCGACTGAACCATAGAGCGCGGGAAAAATGTATGGAGAATTAAAAGCACTTTTTGATAAATCTGGACCTTTAATACCAAACAATAATTGAAATATTTGATGCGGACAAATTGTAATGAAAACTTTCATCTTTTTTTTGAACTGAAAATCAGAATAGATTTCCGTTGCTAAAGTATAAAAAAACACTTAACGCCTGCTTACGATTTTACAATTTTCGTCCAACTTTACTTAGTTCTCTAGGGTAAAATATTAATAATCTTATAATTTTTCCACGGAGAAGTTGTTAACGCATTCTTCGAAATGCTAAATATATAGTTTAGAAATGGATTAAACAACTAGTATTGACGTTATCTACTTAATGGCAACTGCCTATTTTTTCACATTTCGCTCGGTGCAGTCTTAAGGCTGGCCCGACACAGTCTGAATCCTAATCTGAATTCATAATGTTGGAGTAGTAGGGCCTCGTGCAGGGTCCGTCCGGATTGTTACTACCGTCGTGCCTGCTAACCCACCGCCAAACAGCAATGTAAATGTTCGCATTGTTTCCTAATTTATATGGGGCGCTATACATACCAGGTGCAAACTTAACTTAACCACTTTGGGATGGAAAGTGTTTGTACGGAACCCTCGGTGCGCGAGTCCGACTCGCACTTGGCCGGTTTTTTGAATACCTATCCATAGATACCCACACGTAAATGTTTGATGAAAAAAAAATTTTTGAGTTTCAGTTCTAAGTATGGGGAGCCCCCAATATTTGTTACTATTTTTTTATTTTTGCATCAAAACCTTAATGCGGTTCACAGAATACATCTACCTACCAAGTTTCAACAGTATAGCTCTTATAGTTTCGGAAAAAAATGGCTGTGACATACGGACGGACAGACGGACAGACAGACAGACATGACGAATCTATAAGGGTTCCGTTTTTTGCCATTTGGCTACGGAACCCTAAAAAGGCGTAGTGTGCGCTGGCTCTTAGTGTGTCCTAGGTCACAGAGTAGACTTACTTCGGCAGGCACTGGTACAGGCGGAGAGACAGGAACGGCACGAAGAGAGCCTTTATGTCGCTGTTGTTTGCTGCGCGAGAACAGCCCGCGCCAGCCTGATGGCGATCGCTTCAAACCGCGTTTCGCTCCTGTAACGACATCGTAATAACCTTTACAATGCATGTGCTCGAAAAGAGCGTATTCTAGGCATTCAAACTGTGCGGAAAGTACTACTTTTCCGCACTAGTGCTTTTTACTTTTCAATTTTTTTTTAATTTATAGCCGTATCTGACAGCCTGACACAAAGAGGTTTTATTATTTACAAAAAGTTTGATAAATAAGTCAAATACCGATTATTATCACGTATAAAAGTACAATAAAACCAATATTTCATTAGTTAATTCATTTAACACGTCATTAATTACATTAGATATAAAATTTCATTAATAAACGAACTTTAAATCGTTATTCATTAAATAAATTTGGCTGAATGTACACGCGCTTGTGCCATTTTGGCATAAGACGAATATTAAAAAAATACTTTTGCACATGCGCAGTAGTAGATATGTCGAGCGCGGTTTACAAAATAACTCCGCCATTTTTTATTGATGTCTAGTTTATTTTGAAGTTGTTTTGTGCAAATCTGCTGAAATAAAGGCGAGATAAAGGGACGAATCATGAATTTAAACCCGTAAAATGTTATTGAAGAGGTAACAAATGTGAACGACGGCTTCTTTTAGGATAAATCAAATCAAAATACTTTTTTTCCAATGTAAACAGTCTTTGTGAGTATTAAAGTATTTTCTATTTTCTCGTACATGCATAGTAAAGTTTTGTACGGAACTCGTGTGTAAGATGATTTCCGACTCGTGTTTGTTTAATCACTCGCTCGTACCTCGCTCGTGACTAAAAATCACACTCTTCTGAAATCACCTACCTTCCACACTTGTATCGTAAATAACTATAATTAAACATTTAAATCACCCCGACAAGGCCTCTAGACAGGAAAGCATGTTGGCCTGTTGGGAAAGAGAAACACTGGGGGAGGAGAATTGTGCCTTAAAGATCAGGGAACGAAACCAGTATCTAAAAAAAGTAGTATTTTATTCCGGAACTTGATAGAAATAATTTTCTGTAAAACGACCTAAATTAAAAATGTAACAACCCCCGACACGAGTAGCTCGTCATCATGAGACCCTCATTTAATGACTGATATAGAAAATGCTACTAAAACTGAACATAACTACAGAATTTGGAATTTTCAGCTTCAATAATGGCTGAGATCTTGTGACTTGTTCGAATTAAAGCTGAATATCCTGGAAACGACAGGATCTATTTCCACCAATCATAGCTAAGAACCATTTCGACGGACAATCCTTCAATAAAAAAAAAATCACATTCAAATTGGTCCATCCGTTTGAGAGTTACGACGCCATAGACACATGTCATACTTATAACACCCTCTTTATTCGTAGAAGGTTAAAAATGAACAAACATGAGTGTTGTATTTATTTTATTTCATTGCATGTTTGATTAAAGCACTAAACATGCCTAGCTGTGAAGAGGGCTAGCCCGGCGTCTGACACAGTGTATTAAAAAATAAACATACCTGACAATGGTAGATCCAACACGGTATGATACTGCGGAAGGTTGTCGGGCCCGGAGCCGACCTGTGGAAAAGTATCGAGTTAGATGCTAAATATTCTATGAACGTAAAATTTTTGGAAGACAATTTTTTTCGGTTATCCTTGTTGTAAGGATCTACAAACTATAGCTCTTTCATTTTACTTTACCATGTTTTTTCCAGAATATCTTTATAAATTGACGAGTTGATAGTTCGCAATATTAACCCAACTTAAAACAAAAACTAGTCGGTGGCTGTCAATGTCAAAATTTCAGCGGTTTAACACCGGCATGTGCCAATATTTTAATGGTTTCACACTGACATGTGTCAATATTTCAATGGTTTCACACTGACGTGTGTCAATATTTTAATGGTTTCACACTGACATGTGTTTCGATTGTCTGTTAAAGGATGCGTAAGAATCCTGAGTGTAGAGTTTAATGGCACTATAGCACTTAGTTTCATAGATGACGACATCCTCACCTCGATGTACTTGGGCCTGAGGTGTCCCTCGGGGCGGAGCGCGGTGCCGGCGGCGGCCGCGATCGCGCCGGAAGGCGGAGGCAGCCGCGGACTGGCGACAGTGCTGGTGCACTTCTCGCGACGACGGGCCTCCTCCAAGCTGAAAATAGACACATCCATTGTAAGAAACAAGAAAAAAAACATATATCAATAATTAAAAACAAACCAATCTGATCAGATCGGCCAAAATTTGATCGTCTGGTCTACCATTGGCACAATAGGCTTGGGAGTTGTTCTAATTGTCCCGGACAGTATTTCCCTGGTTCCTGGGTGCCCAGGACTAAAACAACTCACTGTAAAACTTCACTGGATATATTATATTCTCCCAATCTCTACTACATCGCCTTGGTTACTATTTTATAGTGACATTCTTGTAATTTTATCATAGACAAAAAAATTGTATTAAAAAGGTTTTAACCTCTTGTTCTTTTACGAACACTAATCTTACAATTGTTTGTTAGATCAGTTTAACGCTTAAGCCGAGCATAGTTTAAAAAGTCATCGAGCTTTTGGCACTGGAACGTGGTGACGTCACAATTATAATTTTTAAATATAACCAGAGACTTGGTTAAACGCCATTATGACACTCAGATTATATTTGTACTCGCTCGCTTCACTCACTCGTCCAAATAATCGCCTCGTGTAATAATGCCTCATTTTAGCCCCTTGTCAAACAATACACTATTAATTCGTTGATTAGAATAAACATACCTAAGTAACTTTGTAGGTGGGTGGAGAGGCAAACTCTTCGGGCGGCGGCAAGAATCGTGACCCCTCAATTCAACATGTTCCAACTGCTCCTGTAAATATAATAGTATTTATCTATCCAAATATCATAAACCCTCCATGATGCGTTCAAGAACCACCATAAAAATAGACTGTGGGTGGCTGCCTGTTCTGTCACATATCGCCCCACCAGACCTCAGGAGGACATGTGCAGCAGCACGAGAATGGGGAAAAGCGACAACGCAGCAGCTTCCCATCAGGAAAACTTTGGATCATGTGCCCCCCTCGCGATTGCAGTCTCGCAGACCTATCTGGTCCGACTACCGGCTACAGTACCAAGAAGGTTTTATAATCCACAAGGAGTGGACGGGACAGTGGCATGAACAAGGCGGCGCCCCAACTACCGATCCTACCAAAATGCCAGTTGGACTGAAGGAACACCGCAAGATCTGGGTTACTCTAAACCGCATTCGCACAGACGTGGGCCGGTGCAACCACAATCTGCACAAATGGGGAATCTCAGCAACAGCGTCTTGTGACTGCGGAGCGTCAGATCAAACCATCCGCCACATCGTCGAGGAATGCCCTAGAAGACGTTTTGCCGGGGGCATGGGAGGCCTTCTCACACTTTCACCAGGCGCTAGGGAGTGGCTACTTAATTTAGATATTAAATTATAAATTTTCAAATAACATTTTCAGGAATAAATGCCATACGATAATAAATAAATAGACTGTTTCACTAGAACCAATTTCTTATCTGTGAAAATGTTATTATTACTAAATAATAACATCGATTTCGATAATATTATTTATTCAAATTTCGAACATCTTTGAAAAACAAAGAAATTTGATTTGACCTCTATTCTAATATCAGTCGAGATGACGTTTAGTTCGAAATGAATTGTCAATTTGCATCAAATTTGACAAATGTCGCACGTAAGTAAGATATCGAACGATATGATAGTTGGGGCCAACTCTAGTTTGTCTCTGAATTAAAAAAAAAACTATGACAACTGCCAGAAAACTTCATTACCGCCATTACCGGGTAATATTTGTCGTAATGTGCGACTCCTGAATGCATCATGGAGGCCTATGATATGTGGCTAGATAAAGTAGTGTATGTAACTGTACATAATTAGGAATTAAAACACTCGTGTGATGTTATTATGAAACTTGCCTTCGGCGCGTTTCATAAACCCACACTCGTGTTTAATACCCTTCATTATGTACAGTCACATAAACTACTATTTTAATCAATTATAATTTCACAGACAAAATCACAACAACGCACTTTTTAAACCTGTACCAAAATTCTACACTCCGGTACCTGCTACTGAACTTTAATATTCATAAGACATCTCTCGTACTTAACTCGAATGAATTATAAAAAGAGAACATTAGCATATTTGATAAAAAGAAATACGCTACTGTTCCCTGATTGGTTGAAAATACTAGTCAAAAAATTTGCCAATCACGAGGCGCCCGCTGTGACCATCGCGATCATGTCTTTTTTAAAAGGTCAGTTTGAGTCGATCGAAGGTTACATCAAAAATAAAAAACCATAGTGGGGACTACTTGTTAAGACTTTTACCCCGAAATAATGTAGTGTTCCCGTTGGATGAGCGGGTAGCCGCGCGGTGAATAAATAAAAATCCTTGGAAAACAGATTAATAGGTAAGTATTAGTACATTACGTAACAAGGGTGGTAAACGAGGAATTACGAACGAGTGTCTATTAGAAGCCCGAAGCCGAAGGCGAGGGCTTTAGTGACACGAGTTTGGAATTCCTTTACCACCAGAGTCACGTACGACGTTTTTCATCACACTTTGAAGGAAATAAAACAAAAGTAGTAGTAGTCAATTCCAAAATTACTTACCCCCCTAGGGCGTAATATACGACTTACCGCCCTAGGGCGTAATATACGATTTACCGCCCGGTTTTCTAGCATGTAAACCCTTAAAGTGTGATAAAAATTACTTACCGCCCTAGGGCGTAATTAACGACTTACCGCCCGCTTTTCTAGCATTAAGCCCTTGTTGACAAGCAAAGTGTGATGAAAAAGTTACTTACCGAATTAAGTGACTCGGGTCCGGAATCCCAGTCCTGTTCTTCAGCGAACAGTTCCTCCGCGTAACATATCAGGAACTCCGTCACCACCGCCTGCAATGAACAGGTATATAAGTTGTTGTGTGTGTGGAATGAGAGGGCTACAGTATGCGGTTATCCAAGAGGGGAGTAAAAAGATTCTTAAAGGGTCGGCAACGCGCGTGTGACGCTCCTGGCGTCGCAAGCGTCCATAGGCGGCGGTAACTGTTTAACATCAGGCGGGCCGCATGCTTGTTTGTGCCACATCGGGTGCTGCACGTGCTGTACACTCGGCACTACTCGTGTACCTGCACGGACACGTGCTGCAGCGCGTGCTGCGGGCGCGGGGAGCGCAGCAGGTGCTGCACGTGCTGTACACTCGGCACTACTCGTGTACCTGCACGGACACGTGCTGCAGCGCGTGCTGCGGGCGCGGGGAGCGCAGCAGGTGCTGCACGTGCTGTACACTCGGCACTACTCGTGTACCTGCACGGACACGTGCTGCAGCGCGTGCTGCGGGCGCGGGGAGCGCAGCAGGTGCTGCACGTGCTGTACACTCGGCACTACTCGTGTACCTGCACGGACACGTGCTGCAGCGCGTGCTGCGGGCGCGGGGAGCGCAGCAGGTGCTGCACGTGCTGTACACTCGGCACTACTCGTGTACCTGCACGGACACGTGCTGCAGCGCGTGCTGCGGGCGCGGGGAGCGCAGCAGGTGCTGCACGTGCTGTACACTCGGCACTACTCGTGTACCTGCACGGACACGTGCTGCAGCGCGTGCTGCGGGCGCGGGGAGCGCAGCAGGTGCTGCACGTGCTGTACACTCGGCACTACTCGTGTACCTGCACGGACACGTGCTGCAGCGCGTGCTGCGGGCGCGGGGAGCGCAGCAGGTGCTGCACGTGCTGTACACTCGGCACTACTCGTGTACCTGCACGGACACGTGCTGCAGCGCGTGCTGCGGGCGCGGGGAGCGCAGCAGGTGCTGCACGTGCTGTACACTCGGCACTACTCGTGTACCTGCACGGACACGTGCTGCAGCGCGTGCTGCGGGCGCGGGGAGCGCAGCAGGTGCTGCACGTGCTGTACACTCGGCACTACTCGTGTACCTGCACGGACACGTGCTGCAGCGCGTGCTGCGGGCGCGGGGAGCGCAGCAGGTGCTGCACGTGCTGTACACTCGGCACTACTCGTGTACCTGCACGGACACGTGCTGCAGCGCGTGCTGCGGGCGCGGGGAGCGCAGCAGGTGCTGCACGTGCTGTACACTCGGCACTACTCGTGTACCTGCACGGACACGTGCTGCAGCGCGTGCTGCGGGCGCGGGGAGCGCAGCAGGTGCTGCACGTGCTGTACACTCGGCACTACTCGTGTACCTGCACGGACACGTGCTGCAGCGCGTGCTGCGGGCGCGGGGAGCGCAGCAGGTGCTGCACGTGCTGTACACTCGGCACTACTCGTGTACCTGCACGGACACGTGCTGCAGCGCGTGCTGCGGGCGCGGGGAGCGCAGCAGGTGCTGCACGTGCTGTACACTCGGCACTACTCGTGTACCTGCACGGACACGTGCTGCAGCGCGTGCTGCGGGCGCGGGGAGCGCAGCAGGTGCTGCACGTGCTGTACACTCGGCACTACTCGTGTACCTGCACGGACACGTGCTGCAGCGCGTGCTGCGGGCGCGGGGAGCGCAGCAGGTGCTGCACGTGCTGTACACTCGGCACTACTCGTGTACCTGCACGGACACGTGCTGCAGCGCGTGCTGCGGGCGCGGGGAGCGCAGCAGGTGCTGCACGTGCTGTACACTCGGCACTACTCGTGTACCTGCACGGACACGTGCTGCAGCGCGTGCTGCGGGCGCGGGGAGCGCAGCAGGTGCTGCACGTGCTGTACACTCGGCACTACTCGTGTACCTGCACGGACACGTGCTGCAGCGCGTGCTGCGGGCGCGGGGAGCGCAGCAGGTGCTGCACGTGCTGTACACTCGGCACTACTCGTGTACCTGCACGGACACGTGCTGCAGCGCGTGCTGCGGGCGCGGGGAGCGCAGCAGGTGCTGCACGTGCTGTACACTCGGCACTACTCGTGTACCTGCACGGACACGTGCTGCAGCGCGTGCTGCGGGCGCGGGGAGCGCAGCAGGTGCTGCACGTGCTGTACACTCGGCACTACTCGTGTACCTGCACGGACACGTGCTGCAGCGCGTGCTGCGGGCGCGGGGAGCGCAGCAGGTGCTGCACGTGCTGTACACTCGGCACTACTCGTGTACCTGCACGGACACGTGCTGCAGCGCGTGCTGCGGGCGCGGGGAGCGCAGCAGGTGCTGCACGTGCTGTACACTCGGCACTACTCGTGTACCTGCACGGACACGTGCTGCAGCGCGTGCTGCGGGCGCGGGGAGCGCAGCAGGTTGGGCGCCCACACGATGGCCATGTTGCGCGCCGTCATGCCGGTCGCGTCGCCCAGCAGCGACACGCGCCGCAGGTGCCGCATCAGGTACGCCAACGTTCTGGAAAAAAGAAAAAAAAAACAAATATAGTTTACTTCAGTATAAAACGTAAATGGACACTTACTGGCCGAGGCGACACGTAAAACTTCAAAACACGGGCGGTAATTCGCTTAAGCTCCAGATCGCATACTTATACCCTCGCTTTGGGTTCGGGCTACAAACACCTGCGATATGGGTCATTCACGTATCCACCGCTCTAGATTCGTAAGTGATTCATAAAATACTATATAAAAAAAACTTCAGTTTAAATAAATCGGTTATTAGTGAAATTTAATCAAAAACATAGTTAAAGGATTAAAGAAAACAAAGTTACTATAGCGTCTTTTGTGTAACGAAATTAGTCACACAAAGTATGTAAGTATCTTTCGTTACAAAAAGCAATCAATTAAGTTATTTTACTTTAATCCAGGCACAACTTTGATTATAAAGATTCAAATGGAAGGCTATAATTTTGTTTGTAAAAGCTTGTCTGCAATATTTTAAATTGTACAATACTTATATAAGATTTGTATTTAACATTTTGTATATTGTATGCTTAGTTTTAGTTTCAACTTGTAACCTTTCTCATGTAAGTGAATTTCTGTAAAAATGAGAAATAAAATTCTTTAAACATAAACTTTTACTAACCGGTAGTGTGGAGGAGGCAGTTTGACCACTACGTCTCTGACCGCTTTGAGCCGCTTCGATTCTTCTATTTGAACGGCGGACACGAAACTTTCGTATAGCTGGTATGTGCATAGAGGGTTCGGTAGCTCCCTGGAACAATAACAGAACATTAATTAATTAAATAAATAATTCAATGTAATAGAGAATGTGATAATTTTCCTATGTACAACTCTCTGAAAAAAAAATCCGATAAACTAACTGCTTAAACATGATATATAAAGAATGGTGACTTATTATATTTCGCTAAACCGAATGTCAATTTATAAACAAACGTTGACAGGGTGCAACTGATGTCCTACCAACTACGCCAACTCACATACATGGGGCTATCCTACCGACTGCGCCGCATATGTATAAGGCTATCCTACCGACTGCGCCACATATGTATAAGGCTATCCTACCGACTGCGCCACATATGTATAAGGCTATCCTACCGACTGCGCCACATATGTATAAGGCTATCCTACCGACTGCGCCGCATATGTATAAGGCTATCCTACCGACTGCGCCGCATATGTATAAGGCTATCCTACCGACTGCGCCACTTGATATGTATAAGGCTATCCTACCGACTGCGCCACATATGTATAAGGCTATCCTACCGACTGCGCCACATATGTATGAGGCTATCCTACCGACTGCGCCGCATATGTATAAGGCTATCCTACCGACTGCGCCGCATATGTATAAGGCTATCCTACCGACTGCGCCGCATATGTATAAGGCTATCCTACCGACTGCGCCACTTGATATGTATAAGGCTATCCTACCGACCGCACCGCATGATATGTATAAGGCTATTCTACCGACTGCTTACATGATATGTATAAGGCTATCCTATCGACCACGCCACAATGATGTGTATAAGGTTAGCTGTAAAGCGCGAGAGTTGAATCAATAAAAAATACCGACCGAATGACAAGCATACCCACGGTTCTATATTTGAATGTGTATATGAGACACTGAAGGGGAAAGGTCCCATTGTACAGCTCACCTGTCCAACGCGTTCTTAGCTGACAGGTTATAGGTATAAAAATGCCAAAAAAAACGTCCTTATGGTAAACTGAACTTCTACGTTCTGTTACAATGTTTAACATTACTTTGTGCAGTAGCCACGGCTCCTTACCGGAAGTACATCTTGAGCAGCGAGGCAGTGGCGTGGGGGTCCTGCGGCAGGTCGGGCGCGGTCCCGCTGTCGAAGGCGGCGCGCAGTCTCTGCGTGAGGCCGGAGCCCCCGGACAGCCGGTAGATGCCGTCCACGGCGCCGCGGGCTTCGATGGCGCGCGCGCACTCCACCAGCACCAGGGGAACTAGGGACAAAAGAAATCAACTGTTTATTTCAATTTAAAAATGTCTTTCTTGGGACCCTATTACTAAGACTTCACCGTCCGTCCGTCCGTCCGTCTGTCACCAAGCTGTATCTCAAGAACGGTGATAGCTAGACAGATGAAATTTTCACAGATGATGTATTTCTATTGCCGCTATAACAACAAATACTAAAAATAAAATAAAAGAAATATTTAAGGAGGGCTCCCATACAACAAAGGGATTGGTTGCGTTAACTTTGCTTTGCTTTGATTTGTATGGAGCGCTATACACACCAGGTGCAAACTTAACTTAACCACTTAAGGATGGAAAGTGTTTGTAAGGAACCCTCGGTGCGCGAGTCCGACTCGCACTTGACCGATTTTTTGGTTTTACAAAGCTGAGAAGAAATAATACTTTTGAAGCCTGGCCAGAAATTGAGGATTGAGAGAGGGCGCTATTTATAAGAATTATACGGCAACATTTTTGCAATCTATCGCAACCGCACTGTAATGACTAGTTTAAATACTTGTCAGTTCCTATGTTAATTTCGTAATATTATTCAATGGAATGCACTCTTTTCCTGACTGTTCGTGTAAAACACGTGTACACTTTATTTATAGTATTACGATCACGACTGTGAATGGATTTCGACATTTTCTTTGGATATTTTTAAACATTTGTCTTTTAGGAAACCACGAATGACATTGACATTGTTGACAAACCATCATAAAATCATTGCCAGTGTAAAAACATAGTTCCAGTGAAATTCCGTAATTAAGCGCCTCATATATTTCTGGTCAGGCTTTACAAATACACGTCGCGGTTGCTGTATCTGGCCACTCCTTCAGGAATCGTTTACATTTTCAAATATTTCACTCACCATAATGCTCAAAGTTGAGCAGATGCTCTCCCAGGTCGCAGCCGAACACCCTCTCCCTGAGGATTCCCTGCTGCTTGAGCCGGCGGCGCGAGGGCCGGGAGAGGATGAAGCTGGGAACAGCGACATCAGGAGTGTTGGTGATGTATCTAAAGCTCACCGTCGTGTTCAAAGTTGAGCAGATGCTCTCCCAGGTCGCAGCCGAACACCCTCTCCCTGAGGATTCCCTGCTGCTTGAGCCGGCGGCGCGAGGGCCGGGAGAGGATGAAGCTGGGAACAGCGACATCAGGAGTGTTGGTGATGTATCTAAAGCTCACCGTCGTGTTCAAAGTTGAGCAGATGCTCTCCCAGGTCGCAGCCGAACACCCTCTCCCTGAGGATTCCCTGCTGCTTGAGCCGGCGGCGCGAGGGCCGGGAGAGGATGAAGCTGGGAACAGCGACATCAGGAGTGTTGGTGATGTATCTAAAGCTCACCGTCGTGTTCAAAGTTGAGCAGATGCTCTCCCAGGTCGCAGCCGAACACCCTCTCCCTGAGGATTCCCTGCTGCTTGAGCCGGCGGCGCGAGGGCCGGGAGAGGATGAAGCTGGGAACAGCGACATCAGGAGTGTTGGTGATGTATCTAAAGCTCACCGTCGTGTTCAAAGTTGAGCAGATGCTCTCCCAGGTCGCAGCCGAACACCCTCTCCCTGAGGATTCCCTGCTGCTTGAGCCGGCGGCGCGAGGGCCGGGAGAGGATGAAGCTCCGGAACAGCGAGATCAGCTTGCCGTGCTTGCGGAGCACTGGCTTGATGGGGGCCACCGCCACTGAGCTGTTGGAGATCAAATATAGTCAATATATGAAACATTTCATGTCTCATTTTTTATCTGGGTACACGCCACAATTTTTATATTGAACAATGCAAAGATCGACACAAAGCATAAGGAAAAATTCGACAGGTTGCTTGGGAGTTAGGGTAGCGAAGTGGTTAACGTGTTGTACCGGCAATCCAGAGGTACCGGGTTCGATTCCCGGTCTCTTCCACCGGATAAATATTTTTTAAATTTTTCTTTAAGCTTTGATCTTTGTATCAATGGCAAAAACTACTCGAAACTGACAAAATTCACGCAGTAAACTTTTTTTTTTACTTATTTTCGACTGCACCCAATAAAAGCATGAAACAGCTTTGTTACTATATAGAACTCAGGGAAAAATATACTTAAAAAGTTGGTTAGAATATGAAAAGGCATAAATGTGAAAAAAATAACATTGAAAAGGAATTAGGCCTCTAACTATAAAAAATTTTGGAGACATTCATGAGAATGACATAGATTTTTACATCGTCATGATAGTTATTCGTGTCACAAGGGAGTAGAGATGTAGTCGTTCTCGATAATGTATTTAGGGCATATGTCGAGTCCAAAACGAAGCGAAGGATTCTATAGTCGAATAGGTAGTAACCCTGAAGCATAGTTAAGTATTTATGTGATAATGTCCGAGGTTAAAGTAACACACAGTAATTTTCTGTATGTGTATGTGACACACAGTAATTTTCACACTAAAATACATAATGCATTGAACAAAATAATTACCGTATTTGGCAATTTGTCTGCA
The DNA here is from genome assembly GCA_947623375.1 of Apotomis capreana. Lineage (NCBI taxonomy): Eukaryota > Metazoa > Arthropoda > Insecta > Lepidoptera > Tortricidae > Apotomis > Apotomis capreana. The sequence continues at coordinate 2,339,580 of OX392525.1, forward strand.
AAAATAATAAAATATCGAATATTAAAATAATAAAATATTGCTCCCAGAAGGGGGAAAAATAGTACATTCCTGCAATCGCCGGGAAAGGAGGGCTTGACGAATCCGGCAAGCCCTTTTCACGTTCAAGCATGTATAGTGCTTTTCTCAAACATATGCAATGAAATAAAAATATACACCTCTCAAAAAAATATAATTCAGCTGTTAGCCTGTTCATGAACACAGACGCCATGCCTAAAAAAATACTACCCGGCTTAGCCCTTCAATTTTATATGAAATTCGTTTACAGTTCTCTCGAGTAGTTCCGCCCGAAACATGATACTTCGAAGTCTATAACGCACGTTATGGCGACATTTCATTGCATATTTGAGAAAAGTTGTTTTTTGAAAAAGTCAAGTCAAAAGTCAAATAATATATTTGTAAACATAGGTTTGTGGATGTTACATTGCACTAATATGTAGGTGTATCACTATGTTTCGCCATAAGGCATACAAAATATTTATGTCAAGATGGAGCATGCATTTTCACGAATATAAAATTAATCATGTAATTTAAAACTAAAATTAAATTAAATTAAACATTCAAACATTATAATGTAATAAATAATAAAATAAAATATAATTGAAAATATAAATTCAAATTGTGTTAGTGTCCGCTAAATATTCGGATACTGAGTAGTATGCTTTTTGTACTAAAAATGTGTAAAGGCTGTTTTTAAATTCTATTATGTCTTGGATCATCGATATATGTTTGGGCAATTTATTATACATTTTTGGTGCCATTCCAAAAATGCTTTTTGTAAGCAAAACGGTTTTAAAAGGCCCTGAGTATATTTTATCACGCCATCGAGCACTGTTAAAGACAGAAAATTTACATAAATTGGATTTTACATAAATTGATATAAATTTATGAAACATGTAATGTCTAATTTTTTTAATGTGGGTACACCACAATTTTATATTTAAACCATGAATACAAAGATCAAAGCTTAAAGAAAAAATGAAAAGGAGCTACCTGGTGGAAGGGACCGGGAATCGAACCCGGTACCTCTGCTGCTGGACCGGTAATCCAGAGGTACCGGGTTCGATTCCCGGTCCCTTCCACCAGGTAGCTCCTTTTCCCATTTTTCTTTAAGCTTTGATCTTTGTATTCATGGTTTAAATAAATTGATATTTCATGTATATAGATGAGTGATGAGTTGAATGAATCAATTAAAAAAAAAAACTTTTTTTTTTATTTTAGTCGTGTGCTGACATAGAAACGCCACTCACCCGACGATAGGCGGCGGCTGCGTCATGTGCCTGGGCACCTTGTCCCCGATGACGGCGACGCAGTGGTGCGGGAAGAAACCGACCCGGAAGCCGCGCTTGCCGCGCCACCAGGTCGATTCTTGAGGACCTGCGATAAAAAGAAAACATGATTAGAGCATACAGTAAAACTTCTTTTCGGCAAACCTTTTCCCTGATTTGGGGAAATTCTGTGGATGTAGACAGAGTATTTAAAATTCATTTTTAAGGATAGACTAAGTAGCTGGCTCATTGACAATTGTTTTTATAGCGTAAAATATTTTCTCGAGACATGTAGAATCAGGTAATTATTATTGGCATTATATTTTGATTTTATTATTATTTATTGGAAATGTTTATTTTTAGATTATTATAATTCAATGTTTATTTTGATTTTTTTTAAATTGTACTCTAAAATTTGCATGCCTACATATAGGCTGAATACATGACACAAAAGTTTTGTAACATCTAAAACACTGTATTCTGGCAAATAAAATCTTTGAATCTTTTGAATCTTTGATAAATCGGGGGGCACGGTAGTGCCCCCGCCAAGTCGAGCGCGAAGCAAACACTGCCGTACCATCCTTTACTGGAACCATTTCGCCGCATTTTCAGGCCCCTATTTGAGCACCTCTGGATAAGACCAGAACGCAGAAATTTTTGTCATCCAGTAAGCTATAACCACATAATTAAAATCCAAAATTTCAAGTCTGTAGGTCATTTAGTTCCGAAGTTAAGCGAAAGCAAAGTTTCGCACTTACGACACTCACTCACTCATGATCATCAGTAAAGAAGTAGTACTTTCCATAAATTCAGAGAGCTGAAATTTGGTACAGAGTTAGGGTTTAATGGCCACATAAAGCGAAAACTATAAAAATTGGCCAAGTGCGAGTCCGACTCGCGCATGAAGGGTTCCGTACCATAAAACAAGTTTGTTGTATGGGAGCCCTTAAATGTTTATTTTATTTTATTTTTAGTATTTGTTGTTATAGCGGCAATAGAAATAGATCATCTGTGAAAATTTTAACTGTCTATCACCGTTCTTGATATACAGCCTGGTGACAGACGGACGGACGGACGGACAGAAGGACGGACGGACGGACGTACAGCGAAGTCTCAGTAATAGGGTCTCGTTTTTACCCTTTGGGTACGTAACCCTAAAAACTAGGATAATCGAAGATCTGGAGTACTCTGATTAGAAAACACAAGAGCCCAACCAAACTATTAGAGATCGACATACCGCCTTTACAAAAAATATTCAACTTGTTGTGTTCGGTTGGCCGCCGTCGCGACTGATCGTCTCTCCTGATGATGGATCGCGTACCGATTCGAAACATGTCGAGCGTTATTCGATTTCTACGACGTGAGTAAACCCGTTTAAGTATTTTAATATTCAACTTGGTGGGCCGCTTCATTTGATGTCAAAAATCCAAGGTCTGAAGTATTTTGACGACGCGTTTGGCTCGGTTTGTAAACACCTGCCTACTGAGCCGGCGTTCCCGGGTTCGAGTCCCGGCCAGGGCAAATATTTGTGTGATGAACTCGAATATTTGTGCTTGGGTCATGGTTGTTCTATGTATTTAAGTATATATTTATCTATATAAGTATGTATATCGTCGTCTAGTACCCATAACACAAGCCTTCTAGAGCTTAATTTGGGACTAGATCGATTTGTGTGAGGTTGTCCGATATTTATTTATTTATTATTTATTTTATAAAGAACCCTCAGCTGGCCTCAGCTGTATTAGAGATATGGTAATGCCCCCTTCTACTATTGGTACATAAAAAAATCGACTGTCATTGCAAAAATCCAGCGTAGTGGGATACATCTAATTTAATCTAGCCTATAGCGTCCCACAGCTGGGCGGGTTACGTATTAAAAACCCGAAAGTTCATAATACCTACAGTTGAAATACCGATGGTCAAAATACCGAAAGTTCAAAAAGCCGATATTCGATAAACCGAAGCTCAAATTACCTATTTTCAGAAAATCGAAAGTTGAAAATCTCGAAATTTTATATTCCCGAAAGTCAATGAGCACTTTAAAAGTGTCAGGACACTAAACTAATCTGACTTTTCCGTGGAACCGATCCGCTCCGGTACTGCGGGATGTTAAGCCCCTCCGCCCTAGCGTACGAAAGTGCGGCACCTACGCTCGCCTCCGCAGCTTCGGCTTTTTGGTCACCTTCGGCAACCAGCCTCAGCCGCTGCGACTCGCTTGATGCCCGCACTTACGCTAGGGCCACAGTATAATAAAGAGTACTAACGTACTAGGGCGGAGGGGCTGCACATCCCGCAGCGCCGGAGCAGATCGGTTCCACAGAAGAGTTCACTTATAAATAGTAAGTATAGTAGTAGGCAAGTAGGTTACGTAATTTAGGTTAATATTCTTTGTATAAAATAAACATTAGAATCTGTAAGACTACAGAAATACGAGATAATTCTCGAGAGTTTAAATAATATTCCGGATTACAACCTTCAGGCAGGATCATAGTCTTCGGGATTATAATCTTCGGGATTACAGTCTTCGGGATTACATTCTTCGGGATTACAGTCTTCGGGATTATAATATTCGGTATTTCATCCTTTCGATCAAACGTTCTTTCGGGATTTTAAACTTTCGGTCAAATAAACATTCGACATTTTAATTTTCGGCCTTCCGTCCATAGGTCTTATGATATTCGGTATTTTGAACTTCGGCATTGTAATACGTACCCGCTGTGCGAATGCCTCCCCTTCTGCTTTTAATACGCATATAAATAAAATTAAAGGAAAACTCTGGACAAGACTAGACTGGCTTTTATACTTATACTTTCAAGTTTACAAGAAGAAATAGTCGAACGATTATCTTTATTCTACTCGAACATTACACAAATTAAATAAACAAATTACACCAAAATATTAATTTCGCTCAAAATTTGGTCAAAATATAATGCATTGGACTAAGAGTGGCGGTGATACCCGCACACGTCGCTAGATGGCGCTGACTGTATTTTAAAACGCGCCGTCGTTTGTTTTTCCGATAATCTTATATGGCGAAGTGGCAACCGGCCGCGTTACAGTCGTTTACGATATTCTTCTACTGCGCTTGGAAACGTTTGCTAGGGATTAGGAGGGATTATTTGCATCTCGTTGATTTCGCTTATTACTTCGTGAGGTTTGCTAAAGTTAATTAGCAGGTTGTTATAACACAATATGCCCACGTTTCTACAAAAATAAGTGAAATCCCACCAAAAACATTCTGTAAAAAACTAGCCAAGTCTCGATGGAGCTGCTTGTTTATCTCTAAAAAGTAATGAAATCTAGACAAAGTCATACCAAGTCTAAGGTTCCTTACTGCGATTTCTTTATTATTATATTTAATGTTGTGTGACTTGGCCGTTGAAGGGTACACAAGGGTACAAAACCAGGTGCTCCATGACACCATTGCACCAATCTGTGGCCAGAACCGCTATAAGTCAATTTTGTTTACACGTAATGTTATATCTGTTGTAACTACCTATGTTTGTTAAGCGAGATAATAGCCCATACTGGTGTACCCTTCAACGGCCTAGTCACACAGCATTAACTATAATAATAAAGAAATCGCAGTAAGGAACCTTAGACTTGGTATGACTTTGTCTAGATTTCATTACTTTTTAGAGATAAACAAGCAGCTCCATCGAGACTTGGCTAGTTTTTTACAGAATGTTTTTGGTGGGATATTATTTTCTCAAACATGCAATGAAATATTGTCTTGATGTTCCTTATAATAGGCTCGGAAGTATCGCTTTTTGGGCGCAACAACTCGAGAGGACTGTAAAGGGATTTCATACTGCTTTTCAGGCCCAGGCCTGCAAAGTAAAATTTTTTGTTTCAACAACAAGGCCATTCACACAGCTGGCTGGTTTGACAAAAAGCAGGTTTTGTTTTTAAAGGTTGGTTGTTAGACTAAAATGTCCTATTTGTCAATTAACACTTTCGCAACCAGATATAAAATTTAACCCTACCCCAGAAACCGAGAGCCCGCTAGGTGGGTAGCTTTTTAAGCAAAAATACGTGACCGGCATCTGAGCAAAGATTACGAGTGCCTACCAGGCGGGTTCCTGGTAGCGAAAGTGTTAATAAAATGTTGTTCTTTGAAGTATATTTTTTTATTTCATTGTATGTTTGAAAAAGCACTATACATGCCTCGTCGTGAAAACGGATTCCCGGCCTCGTATGACTATCCGGCCTCGCTCGCACGCTCGCTCGGCCGTATATACCTACTTGGCCGGAAATCCTCATTTTCCCGGCCTCTGATGTAATGTACTATTTCGGCAAACTTTTTCCCTGATAAATATCATTTACATCTCTTAGTGATTGAATAAGCCATAACTAAACTCGGATTTCTAATTCAAGACTAGAAGTTCTAATAAAGAAAAAAAAAAAAAAAAGACCAAAAATACTACGACTTGATACGCCACGGTTAAAATTGACAAAATTTAAATGACATCTGTGTATGATTGCACCAAATGCATTTGAATACCTCAAGTGTTAGAAGCTCAATAACACATTTTGTACGGAAAATCGTTTAAGCTTAAGCTTAAGTTTTTACTATCTCCTCTCGTATTTGTATAATAATAAATATATCTAATGATTTTGTTAAAACATACAGTTAACGTTACCAATAAATATATTATCTTAGGGTGTTTAAAAAGAAAAAGGATTTTACTATTGTAATAATATTTTATTTGTAGTGGCAACCTTGTGGTAGATTTTTTGGTCTTGAATTAGAAATCGTAGTATAGATAAGTGTGCTCAATAGTCTGGTTAATTGTTACATTCCTGAGTATTACATTTAATCGAATTTCACCATTTGACACTTTAATAGGGTTATTTTTATAACTTACATCATTAAAAAAATCATAAAGAGAAAAATAACATTACTCAAATAAAAATTTATGCAGTTTATTTTTATTTATATGGTGTAAATAAATATAATAACTTACCAGGCATATCGATTATAGAGATCATATCACCCACTTCAAAACTGATTTCATCCCTCGCCTGCGAAAAGAAAACACACTTTAATATAAAAAATCACAAGTACATAATACACTAGTTTGTCTGAACGAAGTAACACGTTAATCGTTATTGAATATCGTGCGAGGGAATGCAAAAGGTTATTTTTAGTATGGGGAAAAAATAAAGACATGATTTAATCAAAACCGCGGTTGAAAAAGAAGTATTTCTGCAGTTAAAGAAACAGGAAAATGCATTTTTTTTGTTTAAGCAATTACAAAAACATATGACGCAGAGGGCGCTCTAGTAGCGTAGAATTATGAATTTTAGTGCAAGATTTGGTGTGATTGACGCAACGATGTGATAGCTCAGTGAAAGAGCACTTCACCGGCAACGTAGGGTCACAGGTTCGAGTCCTGCGTAAAATGCAATTTTCTTTCACAATAATCCTTTGTGTCAATATCAATTTTTTTTTATTTTTATAAAAAACACTGACAACCTCTTATTGGCAAATGAAAGAAGCCGCTATAACAAATACAGAAAACAAAAAAGTTAAACATATTTAGCTGTACGGAACCCTAGCATTCATTGGTGTGCGTGTGTTTCTGTGTGTGTGTGTGTGTGTGTGTGTGTGTGTGTGTGTGTGTGTGTGCGTGTGTGTGCGTGTGTGTGTGTGTGTGTGCGTGTTGTGTGCGTGTCGTGTGTGCGTGCGTGCGTGTGTGTGTTGTGTGTGTACGTGAATATGTCAATATTAACATGTTACCGCACTACTTTATAGCGGTGAACGAGCAAGCGAGTTTTTATAACGGACCTGATTCCTATCCCCATGATATTGTTTTCTTGTACTCACTTGTGAAACATATTTCCGAACGGAATACGCGGCGGCGACGGCCGGAGTATTAATCGAACTGGAGTCTTCGTTCGCCACCAGCAGCTTGTGACCTGTGGGCGAAACGTGGAAATTATTCAATATTAGCATTTCGTAAATTTTTTAACACTGACTGGGATATATATATTGGAGCTTTGTCTCTTTGTTAAGAAAAATAACGAATATTTCACTAAAAAGGGCCAACAAAGAGTTATAATTTGATTTGTCCTAAAACTAACAACTTGCAGTACTCTAAAAGCGCGTTCATTAGTGCAATACGTGTTTTTACCGCTTTACCTGTTGAAATAAAAATTTTAGAGGGAAATAGTTTTAAATTTAAGTTAAGAAATTGGTTAATTGAAAATGTATTTTATAATTTGAATGAATTCTTTAATAAATGTAACTCTAAATGAATTAGGTATGTATATAGGTTGAATAAGTTATTATGTACTATACTGTAGTGTAGTCATAAGAACATAATTGTACGCTCGAAATGGGCGGCTGTTGATGCTCTTGTAATTTACTATATACCATCCTTTGTACACAGTTTACAATAAATGAATACTTGTTTTATTATAGGAAAAATATTCGTATTTTATGGTGCCACGAAATGTTTTGAGCAGTGAGATTATAGCAGGCGCTGATGGTTCGCTATTTATAAGTCTGAGCATTTACTATGAGTTCATTTCATTTATGTGTGAATCGTGTTTGTTTATGTTTGAACTGTAATTAAAAAAACTCTCGTTTTTCTTACTTAAGCTACGGTTTTTTGCAATAGCATTGTATTTATATTTTGACGGCTTATGTTATGGATACTAGACGACGATTTATACTCATGTAGATAAATACATACTTAAATACATAGAACAACCATGACCCAAGCAAAAATATTCGAGTTCGCCACACAAATATTTGCCCTGGCTGGGATTCGAACCCGGGGCTCAGTAGGTGTCTAAATAATTAGTACATATACATCTGCAACCAGTTGAAGCTTTATCACGTCGTCGTTTATAGACGACCAGCTTTAATATTGTGTCATCTTCTGACGACGCGTTTGGCTCGGTTGGTAGACACCTGCCTACTGAGTCGGCGGTCCCGGGTTCGAATCCCGGCCGGGGCAAATATTTGTGCAAAATATTTGTTCTTGGGTCATGGATGTTATCTATATGTATTTATATATTATGCATATCGTCGTCTAGTACCCATAGTACAAGCTTTGCTTAGTTTGGGACTAGGTCGATTTGTGTATGATTGTCCCTTATTTATTTATTTTTTATTATTATTATTATTATTATTTTTTTATTATTTTTTTTTTTATCTTACCTTTATTATCCATCTGCAGCCAGTTCAGCGCCGGCCCGCAGTTGATCGAGTCGTCGGCTATGATCGACAGGTGGTGCATGTAGTCGGCGATCAGACTGCGGTACTCTGTCTCGTCTTGGGAGCTGTTGATTTTTTCTGTCAGGTTCGGCAGTCCGGATACCTTCCGGTCGTATATGCATCTGGAAAAAATAACGAAGTTCACGTTTTATTATAATTGTGTTGAACTGATTAAATTTCTTAGAAAAGTGTTTCAAGAGGTATTCTAAATAAGAATGGGCTAATAACTGCTGCAATTACAACATTTTTGTTGAATATTTCCACCGAAAATCGTAAAAAGTTTTAAAAAGTAACACAGGGGACATCACCATGGCAACAAGCAACAGTAAAAAGTTGAATGACCCATTTTTTAAAATTCATAAACTGACCTACGTGAAGTATTTATTACGGCCGTGAAGTATTTTTTTTAACATGACAGGCTAAACAGCTGAATTATATTTTTTTTGATTGGTTGTTTCTTTTTATTATTGGATATGTTTGAGAAACGCACTATACATGCCTAGCCGTGAGGGCTTGCCGGCATCGTATCCTATCTATACTTACTCACCCGGCAAGCCCTTCTTTCCTGGCGGGTTCTGTATCTCTCACCTGTGCAGCATGGTGTCCAGCTGTCGGCAATGGTCGGCGTTGCGAGCCAGCGTCCACTCGCGCACGTCGCTCGCCTCCGACCACTCACAGTACTGTACTATTGTATCTCTCACCTGTGCAGCATGGTGTCCAGCTGTCGGCAATGGTCGGCGTTGCGAGCCAGCGTCCACTCGCGCACGTCGCTCGCCTCCGACCACTCACAGTACTGTACTATTGTATCTCTCACCTGTGCAGCATGGTGTCCAGCTGTCGGCAATGGTCGGCGTTGCGAGCCAGCGTCCACTCGCGCACGTCGCTCGCCTCCGACCACTCACAGTACTGTACTATTGTATCTCTCACCTGTGCAGCATGGTGTCCAGCTGTCGGCAATGGTCGGCGTTGCGAGCCAGCGTCCACTCGCGCACGTCGCTCGCCTCCGACCACTCACAGTACTGTACTATTGTATCTCTCACCTGTGCAGCATGGTGTCCAGCTGTCGGCAATGGTCGGCGTTGCGAGCCAGCGTCCACTCGCGCACGTCGCTCGCCTCCGACCACTCACAGTACTGTACTATTGTATCTCTCACCTGTGCAGCATGGTGTCCAGCTGTCGGCAATGGTCGGCGTTGCGAGCCAGCGTCCACTCGCGCACGTCGCTCGCCTCCGACCACTCACAGTACTGTACTATTGTATCTCTCACCTGTGCAGCATGGTGTCCAGCTGTCGGCAATGGTCGGCGTTGCGAGCCAGCGTCCACTCGCGCACGTCGCTCGCCTCCGACCACTCACAGTACTGTACTATTGTATCTCTCACCTGTGCAGCATGGTGTCCAGCTGTCGGCAATGGTCGGCGTTGCGAGCCAGCGTCCACTCGCGCACGTCGCTCGCCTCCGACCACTCACAGTACTGTACTATTGTATCTCTCACCTGTGCAGCATGGTGTCCAGCTGTCGGCAATGGTCGGCGTTGCGAGCCAGCGTCCACTCGCGCACGTCGCTCGCCTCCGACCACTCACAGTACTGTACTATTGTATCTCTCACCTGTGCAGCATGGTGTCCAGCTGTCGGCAATGGTCGGCGTTGCGAGCCAGCGTCCACTCGCGCACGTCGCTCGCCTCCGACCACTCACAGTACTGTACTATTGTATCTCTCACCTGTGCAGCATGGTGTCCAGCTGTCGGCAATGGTCGGCGTTGCGAGCCAGCGTCCACTCGCGCACGTCGCTCGCCTCCGACCACTCACAGTACTGTACTATTGTATCTCTCACCTGTGCAGCATGGTGTCCAGCTGTCGGCAATGGTCGGCGTTGCGAGCCAGCGTCCACTCGCGCACGTCGCTCGCCTCCGACCACTCACAGTACTGTACTATTGTATCTCTCACCTGTGCAGCATGGTGTCCAGCTGTCGGCAATGGTCGGCGTTGCGAGCCAGCGTCCACTCGCGCACGTCGCTCGCCTCCGACCACTCACAGTACTGTACTATTGTATCTCTCACCTGTGCAGCATGGTGTCCAGCTGTCGGCAATGGTCGGCGTTGCGAGCCAGCGTCCACTCGCGCACGTCGCTCGCCTCCGACCACGAGCAGTGCAGCGCGCGAGTCGAGGACTTGCTGTCGCGCCACGACACGTGAGACTTCACTCTCAACGATATCCAGCCTGGAAAAAAAAATTAAAATGCATATGAAACGGGTTTCCACGCGTCTTATGTCGAATATCACTCGATATGTTTCGAATTGGTTCGCGATTCATCCTTAGAAGCGCCGCTCAATCTCGGCGGCAGTCAATGTGAACAGTAAAAGTAGCTTCGCAATTGCAATTTGTATTTTATGCCCCTGTTATCATCATCATCATCAGTGGTCGGATGAGGATGTGCAATTTCCCGAGATTTCGTAACCTAATATTAATATGGGGAGCGGCAGGGGGCCGGGAGCGGAGAGTGAGTGTGACCAGTACCTTCTCCCTGCGGGGAGTCAGCCGGCCGCTCGTCTAGAGGCACCAGCTCTATGCTCAGCCCTCCGAGACACTCCTCCAGCTGGGGGGGGCGGCAGGGGGCCGGGGGCGGAGAGTGAGTGTGACCAGTACCTTCTCCCTGCGGGGAGTCAGCCGGCCGCTCGTCTAGAGGCACCAGCTCTATGCTCAGCCCTCCGAGACACTCCTCCAGCTGGGGGGGGGGCGGCAGGGGGCCGGGGGCGGAGAGTGAGTGTGACCAGTACCTTCTCCCTGCGGGGAGTCAGCCGGCCGCTCGTCTAGAGGCACCAGCTCTATGCTCAGCCCTCCGAGACACTCCTCCAGCTGGGGGGGGCGGCAGGGGGCCGGGGGCGGAGAGTGAGTGTGACCAGTACCTTCTCCCTGCGGGGAGTCAGCCGGCCGCTCGTCTAGAGGCACCAGCTCTATGCTCAGCCCTCCGAGACACTCCTCCAGCTGGGGGGGGCGGCAGGGGGCCGGGGGCGGAGAGTGAGTGTGACCAGTACCTTCTCCCTGCGGGGAGTCAGCCGGCCGCTCGTCTAGAGGCACCAGCTCTATGCTCAGCCCTCCGAGACACTCCTCCAGCTGGGGGGGGCGGCAGGGGGCCGGGGGCGGAGAGTGAGTGTGACCAGTACCTTCTCCCTGCGGGGAGTCAGCCGGCCGCTCGTCTAGAGGCACCAGCTCTATGCTCAGCCCTCCGAGACACTCCTCCAGCTGGGGGGGCGGCAGGGGGCCGGGGGCGGAGAGTGAGTGTGACCAGTACCTTCTCCCTGCGGGGAGTCAGCCGGCCGCTCGTCTAGAGGCACCAGCTCTATGCTCAGCCCTCCGAGACACTCCTCCAGCTGGGGGGGGCGGCAGGGGGCCGGGGGCGGAGAGTGAGTGTGACCAGTACCTTCTCCCTGCGGGGAGTCAGCCGGCCGCTCGTCTAGAGGCACCAGCTCTATGCTCAGCCCTCCGAGACACTCCTCCAGCTGGGGGGGGCGGCAGGGGGCCGGGGGCGGAGAGTGAGTGTGACCAGTACCTTCTCCCTGCGGGGAGTCAGCCGGCCGCTCGTCTAGAGGCACCAGCTCTATGCTCAGCCCTCCGAGACACTCCTCCAGCTGGGGGGGGGGCGGCAGGGGGCCGGGGGCGGAGAGTGAGTGTGACCAGTACCTTCTCCCTGCGGGGAGTCAGCCGGCCGCTCGTCTAGAGGCACCAGCTCTATGCTCAGCCCTCCGAGACACTCCTCCAGCTGGGGGGGGCGGCAGGGGGCCGGGGGCGGAGAGTGAGTGTGACCAGTACCTTCTCCCTGCGGGGAGTCAGCCGGCCGCTCGTCTAGAGGCACCAGCTCTATGCTCAGCCCTCCGAGACACTCCTCCAGCTGGGGGGGGCGGCAGGGGGCCGGGGGCGGAGAGTGAGTGTGACCAGTACCTTCTCCCTGCGGGGAGTCAGCCGGCCGCTCGTCTAGAGGCACCAGCTCTATGCTCAGCCCTCCGAGACACTCCTCCAGCTGGGGGGGGCGGCAGGGGGCCGGGGGCGGAGAGTGAGTGTGACCAGTACCTTCTCCCTGCGGGGAGTCAGCCGGCCGCTCGTCTAGAGGCACCAGCTCTATGCTCAGCCCTCCGAGACACTCCTCCAGCTGGGGGGGGCGGCAGGGGGCCGGGGGCGGAGAGTGAGTGTGACCAGTACCTTCTCCCTGCGGGGAGTCAGCCGGCCGCTCGTCTAGAGGCACCAGCTCTATGCTCAGCCCTCCGAGACACACGCGCTCGTAGTGGAAGTGGGCGCACTCCTCCAACTTGGGGAAGCGGCAGGACGCCGGCGGCGGAGGCTGGAGAACAAAATTAATATTTCACACAAGCCACAGAAAAAAAAAACAATTATTTTGAGATTGTTATAAAACTAATCTAACCTGATTAATAGCACAAACAGATAGGGACAGAAATCAATCTACATACGCGCGCGCTCGAGCAAACGCACACATAGACATTGCTCACGGACACGATATCTCGGACCAGTTCGGACCAGTGCGAGCGTTTGCTCGAGCACGCTCGTATGTAGATTGATTTCTGTACCTATCTGTTTTGTGTTAATAGGATGATATTTTCAACATAAATGAAAAAATTATGATTTTTTTAAATTCGTCTAAAAGGCAAAACACATGTAATGAGATACTCACAGAATCAGCATCCTCGAACCCTCCGCCGGCGGGCGCGGACTGACTCATGGCGGGCGACGGGGTGATGGACAGCGCCGTCAGCGATATCGAGCCTGGGGACAATATCCATATACAGTGGAAACTGGATAAGTGGAACCTGGGTTAGTGGAAAACCTCTTTAAATGGACCCAACTACTCGGTTCCAGTCCCTTGGAAAAGAATTACCTCTATAAGTGGAATTTTGGGAACTCTATAAGCGGAATCCATTTTTTCGAAAATTTCTTATTTTTACCTCTGTAACTGGAAGCAGCCGTCTCCGAAACCTCTATGAGTGAAATAGCTCCGCGTTATAAAATTTGTATTTTTAATAAACCGTCACAAGGACGGTAGTTTGTTTCGTTAACATTATGGTTCGTGTTTTAACTACGTATTTTGTATAAGAAAAAAAATTACCAGTTAATGGACCAATGATAAAAGAAAAAGCTGAAGAATTTGCAAAAGGGCTAATATTCATAATTTTTCTAAGAGTAATGGATGGTTAGATGGATAAAAAAAACGTATAGATTTGTTTTTTAAAAAAATGTGCAGAGAGAGTAGTGCAGTGGACACCAACACCTCTACATACATATTTACCTAATAAAAGAGGATTCTTTAAGTCTTATAGTCTATACGTGACCTCTATAAGCGACATTACTAGCATCCACAACCTCTGTTAGCGAGAGCCTCTGTAAGTGAAAAAACGTTTTATTTGAACCTGGTTAAGTGGAAAACTGGATAAATGGAAAACCTGGATAAGCGGAACTAAACAGCCGGTCCCTTGCGATTCCACTTATCCAGTTTCCACTGTACACCACCGGCCAAAAGGTGCACGACGTATCAAAAACTAGCCAAGAGCATATATGTCGGGCCACGCTCAGTGTAGGGTTCCGTAGTTGCCTATCCTTCACAATAGACGGGCTTAAAACAGCGGTTTTGAGCCCGAGGTTTAAATTGCGAGAAAGATTTCAAGCTCTATAAAAAGGTCGTAAACGCCAATAAAGTAACTGTGGGTCAATCAACTATTTTCTGCCACTCGTTGTCATGGGTCCCTTTTTAAAACTATGATTTTCCGTGGTTATATTTAGCAAAAGCTTTGTAATTTAAGCAGTTCCAAGCCCAGTCTTATATATACTATCTCCTGACAATACCAGTCATGTCAATTATCAACACTTTTCTTAGAAATGTAATCACTATTATATCAGCAAGAAAAAGTTGGTCCACCCCTTTAATTACTAATTACCTTCTGGAAGTTATCGATTATACGCGCCATTTTTGATTATATTTGACGAATATGTCCAGCGAGATCACTCCGGTGATCCTATTGCAGCCATGGCTGGACATGGCTACCAACTAGAATCACTCAAACAAAACCCAAGTAGCATTTTACTCCATTTAAAAGTACACATTTAGTTCCCAGGTGTACTTGAAGCATTATTACAGTTCACTCGTGATGTATAAGCTGCATTATTGCGATAAATTACACCTACACCTGTCTAAGGGACTTATAGGAGTGTAGAGTTATACTTTTATACGTTTGTTGGTGTTATAATACTCTAACAATTATCCTTTAGTCAGCCGTCTGACTAAGAGCATTATAGGAGGGTAGAGATACGGCAACCGCTGTTTAACGGCCTACTTGTACGATGTTATAGAGCTAGCATTTTAATAGAACACACGTGGTCATTTATAAAGCCAAAGGCTGTTATGTTTACTTGTTTTAGACTGTTATACAGCTAGTAGCTGTAGTAGGACTTGTTTGTGATCATTAAAATAACCTTTTTTTACTATCTGTACAGAAGTGTTTAAATGGTTCGCATGTGCACTGTAGGCTATAGCAAGAGCGTTATAGCAAGCTATACAGCTCTTATACAGCTGACTTACACAGCTTGTGGAGTACATGTTTTTTTTTTTTTTTTTAAATGTGATTGGCCCGAGCCTTTCGGCTGTACTAGGGCGGTCTGATTGTGCGGGTGGGGTCACAGAATGGGACCTCCAGACCCGCAGCGTTGTGTGTGGTGTTATGCTGTGTCACTTGCGTGACAATGACCAGCTGTTTATATAATAAAATAAGAATAAACTAAATATAAATAGAATAATGACATAATGTAATAAGTCTGTGTTCGTGATTGTGTTTATAGTATTATGAGATGGAATGGTGGATAATAGAGTGATGATTAGGTGATAAATCAACCCATAAAGTTTTTAAGTGGTTGGGACAGTCCGGCCAGGCGGCGGTCCCGTTCGGCGAGGGCGTCTCTGTCTTGATACCTGTTTTCGTAGACAGGCCTTTGTATTTTAATGATTTCAGGGGGGCGCCCTCGTCGTCGGGAGCGTTCTTTGGCCTTCTCGGCCTTGATTGATGCCAGCACGAGGTTCCACTCGTTGGTGACTTTCGTGATGGCATCAACCGGGTCGAGAAGGCCGAACGACTAGACATCTTATATAGAACCCCGAATGCTACTTGGGAAACCTTTGATCGTCGAGGTCGCGGAATGAATAGACACATACCCGGCGTCTCCCTCTTGCAGTCCACATCGTGGGTAGCGCGCGTCGAGCTCCTCGACTCCGAGCTGAACCGGACCGACCTGGAACATTGCACGTTGTGTTTTTACAAGCTTTTATTTAGCTTGCATTGTATGTTTAAAGACTTTAAAGTATGTTTGTTCGGGTGAAGTCTTGCAACTCAATTTTGAAGCAGATATCGTCAACCGATTGAGCTGAAATTTTGCATACTTACTTAACTTTGATGACAATACAATAATATGGTACCATGGGGCTGATCTGATGATGGAGCCGGAAGGTGGCCTTAGGAACTCTATAATAGAAAAAGCAATCCTACCGAGCTTGGGCTCTTTAGAATCGTCTTAGTGAGCATTTGATGGATATCCAAAGAAAAGTACAGTCGCTATAAAAGCTTGCCACTAAAATGTCATTTTTGACAGAAACTTATTATTTAAGAGCTGGGCTGCCGTCTCTAAATTCGCCGAACCCGGACGACTTAAAAAAAACCGGCGACATTTGGCATAAATCTCATTTTTTCCCGGGACGTGTCCGAGCATAATATATAAAAAATTGGGCAAGTGCGAGTCCGACTCGCGCATGAAGGGTTCCGTACCATAATCAATAACAAGTTTGTTGTATGGTAGCCCTCCTTAAATATTTATTTTATTTCATTTTCAGTATTTGTTGTTATAGCGGCAATAGAAATACATCATCTGTGAAAATTTTAACTGTCTTAGCTATTATTTATATTTATTTAAACTTTATTGCACAAAAGAAAAACTTAATGTACAAAAGGCGGACTTAATGCCATGAGGCATTCTCTACCAGTCAACCTTAGGGCAAAGCAGAGAAATTGTAGGCGGTGCATCAAACAACAGCTATCACCGTTCTTGAGATACAGCCTGGTGACAGACGGACGGACGGACGGACGGACAGCGAAGTCTCAGTAATAGGGACCCGTTTTTACCCTTTGGGTACGGAACCCTAAAAACAATCGCTATATTTTTCATTCACATAAAAAGTGTCCGAGTTTTCCTGGGACACTTTGAAAACGCCCCCGGACGATCTCCAAACTAGGACAAATCCGGGGAAACCCGGGCGGATGGCAGCCCTATTCTCGACTCTTGTCGCCGCACATAGTATCACCCGTCACTCTCTCACGCGTATATCTCGCGCGAGAAAGGGTCGCGTGTCACATTTGTGCTGGACGGACTGGAGTGAGAGCCCTGGCCGTACAGTTACCTGTGGAAGCCGGAACAGTGCACGTCGGACTTGTCCGGCTCGGCGAACGCGCGCGCCGCCAGCGACTGGCAGGACATCACGGAGCCGTGGGGGGAGCCCTGGAGACAAGGAAACCACATATCAGTCAATGATCAAGTGATACTTCTATACTAATTATTATAACATTCTAAAATTGTATTGGAATTGATACGTTTACAATATAACACTTTATACTCTCGCGGTTTGAACACATGAAGGTAAATCAAAATATCGCGATAGACCCGGTTCAATAAGTTTTAATTATGATACGTTTACGTTTCTTATCGAATATCCTTAGCAAATAGACTATGAGCAGAAATATAACATATTTTCGGGATAAAAAGTAGCCTATGTGTTAATCCAGGGTGTCAGCTACCTCCATACCAAAATGTATCATAATTGTTGCAGCCGTTTGAGCGTGGGTTCGTAACAAACATACACACAAACACACTCACAAACTTCCGCCTTTTTAATATTAGGGTGATATTCATCTTGAAACATCTCTGTTAGATAAGCCCTCTACCAATTAAGCTACGCGGGCGAAACATAATATGAATAACGTCGTAAATAAAGGATGTAAATAAATGCGTCGTGGTCGTGGCAGCAAGTTAGTAATCGAGCTGGCAGACCGCACGTGGCCTATATTAGATATGCTAATGCGAAGCTAACTCCTACTGATCAGTATTCAACTGACAAGTCTATAGTACCATGGATAGTGAAGCATGGATGCCTAGAAAAAGCATACATATTCAATCTTCGACACTGCTTTAAAATGTGGTCATAGATGATCGGGCACCTAGAGAGAATGTCGAACGACAGGGCGGTAAAAAAGGGCGTATATTGGACAACCTGTAAGTCGTCGACCGGTCGGGCGACCGAGGTACCGATGGAAGAATGAAGTTGTGAAGGACCTACGCGCTCTACAAGCAGGAAACTGGGAGGAGATTGCTCAAAACAGGGCGCGTTGCCGTCATTTCGTTTTGGAGGCCAAGATCCACTTCGGGTCGCTGTAAGTAAGTAAGTAAGATGATAGAAATCCGGTACTCAAAACTGCACATAGAATTGCACATTTGAAAACTGGCCTTCTATGAGCGATATGAACCTACAAACTACAAACACCATAACAATGTTCCGTGCTACGATCGTATCTTTATACATGGGTTTCATTGCAAGATATGACTACATACCGTTACCACTACTGCTCATGGGCACAGTCTGAAAACCATCGCTGGACATTTTGCCCATGCACATGCTGAGACTGAGACATTGCTTCATATTTGTCTAAGTACCTAATAGTTTTTGTATATTGCTAATATATTATTTTATTCTTTCCGTCCCTCTGTTTTGTAACTGTATTCTGTGATGTGTTCTTAGTATAAGTTGTGGCAATATAGTACATTACTGCAGACGCCGGGAAAAGAAGGGCTTGCCGGGTGAGTAGGTATGGTCGGATAGTGAGACGAAGCCGGCAAGCCCTTTTCACGGCTAAGGCATGTATTTGTATAGTGCTCTTCTCAAACATATGCAATGAAATAAGAAAATACACCACTCAAAAAAAAAACCAGCTGGTTAGCCTGTTCATGAACACAAACGCCATGTTTAAAAAAATGACTTCCTGGCCAAGTTCTCCGCCTGAGATACTTCAAAGCCTATCATAACGCACGCTATGATGACATTTCATTGCATGTTTGAGCAAAATAATTTTTAATTCTGATTCTGACAATTAAAGTTCGCAATTCGGTAAAAACATGAAAAGGTGTAGCGTTTCCTCCAAAGATATGCGAGCAATTACCGGTGCATATACGCAGCTACTGTTTTTGAACTGATTGGCTTTTTAGATAATATCAGGTGACCGTACTTATGTTGTGGCAGTCCCCACAACCATTGAGTAATGCGCCCTTATCTCAAATTCTGGAGATAAAGCTCGAGTGAAAATGCGCGTTTATGGGCATTTAACGAGCGTTATCTCGAGTGGCCCGTTTGTCTCAAGTATCTTAAAGTCTCCGCACGTGACAAGACGTTTGAGCTATTATTTGAGAATGCCTATCTAAATCTGTGGCAATGATATCGTCATCAACGTTATCTCAAGCGAAACAGTACACTACCACTACCACTAGTAGTACAGTATGTGTAAGTTTATGTAGGTATATTTAAGATTTTGTCTTTTTTTTTTGCGTAAGCCGTTAGTGTCTCTGTGCATTTTTAATAGTTTTGCCTATCTTCTTGGATCTTCTCTGTTCTCTCTCATTTGCTCAAAGGTTAACTGGAAGAAATCCCTTACAGGGATAAGTTCGCCTTTGTACATATCATTAGTTTAATGTCCTTATAATTATATTTTAATGTACAATAAAGAGTTTACATACATACATACTACCTATTCTTCTTCTTCCTCGTTCTTCAAAGGATCGCGACCACATATCTGTTTCCACGTAGTGCGGTTATATGCTGCGTGGACCGCCCGGTGCATGCCCGCAATACCTATATATATTAGATATAAAGAAAATTGTGCAAGTGCGAGTCCGACTCGCGCATGAAGGGTTCCGTACCATAATCTATAACAAGTTTGTCGAATCGCCGATTGTTTACCTTTATTGTAATGACATAATGTTATCTATATTTGTATTTTTTTCTTCTTTAGGTGTGCATTAGAGTTTCGAATCGCTGATCGGCTCTCCCTGATGATGAATCGCGTACCGATTCGAAACATGTCGAGCGTTTTTCGACTTCTACGACGTGAGTCAACCCGTTTATGTATTTTAATTGTATTCTATTCTATTAATATTATTATGCCATACCCATACTTAACTAACCTAGTTGATTTAATACTCGTTTGATACATATTTATACCCATCTTCTACGTCAACAATAATTTACGATCCTGCTAGTTGAACCCGCCGTGTAGTTGTAAATGTAGAATCGGAGATAATACATTTATCTTCAGAGTTTTACGACAACAATAAACGTCTTAAAACTGGGTCAGCTGTCTAGTTGATGGCCCATAAAAGTGCAACTAACTTGACCAGGAAATGTACCGCCGGGGAGAGCTATAGGTTTGTGCTCAAGAATCGACAACATTTAAAATTTTCAAATAAATAAATATCAGACAACCTCACACATATCGATCTAGTCTCAAGAAGGCTTTTAGTAACTTTTAATATTTGATAATATCGGAAAAAGGACTGGTTAAAAAATTAAATGTTGTCAATTTTAATCATAGATTGGCAATATTGGGATATACATAAAAGACCGACCTAGTGAGAGTCGGACTCGCGCACCAAGGGTTCCGTAAAAACACTACCCATCTTTACTGGCCGGGATAAGTTAAGTTTGCATCTGGTATGGTGCCGGATACAAATGAGGTGCAAAGTTAACGCAACCGATCACGTTTGTTGTATGGGAGCCTCCTTAAAAATCTATTTTATTCTGTTTTTATCTATCACGGTTCTTGAGATACAGCCTGGTGACGGACAGACAGACAGGCGGACGGACGGACAGTGGAGTCTTTAGTAATACGGTCCTGTTTTTTTACCCTTGGGTACAGAACCCTAAAGTCACTTATAAGGCCAAATTCATAACAGTAATCGAGCAGACACGACGGTATCAAGCATCTTATAGATTCGACCTTAACACTGCGCGTGGGAGGACTACGATTACGAGCCATACATAATGTATGTGTGTGTGATGCAAATCTGTGCCCAATCGTATGTAATACGGTCGGAAATGTCGGTTAGATGGGCTTTGGTTTATCGTGACTTTCTCAGGCAGATTTATGAAGTTTTATGAGTAGGATAGATATATATATATAGTATTTTTTTGTTGAACGTTTATCGACACTGTTTGCCTCTGTTTGATGTTGTGCCAAGTGTATCTTTGTACGTGCAAGCCTTCGAAGACTGGGTGCTGACTTGCAGCGAATGTGGCCGCACATTTGGTGCGAAAATTGGCTGCGTAGCCATCTGAGAGCTCGTGAGCGACGCTCTCGTTAGCCAGCGTTCAGTCGCTTTGGCCGAAATCGGCCGGATGCACGCTTTCTATTCTATTTTGAGTCAGTTTTTTGAATTTTTTCCAAAATGGCGGATATTTAGGTTGGAAACGTAAAAAATTACAAATTTCAGCAATTTCAATACAGATTTGCGAGGTCTACAGCCCAAAGATCCACTAGTCAATTTATAGTCGGCACTTTGAAAAGATTGACCTTTCCAACTACGGTTTAACCCATTCAACTATAAGGGCTTATGATACGATTCCAAAATTGTATTGAAAATCGGTAATTCAAATATAAAATAAGAATTGTGGGCCCAGCTGATCTTTACAACTACAACTAAGCAAGTGGCTCACAAACGAAAACATCTGGTGAACAATTCGCTCCGTAACAATGCATGATTCATGGCATCCATCACCGCGTGACGCGATACTCATAGTAATTAGGCTGATTCTAATGCTGAATAGTAATCAAATCGATTGGACATCTGTGGCAGTGAATTTACACATATAGGATTGCCATCCTCGGCTGGTCCACAAATTTAAAGTCGCTCAGAGAGCTAAGGGCAATGCTCGGAGTTTCTTTGAAGGATCGAATTCGGAACGAAGTGATCCGTCAGAGAACCAAAGTTACCGACATAGCTCACCGTATTTGCAATTTGAAGTGGCAGTGGGCTGGCCATATTAGCCGAAGAACCGATAACCGGTGGGGTAAACGTGTTCTTGAGTGGAGACCGCGGATCGGCAAGCGTAGTGTGGGGCGCCCTCAGACTAGGTGGAGCGATGATCTGAGCAGGGTGGCTGGCAAAAGCTGGATGAGAGTAGCCGAGGATCGCTTACAATGGCGTGCAGTTGGAGAGGCCTATGTCAAGCAGTGGACAAGAATAGGCTGCTGATGATGATGATGACGAGGATTGCCATCCGTACGGGTTTCCCCGGATTTGTCTTAGTTTAGAGGGCGTCCGGGCGGGCGTTTATTTGTAGTCCGGGTTTAACATTTTCATTTTCACCGTACGTCGAGAGAGAATTACGTCGCTAGTTAAGTTATACGGGACGACGTTTGTGGACGGCGACTTTTACCTTCATGAAACTACCAATCTGTCTACAGCCGAACAAAATTTTAAGATGAAAGACTTTGGTATGCTGCCTTTTCTAAATTTTTTCGCAAAGTATTCATTTGGCAAACTGTTTCATTTCCCAACTCACAATTTTCTCTAAAGGAAAAAAAAAACAGTGTATTATTTTATGTTCTTATAGAATACAGTAGGTTAGGTTAGGTTTGTTTTATGAAAGTTACGAAAAAATATGGTTTCAGAGAAAATCGTGAGTTGAGAAATAAAACAGTTTGCCAAATGAATACTTTTTTAGGCGAAACGGCAGAGAACCGAAAGACTATCCTTCCTTCTATGACAGGTCGATTTTTTAATTTTACTCAGTGCCAAAACATTATGCCAAGATCCGGGGGTTTCACGTAATAATCAGTAATGATCAGTAATGATCATTTATTGTGTGAACGTTTCTTGTCCTTGTACCGAGGTTTTAGAGATGTCAAATCTAGTAGCAGTAAATATCTACACATACTACTACGACACTGATCTGTCCCGTCTGTCCGTCGTTTCGCGATGCATTATTACTGATTGATGTATTAATTCAAACTTAATATTACTTATTAGTAGTAATATTCTTTATCTACTCTCATACTTATCATCATTATCATGGATTTTCTTTTATGTACATACAGTCCGACCAAAAAGAGTAGAAATTAATAAGTTTCAATATTGTTCCATCCCCGTTTTCTTATATTGATTAGAGAGGGAGGACACTACAGTATTCCCACTTTTTAATTTCTACTCTTTTTGGTCGGACTGTATGACTAGATTGACTTGTGCGAGGTAGTCCGATATTTATTATTTATTTATTTATAACGAAACCAATTAATCATATAGAAGTACTATGAAGCTATTAGTGACACATAATTTGACATGCGTTGACAAACAAGGAAAACGGATTAATTGAAGGAACTCATTAACATAGCTTGTGCCACAACATACTTCTGTTGTTTGTCTAATGCTAGTGAATAATATTGCAAGTGTACCCGTTTGATTTGGTGGTGATGCCTTTGAATATTTCTCTGTATTAATATTTCTCTTACAATTATTAGGCATAACTTAAGAGGTCTTATAAGTTTTAAAAATATTATTTTTTCAAATTATGACAAAAAATATATTTGTAATTTTATCCAACAAGTGAATAATACTTTTCTTTGAGTTGTAGATAGTAACATAGCAATTTCATACTTCTATTGTGTGCAGTCAAAAATAATTTGAAGAAAAAAAACAGTTTTCTGCGTGAATTTTATCAATTTTTGCAAGTTGTTTTTGAAACAAAAATGATCTTTATTCTTTATGAAAACTTCAAACTGCAGGTTTCAAATATGTAACAATAAATCACAATAACCTTGTTCTACCGGATAAGGAGCCTTAAATTACTAAATAATGATAGATTTTATATTTATTGGAGCGGAGCGAGCGAAGCGAGCGAAGCTCCCATGGATCGACTCGAATGGATTTTGTAACAATGCGCAGATCTCAGCGAGTTCTCAACCGATTTTAGAAATTTTTGTTTTAAAATGCACAAATTAAATTTCGCTAGGTCGTGACGAAGAGAAAATTTCGAAAAAAAAAAAGAAAAAAAATCCGCTCCAATCTATGGTGCAAGCTTAGCCGGTGGCTGACTCTGCATCGACCTAGTTATTTGTAAGAGAGGTCTCACAACACAATGTTAAAACCTACATACAAATCACAGTATAAGTCATGCACATTGCAAAATAAAAGGATAAATAAAAATTTATATAAATATACTACACAACTGGTTGCTAAGTGGGTGATTCTACGGGCGTCATAAATATCAAAGCAATGGCCCATCATATTTTTTTTTCACTTGCCCTTATCCATTTATTTGGGGTTGGCGCAGCATGTTTTCTTCCTCCATTCTTCCCTATTACTCGTCATCTCGTGGTTTACTTCCTTCTTATTCATATCATCTTTGACACAATCCATCCATCTTTTAATTAGAATATGCTTTAAATTAGATCAATTATGGTAAGAAGTACGGTTACAGTATAACATTGTTTGAAAGTTTGTAGCTTGTTGTAGCTCATACTTTCAATATGTTTGACAGCAGACTGACGGAGGTTGAACGCCTGTAGAATCACCCAAATAGAATAAATACAGAAAATAAATCAGTATTATAAAGAAAATGTAGTCATACACAGACCATTAATTAGCACATTAACCTGTGACGCATCCTGTAGGCTTGCGTCAGAAGATAAGAATCTGAAATCCAGTGGTGTCTTAGCATCAATGTTGGATGTGATTGGTATGCTAATGGCCAAACTTGTTTGCCCTCTATTTAAGTACAAGGGATGTGCAATGGGAAAAGACTAGCAGGCCGCATGGGGTTCTTGGACTGAACTGAATGTGTGTCTGTGTATGATCAGCGTTAATCAACATAAATAAAAAAAGCCAAAAGGGATAAAATTAAAATACAACATACAAACAACACCAGCTACAGCTCACATTCTGTCCGCAGAGGTACCAGCTCTCCGAGCAGACTCCGAACACCCTCCTCATGGCCTCCCGATCATATTCGACTCCATACAACTTCTTAACACACTTTCAAAAACACTGGCTGAATAATTTCACACTATAGTCAAGAATGGCAGGAAAAAGAAGTTTTTCCCGGTTTATTTTTAAACTGTCACTATTATAATTATTTAAATATTTCTTTTTACTGGCAGAATGCAAGAACGTGAGAAAATAGTCTTTGGTATTCTTAATTTAAAACACAGCCGCGTTTCACATTACACTTTTTCTACAGTTTTAATTAAGTTTATTTTCACTATTTTTGGCACTAAAAAGTAGGACAATTTGTACTTCAAGTTGGCACTGGTAAAATCGAAAGCTTTTAAGAATTCTCGTTAAATACGCTCCGATGAGCGTACGGAACTATTTAAAACGGTTGGAAATGCTTAAAATTGTTAAAAACGCATCACAGCGGTTCATTTCAGCAGTAAAAACAATATTTTAACGTTAAACTGGGCTACAAAACAAAAATAGAAACCAGAGTTCATACACGGCACGTATTTTAACATCCAATATAATACTTAACACTTGTTTTCGTCGCCCGTCGTGGGTAAATTAACGATTACATCAACTTAACGACGGTATGAATTCGTTTTTTAAGCGTTTTCTCGTAAAATAAAAACGCATAATTGCAAATCAAGGAGTATAATTCGATTTGACAGCGCCCTGCCTCCCTCCCGCCCCGCGCACTGCGGTCGATCACGGTGTTGCCGGCGCTAAGAATTTACCCGACAGTGGGGTAATTAAGTACGTGTTGCCTTTTATTGCGCATACATTAAAAGTATGGCTACATTTTTTTTGATAAACGATGTAGTGTTGCTATCCTTATCTCGTGCGCATACGTCAGACCAACGGAGTGGGGTTAGTCGGTACCCGACCCTTGCCTAGACTGGTGGTGCGTTGTCGAGCTAAGTTCTAGCCTAGTGACCTATATAAACAGCTGTACTGTGCCTGGCATGGGGTTAGCTATACTACAAGTGGCGACGAGGACAAAAGTGAGTAGAAATCTAATTACGCCTCCAAAAAAAAAAAAAAAAAAAGAATAGGCGGGAACACGACAAATGCAGTCTAACGTGTACTTGCACAGTAAATGTATAATAAATACAGGGCAAGCTCGATAGTGATATGATACATTGTCATTGAAGTTAATTTATCCAAGTTATAGTTTCACTAATAACTGTGGAACAAAAGAATAGGTAGATACCTAGTGGGTAGCGGTGCACTGCTCAACTATCCCAGTACAGGGATCGACTCGTAAACAAGTTTTAGTTCGTAATGATTTGGGTCATTCGTTTAAAAAATAACGGTTATTGCACATTTGCAAATAACTCCTGGCGAATCATGCAGTTTTACTCACTTATAGATATTATTTTTGTCCGATATTTACTAACGGTATTAATGTCTAATATTTTTACCGGAAATGCGTCGATACCGCGACTCGTATATTATAATAAAATATGTGTAAACCATAATAATTATGTACCTACCTAGGCACAATAAGGAGGTATTGTTTAATAAGCGCAACGTATCTAAGTACCTATCTACTCGCGCCTACAACGTAAAATTATTAATGCAATGGTGCAGTTAAAAAACCATTGGACAACATATAATAAATAAGAATAATAATAATATATAAAGTGTGATAAAATGTTATATTAGTTATGAAATAACGATCTGACTTAGAAGTGCAAGTTTATAGTCATTTATAATAACGGCTTGTAGGCAGATATATTTGAAAGTTTGCGATAGCAAAATTACTCAAGTAAACTAGCTTTAGTAAACAGTTCAGTTGTCAGAAACATTATCATTAATTATAAATAGACTTCGGTTGCTTCTAACGGCATTTGAGGCAGATTAGATCGGGTGCAGTATAAATAAATTGTTTACGGGGTTGATAAATAGGTAACTAACTAACTACATTGTAATAATACCTTGCGCCTGCGGGGTCAATATGTATGAAAGTAAACATTGAAGTGTTTAATGTTTATTTCACTTAGTTATTTACGGGAACGTAATATGTATGATGAAATATCCGTGTAGGTATATGTGTTTATGAGTGGTTAAACTGTATGATTGGTGTTGTAAATAAACTTGTAAGCAGAGTATATTGTACCTGGCCATTTAATTGGCAAGAGTAAAATGTTTACTAGTCATTATGGTATACTGATCATTCAATTGATGAATTACAACACGACAAAGGTCATGTATACCTAGCAACTGAAATCAAATATGTTGTGTCATTTAATTGACATATTGTTTTAACACTTCTAACATTGACCAAGGTCATGATATAGCAGTAGTTAAGCGGTCGTTAAAACGACTAATGGCTAAAGGGCCAGTACGAACATTAAATTGTTTAGCAAGCGGTTAGATAGATGAATGCTCCGCTTGAATCATTTGATTGATTGGTTCCGGGACGCCCCAAAAGTACCCATGGCAGCCATAACTTTGGAAAAAATCCATTGCAAAGGCGAGACCTCTTCGATCGGTCTGAGATGGGAGCGTTCGAAACGAACACTCCATGTCTATTTGGAGGTGTCAGCTATCACAGATAGCCAAAAGAAGAGAGCAAGCCTCTTGCATTTCGGAGGAATTGAGCTCTAAGAAATATATTACAATATCCCTGGAGCGGACGCGGAGCCAGGTGTCGGCATAGATGTACATATTTGCGATAGCCTTAGCAAAATTCGATGATTACTTTGCTCCTGCAAAGTACGGTCTATGAACGCCACGTATTCCGTTTGATGAAACAGGAACAGGGCGAAAAGTTCGAGAAATTCCTTGTACGGCGGCGACAAGCCGATAAATGCAATTATAAAGATGAATATGAACACATCATTGATCAGATCACGGAAAAATGCCTAACAACAGTTACGTAAAAATAATAATAAAAAACTATTAAAACACAAGTTTTCGGTTGCTAAATGTAAGATAATTTTATTTTGGGTAGTTAGTGTATATTAGTCACGGGGTTCGTGATGAGGCCTACCCATGACATGAGGCTGAGGCCTACCCACAATGCACCACTGGGTGGAAAGTTGCTTAAATAAATAAGAAAACGGGCAAAGTGTATTATTTTGAATATTAATTAGTAGTTGTGCACTCGAGGAATATGAATATTTAGTAGTTTAGCGTTATTCTCGAATGGGTCGTGTTACTAATCTTCGACTGCGCAGTGGATGACGGATCACAATATAATAATTATGAACAAATTGGGAAAACGATTGAAATGCCTAGGCATCTATATAATTTGCACGACTTTTCATTTGTGCGTGCGTAATTGAATACGCTACTTAATACTTTCCTATGGAGTGGGCTTGATTGTCCTGAATTTCAAAATATATTGACGGGTTAAATATTATAGTGTGATAAGCTTAATTTGTCTTTATGTTGAAAATGTATTTTTTTGGAATAATTATCTAGAGTATCTTGTATATGTAGTTGATAAACAGTATGAACATCCAGCTTAAGGGTTGTGCATTAAAAGGTACATATGACACGTATAGGTGCATATGTCACATGTAGTCAATTGGGTATAACAAAATCAATAATTAAATAACAGTAGATACGTCTTGAAAGGTATAGTTTAATATAGGTATAGTATTTGATAGGCCAAACGGGTTTAAAAGTGATATGGAAGACTCATAAGTGCAAAGTCATTAGTCAATATGATAAGCTCTGACTGTATTGTTCCTGGAAACTAATAGCTTTATGTCAGGGGTCAATTTGATTTATTTATTTATTTCAAATAATTACACAGCTTTACAGTTAGTACTAATGCACTGTGAATTACAAGAATAATTTAACATAACATGTTACATATTAGGTAGATTCAATTACTGAAAAATTACATCCATCCATCGCCTTACAGTACCTTAAACATTCACGACACACAATTATCCAGCTACTTCCAAAAAACGTTCAAATCCGATGCTGATGCGAGAAGCGCATTAAGTTCTCGTAAGGCTCGAACTAGAAGAGAGTTTTCCGCGCTATGGTTCGCGCCTCAGGAGCAGCCAACAGTAGCCGGCAGCGTGGACGAAAATTGAACCTCGATTTAGAAGGGACGAACAATCGGATAACCTGACTGACCAGCTCTGGACAGTCAGAACATACTCGCAAGATTTTACAAGCACTAGTCAGCACATAATTTCGTCTAACCTCGAGGGAATAGATTGATAGACCACGCTGAATTGCCAATATGATAGTCTAAGGCGTCATGAGGTCAATTTGATAGACCATGCTGGATTGCCCATATGATAGGCTAAGACTTTATGAGAGGTCAATTTGATAGACCACGCTTGATTGCCAATATGATAGGCTAAGCGGATTGTTAAAGTAAGCGAAAGGCATTATGAAACGTTTATTTAGTAGACTGCGGGAACCAAACTATTCGTAAGAAAGATAGTAAGGCTTAACGGCTAAGCAAATACAATTGCATGGAAGGTCAATTTGATAGACCATAGATATATTATAAGCGGTATGTAAAGTGCCGCGTTCGTGCTGGAAGGTCAATTTGAAAGACCATATGTATTGAACCTTCCTTTAAATTTATATTAAATAACGCAAAGCGTTCATAAACTGGAGTATGTGCTTTTGAGACTCCCATTAAAACTTGAATATCGATGGCTTCGACGCATCGATTAAATTGAAATATACTGTGCTTTAAAGCTTTCATTCAATTGGAAAAGGCTGTTGTTTTAGGACTTCCATTAAATTGGAATATCTGAGGTATCAGAGGGCCGGTAACATGGGAATATGACGTGTTCTTGACTCCCATTCAATTGGGATACTCGAGGTTCAAAGCCTCCAGTGAATTGGAATTGATTGACAACCTTAATTGAATTGACAATAGTTTGGTACTTCAAATGAATGCCTGGATAAAACTGTAATAGTTTGACATCATTTTTAAATTGACAAAAGTGGCATTTAAAATGAATGCCTATATGAGGTGGGATTGTTTAACAACCTCCATTATATTGACAAAAGTTTAGTATTTCGAATAAGAGCTTCCTTAAGAGCTTAATTAAGTTCGAATCGTTTGAAGACATTAAGTAAATTGACAATATTCCGGTATTTCAAACGAATGCCTCCATTAGATAGGAATTGTTTATCAACTTTCAATTGAGAATGGTCTGGTATTACAACTAAATGCCGGAATTAAATTGGAATTGGTATATCACTGTGATTTAAAACCTTGATCCATTTAGAAATGTGGCGGTTTAAAAACCTCAATTCAATTGGATTTGCAATTTAGTTTAGTATTTCAAATAAGTGCCTTCATTAAATAGGAATCGTTTCACAACATTAATTAAATTGCCAATGATGGTCCTGTATTTCAAATGAATGGCTCCATTAAACTGGAATTATGTATCAACCTTATATTGAGAATGATCTGGTATTCTAAATTAATGCCGCAATTAGATTGGAATTTGTTTATCGGTGATTTAAAATCTAGATCGAATAGGAAAAGACGCGGTTTCAAAATCTCAATTCAATTGGACTTTAGTTGCAATTTCGAAAATTTATTGGGATTCTCATATATATTTATTGGGATTTTGAAGGGTATATATCGTAATTTCAGATGACAAATTATAGTGATGACTTTAGTGAGAATATTGAACGTGAGTACATGATGACGTGTAAAGCAAGTTAGCTACTTAGAATAGAATAGAATAATTTTTATTTTACCAAAAGAAACATTTCTACATTTAACATAATTTAACAGTAACTTCCACACTAGGCACAGCCTGTATCGTGGAAATCGTATCATACACATCAGGTTCGTTAAGAATGCGGCTATAGACATGTCTTAAACAAGAAATTAAAATTAACAAATGAACAGTACTATGATAAATACATATATACTTCAGTTTCAGCTTCAAAAAAAATATATATTTTAAGATGGTAAAAGGGGGAAAAGAGCAAGCAATAGTCCTTAAGCGCTTGACAAAGTGGTTGTTGTGAAATAATTATCCAGATAAGGCTACATGTCACAACTCTTAAAAAATCTAGAATGAAGTGTATAACCCTTGTTTTCTATAATTCATTTATTTTTCAAATAAGTTACACAATATTACAGTAATATAACCTACATGCTTTGGAACTACAGAACTACATGCAGACCAAACTTAAGACTAGTTAGATTTAATTCAATAAGCGCCTTAATGGCTTAAGCGACATAATGGCGTGGCTCCTTTGCTTTGTTTGACCTCTGGCATAGCTGTCATGTGCGACTGTTTCTCGCGCGAGATATTTGCCTATCTCTTGCAGCTGTGCAGTGGTGTGAGGGAATGACGGCTAGCGCTGTCGCGCGACGGGAACCGCGAGGCGTGGTTATGCTAGACAGGCTAACGTAGGATTAGGCAGATAGTAGCAGCCTGTAGCGGCTGGGACACGCGTAGCTCAAACGAGCTGAATTGCACGTAGAGACAGGTCTGAAGTGGTACACCTTCATGTCCTGGTTGGACACGGTGTCGCAATCCCAAGAACTGAATTAACCGGCTCGCCTGTGCCACTTAGTCTTGCGGGGCACCAAGTGCGCCTTGCTCTTCCTTTCCACCAGTGCGACTACTCCCTCCCTATCCACATTGGTGTGGGAGAATTTTCCTTATCGCGAACCCGTACGGGGCCGGTTAGCTGTGACAGACTAACCGGCGACTACAGCATATTGCACGCTGAAGCGACTTCGTATCGGTATCCTTTGTGTATCCTCTATATTGTTGTGTCAACAAGGTTCGCGGCAAGTTTATATTGCAAAGCTAGTTCTAAATCAAATGAGATCACAAATTAAACTATTAACCGGTCTAGATAACATAAAACAAGACTGATTAAAATACTTTATGGGTTTTGAGTGAAAACACCTTTTTATTTAAATAGATAGAGATTAACATATTATTATTTATACGATCACCAATTAATCTAATTTTAATTAAAATAAAAAAGGGATGTAGTGTTGCTATCCTTATCTCGTGCGCATACGTCAGACCAACGGAGTGGGGTTAGTCCGTACCCGACCCTTGCCTAGACTGGTGGTGCGTTGTCGAGCTAAGTTCTAGCCTAGTGACCTATATAAACAGCTGTACTGTGCCTGGCATGGGGTTAGGTATACTACAAACATGTCATACGAAATACGCGGTTGGTACGATCCCTAAAAAAACCTGTAAAAACCTTATTTTTTCGATCTCAATTACAACAATCTCAACAAGAAGAAATCGTATTTCCGAGAAGAACTAAACGAGTTATAAATCACTGATAATGACTGATATCGCTATAAATATTCCTGTAATATTTGAGGAGTTTTTGCGATTCATCATCAGATGTTCACCAAAATATAATGGAACGAAAAATGTAGATGCCTTTGAAATAAAAAAATAAAATATTCTGTTGCAAATCTCTATTATATAAATCCATTTCTTTACGAATGCCGGAGTTCTGAAGTTTTCAGGTAACAATCCTTGAAGAAATACAACTGAATTACAAACACAAACCTCGTCTTTTATTAGTCGGTTAAAAATACGCTATTATTAATCGCCGTTTAGCTTGAAATTAAAACAAGTCTACAATTACCAGCCAATGAGGATAATGACAATGTGTTTGTAATTTACAAATACGTCACTGTTTCTATAATAAATGACTATCATATAAGGACAAAACAATTCAACACGCATTAGTTAGTAGGTCGATTGATATTAAAAACAGGTTTCAATAGGAACATTAGTACAGTACGCTGAATCGTTGACTAAACACACGACTTCCTCATTGTCAATAAAAGTTGGATTAGTCATGTTATATCGGCATGGTAATAAAAAAATAATTGGGGTACTGACGCACGTGCAAGGCAAATATTAAATAAAAACCTTAAAGCTGATCGAACCTGAATAAATTAACAAGTTTAAGTCATTGATAATTCATTCATAAAGATTATTGCAAAATCGCACAGTCACCGTTTTATTTTTTTTACAAATCAGAAACTAAATTAAAACAACGCAAGGTATTTTATTTAATCCGAACATCAAGATTTCTCACTAGATCGCTGATTGTATTCAAAATACAAGGTCAGGGGTCAGTTTTAGTAATTTTTCAAAGAATATGCTGTAAACTTCAATTGTCCCACGAATACGTCATTATTTATGCCTGGCAACATTATCTCGTGAGAAACCGCCATTGCTGTAGAGCTTGCAACGGTAATATAGTCAGTGGCGAAAACTGGAACTAATATTGCGGCATACAAAGAACATGAAATCGCGCGACAGCAGCGCCACTAATAACTGAAAATAGAACGTTGTTTTTTTAAGCCAATTACAATTGACGGAATACTAACGCATTCTCGCATTTGATACAATCGTAAACTTGTAAAATACAACTTACAGCTTAACCATAAAGTTTAAAATTTAATGATAAACCGAAGCATAAATACCGTGGTTAAAGTTATTGCCGTCAATTTCCGTTTAAAAAAAGTTTAATAAGCAAGTGTATTTGGTTTTCACAGTTTTATTGCACTACAATAAGATTGTAATTCCTTTGATTTGCCTGTATTTTTGTGAGGAAGTAATACATATCTGTCATCGATTCGTATTATGCAAAGTGTACTGTTTATTTACATTTCTTTTAGGATGTACGGCTGTTATACAATTTTATTGGTTTATTGAAGTTATAGACTAGAAGAAAGTTGTTATATTTGGTTAGATTTCAAAAGTTATGTTATGAGTATTGTATTTGCGTAACATCTAAACGAGGGGATATTCTTTTTGTAATGGATAAATTAGTAATGAAATCACTAGTTAGTATAAAACAAAGTCGCTTCCTTCTGTCTATCCCTAGTATGCTTAGATTAGCTGGTTTGATGGCACTCCGTTGTATAGAAACCCTGCACTTTTTGACTATGCGCTGAAACTTGGCACACTTGATCCTTAGGTGGTCTTGAGTGAATTCAGACAGGGAGCCACCGAGAGCCACCATATCCGTATGACTTGTACTTTTTTTCCCACTTTTTGATTAATTTTCTTACTAGCCTACTACTGAGAAAAAATACCGAATAGACTTAAAACAACAAGACATAAGCAACCACACATCCGGACTATAAGACGACTCCTGTGACGCAACAATTTGATGCACTTGCACAAGTTGCACATGTGATTGCTATGACTAGTGTTGCCAGGACGAGTTTACTGAAAATCGGGACCGCCGTGTTGCTCTTGCTGTTGAAAACTTAAAAAAATATCTGTATGGATTTACAAGCTGCAAGTCATTCATTTTTCTTTACCATAGTTTTTTCCGAAATGTTTTTTTTTGTATTGTCAATTCGACAGTTCTCAATAACAGTGGCTAAAAGTAGTAGATGGTCGACACTTGTCAATGTCAAAACTTCAACGGTTTGACACTGAAGATGACGTGTGTTAACATTTTAAAGGTTGACATTGACAAGTAATACCAACCATCAACAATATATATTTTTTTAATTAAATTTCGAAGGCAAAGATGCCGTCTGCCACAATTTTAAAGAAATGTCAAATTGTCCATAAAAAAAAATATTTGGAAAAAAGCAAGGTACTTAAAGAAAAATTAATGACCTGAAGTTTAGTGCAGTTCGTATTCGTAGATGGTTACAGCAAGGACTATCGAAATAAAATGGTCATCCAAAAATATTACCAATTATGTGTGTACAGTCGCCATCAGATATATCGCAGCATATAAGTGTAAGGTCCGTTAAGTATGAATAGTCAAATCTTATTGATTGTTGTATTGGTTTTAATAATTCGCACCATTATAATGTCATAAAATATAAAACATAATTTATAATAGCCTTAGACTTGGCACGTCTAGGATGTATGCGTGCGGTGCACTGGTCTGTGAACTGATGGAGGGAACGATGACAGACGTCAATGTCAGATTTGGCGCGGCGTGAGAAAAGGTGGATGTGATTATTGTGATTTATTGTATTTAATGGATTATGCTGGTATTTGTGAAGTGTTATTGATGGGAGTCAATACAAATAGAATTGTTATGTGTGCTTCATGTGGTTTCATTCCTGACCGAGGGATATACGCCAACATCAGGCGTTCATAAATATCTGATCACGACTCTTATTGCCTGGGCGTTACAGTACATGTTCAGATATTTATGGACGCCCTATATGCTGCGATATATCTGATGGCGACTGTACAAACCGCGAGAGTAAAGTGTCGTAGTATAGTAGTATACAATGTGTATGTTCATTCAATACAAACGAATGCACGTGAAACGTGAATAATACATTAAAACCCATTAATCTGTTATCGTATTATTATAGCAGCCAGACATACCAATGACAAATTGCTTCAAAATGACTCACAAAAAAACCTGCGCAAACTTAATAATAAGTAATCATATAAGAAAACGGCTAAGTGTGAACCGACCTTACCATTATAAGATCCCATATCTTTAACCTCCCACGAAAGAGGGATGTTATGTCGGGAAGACATTGAACTTGTAATTCAAAGATACCGGGTTCATGGCCCGGTGTAGTCCACGTAATTAGTTCGAGCAAATTAAGGCGTCTTTTTAATGTTTTTGTTAACTTAAACACCCTGTAGATCTCAAAGTATTGATGGTAGAGTAAACATAAGTATGACTAAATTTGTAGGAAATTTTATGTAGATACTTTTGTCTAAAGTAATTATAACGCTATTCGTACAGATATTCGAGATATGAGCAAAAATCTGAAAAAAAGTACCTTAACCCTCACACCCTCCCTTACACCCTCTCAGCACACCCCGCACCCTCGAGGACTTTAGTATGTTAACCCGGACATCAGAAGGCATAATTGTATCAATTTTAAAAACTACACTATTGGAGTAGTAGGGCCTCGTGCAGGGTCCGTCCGGATTGTTACTACCGTCTTGCCTGCTAACCCACCGCCAAACAGCAATGTTCGCATTGTTGTGTTCCGGTGTGGGGGAAAGATAGCCGGTGAAATTACTAGCATAGAGGCATTCTATCTTCGTCCTCCGGGTAGGCAAGCACTTGTGACTCCTCTGGTGTTGCAGGTGTTTATTGGGCGACGGTAATCGCTTTCCATCAGGCGATACGTTTGCTCGTTTGCCCCCTATGACATAAAAAAAAAAAAAAAAAAAAAATCCTGTTTTTTTTTTAATTTTCTTAAACTAAATGAGCATTGAACGTAAAGAACAAGCGAACGTAAAAAGGTTGCCTGAAAGTGATTGCTCTCCAGCAATAAAACCGCCTGTTAATTCCGGTTTGTTTTGCGACGTAACCAATAGAGATTGTAGAATAATTAATGACTACGGAACCCTAAAAACGAATGCTCATCGAGTGATAATTAACCAACACAGTGATTATGTAGATAAGACGTATAACATGAACTGTCGGCAAAAAAGTTAATAGCTATACACTTATACAGTTATATTGCCCGTTATATACCTAACTATGTTACTGTCTCTTTTGACGATGATCATTAGGCAGAAGTTCACTACATGGTAATTTACTACGCAATATTCATTCAACTATATGACGCGGTTGGATTAGTATTGCAGCTGCCTCAGCCGGCGGTCCCGGGTTCAAATCCCGGCCAAGGCAAATATTTGTGTGATGAACTCGAATATTTGTGCTTGGGTCATTGTTATACTCGTATGTATTTAAGTATATATTTATCTATGTAAGTAGTGTATATCGTCGTCTAGTACCCATAACGAGCCTTCTTGAGCTTAATTTGGGACTAGGTTGATTTGTGTGACTTTCTGATATTTATTTCGTGTGTGACGAGCTGTAAGCCATTAAGCTAGATCGAAGATAAATAACCGATAATCAAGTAAATAACAATATTCCCACCAGGTGGCTAGTCTCATTTGCCACACATTTCTTTTTTTTTCTGCGTAATCGATGAATAATCACTTTTCCAGCGTATAACCCATGCAAACACGTATTCGTTCCACCCATACAACCAGACTTTCTATCCAAACATTGAACAACATGACATAACACTGACTAAACTATAATTCTACGCTATAATACATTATGCCAACTCCAAAACGTGATATGCACGTATGGATATCTTTGGTTTATGTCGTTTTGTAATTGTGTGAGAGAGACAATAGCTTCCGGTGTATTTGTATGTATGTGTAACTGTCTTTCACGGTCGATTGCCACGTTTTTCTAAGTCCGTTTGGTTTGGTTCGTTCTTTTAGAATAGGTATTTAATAAGTGGGTTCTCTACATCGTCTGGTCAGAACCAAAAATCTCTAAAATTTCTGTCACTGCTCTTCAAAATCTCGTATAGATTGACATTGAGATACGAGCTTTGTTTTAAATAGATAGCTATTTGTTACTTTGTGAGTTTTGGCTGTCAACAGATGACATACTTATAAACCTAACTTACCTACTTAGCTGTTACTAAGCTGGCTCGATGACCCTAAGAGGCTCTAAATCTAAGTAATGTTTCTGGGTCACCCTAGGCTGTAAGTGAGATTTTCTGCCCGGCTGAAACTCCCTGGGGAGAAAATCTCACTTCCTGGCTAAGCCAAGACGTAAAACTTTAGACAAACCACGGGCGGTAATTCGTAAAGCCCTAGATATCATATTTATGGTATTTATTATTTACATACACCTGCGATCACAGGGAAATTCACGAATTCACCGCCGTGGTATGAATGAATGAATGAATGAAGCGTTTATTCACTGGAACATACGGTTACATGAAGATCTTACAATAAATATTTCCCATGATATGTTCAACCCAGTACAGGTAGATATGTGAAAATTTATGAGGGATTTATCAGGACATTATGTTCGTTGATCGTTGATGAGTTCGTGGTATGCGTACTATTTATGCTTGAGGAATAGGGAGTTAGGGAGACAGAATCAAATAGATTGTCTGTGCCATCCAAACAGCCAAATATATCACAACTAAGGTTTCTAGTTTCAGCCGAAAATTTAGATTAGAAAATGCACTTGGAATACGGTTTTGGTATACCCATTTTTTCTTGCAATCGTAAATTATAGGCCAAGGAGAAGAAAAGTGAAGGCAGAGCCGGTGGATTGGGGTTGGCGCTGATGGGTATCACGGGCATCTCTTGCGGAACCCTGGTAAGTGGGTTCCATTCGCTCCGCGCTAATGATTGCGACTATTACGGACTATGACGGCAGACCGTAACAGTTGCTTTTTTTACACATCGTTAGAAGATATTAAAACTTTAATGCTGATTTTTGAATATTATGTTTGTTTTCGTCACGCTTACCTACATTTGTATTGTGGTTAGATATGTAATAAAGACTAGAAGGTTCCCGTGATCCGTGTATTTTTTTTATCGTAGACTGGTATATCTATCTACCAACTACATCCACTGCTGAACAATGAACATTGGCCTCCCGCATAGCTCGCCACAAGGTGCGATCCTGTGCACCGCATCATCTATCGACTCTCTGCAACCCTGTCTGCAACGAGGTCTGTTCACCTAGTCGAGGGCCCGACTGCGCTGCGCTTTCATTTACGTGGTCGCCACTCCAGGACTTTGCTGCCCCAACGGCCATCCAGACAGGTAATAAGTACAAATCCTATCTTTGGATGTCCAGCCATCCCTGTACCAAAATTGGCTAAAATTTGTCCAGCCGTTTCGGCGTGATGACAGGACAAAGGAAATTCATGGCGTCGCGCGCCCATACAAAACAAATGACGATCTTGCATCACGCTATCAAGATTTTGCCTGAAATCGTGACCCCTCTCCATAGAGAACTGATATTCAATGATGATGATGATGATGATGATAGATAAGAGATAAGAGATGTCGTTGTAATCGACGCTCATACGAAACAAAATAAAATGTGCATCGCGAAAATATTCCCACGCGTATCAGGAAGTTTCGCAATTCCTTCATCTGGCGAACCATTAAAAAGGAAGAACTCTTTGTGTTTCCTTCTTACAACATAGGACCCTTCATACGAAGCAGCATCTCTCGGGCCAGCATGGCAGTGTCAACTGACAAGGCACCGTTGGTTTCTGACAAGTTGTCAGTTGCCATTGCGACTTGGGCTCCCCATTCTGCTTACCATCAGGCGAACTGGAGCCACCATGTAGTGCTAATATAAAAATAATCGCGCTGTTAAGATTTTAACGGAAATCGTAAATCCGTGATTCCGCCTCAAAAAAAATAGATATGAAAAAGAAAGGCGTGTTTCGCAGTTCCTATTCCCACTGTTTTCTGCATAACCTATTCAGTACTAGGTTTAATTTTGCATCAACTTCATTATACAAAGGTTAATATGCACTTAATTACTACTTTTTCCCTTGGTGGGCTCCCGACAGAGCGTAGAAAATGAACTGTAGCAATCTAATCGTTCTAATCAAAATAGTATTAGAAGAAATTCAGTGCAAAAAACGTCTGAACGCAAAGTACTTTGGCATTTCAAGCATGAGAAAACACCCTAATGATGCTATGCCGTTTAATGAATGAGTAAACAATTAGTACGTAAGCATTTTTGATTTAAAGAAACATTATTCTCATTAAAGAAAGAAACATTTATTGCAACACCAAAAATAAATAAAATAGGCACATAGAATAAGCAAGTACAGATTATAAGTACACTAGCTTTTGCCCGCGACTACGTACGCGTGGAACTTAATAAAAGGGATTATTAAAAGCGCCTAAGCAAATGTAAGAGCAATTGTGTCTCATAATTACATTTCCTACAGGGTCACCGCACCCCAACAGAAATGTTCACTCACTTTTTAATGTTTTTAGGTATAATTTCTAGGATGAAAACTATCCTATGTCCTTCCTCGGATCTTAAACTATCTCTATGCCAAATTTCATCAAAATCGATTCAGCGGTTTAAGCGTGAAGAGGTAACAGACAGACAGACACACTTTCGCATTTATAATATTAAGTATGGATTAGTATGGATAGTATGGATTAGTATGGATGGATTGTCCACACAAATTAAGACAATATTAGGTAGGGAGAGAGAGAGATAGAGATAGAGAGAGAGAGAGAGAGATAGAGAGAGAGAGGGGGGAGAGAGAAAGAGAGAGAGAGAGAGAGATCATTTATTTGTTTGAATATAGGTAAGTAGGTGTTACATTTATGATGATGAACTTTATGTTTTGGCATATTGGCTTACAAATCCACATGAATACATACGAAAATACAGGCATATACAGGCGAAAAAAGACCTTAGATAGATCTTAAAATACTCTACATTGACCGAGCGAGCGAAGCGTATCCATTTCAGCTTGGTCCGTTGCGAAACGAGACCCGTAGGAGAGAACAGCCGGTAATCTGGACGTCTGGGATTCGGACGTACGAAAGATTTTTTTGGCCAAGCTGTTCACTAAGCTCGGTCAATAAGGATATCGTCCATCAATCATCAGTCATTGCGTAATAATCGCCATGAAACTCGCACGCGAGTGCTCGTTTAAATGGGCCCTTAAGCGGCTTATGCGCGTGCGCAGGTGCGCAGATGTTTACAAATGGCCGCCACAATGTCGCGAATGTCTCACGCGACCGGTTTAGCCCTAAACCGGATCGAACTCTCACAACTAAACATGAGAGAAATTGTAGCTACCTTGGTTGCTATGGCTACATAAATACAGATGGGTGTTCAAATTTCTTGTATAGCAATCTGCTTTGCCGATTGCCGTACAAAAATATTAGACTCAGGGGGTCTGTAGCAGATTCTGTCAATGGGTCCTAGGGTTATGGTATTTAAAAACTGGCCAAGTTGGACTCCCGCACCGTGGGTTCCGTTCAACTAAATAATTTGAAACTTTTTTGTTTTCTGTATTTATTGTTATAGTGGAAACAGAAATACAATATCTGGGAAAATTTCAACTGTCTAGTTATCAGGGTTCATGAGATACGGTCTGGTGACAGTACCTAATGAGCATAAAACGGCAAGATATCACGGTTGTTGTATGGGAGCCCCCTTAAATATTTATTTCATTCTGTTTTTTTTGTATTTGTTGTTACAGCGACAACAGAAACACATCATCTGTGAAAATTTCAACTGTCTAACTATCACGGTTCATGAGATACAGCCTGGTGACAGACGGACAGAGGAGTCTTAGTAATAGGGTCCCGTCTTTTACCTTTGGGTACGGAACCCTAAAGAGCCCTAAAAACTGGTTTATTTTCAACAGCGAGCTAGACTCACGCACTTTCTGATCGGGCAGAACTCTAGCTGCTCTTAAATGCCAATTTAACCTATTTCCAGCTTAATATAGTTGTGAATGTGTTTCGGGTAGCCTACCGTAGAAAGCAGATGAGCGACCGGTTCCCCGGCCCGGACCGGTATCCGGCATAACATTACCGGTGTGTGGCCGATAGCGATTGATTCGAGAAAGTGCTGGTTTTTAAACTAGGTCTATCGCGCGATCTGCATTCTTATTTGGTTTTCGTGTACAAGTTTTTGAACCGATCTCAAAGTAACCGGCCAAGTGCAAGTCCGACTCGCGAGGGTTCCATACAAACACGTATCCCACCTGGCCGGGTTAAATTAAGTTTGCACCTGGATGGCGCCGGATACAAATGAGGTGCAAATTTAACATGGGATAGGAGCCCCGTTAAATATTGATTTTATTCTGTTTTTCAAATTTTGTTGGTATAGCGGCAACAGAAATACTGAAAATTTCAACTGCCTAACTATCACGGCTCATGAGATACAACCTGGTGACGGACGGTCAGACGGACGGACAGCGGAGTCTTAGTAAAAGGGGCCCGTTTTTTACCCTTTGGGTACGGGCCCCTAAAAAGGAGGAGGTGTCGATGCCTTCCTCTGAAACCGCACGATGCGCAACAATAGTGGTGTAGACTGATGTTGAATTATACAACATACCTACTGTTGTTATATAAATTAGCTCAATATCAATATGTCATGAGTTTTTGAAGCCAAACTTGTAATGCGACTTCCAACAAGGTTGCGTTAAACGTTTAACGCTACCGTGGAGGGGGTAGGAAAGCACTGTTGCGTTAAACGTTCAACGCAACAATCCCACGGACAATGCGACCGATTTAAGGTTATGTCAAGGTACGTCTCTTGTTTATATCAATTGAGTGTCAAGTTTTCTCTTTTGAAATTACAATTTCTACCCCTTCCTATTTTCATTTCCACATTACGAAGTTTCACTTCTTCCGCGCGGAGGGCCTCCACGCACTATTTTTTTTTTATTAGTCTTATATGTGTCCCACATTGGATATGGTAAAACTCTGTGTTATAGCTACTTATACTATTAAGATAATCACTAACACAGTGGCCGCGTTGCGTGCATAATTATGTAAACGCGCGGTCAGTGGAACAAGCTATATAGCAGAATATCTTAAGCATGAAGTCTTCTGACCAGTTTGAATGTAGTTTATTCACTTGAATAGGTATATGGTCCATACAAAAAACAGGTGTTTCATTCATACAGGGAATTACAAAAGCTTTTCCCAATATATTCAGCCAATGAGTATTGGCACGTAAAAATTAAAAATGGCAAAAAAAATGCCTTTTCTTTGTTTTAAAGGTATTGGAAACAGATCAGTTCAAATTAATATTGACATAACATTGTAAAAAACATAAAAATCGTCAAGATCCATTTGAAAATAATAGACAACAATAAAAAGTTAGCTGATTAAATTAGTGGACAAAGCAAAAAGTAAATATAGGTTTTGGAAGAAAATGGTTTTCGGACAAATGGAAATTTGGCGAAACGTTACAGATGGGGAACAAAAATTAGTGTTCCAGATAGGTAACCTTTTTTATGACTTAAACATGATATTATTTACGTTTTCAACCCCCATATCTCCGCCATTTTGAAACATTTCTAACTTCGTTAAATTGAAACTTTATGACCAGTCATAACTCATTATCTCGTTAACCCTATCATTAGGTTTATTTACCCCATTTACGGGTATTACGCAATAAACAGGCAACACTATCACATTTAATCGCCCTAATCCAAAACAGCATAACTCCCTATCCTATCATCAAACAATGAACACAATAGCCCACCAAATTAAGCCCACTTTAAATTGAAATTGAAACCTATTCATACATTTCAAAAATGGAACGTCGAAACAGTTGAATATCGGGATAATAGATTGTTTAAAGTACTAAGAGCTCGTACGCTCCAATAGATTAAGGACGTAAGATCCACGAATGGTCACGGCGCTTACGACATTAAAAATAACATCTGCTTTTACTGTTACGTCCCTTACGAAAATTCAATTTCAAAGTCGTTTAGAACTGGACTCTAACTGCGGTTTGTAACGTTTATTTTCTTTCGCGGAAGTAATTACCTACAAATTGTCAACTCGGAGTAATTGAAAGCGTTTCCCACGGACATAAACGTCGGTGAGCGGTCGCTGTACACGTTATTTTCGCTTAAACATGGCTGAGGATATTAGGTTGTGGCGTGGCAGTTAACAGTTAATGTCATAGTATGAGTCAGCCAGAGCTAGTGTTACCGAAGCCTCAAGGGTTACGATCACAATTTCGTTTCCATTAAAAACAATTTCACGTTTCGTGCCTGTGTATAACCAAATTACAATTGGGTAGTCTCCTGGGTAAAAAAAACAAGATTTATATAATTGACAACATTCCATATTTGTAACAGGTGGAAATTAATAGAGATCGAGAGTTTTGCGTCGTGCACACCATAAAAAATATATGAATTTATAACAAAATACATAAACTTACCTAAATTTTCTGTATAACAAAATACATAAACTTACCTAAATCTACGACAACTATGCCTGAATAGAGTTGTAGTCTTCGACCTATCCGCGAAAAATATAAGCTGTCAATAATGTCAAGCTCGTCTTTCGTTTTTTTTTTTTTATTAGACTCCAGACCTTCTACATACCTATTGCTTAAAAAAAGGTACTTATAAAATTGTAAACTCGGTCTGTGGGCTA
The DNA here is from genome assembly GCA_947623375.1 of Apotomis capreana. Lineage (NCBI taxonomy): Eukaryota > Metazoa > Arthropoda > Insecta > Lepidoptera > Tortricidae > Apotomis > Apotomis capreana. The sequence goes on from OX392525.1 coordinate 2,383,070, forward strand.
TAGACCTTGTAAAGCCTCATAAAGGCGAAAGTTTGAGAGTGTGTTTATGTGTATGTTAGTTATTTCTTCACGCTCAAACGGCTGGACCAATTTTGATGATGGTACGAAGGTAGCTGACACCCTGGATTAACACATAGGCTACTTCTTATCCCGAAACATTTTGTGTTCTCGTAGGAAGCGCGGGTAACATAAGATATTCTTTACATTAAAAAAAAAGTCAGAGAACTGACATGACAAGAAAATTCTATATACTGATCGAACCTACTCACAAAAAATCAAGACAATCGGTTTAGAAATGCGAACTGTAGGCGAGAGCCAGAAATCCAAACATAGGTACTAAATAATTTTTGGCTCTGAATGAAACAGACACTTCGCTCGATCGGTCACCATTGTCACCAAGCAGTCCCATCAAGAGCTAACGTTTCACAAATCCATCAATCATAACTGACAATATTCCGTAAATTGTTTGACTCGCGGTCGTTGACTGCCAGTTGACCATCGCTTGACCTCTCGTAGGTCAGTCATGTTCATGTAGTCAGAAAAAAAACGTACATGGCAACATTCGCACGCTTCAAGAAGCTCTATTGAAATTTATGTGAACGAGTAACTAGTTTTTATTATTTATTATTTATTTATTAAAACAGATCGGTGGGTTTTGAAAAATGGGTATTGTTTTTGGTTATGGTTTTTAACCCTTAAATGTATGATGATGGATATCTACGTTACTGAAATTACAGAAGTCGAAATCTGAAAATTGACAATTAAGACTGTCAAGATTGACCCGAAATCTCAAACTGGCGTGGCTTTCATTGCGAGTTACGTCATTTCAGAAATAAAATTAAAGTAATGCATTTAAGGGTTAATCGGTTTCAATAAATTAGATATAAAATGTTAGCAATAAAAAAAAATCGGCTAAGTGCAAGTGGGACTCGCGCACGAAGGGTTCCGTACCATTATCTGTAAGTTTGTTGTATGGGGGCTCTCATACAACAAACTTACAGATAATGGTATACCCCTTAAATATTTATTTTATTTTATTTTTAGTATTTGTTATAGCGGCAATAGAAATACATCATCTGTGAAAATTTCAACTCTCTAGCTATCACCGTTCTTGAGATACAGCTAGGTGACGGACGGACGGACAGCGAAGTCTCAGTAATAGGGTCCCGTTTTTACCCTTTGGGTACGGAGCCCTAAAAAACAATAAACCTGACTGAAATTTGATTGGGTTATCATTTACCTATCTGTTCTTTATACAGCCTCATTTGATGTCATTGTCTTGGTAGGAACGCCTTATTCTTCCATCTTATTCCGCTTTTCAAACGTAATTAGCGCAATAAACAGAGATAAACCCGAAATTAATAGCCCAATAAAAGCAAATCTGTCAGCCATAACAATTAACAGATAACGGCGATAGAGATTATAGAGACAAACTCACACATTAATCTGCGGAAATGAGACAGACCACCAGATAACAAAATTACCTCTTCTAAATACGGTTGGCGCAGTGGTTAAGCAGCTGCCTACTGAGCCGACGGTCCTGGGTTCGAATCCCGGCAAGGGCAAATATTTGTGTGATGAACTCGAATATTTTTGCCTGGGTCATGGATGTTATTTGTATAAGTATGTGTAGCCTACTAGAGCTTACAGTGGGACTAGATAGATTTGTGTGAGGTTGTCCGATATTTATTTAAATACAATTTTAAATTAATTTGAACGTCAGTTTGCTATCGAGAGGGGTAAATTATTTCAGGAAATCTTAACATTTCTTTGTCCTCGCATCACGCCGAAACGGCTGGACGGATTTTAACCACTTTTGGTACAGGTATAGCTGGACATCCAAAGATGGTTATAGGATACTTTTTAGTTTTTACCCGACCATGGTAGAGAAAATACTCTGGCGCCATGCGCTGCGTCGCACTGGTAAGGCCTGGGTCTCCTATTACAGTACTTTTATCTCCCGAGCGCGGGTGAGCCATGTTTGTGTGAGTAGATGTACATGCACATTGGCTCTGTGTGGGTGAGCTCGGGAGCGCTCAGTGCCGGCTCACCCACACAGAGCCAATGTGCATGTACACTACTCACACAAACATGGCTCACCCGCGCTCGTGAGATAAAAGTACTGTACACGCTGTACGCTGCCTATAATAGGCAGCGTACAGCGTCTAATAGGAGACCAAGGCCTTAGACTTTTCATGAAATAATGACTCATCTCTATAAAAACTATAATACTTAGTATATACCTTTGAAAGTGTATGCGGATGCGGACAATCTTAGGGTTGAATTACCTAGCCCCTACTAATATTACTACATTGGATAGACATTTGTAGAGGTAGGGCAGGAAAGCAAATACTTGTTTAAAAATATCAAGATACTTTCGGAAGGGATACTCGGATGTTCGAAATTCGACTGTCATATAGTGCCGTCCCGCTCACTTAAATATACTTTTACAGGAGATCAAGAGATGGCACTATACGAATGTCGAATTTCGAACATCGGAGTAGCCCTTCAGTTTACAACGTAAACCACGTTTTAAATAAAAGACACGGCAGTTACCATAAACAACGGCTTCTATAATAAGAACCAGAGACACCGAGGAGGCCATTTTGGAGTTTATTTATATTTTACGTAGGACGGTCCAAAAGATTCTACGTAGCCGTACCGAGTACCAACTCTATTTATATTGATATCTGTTAAACAGTATCCTATGAAAACTCAAAAAAAGAAACTTTCATCTGTTTAACTATTTTTTAGGACATGACAACCCCCCACTAGGTTAAGCTGGGCTTGCTTTGTAACCCTGAGATATTAATAGTTTCGAAAATAATAGCTTTTTATAACGTTTGAAAAAAAAACTGTTTAAACCATGAATACAAAGATCAAAGCTTAAAGAAAAATTGAAAAACTACCTGGTGGAAGGGACCGGGAATCGAACCCGGTACCTCTGGATTACCGGTCCAGCGCGTTAGCCACTTCGCTACCGACCTAAAATTGCGGTGTACCCACATTAAAAAAAATAGACATTACATGTTTCATAAATATTTAAAAAAATCTGTTGTTCTCCAAATGTTACATTTTTCCGAAAAAAAAAAGTCTATATTTGTTAAACGTAGGAATTTCGAAAGGTAATTTATCGACTATTTTAATGTTATTGGCATTGCCAGCATATAATCGAAAATTCCCCAAACGTCCCACAGACAAAAACCCGCGACACTGACCACGCCTTGACAATTTCGAATTTTAAAAATAAGAACGTCCATTTCCCGCCAAGTTCATTGGCACTTCCGTTAACTGTCAATTAGGTGTCACCCGGTTCCAATAGGTCGTATGTAGCGTTTTGAGTATACGTTTATAGAACGTTTCGAAATTTAAATAGTAACCATTGGAAGTAATTTATTGTCAAAGGGTCTTATGTTTCTTCTTTTATATGATTATACGACTTTTTAGATTTAAATTGACACCGGTGTTCGATTCTGGCATTCAGTTACAAAAAGTCACAAGTCGTATGAATTTTGAGCGATTATAAGGCATTATGATTCTGTAATATTTAAGTTCTGTTGTACAACTTATTATTGTAATGTAATTGTTGGATTGACGTACAGTTAAGTATGCGGTTAGTTCTTTGTCAAGATTGTATAGGTTTATTAGAAGTATAAGTATAATTGAAATATATATTTTAACAATGAATTGCAATCGAATGATGATTTGCCGTTTTAGGCATCTATAACCCGAAAATCAGTTTATTGACTGCCATATTGTCATGACTTTTACGATTTTCATTAGTCATGACATGAACTCATGAACCAGTTTTACAGGATTGTATTGATTGGAAATTGACTTATGATGATTGATTACCATTGGGGTGCTTCATTTCACGCCGGTTTTGTACCGACGCCGCAGTGTACGCCGCCGCGGCGTGAAAATGGCGTGGCCTTTGTGTACTTTGTATTTATGCACATACAAATAAAAAGTACAAGTTATAGTATAAAGTAACCTGTGCTTTTAACATTTTTTGTATGCGCATAAATACAAAGTAAACAAGGCCACGCCGATTTCACGCCGATCGGCGCGGCGCACACGTCTAAATTCGCATGTAATGCAAAAAAAATGAGATGAAGATTAATGGCTTTTAATAATTAATTACAATACTATCTGATCAAAAAAAAACTATCGATGACGATCCTGCATCAAGCTATTAAGACTTTCTTGAAATCATGAGTACATGACTCCTTTCCTAAGAATGATTTTCAATACAAAACTAGAATTTTATAACAGTATAGATATAGAATAGAAAGTTATTAATAATTGGTGTATGATTCGCTTACGTTTTCGCTGTTGGCGGCCAGTTTTCACAACCTACGCGGCATGGTTGCGTATCTGTAAAAAACGAATAAAAATCAATCATTACAGGCTGTAACTAAATCCGCTTACGAAAAACGCCGGTTTTCCGATTACGGCGAAAACTGGTAAGTTATTGAAGTAGTTACCAAATCCTTTAGTAATCGTGGTCTAACTAATTAATGATGCGGGCGAATAAAAAATAAATATATACGCTACAGTTGCTGGGTTTGTGATGTAAGGGTTCCGTACGCAAAGGGTAAAAACGGGACCCTATTACTAAGCCTCCGCTGTTCGTCTGTCACCAGGCTTGTATCTCATAAACCGTGATACAGTTGAAAAGTTCACAGATGTATTTGTGTTGCCGGTCTAACAACAAATACTAAAACAGAATAAAAAATATATTTAAGAGGGCTCTCATACAACAAACGTGATCGGTTGCGTTAACTTTGCACCTCAACCTAACCCGGCCAGTTCAGAGGGGATAAGTGTTTGTACGGAACTCTCGGTGCGCGAGTCCGACTCGCACTTGCCCAATTTTTTACTTTTACTATAATTATCTCTCAACAAATCGTCGTCGGGGATAGTGCAATACCGCGTAAGTAACCAGTGTAGACACGAATCAATATTCAAACAAATGCTAAGTATTTTATTGAAATGACAACTTTATCGACAGCTGTTATTTACGCGGGTACAATATCCTCGACGAAATCACAATGTGGAACTCAACTCCAAAGCCACTTATCCCGCCCACATGTATGTTTGTTTGTTATTTGGATAACGTTTGATGACGCAACACAGACAACCCCCACTAGACGGAGCATGTAAGGCGACCCGCGCGCACGAACGATATGGTACGGCAGAACATTAAAGTATGAACACAGCGGCCACCGTTTAGTTGCGTCCTTGTTTATGATCCATGCGTACGTCAACGAAAAAAGAAATTAAATAAATAACATGGTAAATTGTAGTGTTAAGTGGTGTAGAGAGACCTCATAAACATGGACGCAACTAAGGGTTGTTTCACACGTACCACAACCACACGACAACCACAACCACACCACAACCACACGACGTGGTCGGGCGCATATTTTGTATGGTTAATGAATAGTTCAATTCACACGAACCACAACCACACCACAACCACACGACATGGTTGCGACGTGGTCGGGCGCATATTTTGTATGGTTAATGAATAGTACAATTCACACGTAACCACAACCACACCACATTTTAACGCTGCGACGTGGTGTGGTTGTGGTACGTGTGAATTGAGCCTAAACGGTGGCCGCCGTGTTGGTACTTTAATGTTCTGCCGTACCATATCGTTGGTGAGCGGGGGTCGCCTACGGGTCGCGTTACATGCTCCGTCTAGTGGGGGTGGTCTGTGTGACGCAAACAGCTGTACCCATGAGTTTACAGTGACAGTACTCGCTATTAGCGACTGCGTAAACGAGAATTGTAGTTGTAAGTACATAGTAATCGCCAGGGACGCTGTGCCTGCTCCATAGTGAGTACGGTCAAAGTTAACTCATGGGGTATTTTAACATCGTTTAGCAGTGTTTTAGTATATACTTTAACAGACTTATAAATTATAATTAATGTCTTTATATTAGAGTTAGTAACTATACATACGTATAAATGACGGTTCTCCCTGTTTTGGCATAATGTTTTTAGTCATAATTTTGCATGGCATAATCTATGTAGGCATAATTGACTTTCCGCATAAACTGTTTTGGCATAATCAAGGTTCGCATAGTTTGATAACGCAGATATTCCTTTGTCATAATTTATTTGCGCATATTTTTGTTTGTCCTAATCATGTCTACACATAAAATAAATAGGCATATTTTCATTTGTCATAACTTATTTGCGCATATTTTTGTTTGTCCGAATCATGTCTACGCATAAAATAAATAGGCATATTTTCATCACTCCGAAAATTTTATTCACTAACGTTCCGAGAACCAGTAGACGAAGCCCCGCTTCACGGGGCTCTCCTATTTCTGCTCTAAGGGACAAAAGGTAACGAACGAACCTACCTAAGTATTTGTAAGGATGAGTGGTGGTGTGCTCGCATTTCGTTTTTTCGAGGGACGCAGTTCTAACCTAACGTAACCTACTTTTCTGCTAGCAGTTCGTTTTTTAAGGGACGCAGTTCTAACCTAACCTAACCTACTTTTCTGCTAGCATTTCGTTTTTGCGAGGGACGCAGTTCTAACCTAACGTAACCTACTTTTCTGATAGCAGTTCGTTTTTTTAAGGGACGCAGTTTTAACTTAACCTAACGTACTTTTCTGCTAGCATTTAGTTTTTGCGAGGGACGCAGTTCTAACCTAACATAACCTACTTTTCTGCTAGCAGTTAGTTTTTGCGAGGGACGCAGTCTAATTTAACCTAACCTACTATTCTGATAGCAGTTCGTTTTTTTAAGGGACGCAGTGCTCACCTAACCTAACCTTCTTTTCTGCTAGCATTTCGTTTTTGCGAGGGACGCAGTTCTAACCTAACCTAACCTACTTTTCTGCTAGCATTTAGTTTTTGCGAGGGCCGCAGTTCTAACCAAACATAACCTACTTTCTGCTAGCAGTTAGTTTTTGCGAGGGACGCAGTCTAACCTAACCTAACCTACTATTCTGATAGCAGTTCGTTTTTTTAAGGGACGCAGTTCTCACCTAACCTAACCTACTTTTCTGCCAGCAGTTCCTCTTTGTGAGGGATGCAGTTCTAACCTAACCTAACCCGCTTTCCTTGTAGCAATTTAAGTATGCCAAGATAGATTCGGACAATAGATAATATGCCAAATACCATTATGGGGTTACTAATGTGTTGCACAAAATTTATTGGCATATTTTCGTTTCGCATAGCAACCATTGGCACAATCATCATTTCGCACAATTGCTTTTTGCCTAAATTTCTTGGCATACTATCACTTCGCACACGTTTCTTTGGCAGAATAGTACATTGGCATAATATCGATTAGAACAATACTCCTATGGTCGAATAATTGTGTCGCCGAAATTTATATGGCATAATATTCCAACTGCATCCTTGAGTGTAATTATGTTATAGTAATGATGTAGAAAGCATTAGGCAATTGCTCATATATTTTTAGTAGGAGCTCATGCTTAGTTGTGGGTGTGGGTACCACGATAATATTTTTATTGATGTGTCACAATATTTCCTAGATGTTGTTTACGTTTTTCGTTTAATAATCCTTTTTCTTTACTGTTTTGCATGTCTTATACTTATATAAAATAAAAATGACAAGTTCTGTGTTTTTTCAACTGTCCTACTCCATCAGTTTTCTGACAGCGATTCGTTTCTGTGAGGCACGCAGTTTCAACCTAACCTAACCTAGTTTTCTGGCAGCGATTCGTTTCTGTGAGACACGCAGTCAAGTTCGTAAGCCAAGTCGGACCTGCGCGGCTCGCTCGCTTCGCTCGCTCGTTAGGGTCGTAGTTTAAACTAACACTCCTCCTCGCTTCGCTCGTCGTCGTACCTAACCTAAGCCAAGTCGGATCTGCCTTAAGGTGAAATTGGTAATGTTAGGACTCGTAAGCCAAGTCGGACCTGCGCGGCTCGCTCGCTTCGCTCGCTCGTTAGGGTCGCAGTTCAACCTAACACTCCTCCTCGCTTCGCTCGTCGTCGTACCTAACCTAAGCCAAGTCGGATCTGCCTTAAGGTGAAATTGGTAATGTTAGGAATCGTAAGCCAAGTCGGACCTGCGCGGCTCGCTCGCTTCGCTCGCTCGTTAGGGTCGCAGTTCAACCTAACACTCCTCCTCGCTTCGCTCGTCGTCGTACCTAACCTAAGCCAAGTCGGATCTGCCTTAAGGTGAAATTGGTAATGTTAGGAATCGTAAGCCAAGTCGGAACTGCGCGGCTCGCTCGCTCGTTAGGGTCGCTCGTCAGCGATTCGGTTCTGTGGGTATGCTATGGTACAATTATGCCGAAATAAATTCGGCGGAACTTATATTGTGCTACATAAAATTCTGCGAAAAAAAAGTTGGCGATATTAGTATTCTGCTATTCAAAATTGTGCCAAATGAATACTATGCGACATAACAATTGTGGTAAGTATATAATTATGCGATAGTATCATTCGGCTAAAAATTATTGTGCGAAAACGGTTATGCGAAATGTATTTTGGACAATAGAGATTGTGCAAGATAAGGGGTACCCACCATTATGCTAAACCAAATTATTCGTAAATATAATCGGCCTAAACAATAGTATGCGAATACAATTTCGGACAAACACATTTTCGGTAAGTTAGAACTTATGCCAAATAAGGTTTCTGCCACATTACCATTCGTCGAAAACTTAATATGCCAAGTCTGTTATGCTAAAACAGTTTCGGACAAACAAAAGTATGCGACATAGAGGGAACCCATAAATGACATATATTATACCAGGTGGCTCCTGTAACAGGAGCAATAAATCAAAACATAGATTCTACCCCTCAAACTGAAAAACATTTATTAAACAACTTTTAAATACTCATTTATAATGTCAACCTGCACGTCTAGCATAACTGTGACACGCGACTCTTTGTCGCGCGACAAATACTACAGATGATGGCATTAAGTCGTGCGACAAGCGAACTCGCGCGCTGTAAGACATGCTAGCCCTGCTGCACATGTAGCGTAACTGACACGCGACTCTTTCTCGCGCGAGATATACAACCTCTCACTTTCTGTACAGTACTATGAGATAGTGACGGATGATGCTATGTCGCGCGACATGAGTCGCGGGTCACTGTTATGCTCGACGTACTGTAAAATAAAGTTTATCCAAATAAGCAATGTATTGCGAAACATTTGATATTTTAGTAAAGTGACAGCTATGTCAATGCTAAGGCGATGTCAATTGTCAATGGTGGACGGCGTACATTGAAAATGATATTAACTTTGAAATAATGAATATATGAAAACAGTATTTTTTTTTAAGTTTCTGAACAGATGTTGTTCAGTTTGACGAGTAAAATCTATGTTTTAATTTTTTGCTCCTGTTACAGGACCCACCTGGTATTCGTTTAGATACAGTTAATTCTACAGACTTTTATAATTTATGTCTTTATATTAGTTAGTGACTATGTAAATGACAGATATTATATTCGTTTACAAATATACAGTTATCACTATCAGTGTCTTCGAAAGTAGGTACAAACTTTTTGAGAAATGCTCTTGTGCTGTTGGTGCCATATGAGGTCACTCGAAACTAGTCGGCCAGCCTATCGCCAATCGTGTTTTGAATGACCGATAATGACCCACAAACTTGAAAATAACGGGACCGGATAGGTTATAATTATCGAGATTTTGTTAAATAGCTGAAGATTACAAGTTGTTATATTTTGGTTCGAAATTGCCACAATAAATCCTTATAGACTGCAAATTAAGTTGTCTTATGTACCTACACTATTATAAAATTTACAACTGTAAAATTGTATTGATAATAAAAGGAATTTGAAAATTATAGAGAATATGAGAGGGAATACGTTAGGTCACCTTATACAACATGATGCTTTTATAAATAATAGCAAAGAAGGAAAGGTTGAGGGGAAGCGAGGAAGAGGAAGGCCAAGAATAAGTGACATTAAACAAATTAAAGAGAAGATAGACGTCTTGTCGTATAGGGAAATCTAGGAAGTGGCTATGGATAGAGTTAGCCTCCGAAAAGAGTTTGACTGTCCCTTAATATAATACAGACTAAATCACGAAAAAATCTAGTAAATAAAAATTAAAAAAAAAAAAACAAAAAGATGTTGCGCCCAACGTGGGGCTCGAACCCACGACCCTGAGATTAAGAGTCTCATGCTCTACCGACTGAGCTAGCCGGGCTGTGGCCAATTGACCCAATTTAGCTAACCGCTTCTGAGCAAGGTCAGCTCTTGAGAACATCAAAGTTCGATATTTTTAAAACGGCGTATTTTAATAGGAAATGCATTGGAGTTATTACTTTTTTTTTCAGTTTTGATTACAGAGTATAAGGTTTGCATTCGTCTGGCACGGTTGAATAGGTTTATTTAACTGACTGAATAAACTTGATTTTTAAATAACGAATGAGTCATTTATCTTTGGGTTGCCAATGTTGGACCGTTATTTTCCCCAAAATTCATGAATTCATTTTCAAAGCTTAAGTTATTTAAATGGAATTTGTACTTTAGAATATTTAATAAAACGCACAAGGCATATGTATAGTTTGATTATTAAATCTTGTTCTATTTTGTTACACTTCTGGCATGCGATTTCAATTCAAGGCGTTTATCATGTGACGTATCTTTTGGAATCATTTAAGCTAATATTTTTTTAGAATTAACATCGCCATTAAAATAACAGTCTTATACAATTTATTTTTATGCAGATAAAAGCATAAGATATTCAATTACCTACTAAAGATTATCGGTTTCAAGTGTTATCCTCCCCTCCTTGTTAATTTGATGACATAGGTACTTTCCCAGCATATATCGCATAAGTCAGATCGTATATTTATGACCCCCACCTTCGGTTCGGGCCACAAACAGCTAAGATCTGGGACATTTTCTAATTCACCGCCCTAGGCTTACTATAAGCTTTATTTTAAACTTTATAGCTGTTATCGGGGTTTTCGGTGCACGGTCTAGTGTCAAATGATTTGTGCACCGAAAACCCCGAGGCATGCTCATTTTATTTCCTCTCGAGTGTAACCCACCCCAAAGATAATCTGTACCACATCACCAATCGCTGTGCGTCATGACGTCGCTGTCTCGTCGTCTAGCCACACTGGCGGCAATATGCGGCCGTCCTTCTCTGACACCCTACGCTAGAGCAAGATGTAAAAACATGGCCCGTTTAGAAGCTCCTTTATAATCGTAGAATATAATACTATTATTGAACTAGATACATTATCGGTCAATAAACTGACCCTTGAGCTTTAAACTATTTCTCTTATATCCTTCGTAGTTTATATTATTTATATATAACCGTTGAACTGTTAACTTTTTGACTGAGTCGAATCTGCTCCCAACATTTAAACTTCGTTGTAAAACTTCACCTGGCTTTTCTATCTTTAAGTTTATGGTATACTAGAAATGAATAATATTTATTTCAGATTGATAATCTCAATCCACACCACACACCACCACACACACAGAAATATATCAAGATAGAAGGAAAGAGTTCAGCAATTTGTAGGGAGACCGAGCGTGTAACATTTTGCGTAGGTACTTTGACGTCACGAGCGTAATTTAGTGATGGGAAACATAAGCCGCGCGAAAACGATTCAGAAACATCGATTCACAGATCGATTCGAACACGGCACCGATTCTATGCATCGCCACCCACACCGCACCGCGCCGCGGCCCAGCCGCCGTCACAAACAAAAACAGTCACAATAATATTTGCTTGGCACTATGTACTTACATTATAATATAGCTGCATAATAAATAAGAACGTAATTATCATTTCCTCTGTTCTCAAAATCGATTTTAATCGAATAAGAAAATCGCAGTGTACAGCAGCACATGGCAGCGCTATTCTTACTTTTGAAAGAAAAAATGAGAAATCGACCTTGAACGTGACTCGACAGTTTGAATAGCTTATTTTTACATCGCTGGCTTTGAATGCACGCCAAGGTTGGCTCGTCAAATTAAAGCCGCAATGGAAAGCTAGCGTTGGACACAATCGCCCGCCTCTGTTTTGATGAAAATAATAAAATAAATAGTTTTGTAATTAATATAATAACAGATATTTAAGGACAAATTGTACATACCAATGAAAGGATATATCTCGATTAACAGCTCCAATTTTATTGGAAGTGTTTGAACAATTAATTATTGCGCAACAAGCCATTTTGTTTTTAAGACCTGACGTCGCACACAGACCGCGGTCGGGAGCTGACTAATGTTCGCAGCGAGCAAAGTTGACACCGTGTCAACATTTCGCCACGCGAGGTACGTCCACTCTTTCCTTCTATCTTGATATATTTCTGTGACCACACAGGTTTAAATACCTAAACAGGGCATCCCAAGACTATGGAACATCAAGGGAAAGTACCTTAAATATCGTAGATAAGATATTTTGCTGAAAGAAGTCTTTATTTTATTTTTAAAGTTAGTAATTCTGCATTAAAAGATTTTCTAAGAATTACTTTACCCTTATGTGGCCTAGGGTGACGTAAAAATTGTTATAGGTCACACCTACAAAATAAAAACCGGTCAAGTGCGAGTCTCACTCGCGCACCGAGGGTTCCGTACAAACACTTTCCATCCTTTAGTTGTTTAAGTTAAATTTGCACCTGGTATGTATAGCGCTCTATACAAATGAGGTGCAAAGTTAACGCAACCAATCCCTTTGATGTATGGGAGCCCCCCTTAAATATTTATTTTATTTTATTTTTAGTATTTGTTGTTATAGCGGCAAAAGAAATACATCATCTGTAAAAATTCAACTGTCTAGCTATCACCGTTCTTGAGATACAGCCTGGTGACAGACGGACGGACGGACGGACGGACGGACAGCGAAGTCTCAGTAATAGGGTCCCGTTTTTACCCTTTGGGTACGGAACCCTAAAAATTATGCAACCATTGATACAAAGATTAAAGAAAAAAGAGAAATTGAAATGCGTAACCTGACGGAAGAGACCGGGAATCGAACCCGGTACTTCTGGATTACCGGTCTAGCATGTTAACCTTTCCACCACCCTAACTCCCAAGCAACCTCTCGATTTTTTTATGCTTTGTGTGTCGATCGTTGCATTGTTTATTTGAAAGACTACAGAAATTATGCATATTAGAAGGCCGATTTCTTGGTAACTCCATATAATATTTTGAATAACGCCGATGCCAGAGATACCCAAAGCTGTGGGTCAAAATCTTGATTCGCGTAACAACGGGATATTGTTATTTAAATAATACCCATAATTTAGATTAAGAAAGTTGTTGTTACTTTCACAGATAGTGGTAGCTTTTCTCACAGACAGCATCCCCTTCCAGACACCATGGCGAGACAGGGGGACTTATCCCCCTCGGCGTTCCGCGAAATGTATTCAGTTGACTCACGCGATGACAAATAGAATTACCTCAACTCGCTGTTTGTCTGAAAACTAGTCGTGCAAGCAGGAAAAGTTGTGCTTGCAAATATATTGCAAATAGCGACAGACAGTATAGTCATTTTTTTTGGATTCCGTACCCAAAGGGTTTAAAACGGGACCCTATTTAACCGCTGTCCCATGAACCGTGATAAAACTGATAAATAGACAGTTGAAATTTTCACAGATGATGTATTTCTGCTGCCGCTATAAAAACAAATACTAAAAAAACCCGGTCAAGTACGAGTCGGACTCACGCACCGAGGGTTCCGTACAAACACTTTCCATCCTTAAGTGGTTAAGTTTGCACCTGGTATGCATAGCGCTCCATACAAATGAGGTGCAAAGTTAACGCAACCAACCCGTTTGTTGTATGGGAGCCCCCCTTAACTATTTTATTTTTAGTATTTGTTGTTAGCGGCAATACGACTACATGTTGTATGTCTGGCTGTTTTTGTAGTAACGTAACATTAAATTTAAATGTGACGGTTGCTATGTATTCATCATCTTTAACCTACCACTGTCCACGGAATAAACTACTCTCAACTGCTCAAAGGTTAACTGGAAGAGATCCCTTATAGGGATAAGTTCGCCTTTGTACCTATGTTAATTGTAATAGATGTATTTTTTAACTGTTTTTGTGTACAATAAAGCGTTTACTTACTTACTTACTTACTTACTCTTATACTAAGTATTTGAGTGGTTTTACTCTAACACTTTCTCAGTATACCTGAACAGCTTCCGAACCTCTAAACAAGCATACACAAGTGTTTATGGCAAACAGTCCTGAAACTGCCTTGACCTAAATACGATTGGCGCATTGCGGGAAAGGCTATGGGTGCGCTCCTCTAGGAGTATGGTGTTCAATTATGGATGGGACGGAGTAGAAATTCTCTAGACAAGTGTATGTTTCCAATGCAACAGAATTTCTCGATCGCGTTTGGCTTACCATACTCATACTCGTTTATTTATGCAATGTTTAAAACTTTTACATGTCACTTGTACAATACGACCGTATTCGACTTAATAAATAATAATAAATATCAGACAATAGAATAGAATAAAATAATTGTAATTAAATTAACTACTTCTAGCCCTCTGACATCGCTGTGCCCTTTGCAGGGCGTCACATGTAGACCTATTTATTTTTAATTTCAACTAAGTATATTTGTAATGTGACATGCAATAAAGAATTTTGAATTTGAATTTGACAACCTCACACAAATCGATCTAGTCCCAAATTAAGCTCAAGAAGGCTTGTGTCATGTGTAATGGGTACTAGACGACGATATACATACTTATATAGATATATATATATATATATATTAAGAGCCTATATTGTCCCACTGCTGGGCAAAGGCCTCCCTCTCATTCTTCCATGCGTCCCTGTCCCGAGCAATCTCCCACCAGTCTCGGTGAAAGGCGATTACTTATATAGATAAATAAAATAAATATAAATAAATATTAAGGGACAATCTTACACAAATCGACCTAGTCCCAAACTAAGCAAAGCTTGTACTATGGGTACTAGACGACGATATACATAATACATAATATATAAATACATACATAGATAACATCCATGACCCAAGAACAAATATTTGCACAAATATTTGCCCCGGCCGGGATTCGAACCCGGGACCGCCGACTCAGTAAGCAGGTGTCTACCAACCGAGCCAAACGCGTCGTCAAATATAAATATATACTTAAATACATAGAACAACCATGACCCAAGCACAAATATTCGAGTTCATCACACAAATATTTGCCCTGGCCGGGATTCGAACCCGGGACCGCCGGCTCAGTAGGCAACCGCGACGTCAACTTGAAAATAAAATGTGTTACTGAAACCACTAAACTCACATTGGACATTACGGAACCAAATAAACTACCACTAATCACGGTTCATGATATACAGCCAGTTGATAGACAGACGGAGACGGACAGTGTAGTCTTAGTAATAGGGCCCCGTTTTTTACCCTAAAAAGATGTTCACTTTTATGAAACTTCTTCATTATAATATGGATTATGTTGGAGAAATTAAACACGCTGTTAACTTTAGGATGTATATTGACACCAAAATATTAATTATTGCAACCAGTACAACACGCTATGGCCGTTAGTTGAGACAAGAAGAAAAATATGTTGCCAGTTTACAATATGGCCATATAAGAAAAAAAATAAAAATAAAACTTTCTGTTCATGAGCAGATTAGATAAAGAATAAAGATCGTCATCGACAGTTTTGTTTCATTCGTTCAACGTCTCCCAAAAAGCAAAATGGAGTCTCCCTAACCAAAATAAACTGGTCGTGGTATTCCTGGGGGGTTACACTTACACATGGCCGGCGGTTACGTCATCCCTCCCAACCCTTTTACGTACACTCGGACAAGTGGGACTAGCCGTTTTATTAAGAGGCCTTATTCCTTTTAAAATGCCGATTGTTATGATTTTTTTCTGTATGATCAAACATGTTTCTTAACATATCATTCAGTTGATGGTACTACCTAGAACAGGGCTATTGGGATTTATTGGAATATATTTGAAACCTTTGAAATTTTTCATTGATAATTTTTGTTTCAAAAACTACTCGAAAATGACAAAATTCACACAGAAAACTGGTTTAATTTCAAATTATTTTCGACTGCACCCAATGAAAGCATAAAATAGCTATGTTACTACCTAGAACTCGGAGAAAAGTATTATTTACTTCAATTAGTTGATCGAAATTATCAATATATCTGACATAATTTAAACATATATATATTTTTTAAAAGGAATAAGGCCTCGTAATACAATGGTGTAAAACAGCGTCGCCGAGTATCGTCTATCGTTGCTTTCCTTGATATGATATTTTTTTTGTTTTTTAAGACATGACTTGTATCAGGACTGGTTAACCCTCACTCACTACCAGTAGTCGGAGTTTGTGTGGGAGTATAACCCGCTAATGGGATTATCTCCGCACCACAGGAGTAATTGGGTTGGGGTGACGCAGGCGCACTGGGCGGCGGGCGCATGGACTGCGTCGTGAATGGACTGAACCGAATCAGTCTGACTTGGGGCAGGAGAGGGGAAAGAGAATCAGGCTATGACAGAGTACACAGGATACGAGTAAACTTTATCAAAACAGGCTCTCTACATTGCTCAACTCCTGATTTTGTTTGGGTAAAATCGGCGCGTGTCCGTAGGCAGTCGCAGCCGCCGAGACGCCACGAATCAATTCATCAATTTCATTTTTCTAATATAACCAGTAAATTACCGTTCTCAGTCGGATATTGCGAGGATCAAAGGAGATAACCCTCTAAACTGGTTGCGGTATTCCTGGGGTGGACATAACCGATTACGTCATCCCTCCCAACCCTTTGAGGTACACTCGGACAAATGGGACTCGCCGTTTTATTAACAAGGGTGTTACAACGTCGTCGAGTAGATTCTGTTGTTGTTTTAGCTTGGCCAAAAATTACGTCGTACATCCAAACATCGGGACAAACTAAAGAATTTGGACCAAGGCTGGAAGTAAATTTACCACATATATTACTTTTGATACATAATAATAACTTTTACCAAAAAATAACCAACCAACGAAAGGAAATTATGTTTATTTATGGACCATCTAGAAAGTGTACTCTAGATTTCAAATAAGAAACTCCAAATCGCTTCAGCCGTTTCCCAGCAATCGCGGAACATACAAAAAACCTCGACGAATTGAAAACCTACTCCGTTGTTTGACGTCGGTTTTAAAATGTTTCCCAATTTAATGCATAATTGTGTAAACGAGTACCATATTGCTATAACATCTGGCAAGGCAATCCTTAAAGTGCATCATATGCAACCTTGATTAATGATTAGATTGCATTTCAGAGCACAGCTGCCCAAAAACCAGGTCATACGGAAAGGAATGTCTTATACAGCAGCTGACGCGAACCTAGGTGCCTGGGAACCTTATTTTATTTTATTTGTATTTACCTTAGGCTAATTATAGATTAGTGTAAGTAAGTTTGCTTGCCATACTGTGGCGGACCATGAATTTATGTAATTTATTCATTTTATGTAATGTATGTTCAAACAAATATATAAATTGAATTGTAGAATTGTATTGAACGTGTAGGGACCATACCCCGAGGTTTTGGGAGCACAAATGATGCCTACTGCTGGCATAGTCTTAGTGTGTGCACCAAAAATCCCGGGGTATGGTGCCGTCCCGCTCATTCATGTATCGTTTGACACGACACCGAGAGGGATGGCACGGTACAAGATACGAATTGCGATAATCGGAGTAGCTCTCTGTCTTGTAGGTAGTTGGTAAAAGAAACCTGATAAATTCAGTATTAAAAGGACTCGCGCACCGATGGTTCCGTGCAAACTGTTCCCAACCGGATTGCAAAAAGTGCATAGTAATGTAAAAGAAACATTATGATATAGAATGGTTTAGTTTTTTAGAAAAAATAACGGTGATAACAATTAGAAAAAAGGTACTCGTCATGAGACCTTGGATTACGCTCGGTTCTTGCGCCAATCATTTCTCTATTTCAGGAAACATTTCGCAGTATTTCTAACTTCTAACCCCGCCGACTGTACCATGACTCATGGCGACCTTTCGCAAAATGGCGCGGCCTTGCGCCTGACATTACCGTAGTACATATATAATAGACGGGGATGGAACTTCTTTTTGACATGCAAGTCCGAATATTTTTTTTTCTAAATCCCTTTATTTATATATTTTTATTTCATTTTTTCACAAACTGACCGGCGATTGACCTCAGTACCATCTGATGGTAAGTGACTACGGGGCCGAGGACGTAGCTCGCCAGTTCAGTAATAACTTATTCACTCTTACCTTGAAGAGTTCCAGTCCTTAGCGGATCGCATTCCCTACCTATTACCTAAACACCCTAACCTAACAATTATTTCGGGAGAACACGAGCGAGGCGTCTCTATTCCAGCTTAAATTTCTCCAAATATTGGGATTCCCGGCTGTTCTCGCCTGCAGGCCACATTTCACAACCGCGATATCCATACAGATAATTTTTCGATTCACTTTTCCGATATTCTTAAAAATGGCGAAGCAAAACGTAAAGAAAAACCTTTTTTTTTAAGTGTAAGGTCTAGGTTTCACGACAGGCGATTCTCAATTATTCCTTGCAAAGTATTGAAATCTCTACAGGTAATTGCAGAGACGAGGGGAAACGCTAGTCAAGTCAAGTAACATAATCCAACCGCAGACCGCGAAGGCAATGCGAATTGGGTTCCTCCGAGTCTAGTTATACGAATAGTACGTGTCTTGGTTATAATCCGACTTCATCTAAAGAGGGTTGTGTTTTTCTAGTGTTTGTATGTCTATTAAGCACACTGTTGAGTAATCAGCTTCATTTTTTTGCATAATATTTTAGGCTGCATAAAGTTGTCAAGCCGAATACCATTTGATTCCAAGAGAGACTTCATTGTCTTATCTTGTTGTACAGGACATATGCGGAATACCTAACCTAATCCAAGTCGGACCTGCCCTAAGGTGCAATCAGTACCTAATTTATGCATTACAAATTGTTGTGATTACACATTTTGTCCATGGAGTGGTAGTATGGTAGCCGGCCGATGCCGCGCGGCTCGCTCGCTCGTTAGGGTGTCAGTTCAACCTAACACTCCTCCTCGCTTCGCTCGTCGTCGTACCTAACCTAATCCAAGTCGGACCTGCCCTAAGGTGGAATCAGGACCTAATTTATGCATTACAATTGTTGTGATTAAAAATTTAGTTTTGATTAGAAATTTTCCTAACCCACTTTTCTGCTACTAGAAAATAATTATGCTACTGTAATCATATGCTATAGGATTATTATGGTACATAAAATTATGCTAAACCAAAGTCGGCCAAAGAGATATTCTACAAAACAATGTGCTGCAAAATGTGTCGTATGCGAGGTAGTAGTAATGCCAACTATGCCTTTATGCCATCTTACCATTCGACCGAAAGTGTTTCTGCGAAACGTGTTATGCGAAGTGTGTTTCTGACCAATATTATTCTGCCAGATGAGGGTAACCCACTTAGAACAGGCCTATTGAGATTTGGGTACATATTCGAAACCTACTGTTTGATTTTTTCTTTGATAATTTTTGTTTCAAAAACAACTCGAAATTGACAAAACTCCGGCAGAAAACTGTTTTTTTTTTCAACTTATTTTCGACTGTACGCAATGAAAGCATGAAATAGCATGTTACTTTCTAGACTCATGGAAAAGTATTATTCACTTCAAAAAGTTGGTTGAAATGTCATATTCATATACATAATATGAAAGAAAAATGATTCACGACTTAGACTTAATGAAATCAAATGAAATCAAATAATTTATTCAGTAAGTACACAAGGGCACTTTTATACGTCAGATTGTGAATCTACCGGCATTTCCCAAGAGGAGACCGCTGTTGAGAAGAAAGCCGAAAGAAACTCAACAGTAAGTAATTTAAGACTAAGTTTTTTGAGTCTAAGATCTAATCATCGTGTTCGTTTACCACAGTTACCACAACAGGCAACAGCGAGATCGTACGGACCTAGCCGTCCCTCGACTAATAAGTATTCTACCGTCCGAGCTAGATCGAAAGTGGAAAGTACTACGTGAGTGAAACGAAGTGACTCAGCCTTCCGAAAGCCGCGTCTTGCCCAGGCGGGCTAATTCAACACGAGCGCTGCTCCGCCTTCCGCTGTCATTGGCGCGCGTTCTTAGCCAAACGATTAATAGGGTTGGACTAGGGCTGCCATCTAAATTACCTGATCCCGGACAAGGACTTAAAATACCCGGACATTTGGCGTAAATCTAATTTTTCCCCGGACTTGTCCGAAAAGAATTAATAGATTAAAAAAACAATCGCTTTATTTTTCATTCACATAAAAATTGGGCAAGTGCGAGCCTGACTCGCGCATGAAGGGTTCCGTACCTATACATATATATAATCTATAACAAGTTTGTTGTATGGGAGCCCCCCTTAAATATTTATTTTATTTTATTTTTAGTATTTGTTGTTATAGCGGCAGTAGAAATACATCATCTGTGAAAATTTCAACTGTCTATCTATCACCGTTGTTGAGATACAGCCTGGTGACAGACGGACGGACGGATGGACGGACGGACGGACAGCCAAGTCTCAGTAATAGGGTCCCGTTTTTACCCTTTGGGTACGGAACCCTAAAAAGCGTCCGGGTTTTCCCCAGACACTTATTGAAAAGCCCCCCGGACGGCCCCCGGACGTGCTCCAAACTAGGACAAATCCGGGGAAAACCGGACGGATGGTAGCACTAGGTTGGACAAACCCTATTAGAAAAAAATTGTCTTCAAACCTACCCGGTTTGTAAAAGATTTTTGAACTTTCGAAAATAGTAATAAATTAATTAAATACTTATTAGAGACAATCTTACACACAAACCGACCTAGTCCCAAACTAAGCAAAGCTTGTACTATATATGATACTAGGCGACGATATACATAATTTATAACATCCATGACCCCGGAACAGATATTCGAGTTCATCACACAATTATTTTCCCTGGCCGGGAATTGAACCCAGTACCGCCGGCTCATGTAGCTGGCTAACATTTTTTTAAAACGACTACTTTAGTCCCGCATAGCAATGCTGAAATGACGTACTTTTTGAACATGAGGTGAAAAAGTTGTTTACGGCCCGCGCGAACGAAGTAACACCTTCCAGTTGACAATGATAACATAACAGTTACATTGTGGACAAAAATCCGGATTGTCAACACATTGTTGTATTTGCATTGTTGCTGTTCGCAGAACTTACAGGCTGGGAATGACGCAAACGAAAGCATTTTCGACTGCCTTAGAGACATTTATTTATTTAAACTCTATTGCACAGATCAAACTAGTACAAATGGCGGACTTAATGCCACAAGACATTCTCTACCAGTCAACCATAGGGCTAAACAGAAACATTCAGTTGGTGCAGTCTACAATTATAACGCTCGACACACATGTGTGCGAAAAGTATTTATTGTTATAGTGGCAACAGAGATACATCATCGGTGAAAATTTCGACGAACGCGGAGGCTTAGTAATAGGCTCCCGTCTTTACCCTTTGGTTACGGAACCCTAAAAAGGATTGCTACAGCCAC
The DNA here is from genome assembly GCA_947623375.1 of Apotomis capreana. NCBI lineage: Eukaryota > Metazoa > Arthropoda > Insecta > Lepidoptera > Tortricidae > Apotomis > Apotomis capreana. Next base: position 2,404,594 of record OX392525.1, read on the forward strand.
AGAAGAACTCTGTTTTGAACCTCCGGCGGAAAAAAGGAGTGTTATAATTATAAGTTTGTCATCGTCTAGTACCCATAGTACAAGCATTGCTTAGTTTGGGACTAGGTCGATATGTGTAAAATTGTCCCTTATTATTTATTATCTATTTATTTACAGTATAAACGGGTGGATCAACTTTTTCTTGCTTATTTTGTCTGTGACCCAGGGGATAATAGTGATAAAATTTCTAAGAAAAGTGTTGATAATTGATATTACTGGTATTGTCAGGAGATAGTCTACATAAGAATGGGCTTATAACTGCTTAAATTACAAAGCTAAATATAACCACGGAAAATCGTAGTTTTAAAAGTGACCCAGGGGCATCACCATGGCAACGAGTGGCAGAAAATAGTTGATTGACCCAAATAAATAAACATTACACCACTGCGGTCGCTTTTATGTTTTCGCCTCGGTATGTTTTCGCCTGCCGCCGGCTGGGCTGTCATGTGTTGCAGTGAATCCCATAGTTTAAGCTAATACTTAATAGCGTGTTGTGTACGCGCATGAAACAATGCGCGTTCGCTTTCTTTAATCCAAACTAATTGCCCCCAATTGATATGCGCGCAGATAAAGGGTCTGTTAATTGCTGTGGTACAATCAGCTTCAAAAGTAGCTGATTTTAAGGGACTGTATCTTCAAAAATGCTGATTGTTTTAAAAAAATCTCTATGATCAAACAAATTTCTTACCACTTTATCAATGTTACTACTAAGAACAGGGCTGCAGACAGATACACAAATACATAGATAACATCCAAGGCACAAATATTCGAGTTCACTACACAAACATTGGCCCAAGCTGGGATTCGAACCCAGGACCGCCAGCTCGACTGCATATAAAATAATTCTATAGCCACCTTTGGATGTCTAGCTATCCCCATACCAAAATTAGTTCAACTAAATTAAAGAAAGTGAACGCATTCACACATGTATACACACATTCTATTCACTCAATCTGATACTTGAAGTCAGGTATTTGATAGCAGCATTCGCCAGAGTGTCTACTTTGTAAGGACTGCTATGACAGTCACCTTAACCCCGGGGTTAGAAGCCCTGATGATTTGATGTAAGGATGCCTGGCCAGAGACAGGCGGGCCGTTGAATGCATAGTTAAGTTCATTCAGCTCAATTCCAGAATGGGGCCAACAGTTACAGTTCCGGCAGCGCTCCCATACAGCCCTCTTCCTTCTCTACCTTCCGTGGAAGCCCTAATCTGTACCATAATTTTAGACTATCTACATAACGGTTCAAGTAAACTGTAAAAGTGTTATATCCTGATAACACCTTAGTCTGTGCTCCAGTGACCCAATTTAATTAGCGATTTGCAAATTTGATTAACATAAGTGAAAGATAGCTGTAGCAAAATTTTGCACTATGTTAATTGATGAGTATTTATGTGAAATTTGGCCTAAATTCTTGAAGCATTTTGTTGCTTTACAAATTTGAGGAGAAACATTTTAATTTTAATTTCCTGGTACGAGATTTTACTGTATAGCAGGAATTAGTTCAATTAGGAATTCAACATATTCTATTATTTTTTTTTTAAATGGCAGCCCGTCATAGTTATGCGACCATTACTGCCAATCAAATTAGATTTCATTTGCCTTAAAATAAAATCTGATTTCATCTATTCATTTATTAAAATGTAAAAAAAAGGCTAAGGCACATGAAATGGAGCCACTAACAATATATATGTTATTTTAAATAGTTCACTGCACTATGATAAAAATAAATTGTATTTATAAACCAACCTTCAATGTAGGGGGTAATCCCTGATGAATCAAAATAAATCCATATTTAGTACACAAAAACACATTTTCTCACAAAATTACACTGACATATTTTGCAACACTTTTTTTTTTCAAAACCCACAGCACTATTTAAAAACAAATCGTAACTTTTTAACTGATGGCGAAACACGGAAACGAACGAAGTGCCAAAAGAAATATTCAAACACTTTCCAACGCAGGATGTTTGGGCAAAACACAAAAGTGTTTTCTTTTGCACTGGGTTTTAATGTTTTCGTTTTTGAAATAGCACACGTATACAGACTTTCGAGAGGATTATTGGAGAAACATTATATAACACTGTTTGGATTACCACAGTTAAAGTTTGTCGTATTATCGACAGGATTTATTTGAATTTTAATTAATAATTCGATTAAACGCACGGGTGATACGAGTACACCCGCAACGGGAGTCAACAACCGTTTGACATTTCGTTTTGGACACAACGCGACGCCATTTTTGCTTGCAGTATTACCAGGAAAAAGTCTATGATCTCCCCATTTATAATTTTAGTAACGTTTACCTTTTCTTTTTATATTTCTCAAAACTGTTTGTTTCAGCACAAATTTATTTACATTTTCTTAGGTTTCAAAGATTTCTTTCTCTATTTATATATTGCAACTTTCATGTTAGCGACATCTTTAACCGTTCATTTGTACGAGCTAGCTTCGTATCATATTAATTACTTCATAGATGTCGCTCCTTGCCACTAGATGGCGTAAATATCACCATCCCATTCACTCACAAGTACATGATACATGATTTGGGTTGGAAATCAGTTTTCTATGAAGAGGGGGTCATTATTTCAGGAAAAAATAGCGTGATGCAGGATCACCAATTGTTTTGTATGGGCGTGCAGCGCCATGCCAGCCTGGCGCCATCTGTTTTCATAATTTCCATAATCCTCGCATCCCGCCGAACCGGCTGGACACAATTTTAACCAATTACGGTACAGGGATAGCTGGACATCCAAAGACGGTTATAGGAGTTCTTACTCTTACCCGACGACTACTATAAAAAAAAATACGCGTTCAAAGTTTCTTTCTAGTATTTATTAAAATGTTAAGGATACGGATCTTTTAGTTATACCTAATATCATATTGTGATACCGTAAGGTTGGGTTACTTTAACATTGCCCACCTATTAAAACCAACTTTATTCAATAAGTAAATTCTGAAAAACTTACATCTTATGATGAATCCACTTTTAAGTCTCGTGGTCTCGTGCTGTTTTTAAAAGTTTTCAAATTTATTGCTATGGATTTAAATAGGTGGACAATATTACCCGCCAGGGCTAAAGTAACCCGACCTTACGGTAGTTACTTTGATTATCCTACTATCCGTCTCCAGGTCAGATAGTATATCGTTACTACATCGTTAGTTACATAAGTCTTCTACTCTTCCATTGAGGGCGCAAAAAAACAACAACCACACTTTCCATCTCTTTATTTATAGCTCTAAAATTATAACTTGGCACTACTTTCGCACATAAATCTTTTATATTTCACAACTTAACATCAACACGAACATTTATACATGGCAACATTTTTATATTTTTTAATTATCAATGACAAGGGCCATGAGTTTAGAGGAGTACGTGTCTTGTTCGACTCCGGGAAACACGCAACCCTTTTTAGCGAGTTCTTCATAGCTTATCTCGTAGAGATCAACGAAGCCAGCTTTTTTCGCGGCCATCTGAGACGCCTTAGCTGTGAAGACCGTGGCAGTGACTTTGATGCCAAGACTGCGGCAGAGGTTGATTCTGAAAAAACAGATGCATTATTTTTTTTGTTTACTTTGGCAGTAGAATAATTATACTTAAGAAGACTGCTAATGCCTATACAAATTAGTCGCGTCGCGTGCCTCCAACCTATGCACTGTTATGCCAGTCTAGCACTGTTATGCCAGTCTAGCACTGTTATGCCAGTCTAGCACTGTTTTGCCAGTCTAGCACTGGCATAACCGAGACACGCGGCTAGCTAGGTTATTCATCACTTCACTCAATTATTATACTGGTCGTTGGAGCGGAGCGCGCCTAGCATTAGCTTTCTTCTAGAAGTATTGGTCCATAACTTCACGTAAAAAAACACAAAAAAAAAAACAAATGTAATAAAAAAATTATACGTACTTTTCCGAAATAAACTCAAAATCCGAAACTATAGCATAATTAATTCTGCAACTTCTGCAGAATGAGTTGAGATATGAATTTTATCGTGGATCTCTGGAAAATTAAAAGAAACAAAAAATAAAATATAAGATAACATAAAAATAGCCTCTATGTTAATTATAAACACGGTTTAAAATAAGCGACTTGCGGTCCAGGTAGTAGGGTCCACGGATAGCTGTCCCTGATGAAGAGCTCTATATGAGTTCGAAACATGTCGGGCCGTTCCTGACAATTTTTACGTGAGTTTAAACCGTTTTTATAATCATTAAAGATGTCTCACGACCGTTTTAATAACATTATAGCCTCTATGGTATCTGACCCATCAGATGAACGGGACCTCAGACCGATAAGCATTCTTTGTTTTATGTCCAAAATCATGGAGAAAGTGGTGTGCCTGCAATTAACTGAGTATTTAGAAAAAAATGACATACTGCCAAGTAAACAGTCTGGATTTCGCAGACGACGCAGCACAGCAACTGCTCTGCTTGACGTTGTTGACGATATCCTGTCCGCTCAAGATAGGGGAGAAGCATCATTACTGGTTTTATTAGATTTTTCCCGTGCGTTTGACACAATCAATGTTTCATTGCTTCTCTCTAAGCTAGCGTATTATGGTTTTGGCAATAAAACTATTAATTGGTTCTCAACTTATTTGTGTGGCCGATCTCAATGTGTTGGATTACGTAATCAATCTGGGTTAACCGACTATTCTCAAAACATTTCTGTGAACTGCGGTGTTCCGCAAGGATCTATACTTGGTCCAGTATTGTTCATTTTGTATATATCGGACATTATTAACAAAATTAAAAACTGCAATTTCCATTTATACGCAGATGACCTACAAATTTACACATCTTTTCATCCTCGTGAAACATTAACTGCTGTAAAATTGATAAATGAAGATTTGACTCAAATTTCCGATTGGTCTGTGCGTAATGGTCTAGTCCTTAACCCTACTAAGTCTAAGCTTCTAATTCTTGGCACCAAAGGTCAGATTGACAAAACTATGAATTGGGGCCCACAGGTGAAGCTGGGAGAGGAACGACTTGAGCGTGTTAACGTGGCCCGTAATCTTGGTCTTCTTATGGACGACACGTTGCATTTCGAGCAGCATGTGCTTGACACCGTTAAGAACTGCTTTTACCGGTTAAGAGTGCTGTATCAGATTCGAAGGTATCTTAGCGTTGATATTAGGATAAAGCTTTGTGATACCTTGATTTTGTCTAAGCTCAACTATGTTGACACTGTGATTAACGGTTGTTTGTTGGCTCGCTCAAGGGCTCTTATTCAACGCGTCCAAAACGCATGTGCTCGTTTTTTCTTCCCGATCCCACCTAGAAATCATGTCACCCCCTTTCTAAATGATAATAGATTGCTGAAGATGGAGGCGCGACGGTCGTTACATTTCGCTTCTTTGCTTTTTGGTGTGCTCCATACTCAGCAACCTAAATACCTATTTGAGAAGTTGAGATTCTCGATGCGCCCCACGAGAGAAGCTGTCCGCCTCATCTGCTCGCGTCCCGGAAAAACAGCGGCATTTCGTGGTAGCTTTCGCTACTCCGCCACGAAATGTTGGAACAATATTCCACCTCCTATTAGAAATTCTAAAGCTTTAAACACATTTAAAATAAAACTTCGGAAATATCTTTTAAATATCCAACTCTCCAGCTCATAAGTTCTGAGCCTAATTTAAGTATTATATAAACTGTATATTTAAGACCCTATACTTATACTTATCGTATTGTTATTTATCCGCTATATTTTTATGCATACCTCCGTCTTTTCTTATATACCGTGTCACGCTTTGTAAAGGCAGACATAGAACACACAACACATACAAACACAACAGATATACACACTAGGTACCTATAGGATTAAAACGTGGAATAGCTACCTCATATTATACACCCGTAATTTATCAGTTTTTTACTCTTTTTTGCTACAAACATTCATAAGATGCGTGTAGACATTACTGTTCCGACTTGTTGTCGCTGTTCTCGCCTACCTACCTCAGGCCCCACGGAAGACCAGCGCTGCGACATTCCCTCGATGTCGCAGCATTATGCTGAGTGGTGTCCTTTTGCAGTGGACATGGCAGCACCATTAACCTCTACCTACATTTATATAATTTTCTGTTTAAATTAAGTTTATGATATTGTATGTTAAGTGATTTAGTTTTTAAGTTCTTTGTAATGGTGGTGCGTCTTCTTCGCTGCAATAAATGTGTTTTCTTTCTTTCTTTCTAAAAAGCATGTACAGTCAGCATCAACAGTAGCTGATCCTAGTGGTGTATATCTGTAAATCAAATTGCATACTAAAATTGACAGCAATTATCAGCAATAGCAAGTCTGTTGAAAATCACCAACTACACCAACACCATCTAGTTTAGAAAGCTATTTACAAGTTACATCTTTCTTATTATTGTTTTATTCTATTCTATTCTATTTTTATATAAAAAAAAAAAAATGGCTACTGCCCATTGGGTCAATTTTGCCAGTGTCAAAGTTGACGAACGTTGTACGGTGAGTTGAGCTTTTTGTAAAGTGATAGCGATTTACAAAGAACCACGCGGTCTACCGGGCCTTGACCCAAGAAGGGCTATGTACGCTTTAAGTTGAATTCTTCATTAACTATTCACTCATACGTTAGTTCACTGCACAATAGACTATCAATACTACACATTGAACAACCAAAATGAATAAATAACGAATAACTAAATTTAAAGGCATGCGGCCATCTTAAGTCACAAACCGGAAGCCTATTGTTTTATTATTTTCTTGAGGTAGCTTCGTCTGTGACAGATGTCAAAACTAAAATACTTAGAGTTTTAACAGTGAATAATAAAATGAAAATACTGCTAAAACAAAAATAAAATGTGTTTGATTCGAGACTAACCCAAAAATATACAAAATTAAAATAAAAATATGCTAGGATATTATGAAATGCGAAATAAAACACAATTAAAAGGTAAATGATATATTATTAAATATCCAATTGCTTTAATAAAGGATTTCCAGCTGAATCATGCCACAAAAAGACTACTTCGCGTATAAAATTAAAATAATTAAGGTATTAGAAATCCGTTTCAATTACTTTATTTAAATGTCGCGGAAACCGAAGAAAATAAGAATTGAGGTATTCTTTTACATTCATATACTTTATCCAACTTCTGCCGGTGTTTACAATCAACTTTAAAAGATTTCTTCTCATCGATAACATTCCTTTTAATATGATAAATAGGTTGTGCGAAACCATAATCCAATTCACAATAATAAAAGTGCTTATTTCTGTTGGACGGATTCGGGTAGTACGCTGCATGCAAAACTTCGTCAACTTCATATATTTGTACATCAATCGTATTTTGAAATAACGCTCCACTCATGAGCATCCTCTGAATAACTTCGCAAGCTACATGTCCAATTGTATTCCCCCAAATATTCAAGAATCTCAAATATACCGGCTTTTTCACTGAGTTCAATAAATCTAAAATACCACATTCGGTAATTTTATTTTTACTGACATCCAACGCTCGAATTTTCGAGTATGGCAACCCGAAACTTAACGCGCGCGCTCCCGTATCTTTGATATCGTTTCCCGCCAAATTGAGAAGAATTAAGCTAGGGCTTTCAGCCAAGTATTTCGCTAACAGTTCCGCCCCGTATTCCCCGATACTGTTAAACCCTAAATCTAGGTATAACAAGGTTTTATTACAGCGTAATCCTCTCACGAAATACTCCACATCGTGTCCTATAAACTGATTTTTTTGGAGATGCAATTCTATTATTGTTTCGTTTCTCTCCAATAGATACTCAATGTGATAGGCCAGCCATTTTGTTTCATACGAGTAACGATTGAACAGTGGTATAATCCTACTAAAATCTAGCACTTTGACGGTTTTGTTTGTTCCCTGATCAGTTCTCAAAGCTGTTATGATGTGGGCTACACTGGTCAATGTTTGGTCTGTCTCTCCAATATCACAGAATTCCACACTGGAATTTTCCCTCAAGAACCTCGCAAAGTACTCTCCTCCTTTAGTACCGATATGATTCCCATTAATCCTTAAATATCTCAGCTTTATAAACTTCGCGTAATCAGCCAATTTAAGAATAGATGCCTCTGTTAATTCATTATTCATTATATTCAAATTAATGACACTCGATCGGCCTTTTACTAGCAACTTTTTCAACAATTTATAAAAACCATCGTCCGTTATTTGATTGTAGCTCAAATCTATCTTGGTTATTCTCCTTGGTAACTGTTTAATATAATGGCATATTGCATGTATGTCGCTGTCTTTGATTCTTCTGTTATATCTGTCGTGTATGTCGTTCCCTCTGAGCATTAAATACCCGGAACCATCAGAGTTTTTCTCAGTGAAGAGCCCGAGTCTTATGCGATTGATTTCTGCGTCACTCAGAGGCGGTGGATTCCCGGTGATTTTCTTTACAATGGCATCGGTATCACAAATGCATTTTCTGAATTTTCTAGGAGACCTTGGCGACATTTTAAACTAGACTAAAATATAATTCAAAGAAATATCCAACTAAAATGAACAGGTAAATAAATAATATCAAATGAACTGTCAATTCAAGTCAGTGTCAATGTCTGAAAAGTCTCGGAAAATTAATCAAAACCTTATCTTATTGGCTATGGTGGTGGAAGAGGTTCTCAGATCGGCGTTCCTCGATTAATCAAAAATAATCTATTTTGATCTTTTTGAAAGGGTGTAATCTCTATATTTATTTAAATGTGTAACAGTCGCGGAAATCGAAAATATAAGATATTCAATTCCTATTTACTTCTACACTTCTAAATGTCGGTATTAATTTGAGTATGAAGCTATAGAATGGTGCCGCCCGCATTCCTGTGGCTCAATAAGAGAGGAATCCACCCCCGACAACACAGCCGCATCAAATTACATTCTTCATCATTTCTTCATCGATGCCGCGAATATTTGATGACAGCTCAAATCGGTTACTCTTTATGAAATGTCAAAAACGACCGGTTAGTATGAAGTTCCTATGAAGATATTGGCTTTTGTGACGTCATAAAAATCAGTAGTCAAAAGTTTTGACTCAAAAGCCGTCTTATTTTTAGTTTTTCGTCCAATTAAAGGCGGTCGCCCACGGCGACTTTTTGTAGCGATGCAGTAGCGATGCTGTCGTGCGTTCGCATAGATACAGTCGCAATGCGGTCGCTAGCTGTGCGATACCGTCGCGATGCAAACGCGATTCAGTTCTCCAATCTTCACTACCGCGCCACCCTCCCTCCGTTCCCTCCCCGATGTCGTCCGACACGGTCGCGCGTTTGCATCGATACAGTCGCGATGCATTAGCGCGTTAGTAGCGCGTTGCAAATGCGACTAACGCGTGATTAGTAGCGATGTTGTCGCACGTTTACGAAACGCGCGACAGCATCGCTACAAAAAGTCGCCGTGGGCGACCGCCCTAAAAATAGCTGTCAAAATAGTCAATAGTTTATTCGGTTCCGTGTATATTTTAATGTGTGCAGAACCCCAGGTATTTTTGAATGTGTGTGGGACCCCGATTTTTCATACTACGTATGTGTATGTGCAGTGACGGAACATTCACTGAATTCGGATGCGTCTCACTACATTCGGTTTGATCAGGTAACAGTGCTGGCGAGAGAAAAGTTTTTAGTTCGCGGAAAGTACGGGAAGCTATCGAAATTAGTCGTCATCCGAATTTTAACCGAGATTGTGGATGGTCAGTGCCCCCTAGCTGGAGGACGGTTTTGGATACTACATCGGTGGTTAGTGTGGACGAGACCTTAGCAAATGACGTAGTGAGTGTTGTGTGCAACCCGGTAGTTTATTGCCTCCGCCGGTGAAACCCGCGTCGAGCAGCCGCGCGGACAGGGCGCCTGATCGGCTCTCCTGATGATCAAACGCGTACCAAATGGAAACATGTCGACCGTTATTCGACTTCTATGACGTGAGTAAACCCGTTTATATATTTTAACATTTCCCATCAACAAAGAGAAACGCTGGCAGTGAATGAGTTACAAAATGTTTGGAATAGTTTTGGGTTTCGCAGAAAATCGTACCTCTAACTTTAGTCACTAAACTCTCACGCATTCTACCTAGCTTTAAGTATCTCCTTGGCGACCCCCGCGCCCCTCCACTCGGGGTCCACCACCAGCCCATAGGCCGTCAGATACTTGTCCACCCCGTAATGCTTGAACACGTCCGTTCCCCGGGCCACCAGGTCCACGGCACCGAAGAGTTGTGCCCAGATCTTATCATCAGTCTGAAACAAGGGTTTAATTTGAGCCTACTACCTATAGGCGCTTCTGTAATGTATCGGAACGTAGCTACAGACGTCTTATAATGAGACGATACATTAGGTACTATTTTGACAGGCTGTAGCGTCGCTTGGGTACAGACGCTTGAGAATGTGCTAAGTGACATTGAGGACTCACGCACTCTCTATATCAGACGGGAAAGCTAAAGTTATACTTATAGTATACCTAAATAAAATAAATAATAAAACCAAGTGTTTCTACGTAAATAATCTTTTATTCATGAATACTGCTGCAATGACCTGAAGTCCAGGAACGCATAATTAACCAGTACCTACTTCTGAAAGCACGGCGTGTGCAAACCCGCCTAAACGTAGATTATGAAGGTAAATAAGGAATATCGCGTTAGAGCCGTTATAAATTGTGTTAATTATTTGTACAAACCGCCTGAGTATAAAGTGTCATATGTCCAGGGACGTATTATACAACATCGCTGCTTGATAACCACTTCAACCTCAAACAGACAGTCCTGGTTGCAGATGTGGAACTCGGAAATGGAAGGAAAACTGCGCTGCGAGATGACCGGGCTCTCGAATAAAAGGGTCAGATCTTCCTAAACGTGATTGGTGCAATTTGAACACTTCGCACTAGTCACGTTACTGCGCTCCATATAAACACCGCTGCTGTTTGGTGGATTCTCCTGCCTGCGCCTCTGGAGCCGAGGATACCAATACCAATTTCTCACCTGGAAGGGCTCGTCCTTATCCTCTTGACACGCTACAGCCAGAATATTGACTCCAACCACTCGTAGCAGCGCGCTGTCGTCGTCTACGACGCAAACTATGGACACGTTGTCACGCAGAGTCTTCCGCCACAGTTGTTCAAGCTCGTGCATCGCTGTAGGGTGGTTTTCAATGCCTGTGGACCACGAATTTGGGTTAGGGAATCACTGTGGGCATCGTAAGACCAACCGATGCACCGAAACTCTTCATAGCAATAATTAAACTTTCAGAGGGTTCGACCAAAGTGTTTTATAGACTATCGATAAATAATTTTCGAAACTAAACAAAAACGAACGAAACATCGTTAAAGTAATGAAATCAGGCTTTTGGATATTCAGCCTATATACAGGGGCGTTCAGCTAATTAGGGACATCATTATTTTATTCCATACAACTGCATATAAGATATAACTTTGGAGATGTGATGAAAAGTGTCAGATGCGGTTGCGGAAGTATGGGTGTTTGACATAAACATAAAATAACCGACATCTACGACAACTATGCCTGCATAGGGTTTTTTTTCTCTTTGGCTTTCACTTCTTGCTGCGTTAGCAAGATGTATTTCGCCCATGTCGACGTATGCATATGGTTGTAGTCTTCGATCTATTTTTGAAAAAAAAAAAATAAGCTGTCAACAATGTCAACCTTAACGTCATTATTTTTTTTTTATTAGGGTCCAGATTAAAGTAACCTTTCCACTGTGTCATAGTTTTGGAGTTACTATATATTAGAATGAGTAAATATTAATAACCCAAGCAGCACATTAGTGAATTTTGCAGCTTATCTTATAGCTTTAAGTTCTAAATGAGTGGTTTAACAGTGTTTGATACAACTTATAGCTTTAAACACAACTCAAGACTGTATATGAGTTCATCCTATCACTTGTAGTTGCATAGGAACGTTTTTTGTTTCTACTTTATTACTTACGAGTATGGTGGGATAAAGTCGATTTTGCTACTTAAAGTTGCATGCAGGTTCAAATTGTCACTCAATAAGAAGCAATAGTGCTATATAAGGCCTTAAAATCACTTATAAGCAACTTTTACATATAAGTGGGAACATATACTTATTTGGAACTAAAAGTTCCAAATGACTAGTACAATAGCGAATTATATCACCAATAGTGGCTAAAGGGATAATTTTACGGCTCTTTCGGAACCAAAAAATATTGCAACTTTAAGGCCTAAGAAGTACCTTATTGCCACTCCAACGCATAAATAGGTCTCAGTAGGAGTTTCTTGGAACCAAAAGCAGTTATTTTCACTTATTTCAAACCACTAACGAACTAAAAGTTCTATTATACTTAGTTCCTATTTGCGCCTTGTCAAAATATATTTAATAGTCTTGCTTGTTTAATAGTCTACAAAAGAGCAAATAATTACTATTGGTGATATCATTCACTGCTTTGCCACTCGCAAGATACAAATAAGTGATTATTAGACTTGATAGTTCCAAATAAGGAACAAATAAGTGAAAATAAACACTGTAGGATCTTTTTTGTTTCGCCATGTTTACAAATGGAAGCCTATGAAAATTGATTATTTTAACCAGAATTTTATCACACTCACGCATAATTACAGACTTTTGATAGTTGTGACGATGTTACTTTAACATTGTACGTAACCTACAATCACTAGGTCAGGTTTTTAACAGTTTTATTTCTTATCAGTATCTATTCCTTATTTAATTTAGTACTCTCTTTTTTAATATTCCTGATCAAATGAAGGGCGCGTCGAAATTTACAAAGAAAACATACTATAGTTTCACAGTAAAAAAAAAATCGCAAGAAATTCGTGCTTATTTCAATGCTTGTATAACGTAAAGTTTTAATCACAATCAAACAGACATATAAATCCAAAATGAATATGGCAGATCACGTATTACTTTTAATAAAACACAATTTGACAGTTGCCTCGGCACTCAAAGATAATTTTGGCGACTCATTTATCACTCACTAGCATTCACCCGCGGCTTCGCTCGCGTGCCTATACAATATACATCATCCTACGGGAACAATGCTCTTCTTTTCAGGATTAAAAGTAGGCTATTTGTTAAGTTAGGGTATAATCTGCAATCTGCATTTCCCTGATGCATATCCGTCCAGCCGTTTTAGCGTGAAGAAGTAACAAAACATATACACAGACTTTCGCTTTTCTAATATTACTGGGAAATACTTTTTATTTTATCATAACTCCACTTTATCAAATCAAACCGAAAATTCAAGCACTCAAATCAAACGATCTCAGCTTTTACTGTACCAAATAAAGTTCACTTCAAAATCCATAACTCGAAGTGAAGCTAAGACACCGGAATATGTGTGCATTTTATTTGTATAAAGCTTTTATAATGTCCCGAGCCTCCGCTTATCGACTTGGGATATTCGAGATTGGTTTAATGATTCTAAGCCATGTTCTAAGTTACGTCATGTTCTATTGTAAGATATTGAGGTTCTCTTCGTTGATGAATGAAAAATGTATTATTCTGAGACAGATAAACGTAATTCAGAATTCTGAAATGACTTAACATAATTCTTGAAAAGCTTGAATGTATTTATTACGGATGCAGGAAGTTTCCCGATCATTACTCCTCCCGTCCCAACGCGCCGCCCGCCTATAGGTACCGATTGACGACGATCGAGATGCCACCAAATACTATTTTTTTAATCTATTAGGAAAACTACTGGACCGATTAAATTGCAATTTGGCACAAATGCTTTCAAGAATTTTCATGACCACAAATAAAATTTCAAAATTGGTGGCATTTTCGTAATTAACGTCCCAACAAACCATAAAAATTAAACCCATACTCATATTTAGACATTTCAACCCCATTTCACCCCAACAGGGAAGATGTTAATTCACGTCCGCCACGTTGGATTTTAAAATCGTTGCGGTTTTCGTAATCAGCGACCCGATAAACCATAAAAGCATTACCAATGGATTTTCAGACTTTGTCACCACATTTCTCCCTTTTAGGGTTGAATTAAAAAAAACCTGAAACACGTGTTTACTCATTTATTGTTAGAAATACTCCTGTGAAGTTTCGAATAAAATAGCCTCACTAATCTTGTTTCCCCATACAAACTCTGGAACCCCATTTCACCCCTTTAGGGGGTGAGTTTTGAGAAATCCTTTCTTAGTGCACCCCTACATCTTATAAGGAACCTACGTGCCAAATTTGAACTCTCTAGAACCAGCGGCTTAGTATTTAGACATTTCAATCCCATTTCACCCCAACAGGGGAGATGGTAACATTGGTAACTCACGTCCGCCACGTTGGATTTTAAAATCGTTGTGGTTTTCGTAATCAGCGACCCGATAAACCATAAAAACAATACCCATGCTGATTTTCAGACTTTGTCACCACATTTCTCCCTTTTAGGGGTTGAATTTTCAAAAACCCTGAAACACGAGTTTATTCATTTATCGTTAGGAATACTCCTGTGAAGTTTCGAATAAAATAGTCTAACTAATCTTGTTTCCCCATACAAACTTTGGAACCCCATTTCACCCCTTTAGGGGGTGTTTTGAAAAATCCTTTCTTAGCGGATGCCTACGTCATAACATCTACCTGCATGCCAAATTTCAGCCCGATCCGTCCAGTGGTTTGGGCTGTGCGTTGATAGATCACTATGTCAGTCAGTCAGTCAGTCACCTTTGAGTTTTATATATATATATAGATTGACCGAACTGAAATGTTTTCATTCGTTCACTGCGCATAACTTTCACCCATAGTTCTAATTACCACTTAAGGTAATTGTGAGATCTCTTATGGATTCTATTTAGCACCAAAAATAGGCTGCAATTTTTCTCCTTTTGGTTCTATACTGGTGGCATAAGGGTTCTTGCCACCTATATAGCACTTAGTCATGGTGGTAAATTTCACTTAAGCATCTAATTAGATATGATATACGAGCTATTTAGACCCAGTTGTGCTACTTGGGAAATTAAAAATAATATAATTAGAAATCTTGGGATAAATGTAAATAAGTTTCTGACAAAAATTTCATTTTTGATCCAAGCTTTTATAGCCGACTGTACTTTTCTTTGGATATCCATCAAATGCTCACTGAGACGATTCTAAAGAGCCCGATCTCGGTAGGATTGCTTCTTCTATTATAGAGTTCCTATAGCCACCTTCCAGCTCCATCATCAGATCAGCCCCATGGTACCATATTATTGTATTGCCATCAAAGTTATGTAAGTACTTATGCAAAATTTCAGCTCAATCGGTTGACGATATCTGCTTCAAAATTGAGTTGCAAGATTCCACCCGAACAAACATACTTACATACATACATACATACATACATACATACATACATACATACATACATACATACATACATACGAGTACATACATACATACATACAATGCAAGTTAAATAAAAGCTTGTAAAATAGTTATTACGGCCAATTTCTTAGCGAAATACAGAAGACTAATACATTTTTAAACAGATTTCAGATTTCAGATTTTCATTTATTCACCATAAAGTAACATGGTCATTACATGGTATGTCAAAGTACATATTCATAAAATAATCTTAAAAATATGAAATCTTGTCAATTGATAGACTTACCGATGTACTTGCATGGCGGCTCATCCCTGGTGAAGTAGGTCTTCAGCAGCGTTATAGCTGGCTCGTGCAGTTCTGGAGTTAGGTCCTGAACCCGCAGCGTGGAGCCGTGGGCGGTGAAGCGGTGCCACACCGTCGGGGTGCTGAGGGGCCGGGTGTACGGCATTCTGGTAACAATAAGTTATTGAAGTGAAACTTCTAATGCGACTTCCAACAAGGTTGCGTTAAACGTTTAACGTTTAACGCTACCGTGGAGGGGCTAGGAAAGCACTGTTGCGTTAAACGTTCAACGCCACAATCCCACGGACAATGCGACGGATTTAAGGTTATGTCAAGGTACGTCTCTTGTGAATATCAATTGATTGTTAGGTTTTCTCTATTGAAATTACAATTTCTACCCCTTCCTATTTACATTTCCACATTACGAAGTTTCACTTCTTCCGCGCGGAGGGCCTCCACGCACTATTTTTTTGTTAATACTACGACAAACAAGCATGCGGCCTGATGTTAGGTTAGGTATAGTACAACGGTGGCAAACAAGCATGCGGCCTGATGTTTGGTAATTACCGCCGCCTTTGGACGCTTGCGATACCAGGAGTATCAAACGCGCGTTACTGACCCTTTAAGAACCTAATATTTACTCCCCTCTTGAAGAACCGCATACTGTAGCGCCTGGGGAAAGTTATTTTTCAAATAGTCGTAATTTGTCTATAAAGAAAAAACACGAGGTAGAAAAATTTTCAAACACCTGAGGGTTCCGTACAGTTAGTTAGTTAGTTAGTTGCGCTGGGCATTTTCCGCAAGTCGACATCCAACGTGCCTATTTTGCGTGAAAAGGGGGTAGCGCTACTCCAACTACCCCAACTCCTCCACGAACCTAAGCAAAGCCTTGATGTTGCTTATGGCTTCGTGTACGGTACTTGGAGATCCGAGGTATTTCATCCTGTATCCTTCTACCTGTTTGCAATCTAGTAGAATATGATTGGTGGTTTCTTCTGCCTCCATGCATGCTCTGCATACTGGGCTGTCTGTTATACCTAAATTGAAGAGGTGTTTGTTCAGAGTATTATGTCCCGTTATTAATCCTACTATCTTGCGTAGTTGGTTCCTGTGGATTCTCAGTAAGATGGTGGTGAGTTTGTGGTTCCTATTCGGAAGTATTTCTTTTGTTTGTCTACACGTTCCCATGTCTTCCCAGTATTTTTGGTGTTGGTATAATGTATATGTTGGTTCATTATGTTGTATATGTAAGATTGTGGTAGGGGTATTATCGGCTCTGGCCCGCATGGCGGTGTCTCTGATCCCTTACGGGCCAATTCATCCGCTGCGTCATTGCCTCTCGAGCCGCTGTGTCCCTTTATCCATTGTAATGTTACCGTATTTTTGTCATCGCACACGTCTGTGATGCTGCGATGACATTCGTATATTAAAGCAGAGGTACACATTTCACTGTTTAGTGCTTGTAGTACGGATTTGCTGTCTGAAAGTATTCGTATGTTTGTGTTCTGAACCTGGCGTCTTTTTATAGCGTTGCAGGCTTCTATTATTCCTACGCATTCAGCTTGGAATACCGTGTTGTGTACACCTAGGGGTTTAGAGATGTGCATACTCAAATCCTCCGAGAATACACCACATCCCGTTCCTTTCTCAGTTTTTGACCCGTCCGTAAAGATTCTCAGGTCTTCTAGGTTGAGCCCCTCATTCGGGTCTTCTGTTAGGAGTATGACGTATTCCTTCTTGCAGGTTAATGTCTTAGGTATCTTGTCAATTGGTGCTTCCATTGTAGGGAATTTTGTGATCATTTCACTGTAGATCTTTGTGTGTTGGGTATTACTATTCGTCCATAGGTTTAGGCTTTTTAGTCGTATCGCCGTAGCGGCTGCTTCTCTTTGTATGTGTATGTGCAGTGGCGTAAGACCTAGGATCATCTCTAGTGCTGCGGTGGGAGTGGTCCTCATGCAGCCTGTTGCGGCCGTGCATGCTAGTCTTTGTGTTTTCTGCAGGCCGGCAATCGCACACGCTAGTTGCGTTCGGGGCCACCATACCACTGCTCCGTAGCTGATCATAGGTACGATTACCGTTTTGTATAGCCACAGAGTGATGTGCGGGGCGAGTCCCCACCTTTTGCCTATCATTCTTCGACATTGCCAGAAGGCGACTGTGGCTTTGTTTAATCTGTTCTCAAGATGCTTGTTCCAGATCAGTTTGTCATCTAGGGTTATCCCTAAATATTTTACTTGTTTAGAGAGTGTAAGCTTTGTACCGAAGAGGCTTGGCATTTCGTAGGTATGACCCCAGTTTGCGTTTGTGTGTGAAGAGAATTGTGTCAGTTTTCTTGGGGTTTACCGATAGGTAATTCTCCTTGCACCATTTCTCTAGTATTTTGAGTGCTGTTTGTGTGAGTTCACACAGTGTGCTTGTTACCAGTCCACTGATGAGTATGACAAGGTCGTCCGCGTATCCTATGGTCGTGAAATCACTCTCGTTTAGTTTTGTTATCAGATCATTTACCACTAGGTTCCATAAGAGGGGTGAGAGGACACCTCCTTGCGGGCATCCTCTCACGACTAGCGCTTGCTGATCTTTGTTTTCTGCTAGTCTTATGATTCTTTGTTCTAGCATGTTCATAATCCATTCTATTAGCAATGGTTCTGTGTCATGTCTTTCTAGAGCTTGTTTGATGCTGCTAAAATTTGTTTTATCGAAAGCGCCTTCTATGTCAATGAAGGTTCCCAGGCATGAGCTTTTCCTTGTTAGTGCGATTTCGATATTGCTTACCACCAGAGTTGGGCAAAAATTAATTGAATAAGAATAAGAATAAAAACAGAAATTGTATTCTTATTCAAATCGATTTGAATAAGAATAAATTCTTGTACTCGTAATTCAAATAAAATTAATGTGAATAAATCATGTAATTTTTATTTTAAATGAAGAATAAAAAACAAAATAATTATTTTAGAAATGGCATAATTTAAATACCATTTTATTTGATTAAAATGTTAATTGAATAACGTTAATGAAGTTAACATATGGATGTTATACAATCGGTTTTATTTTGTAAGTTGATCTTTACTAAGTTTTAATGTTTGGATTTATGTGAAATTAAGTAGGTTTTATGACAATAGGTATTTTTTGGTATCTTCGAAATGTTGATGATGATCTGATGATGAAGCTAGAAACTGAACAGCGGAACTCTTCAATGGGTACTAGCCAAATGAGCCCTCGAGTATGGGCTCATTTGGTTTGTTTTTATGAGTCCTTTACATTACAATTGGGGAGGTTAGTCTGATGATGGAGTCAGGAGTTGGGTGATGGAACTCTTCAATCAATGACTACTAGTATACCCCTCGAGTGTGGGCTTGATAAGACAAAATACTACTGTCTTTACCTATACCTAATAAGTCATATTAACAATCCAGGTACCCCAACCCTTACATTCGTATTCGTGGAATATTATTTGAATAAAAAAATCATGATTAAAATTATTTGATTAAGAATAACTTATCTTCATTCAATTTTCTCCGCAACGAATTATTCCCGACGAATTTATTTGAATAATCTTGACGGGATTAAAATAGACATGATTTTATTCTTACGAATTCTTATTCAAATTACGATTTTATTCTTGAATGCCCAACACTGCTTACCACTGCGTGGAGTGCTGAGTCTGTTGATTTGCCTTGACTGTAAGCATGTTGGTTTGGGTGGATTTTTATGTTTTTGAGTGCAGTATCCTTTAGTTCTCTGTCACATAGTCTCTCTAGTATTTTCAGCATAAAAGAAGTTAGGCTGATCGGTCTAAATGACTTCGGGTCAGTGTAGTCGCTTTTTCCGGGTTTTGGTATGAATATTACCTTAACTTCTCTCCATTGCTTAGGTATATATCGGAGGGCAATACAGCTGCAGAGAAGTTTGGTACGATAAGAGTTGGTCCTCCCCACTTTAATAAGGCTGGGTAGATTCCATCTAGTCCTGGTGATTTGAAATTGTCAAAACTGTTTGTTGCCCAGGTGGTTTTATTTAGTTCTGTTATGTTTTCCGCTATCTTCCATTCACTCACGGTGGGTTGATAATTCGTCCTTTGCTGTTCCAGTTCAGGGTTCCGTACAAACATTTCCCATGATTCCCATCCTAACTGACCGGGTTAAGTTAAGTTTGCACCTGGTATGTCTGGCGCTGCATACAAATGAGTTGCAAAGATAACGCAACCGATCACGTTTGTTTTATGGGAGCCGAAACAGAAATAGGTACATCTGTGAAAATTTCAACTGTCTAGCTATCACGGTTCATGAGACACAGCCTGGTGACAGACGGACGGACAGCGGTCTTAGTAATAGGGTCCCATTTTATACCCTTAGGCTACGGAACCCAAAAAAATACCAAAAACATAAATGTCGAAGTCATACTTAATGTTTACAATGTAACGAAAAAAAAAAAATTAACGGTTCAGGCAGAATCCGAACCTGCGACTCCAACGGCTTTCCGGGCCAACAAGGGCGTCCTACCTATTGGACCACCGAACCTGATGCGATGTGGTATCGTTAAGTTATGATTTGACACTAGGCGGACAGTTAGGCGCCAAATTATTCGTGCACATAAAACCCCGGGATAAATTTACAATTAGTGCAAATAGACTTAAGGGAAGTGTAAGTTTCCCTAAGTAACTTACTTGAGAGGTCCTGGCGACGGCTAGACGGACAGCCACTCGCGGTCGCCGCCCGAGGGTAAGTGAAGTGTATAAGGGAGGGTTCGGTTCGGGGCACACCGAGATATTTCTAGAATATTTTAATGGCATCTATTACCGTGGCTCTCAGCCATCAAAAGCCAATTAAAAAAAAACTGTTTTTTTTATACTACGACGGTGGCAAACAAGCATGCGGCCCGCCTGATGTTAAGCAGTTACTGATGACTGACACTTGTCAATACCTACTCACAAAATTTCATGAGAATCAGTTGAGAAATATATGACCCGTCGTTGAGAACAGCTGAAAATCCGAACATCCGGATATACAAATTATTTTGTTTTATCAGTATAAGTGAATATTAAAAAAACAAGCATACTTTATCATAAATAATCAAAATAGTGACTTCGTTTGTGACTGCTGTTTTTAGTAATTTAACATAATCATAAGTAATATAGCATAATTAAAATTAACTTAAAAACCTAGAACCTAAACTAGCCTAACTAACCTTACCGAAGGTCGGTCGTTGGCGGAATTAAATGATCCCACGATACTGGCGGCGGCGTTTCCCCGCTGCACAGCAATACTGAGCCAGGAGCCTTTGTCCGAGAAACGCGCCAGCTCTGGGATCACATCACAGGTAGTTCTAATGAGTTTTTTTTTTTCAGGGAATTCATAGGGAATTGAATAAATTGTGAGCCTCTGGTCCCCATGGGCCTAGAGTCTCTACCGCAAACGGTAGGTACGACAATATAGCTGTCACCCAAACACATATATTTTCGGCGTTTAACCGCCTCCTCGTTTGTAGCCGCGCCACCTGGATTTTGGCACGTTGTTGCTTTGTGACTTACTTAATTGGCAAATGAAATTGTAGTGATCCCTAGATCACCCATAGGTAAGCCGCACTCATTGGCTCGGTATGGCACCCAGGGTTGCCAGACGAGTGCAACCGGAATATCGTACCGACATACTAAAATTATCGTACTGGACGATTAAATTATCGTACACCGGTCAAAGCGGCAGGACATCGAAAATAAATTAAAAAATTGGGCAAGTGCGAGCCCGACTCGCGCATGAAGGGTTCCGTACCTATACATATATATAATCTATAACAAGTTTGTTGTATGGGCGCCCCCCTTAAATATTTATTTTATTTTATTTTTAGTATTTGTTGTTATAGCGGCAATAGAAATACATCATCTGTGAAAATTTCAACTATCTAGCTATCACCGTTCTTGAGATACAGCCTGGTGACAGACGGACGGACGGACGGACGGACGGACAGCGAAGTCTCAGTAATAGGGTCCCGTTTTTACACTTTGGGTACGGAACCCTAAAAAACGCCTCCAAAAGCGTGTTTTTACACAGATAATGAGCTATTTTTGCGAAATTAACTTCAATTTGATGTTTTTCACTTAGATATTTTGGGGAATTCAGACATCTGACATTTGCATCCCTGCTAATGGCGACCAAACAGTCAAAAATGTTGAAGCTCTGATCAGGTGGGCAGTCATTTCGGACCATGTGGACGCATATCTCGATTCAAGGTCACTCCAGTAAGTGCGTTTTTCATATAATGTTATTAAACAACCCTAGAATTTAACCCAATCTTCGACGACCTGCAAATTATTGTACTTTTTCGTACGATAGTACTCATTGTATCGTACATCGTACCGGAAGCGAAATTATCGTACATCTGGCAACCCTAATGGCACCAGCGGGTCAGACGTCCGTCTCAGCCGGTAGCTCTCACGTGACTGCCTCCCGCCCGTACTCTCGAGACAACGTCATAACTACCCACATAAAAAATGGTTGCCTGTAAAGTCGGTTTTACGGGCGAAGGAAGATTTTACGTGACAACGTCTTTTTCTCGGTAGAATATTTATTGATATGAATATTATTAAATTGCACAATAGGAAAATGTACCTTTAGATTTTTTTTTGGTTCGGATACCTTTGTATCCGACCGTTCCCTCTTCCCTCTTCCCTCTTCCCTCTTCCCTCTTCCCTCTTCCCTCTTCCCTCTTCCCTCTTCCCTCTTCCCTCTTCCCTCTTCCCTCTCCCCTCTCCCCTCTCCCCTCTCCCCTCTCCCCTCTCCCCTCTCCCCTCTCCCCTCTCCCCTCTCCCCTCTCCCCTCTCCCCTCTTCCCTCTTCCCTCTTCCCTCTTCCCTCTTCCCTCTTCCCTCTTCCCTCTTCCCTCTTCCATCTTCCCTCTTCCCTCTTCCCTCTTCCCTCTTCCCTCTTCCCTCTTCCCTCTTCCCTCTTCCCTCTTCCCTCTTCCCTCTTCCCTCTTCCCTCTTCCCTCTTCCCTCTTCCCTCTTCCCTCTTCCCTCTTCCCTCTTCCCTCTTCCCTCTTCCCTCTCCCCTCTCCCCTCTTCCCTCTTCCCTCTTCCCTCTTCCCTCTTCCCTCTTCCCTCTTCCCTCTTCCCTCTTCCCTCTTCCCTCTTCCCTCTTCCCTCTTCCCTCTTCCCTCTTTCCTCTTTCCTCTATCCTCTTCCCTCTTCCCTCTTCCCACATTTTAAAGTTTGAGAATCTGTGAACAGCATGATGACGTAGGCTTGTGTCAGTCACGTGGTTCCCCTTTCCTTCCACGGCGCTACAAAGTATTGCTACAATGACGTCATGTCCACGGCGCTACAAAGTATTGCTACAATGACGTCATGTTTTTTCGTATGCGCGGCCGGCGTTCATCAATTTATTAGACGTTGTCACGTCAATAGGTTTTATACAGATCCACAAACACTACAGAAATGATACTCTCATATGCTCTCATGTAATATTATTCATGTAAAGTGCAATGAAGTATTGTTCTATTGTATTGTATACTATTAATACGACACTGTTTTGCTCAGTCGTGGAAAAAAACATGTTTACAATTACAACACGCTACGCATAAAGCTATATTTAGTTCAAATAATACAATTTTCTGCGGAAACTTCCAATACGTTATGGAAAAAAACACGTAATTTCCGAAACAGAAGTGCTACTGTCGTATAGTGCTATTCCCTTCACTCTAATATACTTTGCAGGGAGATCGAGAGGGATGGCACTATTCGACAGTCGATTTTTGAACATCTGAGTAGCCCTTCTGAACTCTGTTTCACACAGTAGATTAGATACATTAAACTTCCCAAATAGTTGGAAACTATTGTATTGTTTTTTTTTTTTCAACCAACTTCAAAAAAAGAGGTTTTCATTTCAGTTGTATTTTTTTGTTTGTTACCTTTGAACTCAGTAATTTTGAAACGGATTTGGAAAATTATTTTGTTGTTCACGAGGAGGCATAACCAAGTTGGTCTCTCGGCTTGCGGTTGACTTTCTTTCGGCTTTCTTCTCAACAACGGTCTCCTCTTGTGTAATGCCGGTAGATTCAGATTCAGACATGTAAAAGTGCCCCTGTGGCTTACTTACAGAATAAACGTTTTGATTTTGATTTGATGACGAGATTCATGAGGAATCAAAGCAACTTCCAAATATAATTGGCACGTCTTATTGAGATTTCGTCGTTGTTTTATAGTAATTCGTTTAGTTGAGTCATTTATTTTTTTATTGTACACCCCAATCTTTTTTGATTATTGGGTATTTTAGGTATTTCCTACTCAGAATCACGAGCTCTTTCGATCTAATTTGTAGAAAAAAAGTGTGTTTATCGTTCCATTCCGTTACCATTTCCATATGACCTACTTAATAACGGTAACGGAATGGAAAAATTATATGGACATTTTGGGACAATTTTTTTCTCCAAATTAGATCGTAAGAACTCGTGATCCTGAGTAAAAAATACCTACATAAAATATCCAAAATATAAAAAATGTGGGGTTGTACAACAAGAAATAAAACGGCCCATTTATCCTCAATAGATGTCTTGCCATGGAAGTCTTTTTCTTAAATTTTTTGGAGAACTCAATTTGTCCCACTGTTTTTCTCAACTCACGCTTCTCTCGTGAAACAAAAATCTTTCCGGGTTTCTTTCTATAATTCTCAGTTTTTTGAGGATAGAATCAATACCACCCCCACAACCAGCACTACCACTACCACCGTCAGCCAGAACGTTAAAACATCTTCAGCATCCCCTGATGATGCCTCGTAGAGAGGTGAAACACGTGTCCAGTTTTGTAATTTAACTAAAAACCGGCTAAGTGCGAGTCTGACTCGCGCACCGAGAGGGTTCCGTTCAAACTTTCACTTATTCCATCTTAATTGGCCTGGTTGAGTTATGTTTGCACCTGAAATGTATGGCACCGCATACAAACGAGGTGCAAACTTAACGCAACCGAGTTCTCCAAATATGATGTTAGAAAAGGACTATAATATTTATTTATTTATTTAATCTTTATTGCACAAAAGAAAACATATCGTACAAAAGGCGGACTTAATGCCATAGGGCATTCTCTATTTTTATAGTTTTCAGAATTTTATAAGTATTTGTAGTATGTGACAATATTACTTGACAAATTTCATAGTTCTCTAGGTCATCGGGAAGTACCCTAATCGTTTTGATTCCCTTGAGAGTGTCGAAATGTACGTTTTTGCGACATAAACGGCCGTATCTTTTTTTCACGTTAACGTAGAAGTTTGATTTTTTCACAGCTAGCAGCTTCAAGGGACCGTAAACTTAAGTATAATGGTGTTAATTTTAACTAGGGCATACTCCCGGTTCTGATTTTGTATGACAATAAGATCCGGGAATTCCCGGTACCGATACCGATACTGGATTTGTATGGAAAAAGAGCACCGACCGGGACCACACTCTAATTTCAACTCAGACAGACAGACGGACGGACAACAAAGTGATCCTATAGGGGTTCCATTTTTTCCGATTGAGGTACGGATCCCTAAAAAGACAAAGATCGGGCTACTTCGACAGAATTGACTTCTTATCTTGAGTGATATGTAAGCAATAAAGAATTTAATAGTTGACGTCTAATCCCAGTGTGCCCCCGGCCCGCCCAGGTGTCGCCACGATTTAATCTCCGGATAACCGGCATAGCCACCGGATAACTCGATCTGAGGATGCCATCTCATTCTTAATATACCGAGGAATTGCTGCCAAGGGCAGGCATTTACTTAATCGGTTTCGAATTTAAAATACCCACATACACCCCAGGCCAAAAGTATGGAAACAAAGTTAATTCTTTTAATATTTAAAGTTTCCAATAATTATTACTTGTGTAAATGTTAGTAACCCTTAGGCCAGCCCCAAAAGATAAAATAATAGAACATCCACTATTAAAACATCTGCATATTGTAAAAATATATATACCTACTTACCTAACTCCGGGACAAAGTGCATGTCATCTTTTTTATTGCCTTGGCAATTTTCATAAGCAGAATTTGCGTTATTGACTTTTAAAATGTTTATAATCATTTTTATTTTATTATTTAGTAACTTATTCCGTAAGGAAATCATAGGTTTGTATATAAGCTTGTTTCCATACTTTCAGCCTGGGGTGTACTCGTACATACAAACCGTTCAAAAGAATAACTCTCCTTTCTGCATACCCGCAGTTGGGTGAAATATATGATATCAGCCGATAGACGTTCACTGCTGTAAAAATGCCTCACCCAAAGCTCCCCACACCTCATCATACCGCCGTCATACAATTGCTGCCCGTGATCCTAACTAGATCGTCGGTCCACTTTGTTGGGGGCCTCTCCACGCTGCGTTTACCGGTACGCGGTCGCCACTGAGGAACCTCTGCCCCAACGGCCATCGTTTCTAACATGCAACGTCGCCCACTGCCGCTTAAGTTTAGCGACTGTCTGCGCTATATGGCTAAAAACAAATACCTACAATACCTACAGTTTCTGAAAAACTTACACTCTTAACGTAAACTTAATGACAAATTGATATGATATGGCATTTTATCTCTTAATTTCCGAGTACTTTTTATTTTAATTATGTTTATTCATAAACTGAGCAACGATTGACCTGAGTAACAGATGATAAGTTGACTACGGGTCGAAAATGTAGCTCAGCTGTGGGTCAGCAACAGCCTATTCACATTTGCCTTGAAGCCAAGCCAAGTTATAATTTTCAGGACATATAGACGATAATATAGATAGATAGAATACTAATTATTGCACGCCTCAACACGAAATAAAAACAAACAGAAAAACTTAAAATTACAATAGAGGTAGACAGCGAACCTATAATGGTTGCTTTTATCACGCGATAAATAAGTGACAAAGCATCCGTCACGTTTTGACAAAATGCGAGTGTGAGTGACAGATGCTTTGTCACTTAATTTATCACGTGATAAACGCATCATAGGCGGTCTTATTGCTAGTCTTATTCCAGTTTGGTTGAATTGAATCAAGCCTAAACAGTAGGTACTAGTTAATCTTTAGTCCTTTCAGTAATAAACAGTCGTCGATTTTATCTATTTTAAACGGTGTATCGACACGCGTGCTCGTCTCATGACTTGCGAACAAACTTTACGCGTGCTATGTTGAGACGCAATCCGTCGTCATTAAACTGTCACGTCTGATTGAAGTAGGTACTATAGGGAGATACTTTGATTAATTTGTTCCTATTTAAACATACTACGTGTGTTTACAGGTTCCATATTGGGTTGCATAAACTTTAAAGCCATAATGTCGATGTGCATAACCACTATTGTCATAATAGTTCTTGCGCATAAGGTGTATAGTCATAGTTGATCCGCATGAATTTTATGACCATAATGTTTTTACGCATAAGATGCTTATAAGATAAATATATACTCAAATACATAGAACAACCATGACCCAAACACAAATATTCGAGTTCATAACACAAATATTTGCCCTGGCTGGGATACGAACCCGGGACCGAGCCAACCGCGTCGTCGTCGTCGCGGTTTTGGTTAGTTATTTGTTAAACCTAACAAGTTGAATAAAAAAAGACCTGAAATGAGACGACAGAGACGTGAAACAAGAGAAAAAGAGACGTGAAAACAGAAAATATAAATTAATGAATATGTCTCTTGTTTTTAATGTGCTTCACAACAATTTGTACGAGAGACCGGAAGTCGAACCCGGTACGTCTGGATTACCGGTCCACCGTGTTGACAGGTTAGGGCCAAAACACAATTACAAGACACGACATCGCATCGTGGTACGACGCGACATCGTGGCACGATGCGACGTCGTGAGCTTGTAAAATGAATTTTAATTTTGCATCTTGTCACATGAAGATAAAGTTCATTTTGGATTTATGCCTTTCCACGACACGACGTCGCATCGTGGCTCGATGTCGCCTAGTATGACGATGTGATGTCGTGTCTTGTAATTACGCATTTTTGGAGTTTATTGGAGTTTACTCCTTAAGAATCGATTTTCATATATAAGCCCGGGGTATGAAAAATATGGGGTGTAAAATCGAACGTATCTGCCGTGCTAATTTAAAAAGTCGTATCTCAGTATAGGATCGGGGTAAAAATACGACTTCGTAATTTAGCAGGTTATGCGTTAAGCGTTATAGACTAAGATCCCGATATAAAATAACCTTCACCGAGATGTTTATTTGATGAAATGTATTTTATATTTAATTTAATATGTCAATAATTATATTGCATATGGGTTGCCTAACAAATTTTAGTCCAGGGTATGTTTAATTAATAATAAAAAAAAATTGTTTTAAACATTTCACCGGTTTGATTAATAATTAGATAAATTATATACCAATCGAAAGTATGAAGTCCATAGAATATGCAAACGTTTCTTTTCCCGTCACAACTATTGGGTAGCCAGGTATAAACAGGTAAATCTATACCTACTAGCATTTTGCGAGGTCTGATTGTTAAATTGAAATTAAATAAAATTAAAGATTATTTAATTATGAATTTATCTAATAATCAAATCGCTTAAATATAATTTTTTTTTTTTTATTTTAAACTAAACATACCCTAGACTAAAATTTGTTAGGCAACCCATATGCAATATATTTATTGATATTTTAAACCAATATAAAATACATTTCATCAAATAAACATCTCTTTATATCGGGAGCTTAGTCTATAACGCTTAACGCATAACCTGCTAAATTAAGAAGTCGTATTTTTACCCCGGTCGTATACTGAGATACGACTTTTTAAATTAGCACGGGAGATACCTTCCAAAAATATAAGTATTGCGAGGATTGACGTTTGGTTGTCAAAGGCGACGGTTGAAAATTTTATCAAATTTTATTTTATTTATAAGTTAATTCAGTTTTAGAGTCCTTTTCGCTGTTTTTGCGATGAGTGAGTCAAGTCGAGGTGTCGTGAGTGATACGTCACTTTTAGAATGTGGGCAGCGGGCAGCTCCGTCGTGGCTATCTGAAGTGGAGTTTGATAATAAGGCAGGGCCGAGTCAATCGGATATTGTATCGAACGCTGAGTCCATGTCGGATGTGCGGCATATAGCGGTGAAGCGTGCTTGTGGTCTGAGCGACGAAAGCTGTGGTTGTAGTGATAGTTTTATCACAATAGGCAGGAAACCTAAACGCTTGCGGGTTTTAGCAACCGCCAAAACGCAGCTGGAGCCGGACGGTATGCCTGACAAGCTATTTGAAGTTTATATAGTGTCAAAAGAAGATTTACCGAAACAGATTGGTTTGGCAAAGTTGCTGCAATTTAAGGGTATAAAAGGAATTTTATCCGTCAAGTTTATGGGTCCACGTAAAGTTCGCATACAGTTTAACTCTAAGGATGAAGCGGAGAAGCTTCTGGCTTCTCAGGAGTTTAACAATGAGACGAGACGTTCTTATTGGTCTAATATGGCATGCTGCACTTATGGAATTATAAGGCAGGTTGAGTTGGAGGTTGAGGAAGACGAATTTTTAAAGAATATTGAAGGGTCTGAAGACATTTTGTCAATATGTAGACTGAACCGTTTGGATCATGATGGGCGTTGGGTTAAGGCTGAAGCTATTCGTCTGTGTTTTAAGGGAACTTCTTTACCGCCATATGTTTATGCCTACGGTTGCAGATTTAAGGTAAATCAGTACACTTTCCCGGTTACCCAATGTTCAATATGTTGGAAGTTCGGTCATCTGAGCAGGTTTTGTCCTACTACTAAAGTTACTTGTCCGAAATGCGGCGGGGAGCATGCCAATTGCGAAACGACTATTTTTAGATGCATTAATTGTAAAGGCAGCCATATGGCCTTAGATAAGTCGTGCCCGGTTTTTGTGAAGGAGTAAGAAATTCGCAGGATTATGTCTGCTGAGGGATGTATATACATATAAACGGGCTTTTTGGTTGTACCTATATGCAAAATAAGGAAAAAAAGGATACGGATGTTTGTAGTCAGGATGCGCCATCTGTTTTTGAGAATGACTTAAGTTTTGGAAAGTCATATAGAGATGCTGTTTTGTCGAAACCGTTACAATCTAAAGAGTCTGAAGATTCTGTCTGTCAGGCTGAGGGCCAGCGATCAGTAAGTCAGTACAGATTAGAGAGCGAGCCACAACAAGAGGTTCGTAAGCCGCGGAAGTCAAAAAGAGTAACAGATGTGAAGAGGTCCGAGTATCTATTGGTCAATCAGCCTACTATTGAGCGGGCTGATATGGAAGATCAAAGACAAAATAAGGACAAGAAGAAGAGACGTATTACTTTTGAAAGGCTGGTTGAGAAGACGAAGGATATTTTGTTTTCTACCGAAAGTTGGGAGGAAAAGTTCAAAACGCTGTTTGGAGTTGTTGTTAAGGAGATTTTGGATTAATTTAAGGATTTTTTTAAGGAAGGTGATTTTGTACGTTTGTTTTTGTCTAATGTAAATGGCTAGGTCTAATACCAGATCTTTCTTGAATGTAATGTTCAATTCAATATTGGCGGAACCCTTATCGGAATCGGCTAAATTTGTATACAGTTTTTTTTATGTAAATAGTGTATACAAATTTAGTTGTTTTCGTGTACATGTTATTTTTAAGTTTATACGGTTTATGTTTTTATTTATCTATGTCTTTTAGATGAATGATGTTGTGTATTAGGCCTGCTGGAGCTGGCATGTTCATAAAAATGATCAAAGCTCCTTAATTAATAGATTTAAAAAAAAAAGTATTGCGATACTACGGTAGAAAGGTCGTATCTTTGTATGGATTTTATAGTAAGATACGGTTTTTTTCCGTAGCACTGCAGACTGTAGTAACTAAACTAGCCGCTCGAGGGCGCTTTACATCACGCTTCCTTATTTAGTTACTACTCATGATCTCTCCAATTTGTTAAAAATGAATCGGAAGTAAATTTTCCTTGTAAAATATTGTAATTTTGCTGATATATTATACTCGTATATTAATATTATGTAAGTGCCTACCTTCTCGTTCTTGTTTGCAGCACCCAACAGGGTACATAATGTGATAATTAAACTATTTACTAATCATTATGTGCACTAAACGTATTGAGTATATATTTTATAATCGTTCTTAAGGCCAGGCGCGCACCACGATTTTAGTCGCGCGATAATTTTGTCGCATAAATGCAAGATATGGGTTTATATGAGAGTGCGCGCACCACGATTTTCATAAACCCAGAAGTACGCTTATTTCTGCGACAAAATTATCGCGCGACTAAAAAAAAATCGTGGTGCGCGCCTGGCCTGAAGAGTAAACTCCAGTCGTGCGTCGGAGCTGACACACACACTTTTTTTTTTTTTCTTTGATTTTTATATCAATGGTTTAATCACTAATACTTATATTTGAAATCTTTGAGTATTTAATGACAGGAGATGCCATGGACGGGCGACCCCCTCCGGCAAAATAACTGGTCAACTGGTCAAGCACGTTATATAAAACTACTTGAAGTCGCTTCACCGCCATTTTGCATTGATCTGTGTCGCGTGACACTTCTCTCCAAAAATGGTGAATTGTGCAGATATTCTCTTGTAAAAGGCGATATGACAGCTCAAATATGTAACAAGATCGCGTTTCCTATCACAGGTAAGTGTTTTTACAAAGTATTAAATTTGTATTAAAGTACAATCTCCATTTAAAGAAAAAAACCGTTGCGATACGTAAACGACAGAAAAATGTAAACATAAAATGGTGGTACAGGGGCGAGGGATGTGACAAAGTCAAAACCGCGACTCAACATTTGAATGAATCATTCATTCATTCGATCACTGCAGTTTGTTTAATAGTTAGTGTATTATTAGATACTTGCGACCCTCCCGGCTTTGCACGGGTGCAAAACTGATAAATTATGCATGTATTATACATATTATAAACCTTCCACTTGAATCACTCTATCTATTAAGAAAAACTGCATCAAAATCCGTTGCGTAGTTCTAAAGGTCTAAGCATACATAGGGACACACAGACAAACATTATTATTTTATTTGTTATTTTTAAATCTTGTAAGGTGAATTAGAAATATTACCTTTCTCTAGACATACGATGTTGAAATTTAATATGAAAATGAAAATAATTGTTTGCTAAAAGTATATCTAGGTAAAAGAAACATTTAGTGCTGGGCTATGAGTATATGCGTTATACATATACTATTATTTATAGACTTTATTTCATATTCTTTCCATCTTCACTGCGGCCTCCTTATTTCCTTATTTTTCTTTTATTTTATAGAATGAGAAATGAGGTTATGCCGCAGAAGAACCAAGGTAACCGGCATAGCTCACAGGACTGCACGATTGAAGTGGCAATGAGCAAGCCATGTAGCCCGGAGAATCGATGGCCGTTAGGTCAGCAAAGTGCTAGAGTGGCGACCATGTATAGGAAAGCGCAGCGTAGCGAGCGTTGTGACGATTTTTGGGGAGGCCTATGTTCAGCAGTGGACGTCTGTGGCTGATAGATAGATGCATATAAATATTTACTTAATTATAACTTTTTTATTTTATTTTATATGTGGTAATTCTAATCAAATTAATAACAATTTATTTTATTGTTTTCTCTTTACTCATTCTTTACTCATATCTTTATATGTGGTTTCATATAATCACCTTTATAAAATAAATTAGTTAAAAAAATCAAAGTCCGATTAAATCAAATAAAGCATAAGAAATTATTTAAGCAACTGCAAGAAGAGTTACAAGTGAGTTGCTGGGTTTTAGATGGGCGTACGTTCTTTTCTTGAAGGTTATATTCACTGACCTCTAAACTACAAGTACGACGGACTAAATATTCCATAGGGAATGACATTTGTTTTCAGTGCCCATTCAAAGCATCCTGCGTGAACATCTACTAAAATTGTCATTTCATGCAAACGGTTCTTTGATCTGTGACAATCTGTGAATCTCTCATATTAGATCCATGGAAGCTCACACAACTTGCACATAGCTATCAGCTCCAAAATGGCGAAAATGCAGTGGTTTCATTTTAGCAACGACAATATGAAGTCGAGTGTACTTGTTTTAGAAGTCAGTGATTGTTTAAGCCCGAAACAACCGCGGGCGATAGTTTTATTTCACAGTTTAGTTATGCGAGAGTGATATTTAAGGACACAATAAATATAGACAGATATACATAGAAACAAATGTATTTATTGGATTACATCTTCAATATACAGAATTTACACTTTTCAAATTTCACAATAAATAGTACCTATAAGACAATTCAGTTCATTCATTAAAATGATTTGACTCATTCTTCATATGTGTCCCATCACTATGCTTTTCTTATGTATGCTGCACAGTTACGTGAAAACTGTATCTGTGTGTATGTAATTTTTGATGTGTTTAAGTTTGCTGTAGTGTGCGTTTATCGCAACAGCAAAATTTGCGTCTGTTGAGTTATTCATCTTTTGGTGGTGTGCTGTACGTGTTTACCTCGCCCCCCGCTAAAATTGGCGAAAAAATTTGTTCGAAGAGTTTACGTTATGACATCTCCATTTGTCTATGCTCTAAGTTTGAAATTAAACGAATTCCATTAATGTTACGGCCTGTTTATCTGTAAGTCCTCGTCTATATTATATACACATACAGTCTTGTGACAGGTCGACAGCACGAAGGTTCAACGGTCGCGGCTGCACAACAACCACATCTGCACTTTTATACGGTGGGGTAAGTGCGTCTGTCGTGGACGCTCAGCTGATCGCCATTGTCTTTTACAATACTTACATGTCATTTTAATCTCTAATGAGAAAAAAAAATCGAGTCGGACTCCCGCGCCGGGAATTATAAATAAGTATATAATTAAATATTAAGCAATCTCAGACAAATCGATATATATACATAGTATCATCCACACCCAGGAACATCCATGACCCGGAACAAATATTCGTGTTCATCACACAAATATTATTTTGTCCTCGTCGGGATTCGAGCCCAGGACCGTCGGCTCAGTAGGCAGGTGCACTACAAACTGCGCCACCCGCGCGTCAAAAAAACCTTAAAAGAGTCAACAATTGTATAAAAAAAACCTTAAAAAGACGACAGAGACGTGAAACAAAAGAAAAGACACGCGAAAACCGAAAACAAACACCATATTTGAACTGAAACGAATTCCATGAATATTACGGCCTGTTTGTCTGTAAGTCCTAGTTTATACTGTCCCGTGACAGGTCGACAGCACGAAGGTTCAATGGTCGCGGCTGCACAAAGACCACATCTGCACTTTTATAATATGGGGTAACTGCGTCTGTTGTGGACGCTCAGCTGATCGCCATTGTCTTTTATATATATGTCGGCGATGGGTGGGATGCCGCAGGGCGGTGTGTGGCACATCAGATGAGCTATCCGACATAGTTGTGGACGAGGAGGTAATTAGAGTAAGATGAAACACGTAAGACACTATTTTATTTATTCCTTAAACAACGAAACTAAAATAACAGTTCCTAGCACAGAGATTTGCAAGCTAGCTACTCAAAATCTCGAACAGAATAGGCTTTATTAAATGAACACTATTGCCGAGTTATAATAATTCACTGATCAACTTGGTTGTGCTATACTCGTACAACGAAACGGGACAGTTCCAAGGCAGTCAGTGCACTCGATGGTGACCCAAAGTGAAGTGTAGTGTGCGTTCGTCGAGTGAACCGCCAAGACTATCGTATCGTAAATCATGGCTTACTCGGTAGCCTGGCGGCTGTAACCGACATCGTGTTGCTAGGCTGTAGGCAGCGCACTGCCCCAGCGCCTAGCGTGGGTTATTCCCGCCTGTTACCACCAATTTGTTACCACTGGTAACTGTTGGGAAATTTTTTCCCACCTTTTACCAGGGGGTAACTACTGGGAATAAAATTCCCACATGTTACCACCAATTTGTTACCACTGGTAACAGCTGGGATTTTTTTTTCCCACCTTTTACCAGTGGGAACTACTGGGAATACAAATTATCAGCTGTTACCACTAAAATTAATTGGTGGTAACTACTGGGATTTTTTTCCCAGTTGTTACCTCCTAGTAAAAGATGGGAAAAGAATCCCATTAGTTACCACCAAATTATTTATAATTTTAATTTTGGGAATAAAATGTTTTCAAAATAGTGAAGTTAGCAAAAATACGTATCTAATATTACTGCAATACGACACGATACTGTGGGACAAAATAGACTTTCATAAACATAAACGTCTAAGTAATCTGTTTTTTTTTTTGTTTTTATTTGGTATTCGATTCGGTCTGGTGGGAGAAGTAACTTACACATTGTATTTCACGTGGTGTTTTAGCTGAATCGCAATCCCTTTTTAGTTATTCTAACTTAAATTTATTTGAGAATTATTACAAATGTGCCTATCATAGTGTTAATCTTCAATTACACGTATATTAAACTTTATAAATACGATGAATTTGAAATAAAGATGAGTTTAGTAACCTAATCCGTAAACCATATTGAAAAGTACGCACTGTCGAAATCGGATCGAAAATCGGTTTTTGTAGATATAACTTCAAGATTTCTGTTTTTGCTTGAAATGGATTTGACTTTCTGGAAAGATTTTGTTAAGAAACTACTAAGTTATAACTTTTTACGTGAAATATGTATGAAGCTGAAGTAAATAATCAAGATACATATTTATAATACCACAAGGTTAACCGCTTAGGAGTCAAAGACGGTTGTAGTACTAATTATTAATAGTTCTTTACAACACATTTCTGCGGTTTTATATCGTTAAATGGTTACTCTAAGTTTTTAACTCGTGTCTATTATAAATAATAGGTAAAATATCAGACAACCTTTTTAGTAAACGCCTGAAATACTTACGTAATAAATCAAAAAACTACAAATAATTGGGACTTTAAACTTAGTGTTGTAAAATCAATAAAAGGTACTGCGAGTATTTAACGGCTAACTTTGCGGAGATATTCTGAAAAAAAAAAAACATATCAGCTAAGACCAGAACTGCTTGCGGCGGGTAGGTTGAGTGATATCATTGATAGATGTATCGCCACCAATGGCACTGCTGAATGGACTGCTTTACTAACTTTTGCATATACGGCACTCAGGGCACCAGAAACGACAGCGGAGGGTAACCTTACTGCCAAGGTAAAGCGAAATGTCGATTCAGCGGGGGTCGACGGTCTCTTGAGTTTTGGTGGGTCAGGAAAGGTGGCCCCAAGGACACCCTCGATAGTTAGGACAATACAGTCTAAAGTGTTTGAGGGGGACCTGAGAGGGGCAGTCCGGGTGCTTATGTCGGAAGATGGAGTGGCGCCACAAAGTCCGGAGACACTTGCCAACCGCCAACCGATCCATCCCTTCATATAGTGCGGAGGCTGAACATGTTGCGGGGGCTATTGCGTCCTTTAGCAGTAGTTCTGCGGCTGGGTTAGATGGCATTCAGCCTGTACATTTAAAAGAGCTGACGTCTGGGTCGGCTGGTGATAGCGGATCTCGCTTACTTGATTCCCTGACTAAACTCTGCAATTTCTTACTTAGTGGTCAGGTAAATCCTGAAGTATGCCCATATATTTACGGAGACTCGTTGTGTGCGTTATCTAGAAAATATGGGGGTTTAAGACCTATAGCAGTTGGCAGCGTGTTTCGTCGGTTGACCGCTAAATTGGGGTGTCAGGCTGTGAGGGAGGAGATGGCTGCCTACGTGCGACCGTGTCAGTTGGGGTTTGGGACGAAGCTGGGATGTGAGGCTGCCATTCACGCCACACGGGCATTTTCTTTAAATTCTGACAACGCAGATGGTGTCATTATTAAATTGGACATTAAAAATGCGTTTAATTCCATCGAACGCGATGTCTTGCTTTGTGAAGTCAGAGAGAGGGTGGCTTCCCTTTATCCATTCCTCTTTCAGGTATACTCGTCACCTTCTAATCTTTTCTACAACGAGTCACTAATACTCTCCCAGGTTGGGGCGCAGCAGGGGGACCCACTTGGTCCACTGGCCTTTAGCCTGGCCATCCAGAAGATCATATCGGAGCTGCAGGCTCCTTTGAATGTCTGGTACCTGGATGACGGCACCCTTGGTGGAAAGCCAGAGGTGGTATTGCGAGATCTTAATACCATCCTTCCTCGATTCAAGGAGCTGGGTCTGGAGGTTAACAGTGCCAAGTGCGAATTCTTCCCTTGCAGTGCCGCAACCTGTGGGTCCTTCGCTTCTTTTAACTCTCTGTTTCCCGACCTCAGGATGTTATCGACGCAAACGTTTAACCTTCTGGGGTCGCCTATTTTCCTTGAAGCTATTTCTGAAGCTTTCTCGTTGAGGAGGCGGATTCTTCTGGCGGCGGGGACAAGGCTTAAAGATCTCTCGGCTCACGTTGCTCTCACTTTGTTACGATCTTGTTTCGTAGTTCCCAA
Source organism: Apotomis capreana (assembly GCA_947623375.1). NCBI lineage: Eukaryota > Metazoa > Arthropoda > Insecta > Lepidoptera > Tortricidae > Apotomis > Apotomis capreana. The sequence continues at coordinate 2,441,543 of OX392525.1, forward strand.
GCTCATGTACTTTCTGCGCACTGTGCCGGCTTGGTTGCATCACGGGGATGTTGACTCCTTTGACTCTGTGTTGAGGGAGACATTAGAGTCAATCTTGAATGTTTCCTTCAATTCAGATCAATGGGATCTTGCATCTCTCCCTATTCGGAGTGGTGGCTTGGGGATCCGGCGTGCGCGGGACATCAGTTCCGGCTTTCTTGGCATCGGCGTGTGGTGTTGTGGACCTTGTGACTGATATATTGGCCGTGGAAGGTGACAAGGCAACCATACCGTATGCGTCTGATGCCCGGGATGCTTGGATGGCTCTCAACCCGAATAGTAGTGCGCCTGAAAGGCCGGACCGCCAGCGCTTGTGGGACGACACAGGGGTGGCGCGGATACTGTGCTCTCTTGTCGATGGCGCGGAGGGAGTGGATAGGGCAAGGTGAGAGCCGTGTCGAAGCCGGAGTCTGGGGCGTGGTTACATGCTCTTCCCTCCCCCACCTAGGCACTCTGTTCGACGACGACTCGATGCGGGTGGCTGTGGCTCTCCGCCTGGGCTGCGATGTTTGTGAACCACATTTATGCATCTGCGGTACCAGGGTGGAGAGCAACGGGCACCATGCGTTGAGTTGCTGTCGTTGCGCGGGGAGATTCTCGCGCCAACACGCTCTGAACGACATCGTGCGGAGGGCGCTAGTGTCAGCCAACATACCATGTGTTCTTGAGCCTTCAGGGTTGAGTAGGTCGGATGGGAAAAGGCCGGATGGTTTGACCTTGGTGCCGTGGCAGAAGGGCAAGTGCCTGCTGTGGGACGCAACATGCGTCAGCACTTTTGCTGCCTCGCACCTGGGTCGTACCATCTGTGCGGCCGGAGCGGCGGCCGAGACGGCTGCCCTTAGAAAGCGGGGCAAGTACTCCGCCCTAACAAATTACTTACTTGTCCCTCTCGCGGTGGAGACAACTGGCTGCTGGTGCTCAGAAGCCAGAACGTTCTTGGCGGAAGTCGGGCGCCGTCTGCGGGAGAGAGGTCATGACCATGACCCCCATGCTGGTTCATTCCTGTTGCAAAGGCTGTCGATTGCGATTCAACGCGGTAATGCAGCGAGCGTGATGGGCACCTTTGCTCCCGGAATGACTCGGGGCGGGTTATTTGATTAATACCTACTTATTTGGGTTGTGTTAGGTTAAGTGACTATACCTATTGACATTTTGTGTTATTTTTGAATAAAGAATTTAAGTTTGGTGATGGTGGTCACTACTGGGATTATTTTCCCACCTTTTTCCAGCGGGAACTACTGGGAATACGAATTCTCAGCTGTTACCACTAAAATTAATTGGTGGTAACTACTGGGATTTTTTTTCCCACCTGTTCCCAGTGGTAACAATTGGGAAAAAAAATCCCAGTAGTTACCACCAATTAATTTTAGTGGTAACAGCTGAGAATTCGTATTCCCAGCAGTTCCCAGTGGTAAAAGGTGGGAAAAATAATCCCAGCTGTTACCAGTGGTAACAAATTGGTGGTAACAGGTGGGAATAACCCCCTAGCGTGTGTGTGCTGGCGTGCACGGGCACTGTCTAGCGCGTCAAAACTGGTTCAAGGGAGCGCTACTGTCGCCTTCCAACGGCGCGCCGGTTTCGTTGAGCCTCCATACTCATGCATGACCGTCTCCGACATAATTATATGTATAGTCCTCGTCGTATCCGACGACGGCGACTCTTACACTCTCCGTTCATGTGCGCGGATGTGACTTGTAAAGCCAAACTTGGTTTTGAATGTCCGGTCACTCTGTGCGCGATAAGTTGCCCTTGGGTATCAAAAGTGTAAGTGTAGGCAGGATTGGGTCGAGTCTTCCGTCTTTTTTTGTCTTTTATACATACATGTAGCTTTAACCTCCAATGAGAAAAAAAAGTGCAAGTCGGAGCACTGAATACTTCTCTAACTAAAAGATAAATTGTACTAAGAGGCAAACTTAACTTTGCCGTTGCAAAATTGTTATCCCTATACATCGACATAGATTGCGATTAGAATATCAACTGCAACTGCTAATAAGTCTGTAATTCCAAAAAAAAGTAATATAACTACAAATTTACGGTTTTCGGAAGTTTTCATTAGGATACTTTCCGTAACGGAACCGGAAAGTATCCTAAGTAGTAGTAATAACATAGTGAGTGGGTTTTGATTACCTCGCCCGCGTCAACGAATTCAGCTCGTATCCTTTGATCATCTTGACTTAAAAGTGCGACTTTTTTACACCTCTATCAGCCCTGAGCATTTGATATTAATTTCAGTGTAATACATCCCACGCGTTCTTGATAAAAGTATGTCTTTCTACCCTACGTATGGTTTAAAGCTCACATTAGAAAGAATCACATTAAATAGAAATATAAATATTTTTTATTTCAACCAAGTACCTACCTACTTAAGTCTAGGTAGATAACTTTGTGATTTAAAACAAACTATGTATGTCCTGTGACATACTGACGCGTTTTCCCCATGGACAATTAATTACCAACAACCCGCCCCTTCGCCCTAAAACGCGTGTACTTCGTATTTGGCACGCCGCCATCTTGGCCGCTTTCCAACCTTACATCAACTCCGTTTTCCGAAACAGTACGACTGAAACTAGCTAAGTGAACACACGTTAGACTTAGCTAGCTTGAAACAATATAAACTACCGCTATTTACTTATAAAACTCGATTTTGTAGCAAACTTTGAGGTTATTATAAACTTTTTGGGGTCCATAGACAAAGCGCGCGTTTTTGTTTTTTTTTTGTTAGGCGCGAAGGCGTTAGTGATACATCCTTTGTGTTTGGAATTGGAACTACGGCTGACGACCAAGGTGAGTTTGTTTAGATGTTACGTTAGGTTTTAAGCGTTCTGAATGGAGTAGATTAGAATAGAGTAGACTTTATTTATAAAATCAATGTACTTATTAAACAACATTGGTGTTGTTGCACTAGATTTGTGCTTCCTCTAGACTTTTAGAGTAGAATTAAAAAATCGATGACGATGACTGTACTAGCATAACTGCGACAAGCGAGTCTGTCTCGCGCGACAAAATACTACCTGTCACTTTTCTTTCAATGCCATGCGACCAAATAGATGACGCTAAGTCGCGGTAAGATACCTATGCTAGCCCTGCAGAGCGACAAATCTATAAATATCGTTGGCCCACCAATCACACGGTAGCCATGTCATCTAGATAAAATTTGCCATTGTTTGTTGTGATCCGGTTCGAAGCTGGAAATCTAGCTCGTCTAGTTAGTCTTTTGAAGCATGTTATTTCTTATTCTACTGCTCTTTTCTCTCTCTCTCTCTCTCATAAACAGCCAAGGTTTAAGTGTACGCGATACACTCCTACCACAGTTTAATAACACTTCAAGTTTACTTCATCATTATCTTCACCATATCAGCCGACGTCCACTGCAGGAAAAAGGGCTGCTCCAAAGATCTCCATAAAGGTCGGCCTTGCGCCGCCCTCATCCAATATCTGCGATCCTAACCAGGTCGTCGGTCTATTTTGTTGGGGACATTCACTAACTTTCAACATCAGTTACCAAAAATTTGTCGTTGCCATTAAAATGAATTAGTATCCGCAACATGGCGTGAGTTGCAAAACACTGTTGAGCAGCTTTGCAGCTGACTGGACACAAAGCATCCGCACTCTGTGACATGCATCCTCATTCATCTCCTGGCCAAGACACGGCCATGGAATCAAAACAAATGTCTCCCCATTTCCATGACCTCATATATCCTACCTGTAAAACGGTAAAACGCAAACAAAAACAGACTCAAACAAAACAGCGACTGTACTTAATCTGAACTAATATCAATAAATCGTTGCCGAAAATAAACTTTTTAAATCACGTAGGTGTTTCGCGAAGGAAATGCGCGCTGCCAAGAATAAGTTTACGATGTTTTGATTCAATGCCGGAAAGCAGCAACAACAATCGGCTTTGCTAATATTTTGGACGCGATCACGAGTCATTGGTTTAATTAAGGTTCTCCTCAACAATATAACTAGTATAGCACAGAATAGATAATAATACTTATAATAGCCTAACAAGTGTCGGTCACTGTCACTGTCTTCCATGTCAAAACGATCTCCTACTTTTGGTTAAACAGAAATGTCTCGACATATGGAAGGAATATTTCGATGAAAGGTCGTTAAGCAAGGGTATATGGTACCGTACAATTCAGCCTAATTTGCTGCGCATTCCTTGGTTTACGGGGATCAGCATGAACAGATCGGATGTAGTAGCTGCTGTCAGGCAGAGTCGTTCCGGACACAGTCGTTCTAAACAGTTTCGCTTATATAATGGGAAAGAGTGAAACCCCGAACTGCTCCGAATGTAATATAAAAGAAGACATGGACTATATCATGGTGGAGTGTGCACGGAATGAAGCGGAAAGAAGAGCGATCGCTTTAAAATTCAATGTTGATTTGTTCGAAGTAGGCGAAATTAACTCAATTTTAGCAGACCCTAATTCGCGGAAAGCAAAAGTGTTCATTCATTTTCTAAATATAGGTGTTAATCGTAGATGATATTTAAGATGGCGTGTCTGTAACTATAAGGGTGGCATGATTAACTGTGATCAAACACTTTTTTCTATATTAATAAAGAAAAAAAAAGTGTCGGTCCAGCCCAGTGACAGCGGCGCTCTTTGAAGTGAATAGGCATTTTTTAGGCTATTTTCCATCTTAGGCCTCATTGTTACTTAATATCAGGAACAATTGAGGTCTAATGCTTGACTATCGGAAAACAAAAAACAACAGAATAAGAATCGTGGGCAGAAATTGGATGAGGGCGGCGCAAGACTGAGCGTCGAGAACTTTGGGGGAGGCCTTAGGGAGCAGTGGACTTCTATCGACTGATATGTTGATGATGATGATTATGGTTCCTTACTTATCGTCCAATTGACTAATTAGTGAACAAGCGATTTTTAACACTTCTAATCCAAAAAATTGCTTCAGATTATTTATAAATTTTCAGGTAAGACTAATTGTTTTTTTTTGGTATTTCACTTTTAATTGGCAAATGTTAGCCAAAAGATTATCAAGGCTGTCTTTGTTGCCGCTAATTTCAAACATAAATAGCTCCAAGGATAGAGTTCAATGCTGGACGGATCTCTAAAAATACCCGCCATATGCTTTCTGCCATCTTTGAACGTCTGCGTCTGGCGATTATCCTTTGCGGTGGAAAATATTTACTAGAAAGATATCGGTATAAAGAGGTACTTAAGTTTATTTTGAATCTGCATGAAAGACGCACATCAGTGGAGATACAAAACAGGATTCGACTTCTAATAGATTTTCTAGCTCAAGTCAATAATTTGAAAACCATGTCAGAAGAAAAACTAAATCGTGTACTTTAACCTGTCTAAGGCATACCTCCCGAAATACATTTTTCGACGCTTCAACATATTGGCATCTCAGTTTCCATTTTTTTTTGCCTTTTAAAGTTTTGCTCAAAGACTCTAAAACGCTTGTTTAAAAAGTAAGGTTAAGACAATATGCGTGAACCCGAAAAGTAATTAATAAATGATCGGAAAAAATTGTGACTAAAATTTCAATACATCAAGATCAAGACACTCTAAAACCTTTGCTGGCAATTGCAATAAATATATCACACGAGCACGCCTTTTCAATGTTAGCACGTGCCGATCACTCCCCGTCGCCATGGCAACGGCGCTCTGATTGGCTGAGACAGCAGACGGGTGATGTCCGCTGTGACCTTGTCGTGGCGTCACTAATTTTAATAAGTGTACTGTATGATTATACATGCCGACGGAATCACTTCCAAATTGGCATATGGACATGAATGATTACTACGACAGCGGAGATAGTATATCTTAATGATAATGGGTTGGAAAGGGATGGTTGTTGGATTTTTGACAAACGATTGAGGAAGGCATCTTAGGTACTGTTACGTAAGCGGTGCTTTGCCAAAATATTTGATACCGGAAACTGTGCAAACGTAGATAACATATGAGTGGTTATGTTACTGTACCTATATTAGACCGTCGTCATAACATAATATTTAAATTTTATCCCATAGACAAAATAATATTCAAAGTTCCACAAAAAGTGGTAAAGGTAGCAATAAGGTAGCTTATGCATTTTCGAGTAAAATAGCGAAAAATATTCATTTTCTTGTCCCAGCGACATACGTACAGATTTTCAGTAAAACCCCGTGACTTCGCCTGGGATACCTATCAGCGCCTATTTTTATAAAATTTGTAATTCCCTCCTAGTTTTTAAGTTAGCCACAGTTGATGCGAGAGTATCGCCGCATAAATACACTTTCTATTTAGTAGTTTTAGTTTAGTTAGTGTTAGTTTTAGTAGCCTTAAAACTAGACGGGAATTTCAACTTTTATAAAAATGGGTGATGGTAACCTAGACGAAGGTACAGGATTTTACGGTATTGAATAATGTTTTAACATCGTAATTTATCGGAAAGGTTTGTTTTCGCCTTCTTCCTTTATTAAACTGAAAAAGTTGAGATAGAGATATGAACACGAGCAGTCTCGACAAAATACTATGGCAAAACATTATTCACTGTAGGTACTATTGTATCGCAATGTTCGTAATCTCAAAAACGACTCAAGAAATGCTACCTACAATTCGATGCTATGGGTTTTGAATTGAGATAAAGCCAAATTTAAAGTAAGCAAAAATGTCTAACACATGCCAAGCGATGTTGTCGTTTAGATGATTGAATTTCGATGAAAGAGACGACAGATAGCATGCCTCTTTACTCTTTAATACCGACATTTAGTCGATGCAATGTTGTTAGTGGAATAAGTCGTGTTGTGATTAGTTAAGTTCTCAGTTCCCTGGTTGGTAAGAGATCCAATTCTTCTAGACTATGTTAGTGTCGTCAAAAATTGTTTGCACCTCCCTCTGATGCAGAGAAGAGTTCTAATAGAGTGCATGTTTCAGAAATATATGTGTCTTCAAAGTAAGAGGTACTTATACATTTACCAATAGAGAATTCGTCTAGATGAGCAGTTGTATTAAAGGCACATCTATTTATTACAATTTGGCACTCTATTTTAAAATCCTTTTAAGTTTAACACTATGTGATCTTTGACAAATTTCGTATTTTATTTACAAAATTCTCAAGTTCCCGTAACTTTATCCAAGAAACTGAGAACTTCCCTCAATGTTGAATTATTTCGAATAATATAATGTTTCTCGAAAAACAATGGAAGTATAAATGAAAAATCAAAGAGAGAACATAACCTAAGTTCAAATCCAAAGAATAAATTAAGAAGAGGGCAAAACTCAAGTTCAACTCAGTCCAAAGAATATAGCAAGGGATCAACATCAAAAGACAAAGATACTGAATATGAACCAAGGGAGGAATGTAAACGCGAATCGAACAAGCGCTGTACATGCTGTGCTGTATATAGTGAATATACCACAGGAACAGAGTGGAACCGGACCCTTAGTTTGTAACAATTGGGCACAAGTTGGATGCATCAAAGGTAATCCTACATTTATTTCTATTATCAGGTCTTGGGCTTTAGTCATGTAAGTCTAAAATTATCAGGCGCCAATTTTGCCGTCTGGGTATATCCTAACATGTGACTGGATTCCTACATCCCAGCTATCTGTAGTATATGTAGTATGTATATTTCGATCACGGTCTCCGCAACCGGTCAACCCATAGTCACTCACCGTCGAGGTGTGAGCAAAATATAATAATCCAGATTGTTTTCATCATTGATCCTCTTCTCCTTCATACTTGACTACAACAGACCTGTGAGTGTGACTGCATTCCTCGACACATGACTTTCGCAGTCTTATTAAAGACTGTGCGATATCAGTTACGTCTGCTAGCGTAAACCAAATGTTAACATTGATGCGAAAAGCAGCTATATGAGGTTTCAAACTCCGCCTGAACCTTTATTTTTGTTTTTATATTAATGTAAACATTCCAATACCTTGTCGTAGGATTTTTATCTAATCAGCACGTTCCTTTCTCTATGTGGGCGTATGTCGAGGATTGGTAGTCGCTGCTTCCCTAACTTGTCCGGTTAATTAGCTACAATCCTGGTACATTCATACAATGGATGAATGATGATACATTATCTAAACTAAAGGATGGATGCCACACGGTCGAATGCCTTCGACATTTCTCTCGACCGCTAGGCGTTAAATAGAGCCGCTTTAATCACAGACTATTACCGAATCTAATACGTAGCCCACTAGGCCAAGATCTCGCCTATTCTGCCAGAGCCTCAAGGTGTGCCCATATAAGTCCCGCATCGGAAATTGGCAACACTGACGCTATTGTGATCCAACTGTCAAACTAACCTCGACGTTCGAGCGTTGACCCCGTTTGCAGCGTATTTTTAAGTTAAAATCAAATGATCAATCATACTAGCGCACTGAAAGCGTTCATAGCTTAGGTTTTTTTCTTTCATTGATAGGTATTGTTTCAGTACATCTAGTGTCGTATTATTCATAGGAAGAAAACTAGAATGTTCTATGTGATACCCCTCACAAATATAAATGTTTAATTGGTACCTCTTCTCCTTTAGCCAGTCTGATTTGCTGTCAATTTAGCCGCCAAAATAAGATTTATTTTATGTTACAATTTTTCGCTTAAACGAAAAACAAGTAAAAAACAACAAATACCAAAACAAAATATTTTTGTCTTTTATTGTTTGAGTACCATATATTTGAAGTATCTTGTGTCTTACGTCTTCAAAAACTATAGTCTAGCCAGAATCTGATCTACAGTCACTTCGGTCGCCAAGTTTTAATAAGAATTTATTGTTTTCCGCATGTTAATTTTATTTTAGTTAGGTATCTATCTAATGTTTTAAAACTGTTCGAAAGAAAAACATGCTTAGTTTAATTTAACTTTGTATTTTATCCTAAGGTATCCTTGCGGACGCAAGGGGTAAATTTGAAGAAATCTGGCTAGTCTACTTCAGCAATGTGCTTTATCTAAGCTGGATATTAATGTTCATTGCCCGAACCAGGGCCCAATACAAAATTAAATCCACGTAAATTTAATGTAATGTCTCTTTTTTAAATGTAGGTACTCACCATTTTTATATGAAACCATTGAGACAATGATCAGGACTCAAATACTCCAGAGGTAGGTTCGATACCCGGTCTCTTCTACCAGGTTACGCATTTCAATTTTCCCTTGAGCTTTGATCTTTGTGTCAATGGTTGAATCCACGAGTCAATAACCCATCGTCATATCTCAATTTAAAACTAAAGCGTCAGTGTTACCATTAAAACGTAATAAGTTAAACGGCGCATGACTGTCTGTGTCTATGGTCCGTCATTGCTTTTGAAAGATAACAAAGATGGCATCCCTCCAACGCGTGGCGACGCACGCCCGTTTCTTAGTAAATGTTTCGCAAGATTTGGAAACTCTTAATCTCTTTGTTTATTTTCCTTTAAGGATTTGGCTTACCTGCATAAATTACGATGACACCGTAAGCTTGATTCTGAATTCCTTTAACGCTTTTAGCGCTGCCATTTTTTCAAACTGAATGCGCTGAAATTTGGACAGACTTAAGGTCTTCCGTCATCTTCCTACATTCGATACCGTAAAATGTCATCTCATTACTGCAAAGAACCGCAGAACCGTACTTGCATCAAAATACCGTTTCAGGAGGGCTACTACTCCGATGTTGCCGTCCCGCTTATTAAAATATTGATAAACAGGAGACTGAGACTCTCTTATTTCAAGACATTTGCTTCTATTTTGCTGCTGTTTGATGTTTTGATATGCCGCTTGTGCGTAGAGCTTTACCTTCGTTTTATGTGGTATCATTTGCCAGTATGAATTTTTATCTTGTCTTACCACCGCTTGTCCATCTTTAGACCTCATACTGTCTTTCGGGTATTAATTATCAATGAGTTAAGTACCATGATTAATTATTCTTTTGTATCGTGTCATCTACATTCTAATTCATCTCCAAGAGTTTCACCCCTCCCTACACACAGTGATGATTCAACAAAATATCGAATTAGATAATTACAAATTTTGTGTGAGATATATTTAGTGAGTATATACGTAACGTATAATTTGGTCACCATTATTTAGGAAACTTCCCGACTGTCTGTTGGTGGCGGTTTGGAATTCGTCCAAGTGAGGATTTCTAGATCTGTGTACAAACAAACGTATCCATTGATTTGGGGTCACTGGCATGCGATGCGGTGTATAGAACTTTTTCTCATTTACTGCGAGGAGAATAACTTTGATGCCTTCCAACTGTGCATGTACCAACTAGGTATATTATCTTTTCTGTCTTTCCTGACTTTCTTGTTCGCTTTTCATTCTACAAAAGCCAATAAGCGAGAACTATAATATTGTATTTAGCGATAAAACCGCCTGTTGTTTTAATGTATCTCATATTGTATTTTCTTTTCCATGATATTCAAGTTATGCAATAAAGAGTATTTGTATTGTATAGCAACTTAGTGTTAAGCTCAAAATTCTGCATCCAAAGTGATTTTTGTCGAGCGACAGATCACATCAGCATCATGTTTGATATCTATACATAGGGATATGAGGTGCTTAATTTGTTCTGTACGGGTAAATCCTTCGTTTTCATGGTTTTGCGATAAACTCAAAGTTTGACTGAGCCTCCTCTACACTCCGGATTTTAATTAGGCGAACTAACTTGACAGTTCAATGCACACGAATGTTGCCACTGTTTGGCTAGTGTTGTAAATATCGATATAAAAAAACAGTCAATACCAGAGAGGTTTAGGTTAGACATTACATGTTTCATGAATTTTGTATTATCGCGTTTTGAAATCAAACTAATAATTTTATTACACAAATAAATAATAAAAAAACGGTTGGAATTAAAATACTTTCATCGAATGAACTTTGTTTTAGGACATCGCTAAGAACGCTGTCCGCCTTTTTGTTTTCTTGGCAGTTGTATGGTACTATCGAATACACTGATAACTGTAAACGAATATAAACCTCAGGTATTGCAACATGTTATAAAGATCTGGGTGTTTAGTTCAAGCCTGACCAGAAATATAATTATTGAGATGCGCCATATTGCGGAATTTCACTGAAACTAATTTCTTACACTGGCAATGATTTTATGATGGTTTTTCAACAATATGAATGTCTTTCGTGGTGGTTTCTTTAAAAGACAAATATTTAAAAAAGTTCATAGAAAATGCCGAAAACCATTCACAGTCGTGACCGTAATATTATAAATAAAGTGTACACGTGTTTACTACACGAAAAGCAGTCAGGAGATGAGTACATTCCATTAAATTATATTAAGAGGTTACCATACGAACAGACAGGCATTTAAGAGGCCTTATTCCTTTTAAAAAATTTTTTTTTCATATTATGACAAATATATTGATAAATTCAACCAACTTTTTGAGGTGAATAATAGTTTTCCCCGAGTTCTAGGTAGTAACGTAGCTATTTCATGCTTTTATTGCGCGCAGTCGAAAATAAGTTAAAAAAACTAAGTTTTCGCGTGAATTTTGTCAATTTCGAGTAGTTTTTGAAACAAAAATTATCAATCAAAAATTCAAACTATAGGTTTCAAATATATATTAATAAACCCCAATAGCCCTGTTCTAGGTAGTATCATCAATAATATGTTAAGAAACATATTTGATAATAGAGAAAAATGTCTAAAACAATCAGCATTTTAAAAGGAATAAGGCCTCTTAAACTAATGTTGCAGGATTGTTGCCATATAAGTCTTATAAATAGCACCCTCTTGACAATCCTAATATATTTCTGGTCAGGCTTTAACTATGTCTTCGTTTGTATGAGTAAATAAGGTATGACACTTCGACTAGTGAGACTTTCTACGTCACTGATTAGCTGCCGCTTTATGGTAACAAAGTAATTATAAGGCAAAAAATGTTTGCTGCACGTCGTACAAAAAATAATAATTATGCATTACGATTATCATCTTAGGCATTTCAAGAACCACAGATTTTAAAATTTTAAAGGAGCACAAAGAAAATTAGAACTTTAGTGTTCCCATGAAAACTGGGCCAAAAATCGATTTTATGGGAAAGCTGGACGAATTCACATTCGCGGCGATACGTCGAAAAGTACATATGTTTTACGAAAACAATGATCCACCGACTATTGAAAAGGTAACCATTTTGTCAATTTCAATTAGTAAAATTGAAATTGACAAAATGGTAAAATTGTAATTAGTACGAGTGTGAACTGAAGTATTTGATAAAATACAAATATAATCAAATGAATAGTAGGTACAAGGTTATATCGACATATTAGTATCGACATAAACCAATCACTATTTATTTTTTTCTATTCCTGACAACACTTTGAGCTGTCAAGTTAGTTCGCCTAATTAAAATCCGGAGTGTAATGTTTCCATTAACCGCTATAAAATGGGGTTATTTCGAAGCAAAAACGGGTACTCATGTATGAAGGATGGCGTATCGACTCCTATGCTCAGAAACTGCGCAAGCCATTCCGCGCTAATTGTTGACGTCTGCTCTCAGTCAAGACTTTTATAACTGTGCTAAACATGTTAGTAAACACACATCCACGTGCTACCCGGTGTAGGACAATGGCTGCAAGGTCGTTGATCCATAGGCACGACACGTTTTCTGGTTCGAAGAATATCATATCGTTACTCAGACAGACTCTTATATCAAGGCTTTTCTTCGGCAATTTCCTATTCAATTTCATTGACACTGGGGAAAGTGTTCATCCTGTCTACGAGTAATCGCGTTGCATTTTTGCTCTTTGGTGTTTACAAAATTCCACCGTTCCCTCGCTTTATGGTTCGCAAGTGTGGTCCAGCAGCAAGTCATGGATTCTGGCCGGTCCGAGGTGTTTCTATCACTCCTGTGGCGCAGGGATAATCTCATTAGCGGGTTATCTGGTTATAATCCCACACAAAGTCCGACTAAACAGCCCTGATACAGAAAAAAAAAAGAAAAAAAAAGAGGTGTTTCTAATTCTCAATAATAAAAGGTGCGCAAAGATACTTTAGGTGACGTATGATGGCCTCTTCTGGTGAAACTGCGCAGGGACTTGACAACTTCTTTCCTTTCAGTGAAAGTGCCAAAGATGTTAGTAAACATATATCCACGTGCAGTCTGCGGGACTTGCACGTAGACAATGGGTGCAAGGTCGTCGGCCCTGGCTCCGTTCATGTGATACTTGGCCGGATAAACAATACAAGCGACCTTAATATTACTGTTTATTTAGTGCGTATTTTGTGCGATGTTCTTATTGTAAACACGTAGTGAACGCAGTCCATTGACATCTTCGACGATTTTAAGCGCATTAACCTATCTTCCTGCCACCTACACCTGCGGGCCTATAATGGTTGCGTATATTACGTGACAGAGAAGTGACAAAGCATCTGTCTCACACTCGCATTTTGTCAAAAACGTGACGGATGCTTTGTCACTTAGTTATCACGTGACAAAAGCAACCATCATAGGCCCGCTTTTCCAATAACTGATATCCAAACAACAGTCGAGCGGGGAATGGTGTGGCAGCAATCCGATGGAACTCTGCAACTAAAATATTGGGTATTCACACAGACTAAGCAATAATTTACCTTATTGTCATCGGACATAAAATGTCGTTGAAATATATACGAGCATGCTTGCCAAGAAATGCCTATTCACTCTCGCCTTGAAGGCAGACAACTTACAGTCTTGGAGATTTGGGAACTTGTGGATAACCAGGTTTATTTATAAGCCAGTGGGGCATGAGCGTGGTAACATATCTTGCCGTGACTGCGCTGGTCGACTTAACGTCACCTGTCCTTATCGCATGGCAATGAAAGGAAAGTGACAGGTAGTAATTGTCACAAGACAAAGAGTCGTCTGTCACAGTTATGCTAGACGTAGAGGGGAGATCCACTGATCGCACCAGCACATAACTGATAGAATCTTACTGCTTAAAAGTTAATCTAGAGAGAATACTGAGAATCGTGGGAAACTGCTATTTGCCTAGTTCTAAGTCTATTTATGTGTTATTTAATCGTAGACCAAACGTTATATCTACTCGTAATCTATACGGGCACTCTGCCCAAGAGGCGACCTCAATCCATAACTAGATATATTTTTATCCACGAACATACGCACATCCAAATGTTTACAAGTTTTTACGCAGTATCGTAGTGTCAGCTTTGATTAATACAGAAACGCAATGGCTTGTAGCCTTGGTGAAAATAACCATAAAACCAGAAGTGAATGAGTTACTGTACTTTCCGATGTTTTCATGTAAATAATTTACTAAGAAACATCGGCAAGAGAAGCGATCAAACGGAGTAATGATCAAACACGCCACAACCAATTGTGGCAATGAGAGACTATAGTTCGACGACGCGGTTGGCTCAGTTTGTAGACACCTGCCCACTGAGCCGGCGGTCCCGGGTTCGAAACTCGAATATTTGTGCTTGTGTCATGGTTATTCTATGTATTTAAGTATATAATATTTATCTATATAAATTATCTATATCGTCGTCTAGTTCCCATAACACGAGCCTTCTTGAGCTTAATTTGGGATTAGATCGATTTGTGTGAGGTTGTCCGATATTTATTTATTTATAGTGCTTTCATAAAGTCCTTGGAACTTCTTTTTCTTTCCGTATTCTCAGTTATATTTGAGATTGGATCTTCTTGAACAGCGGTGACAGGCTGCGCTGACAGGGCGAGCGTCTGCGTGCTTCTTACATCACCTCTCGATATTGTCCACAATGTTTTTTTTATTCACAATCTGACCGTCGATTGACCTCAGTAAGCGACTACGAGGTCAGGGAATGTTGCTCGCCGGTTCAGTAATAGCCTATTCACTCTTACCTTGAAGAGACCCAAATTATAATTTTCCGGAAATTCACACGATGGGAGCGAGTTCATTCCTTAGCGGTTCGCATTAGAAATGATGAAGCAAATCGCTTCGTGCGAATGTGGTTAACTGACAACATAAGGGTGAAATCGCTCGCCTAGTTGTCCGATGGTGAAACGGGGATGGCGGAATTAAGTCGCTGTAATAAATAGGTCTTCCTGTTCTCCGGGAGAATATGTTATTAGGGACTTAAAGATTTAAAAATACAAATGATTGTTCCCAGAAATTATGCCGTCGGAGGTGTTATCAGGGAAGTCGCTGCAGCGAGAGCTGGCCGACTCCATCATCAGGATGGTGCCCTTGGATGAGATCAGGATCCTCCTGGCTTGTGGAGCTAAGGTATTGGTCACAGTCAAGGAATTTGAAACACACTTTTTCGCTCTTTTCACCAAGGGTCAAAAAGGTATGCGTTTTGGTTTCCTTCTCTGAATAGTGTTTACTATGCCGGGGTCAGGTTTTTTTGCAGCTTACTGTACATCATCATCAGTATTGTCACTGTGTAACTTATACCAAAGACATCATTTCGGTTCAATACGAAACTACCAACCAAGTGACGTATCAATAAATGAATGCTCAGGTAACTCCAACTTCTTTCTTCGTCCCTTAATTGCATGAGGAGTCATTCATAATTATTTATTGCATTCATTTTGTAAGTGCATAAGATGTTACATTAATATTAAGGTTAAATCCATAACGTAAGAGTAGGTCTTTAACCGCAGTTATTGCGTCAACACATTTGCCTTCAGGTCTTTCTGAGAAAAGCGTCAAATCTTAGTCTATTAGTATCAAGGTTCTTTGCCAAGTAGGCTTTGGCCGACATCATTTTGTTTTCATAACACGATCATTACTTATATATATACTAAACCTCGAGCAGAATTCGAATCCGCGTTTCTTCTGCTCTCCGGAACAAAACACAGATGATCTACCAAATGATCCATGGAAAATAAATAGCTCATACACTTTTGGCTAGAGCTGACGCTAGATTGATAACGGACGTATCTTCTTCAATTTCAACTGGTTCTTAATAAGTACCCGTTTCAGGTGAACGAGCCAGTGACTCAAGGTCTACGTCCACTGCACTACGCGATCTGGCAGCGGCATCTGGAGGCTACCCGACTTCTCCTCGTGAGGGGTTGTGACGTCAACGCGCGTGATGATTGCGGCTACAGCGCCCTACATCTGTCTTCTGAGCATGGGTAAGCCATGCTTTCTTTTTAACCTTTTTAGGGTTCCATACCTCTAAAGGAAAAACGGAACCCTTATATTTATTTATTTACTAGCGACCCGCCCCGGCTTCGCACGGGTGCAATGCTGATAAATTATGCATGTATTATACATATAAACCTTCCTCTTGAATCACTCTATCTATTAAAAAAACGTAGTTTTAAAGATTTAAGCATACAAAGGGACATAGGGACAGAGAAAGCGACTTTGTTTTATACTATGTAGTGATGATTTAATGCACATGTAGCTTACAGCTGATGCGTCCATATCACTATTCACTTGTGTTCTGTGTTTGTAAATGTTTGTCTAGTCTATTTTTGAAAGAGTTCACTGAGGGTGCACTAATCACGGATTCGGGTAAACTGTTCCACACTTTGACCACGCGATTGGCTAGAAAGTGATGCCTAGGGTTGCTAGTTAGTTATACCTAGGATCACTTTGCTGTCTGTCTGTCAAGACCCTTTATCAGATACGTTATAAATCTTTGAATTCATGACGCGAATGACAGACAATACGATGGTCGATGGTAATAGTTAATTACATAACCAGGGCGGTGAATTCGTAAATGTCCCAGATGGCAGTGTTTGTGGCCCGAACCGGTGAGGGACAAAAATGTGCGATTGGTGGCGATCTAAGGATTTACGAAATATCGCCCGTGGTTTTCTAAATTGTACGTCTTGCCTTAGCTTGAAAGTAAGATTTTCTCCTCGCGTACCGGGCAGGAAATCCCACTTACGGCCTAGGATGACGTAAATAAAAACACCACCCTTACACCTTTAAGATTTTGTAGGCAATTGAGCGCATATCTCACTTTCTTTTCCAGTTATACGGAGTTGGTAAAACTGTTGCTGCAGAGCGGCGCTGCCGTGGACTACCGCCCTGACACTGGCGAAGAGTTCCCCAGGACCACGCTCTGTGATGAGCCTCTACGTCTGGCCATCAGGAACAAGCACTATGTGAGTACTACTTGACCATCTGCTCCTACACGGAGTCGATGGATGATGACCTCTGGCTCTCAAGACCAAGCACTATTTAATACCGAAACTACTGGGGACGTCATCTCCAGCTACAGAGCTGTTAAACTGTTGCTGCAGAGCGGGGCTGCAGTGGACTACCGCCACGACATCAGCGAGGAGTTCCCTAGAATTTTGCCATGTTATGAGATAAATACACACTCTGTAAGTCTTCATCATCATAATATCCTCATTCTCAACCAACGGCTTCCAACGCTCCTAGGCATATCAAACTCTGTGACAGGTCTAGCTAGCTATCCCACACTGAAAAACAAAAGATTTGTTAACAGTAACCCAAATGTTAGCTGCTAGTTATGTACATAAATCGGAGAACTGACGAACTGAGGGCTAGTAACCAAAATAAGTTGTGTATAATTTGCTTCATTTTGGTTACCAAGCGAGCGGGTTCGACTCATAATTGGCCGGTTTTTCATTCATATGGTTCAAACATCGTTGATTTGGCAAGTGTCATATGACCTTAACCCTAATCCTACGCTAGGGATCACAGGGAAATTAGGCCATATTACCTTTTGTTCAATCATAAAATCCTTATTGTCTTCTTCTTCCCAGGAGGTAGCCCGTTTGCTGCTAGAGCACGGAGCAGACCCTAACAAGCGCTACTTCTTCGGCGCGGAGATCAACCTGGTCTCCGACCCTGAATACCTGGAGCTGCTGCTGACCTTCGGCGCCAACCCTGACTCCCGGGACCGGGCTGGGCTCACTCCTCTCATGAAGGCTGCTAGGCAGAGAAAGGTACGTCACCCAACACCGTTTAACCCTCTTTCTCGCAACGTTAAGTATACTCAACGCCCAAAACAAAAAAATCCTGCCAAGTTGTTTTCGATTATATTCACAACTTATAGTTATAAAATGATTCCTTATTTCCAAACGAATCTTTACCGACTATGTTTATTACCCGGATGCACATATTTTGTCAATTCGCGGCAAAATGGTTCCGAAAGAACCGATGACTGTGGGAAGTAAGGTAAATAATAATTCATAATAAATATATATCACCAAAATATCGATTGAATTACGCTTACAATTGATTTTTAAGGGTATGAGCTTTGTGTTCTGGTATATTTCTAACAATTTGGGTGTAAGACTTGAATGTTATTTGGTTCCCAATATGCGTGTTGAGTATTCTCAACATTGCGAAATTTTGAGAGACACACCTACTTCACTGCGTGTTGAGTATTCTCAACATTGTCCATCTATGCACAATATACACTCTGCTTAAATTGTTGAGTATTTTTAACATTGCGGTGGTAGCCTAGTGGTTAGGGCATGCGACTTTCAATCCGGAGGTCGCGGGTTCGAACCCGGCCCGTACCAATGAGTTTTTCGGAACTTATGTACGGAATGTCATTTGATATTTACCACTCGCTTTTCGGTGAAGGAAAACATCGTGAGGAAACCACCTAAGCCCAATAAGGCCTAGTTTCCCCTCTGGGTTGGAAGGTCAGATGGCAGTCGCTTGCGTAAAAACTAGTGCCTACGCCACATCTTGGGATTTAGGTAGCCGACCCCGATTGAGAATTCATCCTCAAAAAATGGGACAAAGGCGAGGAGGATGATGATTTTTAACATTGCGAAGTTAAGGTTATATAAATGTGACGCGACGTGAGATAGCTGATATAACCTTTATTCTTAACATTACAAGCGGCGTCACTGATTGCCCTGAGTTGCTTGAGAACCTCTCATTCAATACTCCCCTTCGTTCTAAACGGCATTTTCCTCCCATATCTCTTAAATCTGCATCATCCAATTACAGACAAAATAGTTTTCTGACGCGTGCAAGTCGTAGCGTGAACAATTTAACGAAGGAACTGGATATCGACATATTTAACTGTAAAATTCCTTCTGTGAGACAAAGTTTGGTGACAAGGTGCTTTAACTAGACGTGTTACATAGTCGTTCACCCGCCTGGGCTTAAAATATACGTTGCCATTTTTAGAGCTCGTGTAGTGTAGTGTATTGTTTACCATTTCTTCTTTTTTTTATATACTTTTTCTATACAAGGTGAGATGATGTGAAGTGATGAGTGTCGCACTTTAATTTAAGATTAGTTAAATTGTTTCTATCCGTGAGATCCTGTAATTGGCTTCCCTGCTTTCTATTATATTTAAGTTTACTCAAAATTGTTAAAGCTGTTGGTTCTCCTAAATAAATAAAATAAAAATAAAAAATAAAAATAAAAATAAATGATAAAGGGTACATAATATATTTTCCGTATGTATATGCCAAAAGCTGTTTTTGTGCCTAATATTGCATGTTTATTTATTTAAATGTTGCCTGGATGTGGTGTGTGCTCCATGGTTAAATAAAATGAGTCAAGAATTGCAGAATATTCAGACAGCAGCAATCATTCTGACGAAAAATTGAGGCTAACCAAAATATTAACACTCAGAACCTGTCTGATGCTGATGCAAACTTTGAACCGGGATCCATACCACCTTCTCTAGAAATACTAAATTAGTTAGAGCACAGATGAAGAACCTAGACATATCTTCGTGAGACATGCAACGCACCTTTCGCAGATATTTGCCCTTAAAACATCTAAAAACGTGACGAGGCATCTACATTTCGCGGATAATTGCAATCTCGATAATAACCTCTACTTCAAGATACGTCCATTCATGGAAAAACTTAGACAAAATTGTTTGAAACTTAAGAAGAAAGGCGGTTTAGCATAGATGAATTGATGGTGCCATATAAAGGAACGAGAGCGGGTTGCAGACGCCAATATCTGCCAAAAAAGCCGAAGAAATGGGGATTCAAATTATTTGTACGTTCTGGAATATTTGGACTCGGTTATGACTTCGTTCCATACGCTGGAGAAGACACGTTTCGATTCTGTTCATTAACAGACTAACCAGCCAGCTAGCTATCGTATATTTAGATATTTTATTCACGTTCCTGGAGCTGATACGTCTACTCCGCAATAAATATGGAATCTTTAGTCGTGGGACAGTAAAAAACAACCACCTTAGGGGTCGTCAGGACAAATGCTCCTAGGAAAAACTACTGTCAAAGAAGGCTAGAGCGAACGAACCGTATAACGGTGAACAAAAGAAAATGACGTGGAAGAAGTATCGGATTCAAATAGCAATGGATCTGCTGAAGAAAAATAGAATTGGACTTTTGGACGCGGATAAGGCAATGCGTGCCAAAAAGCAGCTGCAGTCCCGAGACCTCCTACTGCAGTCCAATATGATAATACGGGACACTTACCAGGGTTCACGACCTACGGACGACACGATTATTGCAATAATGGCTTCACAAACTTGCAATGTTCAAAATATAAAATAAGACATGTCTTGTTTCGAAGAAATAGTGTTTTTACTCGTTTCATGTAGCTAAAGTTATATGTTTTTCTCACAGAAAACATAAATGAGTCATCTATTGCAACTTCCACATAATGCGCAATGTTAAGAATGCTCAACATGGGTGGTATGTTCAATGTTGGACAATGTTAAGTATACTTAACATACATTTTCTAAAAAAGTTTACATACAACATTTTTTATTTTATTTTTCCTAGGCTTACAATTACCCTATTAACTTATTTTCATGCCCAAAACAAAAAAAAAATAAAAAATATATCTTGCGCGTTAAAGGGTTAAAACAAATTCTGTGGTGCGTTTTCCGTTACGGTATCCAGTTTTATTGGGGTGTATATTGCAAAATCCCATTTTTTTGCAATATGTCCAAAGGTACGCAAATTTTATGTTCTTTTTTTATCCAAAATAATTTTTGAAATTGTTTTCAGATACCCTATAATTTAACAAAACAATAATTGTCAACACAATCATGCTTGAACTTAACAACACTTTTTGACGGTGAAAATAGCAAATTACTTATTGTCTCCATACAACCGAGACTGAGGGAATGGCCGGGTCGACCACATGTGCCCATGAAAATGTTGAGCATACTAAACTTGTAACCTTGAATAGAGAATGCCAATGGAAAGTCATAAATATCTGAAATCAACTTAATAATGTTATGATTGGTGCAGGGCATGGACGCAGTTCTACTCCTCATCAGCCACGGAGCTGATGTCAACGCGATGGCGGACGCCAGAAACGACTACAGGACTGTACTCCACTACGCTGTTCTTAGCGGTGAGTATTTTTAAGTGCCGACGAAAAAAGAGGGTTGTTATAAGACTTATAAGTTTAAAATGTTGTATCACTGGTATCTGTGTATTTGTGCATCTGTCAGTGACATCATAACTCCCGAACGAAAGGACCATTTTGAATGTGTTTTGTTTTTTTATCGGAAGCCTTGTCTGTTGTAAAAGTTCTTGACTATATTTTGGTAAAAATGTGGCCGCACATTTGCACGAAAATTGGCTACGTCAGCCACATGAGAGCACACAATGATGATGATGTTGGTAAAAATAACCAAATTAGCAAACAGATCGCCTGATGGAAAGCGATTACCGTCGCCCATAGACACCTGCAACACCAGAGGAGTCACAAGTGCGTTGCCGGCCTTTCAGGTGGGAGTACGCTCTTTTCTTGAGGTCTTATCGGTCCGGACAAGCGACAATTCATTCCACAATGCAGTCGTACCAGGCAGGTAATTTCTAGGAAAACGCACAGCACAGGACTGCTAACTATCTTGAAGTTAGAGAGAGAAAACAGCCACCGCGCCATAAAACTAGAAAGGTTTAAATTGCTATTGATATTTTCCAGGTAACACAGACGTGGTCAACTTGCTGGTGAAGCAAGGAGCCCGAGTGAACTACCAGTGTCCGGCGCTGAGCAAGCCCAGCGCGCTGGACCTGGCCATCCTGAAGGGAGACGTGCCCATGGTGCAGTTACTTCTGGCTGCTGGTAAGATCTTAATGTCAAAAAGATCATGTCATAGACAAATTCAGTTCTGCATTAAATGAACATCTCAGCTCAGTAAGTATAATATGTTCATGTCATTATGGAATGGTAATATAAGTGTTCAAGACCTTTCACTTCATACCGTTCCGAATAATTTTAAAAGTTATCGAGTCCCTTTTCGCTGTCTAGTGTCTGTATTTATCCAGTTAAATTTGGCCCCAATACAGCATCTACCTCAGGTGTTGATGGTTAATTCGATGATGAATAGAATTGTCAAGATATTCCTGAAAAGATGGATGAAGTCTTTGACTTTTTAACAAGCATGCGGTCCGCCTGATGTTAAGCAGTTACCGCCGCCTAATGGACGCTTGCGACGCCAGGAACATCACACGCGCGTTGTCGACCCTTTAAGAACCTATTTACTCCCCTCTTGAAGAACCGCATACTGTAGCCCGCCCCGGGGCAAACCTCGGCAGGGAGCTCATATGGCTGGTTGGTTATCATATTGCGCGACTGGACATTGCCTGCTCATTATAATATCATTAGGATTCTTTTTTATGAGGGACTGTTCACTTTTAGATTTATTAAGAAACTGTATGACGCGTATCATGCAATTATTGGAAACACGTGTGTGTCGAGATGTGTTAATTACGTAAAGAGGAGTTTTCGGGTCTTTTTTGTATTTTATCGTGACAAATTGCATGGCGCATAGATTGCCACATCATGTAAACATTGTAATGTATAAAACTCATAAACTCAAGCTGCTTCAGTAGAGGAGAACTTTGTCAAGCTAAGGTTAAATGACAGACAAATTGATTCAGTTTTTGACCAAAGATGACAAATAAATTTGATTGCAGGTGCCAGGGTGAACTCCTCAAGCTCTGTCATCGGTTCTCCGCTGCACGTGGCCTGCTCCGACAACATTTCCAACAGGAAAGAAATCGTTCAGGTATATATATAGTAGCAGTTATATATTTCGATCATCATCACCATGATGCCTCATACATTTTGATAGATGATTCAAGCAGCGTTTGTATGCGAGAGACAACGCCTCTCGTGACTATGTAACCTAACCTAACCCTGTCCGGGAGCGACATACACATCCACATTTTCCACACTGCGGAGGAGACAGTAGTATCGCGGCTGTGTTTTTTGCACGCTTTTAGGCCAAGGTCCTGAAACCAGATATTGTCGTGGGTTTCTCGGCCTTTCGTGACAATACTCCCCCACTCATCGCGGTCCGAGGCAAGTTCCTCCCACGAGTTACATTCGATGCCGAATGCAACCATGTGACGCTTTACAGTCTTTGAATCGTAACATAGTTCATACTACGTTACGCTTTTCGCATGCAGCTTGATTCAGCATAGTCTGCCTGGGCAAAAGAATGTTGCTCATGCGTTGCACATGCCCAAGCCACCGCAAGCGTCTCTATTTGAGACTTGAGTAGAGCTAGACTTGAGTGATGCTAGGAAACTGTTCAATCTCCAATCTTAGTAAAGTAGCAGGTAAATGTTAACAGCTAAATGTTTTCCCAGATCCTTCTGGAAAGCGGAGCAGACCCCAACCTGAAGGTGTACAACGACGAAGACGCGACGCAGCTCCGGCCGGCGCTCGCCGAGTACCTCGCCAGTAATGCCGAGCCCAGCGGGGAGATCGTGGCCATGCTGCTGAGACATGGAGCCAGGGTAAGGACTTCCAGGGATCTCGTCCACACTGGGCACTCTGGACACGTACTCCTTTATGGGGGACGTTTTTCTTTACTATCTCCAAATGGGTCTAATGGGCGTAAGAGTACCTACATTACATACATCATCCTCCTAGCCTTTGTCCCATTTTTTGAGAATGAATTCTCAATCGGGGTCGGCTACCTAAATCCCAAGATGTGGCGTAGGCACTAGTTTTTACGCGAGCGACTGCCATCTGACCTTCCAACCCAGAGGGGAAACTAGGCCTTATTGGGCTTAGGTGGTTTCCTCACGATGTTTTCCTTCACCGAAAAGCGAGTGGTAAATATCAAATGACATTCTGTACATAAGTTCCGAAAAACTCATTGGTACTGGCCGGGTTCGAACCCGCGACCTCCGGATTGAAAGTCGCATGCCCTAACCACTAGGCTACCACCGCCCTACCTACATTACATTACATACCTAGGTCATGATTCATGAATCGCGTCGGTCGGTCGTTTGGCTAAAGTTTTACATCTTGAATTGACCAGGAAGAGAGATTTCCTCCCTGCGTAGCGGACACACATACACCTGGTATGTATGGCGCCGGATACAAATGAGGTACAAAGTTAATCATAAATCATAAATCATTTATTGTCATATTGTGCATTCATAAAAGTTGGTACAGTAAAACATCAGAGATCATCACAATAAACCGTTTTACGGTATACAATAGTATTATAGTACACTTCTTTAAAAAGTGCATAGAACAGAAAATTACAATAACAATTATAGTAATTAAAGCACATTTAAATTTACACAAAATACAATTCAAATACACTACTAAAATTTGAAAAAAAAACACTATATATTACGCATGACAATTGAGATAAAATTATATTAAATTAAACGTCCATTACAATATATGTCATTTTAATAAAATAATCATTAAGTGAATAAAAACATTCCTCGAGCAAAAATGATTTTAATTTAGGGAAGAACTTATTATTTGGCAATTCTGTCCATGAAATAGGGATAGAGTTATATATTTTTATTGCCATATGATAGCAGTTTTTTTTATTTAATTGCAACCGACTTTTAGGAGCAACCAAGGATTTGTGCGTCACTGTTCGTTTTCCCTTATTGCATTTTATTCTAAAAAGGTTCAAATTGTTCCTTACAAACTTGCAAATTTCGAAAATATATAAACTTGGAACTGTTAGGATCCTTAACCTTTTAAACAATGGCTTGCAAGTTTCCGATTGTTTTATTCCGCCTAAGGCCCTGATGCATTTTTTTTGCGCTATAAATACCCGTTGTATGTCAGTGGTATTTCCCCACAGTACCACTCCGTAGCGTAACGCAGAACAAACGTAGCTATGGTAAACTAGTAAGGCGGTGTTTTCCGAAGTAACACATCTTAGTTTTCTGAGGGCGTAAACGGATTTATTTATTTTTGCGGAAACGATATCTACGTGTTTTTTCCAATTAAGATTTTCATCTATAACTATGCCCAAAAAATTGGTATGTGTTACTTGTTCTATGTGGTCCTCGCCTGCATTTACATTCAATTTATTTTTTACTTTTCTATTTTGTGTTACAAATCTTATCAGTTTAGTTTTGGAAGTGTTCATACATAAGCCATTATTCTCTAACCAAATCGATATCACTCTCAGTGTATTATGTATGTTTTCATTCAGCTCTATATCGTTTCTACCTCTTATAATAACAGTTGTATCATCGGCAAATAGAAGACAACGATGTGGAATGCAGGCAGGAAGATCGTTTACATAGAGCAGGAATAAGAGAGGCCCCAGAATACTGCCTTGAGGCACCCCACTGGGGTTTACTCGCACAGTTGAGTCGGTATTTAAACTGGTATTTTTTGTTGTACATGTATGAGTAATTCGCGTTATTTGCCCCGGTCCACTAAGTAACTCTCTAACCATGTATATGCCGGCCCTCTTATACCATATTTCTCTAACTTTTTTAATAGAACTGTATGATTAACAAAGTCGAATGCTTTGCTTAAATCCAAAAATAGTCCAGCCACCATATCATTATCCTCTAGCACCTCAATTACACTCTTAACAAAATCAAAACCGGCATGTGTAGTTGATTTCCCTTTACGAAAACCATTTTGTTCGGAACACAGGATCATATTTTTATTTAAAAAATTTAACACTCTTGAGTACATTACCTTTTCAAATACCTTTGATATGACAGGCAGGAGTGCAACAGGTCTATAGTTACTTTTGTCCGTCCTTTTACCTTTTTTAAATAATGGTTTAATAATGGAAAACTTCAACGACTCTGGAAAATGACCCTGTTCCATTGATAAATTTACAGCATGAGCTAAAGGCAAGGCAATGTTCTTAGCAATGGTTTTCAGTATCTTTGCGTTTGTTTCATCGAAACCAGCTGAGCTCGTGTTTCGCAGGGACTTTATTATTTTTTCGATTTCGTAGGGGTCTGTAGGTTCGAGAAAAATGCTTTTTTGTTGACGAACTAAGGAGCAGGAATAGTTTTCACAATTACTCCTATTTTTGGCTACATCTATGAAAAAATCATTGAAAGCGTTCGCTATGTCTAGTGGTTCCGTTAATACCCTAGTATTATTTTCAATAGTATTAATTTCAATTAAGTTTCTGTTCTGGCCTGTGTTTGTTTTTATTATGTCCCAGGTAGCTTTCCCTTTGTTGTCCGCTTTCTGCAAAATGTTATTAAAATGTATTTTTTTTAGCGGTATAAAAACAGTTTCTTATAAATCTGGAATAATTTTTATACTGCAACTTGTGCTTGAATTGGCCCGACTTTTTAATATTTTTATAATACCGCAGCCGTAACGAGCACTTGGTTTTACAACTTATCCTCAGGCCTTTAGTTACCCATGGTATTATTTTTAGATTTGCGAATTTTTATGACCGGAAAACATAAGTTGAAAAATAGTGTGACGGTATGATGGAGTATTATGAATGATTCTTCTGCATTTGTTGAGGCCATTACATCGCTAAATGATAAACTACCCATACATTTCTGAAATTTAGTAATGTTTTCCTCACAATAATCTCTCTTGTAAAAAAATTGAATGATTCTTTTTTGTAGTGGAGAATTTACATTAAATGTAATAGTTTGAGCAGTATCGTGATCGGAAAGACCGAGACTGTGTGTTTTCCCAGTGGCTTCCTTGAAATTGCTCAAAATATTATCAATACACGACTTTTGACGTGTGGGCTGAGAAATATGGAATTTAAAGTTATAATTAGAAAGCAGTTCTGTAATACGTGTCTTATCCTTAGTCTTACTTAGAAAATCTATATTAAAATCTCCTGCTATCACAATTTTACCTCTGTGACGACTTAAGATTGTAAAAAGTTTGCTTAGTAGTTGGAAAAGGTCTGGATATCTGAGTTGGGAGTACGATATATACACACTACGACAATATTTAAAACTCTTATTTTGATACCACATATTTCAAATACCTTCCCTTTTGTTAGTGGTTTTATCGAAGTTAAGTCTTCAAAGTCTAAATTATTCTTTACCAAAATGCAAGTACCACCTCTTTTATGATCTCTTGAATAGGAAGAAGCCATTTTAAAATTGTGAATAGACAGGAGCCTTTCGTCACCTTCTTTGATAAACGTCTCACTAAGACAAACAACATCAACGCTAGCATATTTTTTTTCGAGATCTACCATTGCTACTTCTAGCTCTTCAGTTTTGTTTAATACGCCAGCTATGTTTTGATGGAGAATCACAAACGGTTTGTCTTCATTATGGACGAAAAAAATGGGGTTTACCCTTTATTCTAGAGAAGTAGTCTGTAATTTTATTTTTTTTGTTGGTTGACTTTGTAGGTTCATTTATCTCAATCAGATTATTAGATTGATACATTTTTTTCTGAAAATAAAACGGAATAGTTCCTCTAACTGGTTGCCCTAGAGATGAATATTGATTATTGGTATAATTTTGATCAGTAGCTCTGAATTCCAAAAACTGAGATGAGTAACGTATAAAATCGATTGCTGAATTAATCTTAGAACACGTTCCGTTTATATATGCCACTTTAGATTTAAAATAAGGATCAGTTTCGATGATCTTACAGTTTGGAAAGTTCTTCACAATCAACCTTATATTGGTATTTAACATTTTCCCGTTGAGATGTGGATTGTACAAAATCGGTAGAACATACACGTTTTTGATATATGACAACTTATATAACGCAATACTTAAGTTTATATTTAGTTTAGCTGGATTCGAATCATGACTTCCTGTACATAACACTACAATATCGTGTTTCGACGCGGACTCTATTATTTTATCACAATAGGACAAAACATGACTTGAGTTAGCATTCGAATAAATTAATCCACTAGGTATATATTTGTCGTTCCATTTTCCTTTTCTGGAGTTTGATATAGCCGTTGCAAGTCCGGATACTTGTTCATCGCCAAGTATATACACGTAGCGTTTCATATGTGAGTCAGCCTGATCTAAGTTCTGATCTGACTTTGGGTCGTCAGCACGATTGACCCGTGGGAGAGGGGCACCTCTTGCCTTCGGCTCCTCAATCGATCCAGCATGGCCTGATTCAGGCGTTACAGAAGCATATCGTCTACTTTCAAATCGCTCTAACAAAGGTTTACTGGTGAGCAGACGACGTTTCTTTTTTTTGCGTCGATGGCTACTAAGTGGAGTTGACATACTATTTGGAAGGCTGTTGATGGTGAGGTCCTCTATGCCAATTTTTTTCAATAATTTGATTATATTTTCACACAGAGATAATTGCTTTTTTAATGCAATTAATTCTTCGCTAAGTTTTTCTATTTCAGCATTTGCTATACTTAGTTCAGATTGCAGCGTCCTGATTTTCTCTTCCATTTCGGCCTTTTCTGTGCAGTCTTCGAAGGCATCTGGAAGACTTAATAAAGTTTTCGTAGACAGTTCAGAGTCACTGTCACTTGACGCACTGGATAACGTGTGGCTCTGCCTGACTATATTCTTGCGTTTCCGATCGGACACGAATCTGTGGCTGTTTTCCATAATGTAAAAGTTTTCTAACAATATTTACAATTAATAAAAATAAATCACCCTTTTTGGAACGCACACTCATCCAAATAGTTTAAATGAATAAAATTAATCACCTTTTTTGGAACGCACCCTCAAAATCTGACAGTAGTCGCAAGCGCGCTCGTTGTTGGACACCGTTGAATACGCCTCAGGCGTTTGCTTGTGTGAGTGAAATGTACTATGCTGATTGGCTAATCACAAACAAAGCTCTCAGAACAACTTTGAATTTCTAGCTGTTGGGTGTAGATATAAAGGATTTTCGGTCGTCACTCACGGTTCCGTTGGTTTTATGAAGATTCCCAAAGACACTTATCTGTCACAATCACTGTTCCGTAGGATAATTTGCATTTTTAGTAGTGGAAAACTTAATTTCAATTTATTTTAGATTTAAAACGACGTAGTAAACAAATACACGTCTTTGCGTTGAAAGCTCAGAGGCGTTTTTTCTCTCAGAGGCGTTTAAGTTAACGCAACCGATCGCCGTTTGTTATGTACTTATATGATGCCCCAGTTAAATATCAATTTTATTCTGTTTTTAGTATTTGTTGTTATAGCGGCAACAAAAATACATCATAATATCATGAGATACAGACAGACAGACCAGTGGAGTTTTAGCTTCGTAATAGGGTCCCGTTTTTACCCTTCGGTTACGGAACCCTAAACCAACCATAAATCAACCCTAACCTGGCCTGATCGTAATCACCGTTTAGTTGTTGCTTTTTCTCTAAAATTCGTCATTTTTTTTCAGGTAATCATGAAAACTCAGTTCCGTGACCCAGACGGCATCCTAAACCACCTCCAGAACGTTACTGCAGAGGAATCCGAGCACATCTTCTACCACCTTCTAGAGGCAGCCGAAGCTTTTGACCTTTGCATGATTAAAAGAAACAGCATTCTCAATGCTGTCCAGAAGCAATGCCTGATCGAACGCGCCAGGACCCCCATCTCTTTGCTCGCGCAAACTAGAATCTTTTTCCGTAGGCAACTCGGCAACCTTTTAGTAGAATTAGCTCCTAAATTCGAAATACCGAAAACTCTACACCATTATTTGCTTTTCGAGTGCAAAGTAAAGTAAGCTTTTTGTAGTTTTTTATTGGATTTCATTTTGCCACTTGGGCTTTTGGTGTTGCCAGGGTTAGTGTCCCAAATATATGGGAAATTCGGTGATGGCCGTGAAACGAAACGGTGAATTAAAAAAGTTTAATTTTGTATTTTATAATACTTTATCTGACATTTGTGTCAATTATCCTATTTTAGTAATAAGGCTTTTATATTTATCACTTTAAAAATATATTATGTATATGTGAAAACCGAAATAAAAGTACCTAGATAACTGTCATTAAAACAGACAAAATTGAGAAAAAAATATATAATCGTATTTTACGAGGTATAAGTATTGTTTTTATAAGAATGACTATATATTTCGAACGAAATATAATTAATTCGTTATATTATTACCGCATTAACGATATATCTATTTCACCGACTTCAAAAAGAGTGCATTGTCGTGGATTTTTGGTTTGTTCCCTGAAATCTCCGCTATTTATTTTTGTAGTTCACAGTGCCTTAGTTTAATTACTGTAATGCTGTGTAACTAATTTTAATAAATTTAATAAGCCAATTTAATATCTACCTACCTAATTATTATTTATTTGAAAAAGTTTCAGTCTAGATTGGTTCCATTTCCTCTAATATACACACAAAAAGGGTCCCTTGTTTTAATTGAGACAAATGTTTCATCAAAAGCATTTTTTTCTGAAACTAAAAAAATTTTTAGTATGTTGTAGCACAAACCTAACCTAACCTAATCTATAGGTTGATATTTTCAAGATTTCTGAAAAATGTATGACTTCCGAGGATAAATTTGTCTATGAAATTAAGCATTCCGTGAAGTGTTTTTTTTCTAAATGAAGAAGATCCCCACACAATGTTTCCATTATTTCCAAGTATTTTTACATGTTTGAAGTCGGTATTAAAAAAAAATGTTATATAGTTTTGTTTTTGTCCATTTTGTAGTCTGAATACATTATTGCTATGTGATACATTGTGATATATCATTAGGTTAAGTCTACTTGTGATCGTGATGATCCCAGGTAGGTACATACAACTGTATTTTGATGGTTCAAAATATATGCCTGAATTAATTTATGTTTTATTTCTTAGTACCTCTACAATAAATCTTTTTAATTACACTATATACTCAATCAATACCCAAAGATTTAAAACTTATACATATTTCAAAATTTTAGCAAATGGTATACCATTTTAGCAATGGATCGCATCTGAATCTTTTTGCAACAGAAGTGGCATGTTAGGACTAAAACTAACACTGCCAACCAATCTTGGTAGTGACAAAATGAAAAACATATGTTTCAATCTTTTCATATAATTGTTTTAATCTTGTAACTGAACGTCGAAACTAGATGGCGCTAGATTCAACGAAACGACGCATAATATAGAAATATACTATAGTAATTGTTAGTACCTATATTAAATTATTACAATTTATTTATAATTGTTTTAATTAATTTCATACGTACCATAGCTTTAAAATCTCTTTGACTGAATAAGATTAACCTAAACATAATAATCATACCTAGGATAACTCGGGGCACCCATACAAAAGTGACGTAGCAAAATATTTTATCGACAAAAAAATATATCGATGTTACTGTCAACATCTCAATGTAATCGACATAAATTAATATTACTTTATTTCTCCACATTTTCAAATAAAAAAATAAACATATTAAAACGTGTATTTACATGTATGGCGCACTCCGCATTCAATCGGTTAACGCGCGTAGTCCACGCGCAGCCGAGGGGTTAGGTGGGGCGCGGCGGCCATCTTGCGGTTGCTATCCGCGGTGCAGCGATCGCGCGCGCGCTCAGTTAGTCGGGTCCGATCATTGCGACGATCACATGTACTTGAGAATCCTCCCCGCGTCTCGCTCACTCGTCGCGCATATGTGTACCGTGTTAACTGTTAAATGTACTTAAACTGTGTTGAGAAACCTGTAAACAGTGTAAACTTAATAATAAACTATAGTGTGTCGCCAAGCCCTTGTTTCCTTCGCTACTCACCCAACGAGCTAACCTACAGTGGCCGCCCAACTAAGTGGCCTTGAACGAACCCAGTGCCCACAGATATCATGCCACCAAAGGGTCCGAAGACACGAGCGGGTCAAGCGGCAGTGGACCACCAGCGGGACAGACGAGGAAGCGACGATTACTCAAGCGACGAGGACCGCGACTCTGTGGTGGGCTTAAATATGCGCGCTAGCGACGACGCCGGCCCAGCCCCCACGCGCGAGAACACTCACGAACCACACGACCAGCAGGGCATCGCTCGCGACGACGGCGGCGGCAGCCGCGCCGGCAGTAACGGCGCCGGCGCACCCGCCTTCGACACCGAGCGGCTGCTAACTACGATGATGGAGGCGTTCGCTCGAACGCAGGCGGAGACTAACCGCACGCTAATGGAAACCCTGCGATCGCTTCACCACGGCGGCCCGCAGAGCCCGAACCCGGCATCGCCTACGACGAACGGGTCAACGACCGGGAACTTCGCGAAGTGCACCGCTCGATTCGACGGACAATCACGCGACCCCGAAGTGCTGGAGGCGTTTCTCGACGCAGTGGAAGTGTATAAGGAGTGCGCTGACGTGACCGACGAACACGCGCTACGTGGTCTTCCCATGTTGCTGTGTGGCGAGGCGGCGGTGTGGTGGCGCGGCGCCCGCGCGAGCATCGCGACGTGGCCCGGCGCGCTAGCGCGCCTGCGCGCCACCTACGGCGTTCAGAAGCCTGCATACCGCGTGCTACGAGAGGTATTCGCGTCCGAACAAAGTGAGTGTGAGCGTGCCGAGGTATTTATATCAAAAGTTCGATCCCTATTAGTGAAATTGCCCTACGTTGTACCTAAAGTTATGCAAGTAGATATTATTTACGGTTTACTTCACCGCCGTATTCGTAAACGGTTGTCTCGCGATAATTGTTTAGATGTGGATAATTTGTTAGAGAAAGCGAGACTCGTGGAAGACACGATAAACGAAATAAATAATAAAGCATCGATCCCCGCGCCTGTCGCGACGAGTTTACCTACGAAGGGCCAAAGCGCGAGCGCGGCGCTCGATCGCGGGGTTACCATGAGTGCGAGTGCTACTACGGGTTCGAAACTCACCTCTAACTCGGATGAGTTTTCTAAGCGTATTCGCGTCAAATGTTCGTACTGTAAATCATTCGGCCATACTGTTAACGAATGTCGAAAATATAATAATAAACCCGGCGATGATAAAGTAGGCGTAAGCGCTCAGTCATTACGGTGCTATGGATGCGGCCAGCCCGGGGTAGTTCGGTCGAAATGCGATATATGTGCAAAGAAGTCGGCACCGTCTAGACCGTCCGACTTCAACGTCGTAGGCAGTGACTATTTTACCACAACGTCGCACCCATTAATATCTATAGGCGTAGTCGGCAAACAAGGGGTTGCAATAGTCGATACCGGGGCTACACATAGCGTGGCCAGCCCGTTACTGTACCGCTTGTTCGTGGATAGCGGCGTGTGTTTCCAGGAAACTGAACGCGTTATCGGCCTCGCCGACGGTTCGCGACACACGAAGTTAGTTAAGATGGCCACGGTGGCGGTTACCGTAGGTGGACGCGTGATCGACACCGAATTTTGGGTATTCCCGGGTGACGACACCCGAACACTCCTTGGTCGTGATTTTATCATTAGTGCGGGTATAGTTTTAGACATAGCTCAGGAGACCTGGCACTTTGCAGATAACCCCAAGGAGAGATTCTCTTTCGAGTACTCTTACGTACTCAACGAACCGGCCGTGTTGGACACTCTGACCGATGACTGTGACGTATCGTTGCGTCCGGACGAAGGTACAGTGTTATCGTCTCAGCAGAGAGCTGCACTCAACGGGCTCCTACACGAAAGGGCCAGCCAGTTCGCCGCAGAGGGGCCTCCTACCGATTTTGCGGTCCATAAAATTAAGGTAAGTGACACGCAGGAGCCTCTCGCGACGCCTCCCTATAGACTCTCACCACCCAAGAAGGAGGCGCTTGAGAAGGAGCTGCACAAGCTGGTCAGCACCGACGTGATAGAGGAGTGCGAATCGCCGTGGGCGTCGAATGTGGTCCTTGTGAAGAAAAAGGATAACAGCTACAGGTTATGTATAGATTACCGCAAATTAAACGCGGTAACGGAACCGGACCGCTACCCTCTCCCGAGGATTGAAGACATCTTGCACGCCGCGAAGACTGCTAAATACATGACCACTCTCGATCTCCGAGCCGGCTATTTTCAGGTGAGCGTAGACCCTAGTGACAGGGACAAGACGGCGTTCACCACACCGCTCGGCACGTTCAGGTTTAAACGCATGCCCATGGGCCTGCGCAACTCAGGGGCAACATTTCAGAGGCTCATTGACAGATTCAAGTCCAATTTACCCGGGGTTACCCTTTTAGCTTACCTGGATGACCTGCTGGTGCTGTCCGATCATTCCTTTGAGAAACACCTCGCCGACCTTGAATCTGTTTTTGACCGACTCGCAATGTTCAACCTGCGAGTTAATCGCGAGAAAAGTCACTTCGCCAGGGAGTCCGTGAAGTTTTTGGGTCACATTATATTGCCGGGCGGCATACACGTGGATCCTGAGAAGACAGCAGCGATTGCCGACATGCCGACACCTAGGAACGTAAAGCACCTAAAATGCTTCTTGCAGACCTCCAGTTGGTTTAGGCGGTTCGTTCCGAATTACGCTGAAGTTGCCAAACCATTGACGACGCTCCTGAAAAAGGCAAGTGCTTGGCAGTGGGGTTCGGAACAGCAGGCCACTTTCGAGCGCATCAAACAGCTGCTGGTGTCGGCACCAATACTCCGTCAGGCCGATGCGACGCTGCCCTTCGTACTCAGGACCGACAGTAGTGGTTACGCCCTCGGGGCGGCTCTCCTTCAGGGGGAGGGAGCTGATGAACGTCCCGTGGAATATGCCAGCCGCCTTTTGACTCCAGCAGAACGGAATTACAGCACGACGGAGAGGGAGGCCTTGGCCGTCGTCTGGGCCGTTTCAAAGTTCAGGGGGTATATAGACGGAGCTGACGTCGTCGTAAAATCCGATCACCAACCGCTCAGGTGGTTGATGAACATGAAGACTCCAAGCGGCCGGCTGGCAAGGTGGGTTCTTAGCTTGCAGGAATATAACCTGAAAATCGAATATACGCCAGGTAAGGCAAACGTCATAGCCGATACGTTGTCGCGCCCAGCATGCATCGAAGACGCTGATTGCGACCTATGTTGCGCCACCGCCGATATGCCCTCTCGCAGTCTGAAAGACGTGCGCGAGGGTCAGCTGAAGGACCCAGAAGTGAACAAAATCATAGAGGCGTTGGAGGCGGACGATTCTATCAGCGGGCGTATATGGGCCGACAAAGGGTACGTGCTTGCCGGGGGCGTGCTATACCGCTACGGACCTGAAAACGAGGAAAATGACGATGCTAGTCTGGTTGTCCCACAGCAAGAGCGCGAGAATGTTATGGCTGAGTACCATGATGCACCCACCGCTGGTCACATGGGAGTGGAGCGTACGCTGCAACGCTTAGTTGGTAAATATTACTGGCCAGGGATGCGTTCCTACGTTTCACAATATGTAAAAAATTGCGTACCTTGTCAGCGTTACAAGGCAGATAACCGGAAGCCGGCTGGTTTGCTGCAGACGCCCGCCTACACTCGGCGGCACGAAGTATTAGCCGTTGACCTCTTCGGACCCCTACCTGAAACAGAAAAAGGTAACAAGTGGATACTTATAGTCGAAGATACCTGCACACGATGGGTGGAGTTGTTTCCTCTTGCAGCAGCCACGAGCGAAGAATGCGCCACCGTGTTGGTGTCAGAGGTATTCTTACGGTACGGGGTACCCAGGCGCCTTGTGAGCGACAACGGTGTCCAATTTATTAGCGAGGTGATGCAGCAAGTCTGTCACGTTATGCGCATCACACAGTCGTTCACTTCTTATTACCATCCGGAGGCGAACCCGGTCGAACGTAAGAACCGGGACATGAAGCCGCAGCTGGCGATCTTAGTAGGTAGAGATCACGACACGTGGGATAGGCACTTACCTGCAATCCGGTTCGCGATGAACTCGGCAGTTTCGTCGGGCACCGGTTACTCGCCCTCCTACCTCAGCTTCGCACGAGAGATGCGAGCGCCAGCGGACGTGCTGTCCGAGATGCGGGAAGTGATCGAGAAGGAGAATCACGTAGGTGAGATCACAACTTACCTCAAACGGATGTCCGTAGTGCTCGTGAATGCACGCGACATTCACGAAACCGCGCAAGCCGCGCGCAAACAATACGCCGACGAGCATCGTCGTCCGGCGCCGGACTACCAGGTTGGTAACCTGGTGCTGCTGAAAACCCAGGGGCCTAACGACACGGCGAAGGGACAAACGGCCAAGTTCATACCTCGCCGTGACGGACCTTACAAGATTAAAAGCATTGTCAGCGCCACGACGTACATTCTAGAGCGGTTGAGCGACGGCGTAGTGCTCGGGAAATATCACAGCTCGACATTGACACCCTTCGTTGGTCGCGTCCAAGCACCAGTACAGGAGAAGCGAAAGAGAGGTAGGCCTCGCAAGAACTAACCCGATCGCGGGGACGTTCGTTCGGGTTAGAGGGGGAGCCTATGGCGCACTCCGCATTCAATCGGTTAACGCGCGTAGTCCACGCGCAGCCGAGGGGTTAGGTGGGGCGCGGCGGCCATCTTGCGGTTGCTATCCGCGGTGCAGCGATCGCGCGCGCGCTCAGTTAGTCGGGTCCGATCATTGCGACGATCACATGTACTTGAGAATCCTCCCCGCGTCTCGCTCACTCGTCGCGCATATGTGTACCGTGTTAACTGTTAAATGTACTTAAACTGTGTTGAGAAACCTGTAAACAGTGTAAACTTAATAATAAACTATAGTGTGTCGCCAAGCCCTTGTTTCCTTCGCTACTCACCCAACGAGCTAACCTACACATGTTTATTTTAAAATAATTTTCATAATATACGTAAATTGACATTTTGATTGAAATGACATCCTCATACTTTTATTATCCTAATTTAAGAGGCTCGATATCAGATCAGATATGACATCGAACCTCTTTATAGTAATCCAGAATGTTAATTGAGCACATGTATTAATTTAATTATATCGACATCTTTTTTGTCGATATCCTATCCCTAGAACGTGCCCCGAGTTATCCTAGGTATGATAATAATTTATGTTATTTGCTTTCATTTATTTTTTTTAACTTATTTAACTGTACAGAATACAATTATAAAAAATATATACATTATTCTAAACAGCCAGATATAACAGTATGTTTTTGATAATCAACAACCAACATATTAACCACTTTGACTCCATATTTCTTGAATGTTTCTACCTAAACTCTAAATAATCTTTGGTAAAATCATACGTGAAATCACGAGTAAACAAGGCACATGATTATCTTTATCTCAAAGTTTAATTGACATGTTATACAACTTCTATTTTAGCTTTTTCATTTCGGTGCCACTTTTTAATATGAGACTTCAAAGCCCCCGTTCGAGCAGTCTTGTAGACACAAAAGCTGCACTCAAGAGGCCCTTTGCCGCTGTGTATTTTGAGGTGTTTAGCCAAATCACAGCTTTGAACGAACGCTGCATCGCAGTAGCTACACTTATATCTCTTCTCACCGGTGTGTATTCGCTGGTGTCGAAGTAAATTACAGGTCTGATTAAAAGAGGCACCACATTCAGTACATGTGTAAGATTTTTTCCCGGTGTGAGTATCTTGATGACGTAATAAACTCCAATGATCTTTGAACTTGGAACTACATTGGCTACATTTGTACGGTTTCTCGTCAAGGTGTCTCTTCAAGTGACGATTCAAATGACCGCATTGGAAAAACGCCGCACTACAATTGCTACATTTGTAAGGTTTTTCACCACTGTGTCTCCGTAGATGGGTTTTCAAGTAAGTTTTACAAACAAAGCTCGCACTACACTCGTTACATTTAAAAGGTTTCTCACCTGCATGAGTTTTTAAGTGAGTCAATAGATTTTCTGCATGTTTTGTTGAATATTGACATTCATTACAGAAGTATTTAGCACCACTCAGTTTATTCCCTTTACGTTTGTTTTCCTTGGTGTATTTTTCTACTGGATTGCTCTTGATGGTTAATCGGTCATGATCTGAAAAAGAAAACAAAAAATGTGAGAAACTATGTTTGATGATGCACAAAGTTTTATATAATTTCATTTTGGTTTGAGATACCATTGCTTTGTTTATTGTAACGGATGCTATAATATTGTTTTCAATAATTGCTAAATAATCTTATGTACTTACTCGTACATAACAAGAATATAATTATAATTTATAATACCATAAATAATATTAACATGATTGCAATAAATTAATAATTATAAAAAAACGGTTTAAACTCACGTAAAAATTTTCAGGAACGTTTTTTATAATTATTAAAGATGACTCACGATAGTTTTAATAACATTATTGCAATAAATTATTATGATTATACTGAGTAGTCTGACATGGAAAAATTAAAT
The DNA here is from genome assembly GCA_947623375.1 of Apotomis capreana. Taxonomy (NCBI): domain Eukaryota; kingdom Metazoa; phylum Arthropoda; class Insecta; order Lepidoptera; family Tortricidae; genus Apotomis; species Apotomis capreana. The sequence goes on from OX392525.1 coordinate 2,479,808, forward strand.
TGACTCTATATGTAAAAAACTTAACCAATTTAGTTATGCATTGTATAATTTAAGGAAAAGACTAAATCAATCGGCAGTACTGACAGTATATCACGCATATGTTACGGCTACTATAAGATATGGTGTATTAATATTTTGGGGCAATGCTAAAGACCGTGAAATGGTATTCAGGAGCCAAAAGAAGTGCTTAAGGTCAGTATGTGGCATTAAACCCACAGACTCCTGCAAACCGCACTTCATTAAATTGAAAATTTTGACATTACCCAGCCTTTACGTGTATGAAATATCAATGTATGTGAAATCTAACATAAAACAATTTGCGTCTTTTAATAGCACACGTCAGCAACATAAAATTAATCATAAGCCATCCAAAACAGCTTTTGTGTCAAAAAGTATTTATTAGTAATGGCTCCAAAATATTTAATAAATTGCCTAATTCAATTTTAAAATTAGAAACCATGACTGAATTTAAGAATGCATTGTTTAAGTTTTTAGCGTCTAAAGCTTACTACACACACAATTCAGGAATATTTAAATGACACTCCTAGTACATAACTAATTTACGCATATGCTGCACACACATAGTACCTAAGATTTGCATGTCTCTGTGACAAAACATGTAGTTCTGTAAATAGATTTAAGACCAACTGTATAGTTATACCATGTTTAAGCAAATAAATGACTGATTACTGATTACAAGCTGAGTTAAGTGCTAAAGAGCTATAAACCATTCAATCAACTAAAGTTTGGCTAGTTAAGGTTGTTAGTTATCTGACTAATAGCTAGTAAGGTAGTGAGCCGATATTGGAGCCCCCAGGGCTTCCTCCACTCGCTCCATTTAACATGAAAACTAGTGATGTTGTTTCCAAATATTTCCGGGCCTCATTACCCAAGTAGCACAACTGGGTCTAAATAGCTCGTATATCATATCTAATTAGATGCTTAAGTGAAATTTACCACCATGACTAAGTGCTATATAGGTGGCAAGAACCCTTATGCCACCAGTATAGAACCAAAAGGAGAAAAATTGCAGCCTATTTTTGGTGCTAAATAGAATCCATAAGAGATCTCACAATTACCTTAAGTGGTAATTAGAACTATGGGTGAAAGTTATGCGCAGTGAACGAATGAAAACATTTCAGTTCGGTCAATGAGTGATAAATGAGTCGCCAAAATTATCTTTGAGTGGCGAGGCAACTGTCAAATTGTGTTTTATTAAAAGTAATACGTGATCTGAAATATTCATTTTGGATTTATATGTCTGTTTGATTGTGATTAAGACTTTACGTTATACAAGCATTGAAATAAGCACGAAATTCTTGCGAATTTTTTTTTACTGTGAAACTATAGTATGTTTTCTTTGTAAATTTCGACGCGCCCTTCATTTGATCAGGAATATTAAAAAAGAGAGTGTTAAATTAAATAAGGAATAGATACTGATAAGAAATAAAACTGTTAAAAACCTGACCTAATGACTGTAGGTTACGTACAATGTAAAAGTAACATCGTCACAACTATCAAAATTCTGTGATTATATTCGTACTTAGTCCGAGGTATAATTACTATGTAGTACTTTTCTTGCTTGCAATATATGTCGCTAATTTTAAAGTCTAAAAACAAACATAAAAAACACAGCACCTGGCAACATTAGTTATAGATGTCATTAATTTTCTTAGCGCGCTAAGAATATGTCGCTTTCCGCGTTTATTTTATTTAAAAATAAGTATTATCTAGTAAATACCAACTGTACAGTGTTTTTACCATGCCGAAAAGGCAGTACGATAGTAAAGACCCAAGTATTTGGCGTCGGAGGCGTAAATTGTGACAAAATACGATTATGCAAGGATGGTCTATCATCATTTTGAATTTTCACACTACTATTTTAACAAGAAGTTATATTACGCCTTATTTTCGTGGAATAAGTGTATGGAATGTGAAAGGAGAGAGAAAATGAAGACACGAAGAAGGAGGAAAATGAAAATCTCTACTAGAAGACCGCAGACACAGCTAACGTTTCAAATTGCGAAACTTCTGTTCTCCCTTTGGGAGATGTAACAATATGTTACACTTATCCTCTCTTCTGCAAAGAAGAGGGGCCTTTTCCGTTGGAAAAGAAGATCTCTATGAGATACTATATCTTTACACGCATACAGGCACCTAATGTTTCGAACATCGAAACTGCCCCGTTCCCGCAATGGGAGAATGTAACAACATGTTTAATCCTGTAATTATCCTCTCTTCCGGTGGAAGAGGGGCCCTTCCCGTTGGGAAGGAAGGCCTTTACAAGGCAATAACCTCACATACAGGCAAGATTTTCGAGCATCGGACCCCCTGTTTTTCTATTGGGATGCTGACGGCTTTAGTGCAAAAAATGACGACCTCAAATGGTCACGACCCTCAGTCATGAGGAGGCGAGGAAGAAGAAGAGCACCTCTCATATATAAATCATATTGAGTTACAAAATTGATGCTCTGGTTGGAACACAAGTCTCAGGTACAAGCAGTAAATGCAATAGAGGTTAATCGGTAAGTTTTATCCTTTATTCAATGCCTTCCTTCCATTGATAATGCAGACTCTAAACGGTTGGGTACACCTGGTATGAGGGTATACCTACACTACAGTATCGGTGGGGCCGGGCGGAGGTGGGAGTGTTTTATTTATTACTAGCTTTTGCCCGCGGCTTTGCACGCGTTAAAAAAAATACGCTCACTTGGCATAACTTTGCATTTGGCATTGGCTTGGCATAACTCAAGCCCCCCATATTTTTTGTTTACTGTATCTTTGGAATATTTGAATGCTTTGACATGATTCCTTGTTCATTTTAGATTCAATTTCTACTTTATTGTTTTGTTTTCTCAATGCGAGGCCTCCGACATTTTTGTGCACTGTCTCAATTGGTTATTTAAATAAAGTCATGCTCTCTTCTTTCCGTTGTGGTATATTGTCTTGCTTAGTGCCCCGCTTTTTTTGGTCATCATCTCCTTAGAATACTTAATCGTTTGTTCAGAATTGCTTTTCTGTTACCGTTTTAAGGTTTATGTAATCTCAATGTGAGCACTACTGCATTTTTGTTATCTATCTCTTCAGATTACTTGAAAGTTACACCAGTCTTGCTTTTTTCTTTCCGTTTGTTATATTGTTTTTTCTTCGCGCCTCCCGTCTGGTTTGGTCACCATCCCCATTTAGAACCCTTTAAAGTTTGATCAGACTTGCTTTCTTGATTCCGTTTTAGGGTTTTGTTTTTATTTAATGCGAGCACTATGCCATTTTTTCACTATCTTTTCACTATCGTTACTTTAAAGGTTGAGCAGAATTGCTTTCTCGTTAGCTTTTTTAAGTTTTGTGTCTTCTTGTGCAACATGTCTACAGGTAACTTAGGCGTTTCAACCGATTTACTTTAATTTTTCAATTTTAGCATGTAATGTTTTTTAATAGCGGGCGGCTCTGCCCCCCGAACCCCTCGTCTTTTTCAATGCCATCTCTTCGTGTTACTTACAAGTTTTATCAGTCTTCCTTTCTTCTTTCCGTTGTGCGAGGTTTTTTCTTCGTGCTTCCCGTCTGGTTTGGTCACCATCTGTTTAGAATCCTTTAAAGTTTGATCAGACTTGCTTTCTTGAATCCGTTTTAAGGATTTGTGTTTTCTTAATGCGAGCACTATGCAATTTTAGTTCACTATCTTTTCAGGTTACTTAAAAGTTTGATCAGACTTGTTTTCTAGTTAGCATTTTAAGGTTTTGTCTTTTCTTTCTTTTCTTTCTTGATCACCATATCTACAGGTCATTTAGCCTTTCATCAGATTTACTTATAATTTTCAGTCTTGGCATATTGCATTTTTTAAGTGCGAGGGGCTCCACCCCCCGAGCCCCCCGTCTTTTCAATACCATCTCTTCGTGTTACCTAAAAGTTTCATCAGTCGTGCTTACTTCTTTTCGTTGTGCAATATTGTTTTTTCTTCGTGCCTCCCGTCTGGTTTGATCACCTCATCTTCTTCTTCTTCGAATTCTTTAAAGTTTGATCAGACTTGCTTTGTTGATTCCGTTTTAAGGATTTGTGTATTATAATGCGAGCACTAAGCCATTTTAGTTCAATATATTTTCAGGTTGCTTTTATGTTTGATGAGACTTGTTTTCTTGTTAGCGTTTTAAGGTTTTACGTTTTCTTCATCACCATATCTACAGGTCACTTAGCCTTTTATCAGATTTAATTGAATTTTTCAGTTTTAGCAAATGACATTTTCTGAGTGCTCTGCCCCCCGAGCCTCCCGTATTTTTAAATACCATCTTTTCGTGCTGCTTAAAAGTTTTATCAGTCTTGCTTTTTTCTTTCCGTGTTGCGATATAATTAACTTAGTGCCTTCCGTCTCTGTTAGTCACCATCTCTTTAGAATACCTAAAAGTTTGGTCAAACCTGCTTTCTTGTTTCCGTTTCATTAATGCGAGTACTATGCCATTATCGTTCACTATCTTTTCGGGTTACTCAAAAGGTTGTGCAGACTTGCTTTCTCGTTAGCGAAGGTTTTGTGTTTTCTTGATCACCATATCTACACGTAACTTAGCCTATCATCAGATTTACTTTATTTTTCTGTTTTACCATGTTAAGGTGCGCCCAGACCGCCGCTTAAAATACGGTGACGGTACGGAATCGCAGTGACGCATCGTATCCGTACCGTTTTTATCGCATGCCCTCCACACCGCCGCTTAAAATACGGAGTCGGTACGGAATCGCAGTGACGCATCGTATCCGTACCGTTTTTATCGCATGCCCTCCACACCGCTGCTTAAAATACGGAGACGGTACGGAATCGCAGTGACGCATTGTATCCATTGTACTTATAATAATTCAGTGAATTAAGGAGTTTGACCTTACAAACGGTCCAGAAGTTTTGAATTTTTGATAATATGTTGTCTAGGATGGTTAGTGAGTGTTTAAAATACATTTTTTTTTATAAAAAAAGAACCGACTTCAAAATAACTGAAAAGCCGAAAATAACCCGTTCATGTACAGATTACATTTGAATCACTTTTTGAAGTCGGTGCCAAACCACTCAACTTTTACTATGAAAAATGATGCCGCGCAAATTTTTGTTCGATATTATATATTATTATATTCTAGTTTACGTGAGGTTTGGCACCGACTTCAAAAAGTGATTCAAATGTAATCTGTACATGAACGGGTTATTTTTGGCTTTTCAGTTATTTTGAAGTCGGTTATTTTTTTATTAAATAAAATTGCATTTTAAACACTAACCATCCTAGACAACATATTATCAAAAATTCAAAACTTCTGGACCGTTTGTAAGGTCAAACTCCTTAATTCACTGAATTATTATACAATGGATACAATGCGTCACTGCGATTCCGTACCGTCTCCGTATTTTAAGCAGCGGTGTGGAGGGCATGCGTTAAAAACGGTACGGATACGATGCGTCACTGCGATTCCGTAGCGACTCCGTATTTTAAGCGGCGGTGTGGAGGGCATGCGATAAAAACGGTACGGATACGATGCGTCACTGCGATTCCGTGCCGTCACCGTATTTTAAGCGGCGGTCTGGGCGCACCTTTATACATTTTTTTTTTCAATAACATCTTTTCGTGTTATTTAAAAGTTTCATCAGGCGTGCTTTCTTCTTTCCGTTGTGCGATATTGTTTTTTCTTCGTGCTTCCCGTCTGGTTGGGTCGCCATCTCTTTAGAATCCTTTAAAGTTTGATCAGACTTGCGTTCTCGATTCCGTTTTAAGTTTTTGTGTTTTCTTAATGCGAGCACTATGCCATCTTAGTTCACTATCTTTTCAGGATACTTAAAAGTTTGATGAGACTTGCTTTCTTGTTAGCCTTTTAGAGTTTTGTTTTTTTCTTGTTCACCATATATCTACAGGTAACTTAGCCTTTCATCAAAGCACTTGAATTTTTAGTTTTAGCATGTAGTATTTTGTTAGAGCGGGGGGCTCCGCCCCCCAAGCCCCCCGTTTTTTTCGGTACCATCTCTTCGTATTGCTTAAGTTTCATCAGCCTTGCTTTCTTTTTTCCGTTGTACGATATTGTTTTTTTTTCTGATTGCCTCCCGTCTCTGTTAGTCACCATCTCTTTAAAAATAAGTACTTAAAAGTTTAATCAAACGTTGTTTGAGATTGTTTATATTTTGTCTAAACACATACTGACGCTGAAAGGCCCTCGAGCTGTCAACTTAAACTTTGCATCAGCTGTATTAAAATTAAAGAAATTAATTGTACATAGTAATAACATTTAAATGTATCACTCATTAACTTCAAATTTGTGTAAGAGGTCGTAGTAGACGTAGTAATATAGTGAACGTATGTTTTAACGTGAGCGCAGCGGGTAAAAGCTAGTAAAACAATACACAAATTACAGACCAATCCACTCACTTCGCCATTGCGAAAACTCTGCTGCGGACGGCACCTCGGGGAAAACTACTGTAAACTAAAGCTCATAGATGGCGCTACTGGTAGCACTTATGCTCGTATCATATTTCATTAACTTTCCGTAAATATTTATACGTCAAAGGATAAAATTGATTTTAAATCATTTTATTTTGATTATTGTCTCTCAAGAAAGTAAAAAAACAACTTATTTATTCATTTTAAATTTTCTCCACGTCTCAGTACGTTTATGAAAAGAGGGTCAATATTTATGAACTACTGAGTAAATACATGAATTTTAAATGCAATAATAGAGTGGTAGTTCCCATTGTTGCATCGCGAAATTAATAATAACAAAATTGTGTTCAGTATTGTTTCATAAAATGATCATTTCGTGTACCACTAACGCCATCTACTGCCCCGGTGTCCGTAACTCGGCGACTCGTCCAACCTCAGGGCTATTGTCCCCCGGTGGGTAGCGCAGCCGGCCCCCCGCGGGGTACGCGTGGTTCTAAATTCAAATTCAGGACGCTGATGGATGACGCTATGAGATGCCCACGACTTCATTCGCGTATTTGTTCTTTACCGTAGACGGAAAAAAAGTATCCTATAACCATCTTCGGATGTCCAGCTATCCCTGTACCAAAAATGGTTAAAATCCGTCCAGCCATTTCGGCGTGATTGGAGGACAAAGGATTTTATGAAAACAGATGGCGCCAGGTTGGCACGGCGACGCGTGTCCATATACAAAACAACAATCAAGCTGCATCACGCTATCAATATTTTTCCTGAAATCATGACCTCCCTCCATAGAAAATTTATTTTCAGTTCATAGGATTTTATAATAGTATAGATATCGTTTTTAATATTTATTGTTTTAAACTATTCAAAGCACCTTGAAAAATAATTAGCTCATAAATCACAATTAATTATTTTCATCTACAATGTTAATACGTCAATAATGGCGACAGCACCACTGAACGGATACGTGATGGCCTCACTGTTTTGTTATCCGTGGTATTATGAATAAGGAAGCAAAGGAAAATGCATGAGATGACACGGTCATTATTACAGTAGTTTCTTAGTGGTTCTGGGTTCAAATCCCGGCTAGGTGAAATCCTTCCTACATTGTAAATTTAATGATTTTGTCTTGTCTCGAATCATGGTTGCTTTTAATACAAAATGCATACATTGTCGAGCAGCAACTCTCAATAACTGATACACTGCTGCTTACATTTGTATGCGATCAATATTCAACAGCTTCGGTAGTAACTCTCGCAGTCCGGGTTAACCATTACAGCTACACCCCACCCCAGCTTGTGCCGAATCGTGGTCACAGGCACGCAACGACGTGCATCGACTCTCGGTTATCGTGTCGACGCATCAATGACTACAATATTGTACATGTATGGAGCTGGTGTTATTAACTCAGGAAAAATCTTAACAGCGCGATGCAGCCGATAGTATGGAGATTTTGTCAAAGTAACAACGCCATCTAGCGGAAAATTGGGTCGTTGAGAACAAAATCTCAACACACCGTTAAAAATAAAGAATGACTGATATTTATTACTTTGAATCATTGAGGTATTATTTATAATAGAGCCACAGACCCGAACAAAATTGTCGTAAAAAGTGGCACTGCTGTCATGTTCAAGTAGATGCCAATAACGCTTATTTATAATTTACAACAACATAATTACTTCGTACAAAATAACTCTTTACTCAAACGTTTAAGTGTCAAATTGGCTTACGTACTTATTACCACAAATATTTTTCGTGTAAATTAACTTTTTTAGCGTATTCTGACTCATGTCTCTTGTCAAACTTGGAACATGGCACGATTGGAGCAGATTTTAATAGTTTTACATACTAAAAATATTTTCATTATTATTTTATTTAGGTATTAAAATATATTCGTTGTTTGAACTAAATAATCTCGTAAATTGTTAATAACAAATTAAGTTACGTTTTTATTTAACAACTGCATAAAAAGGTCCCGACACTGCATAGAAGGGATCAGTAATAATGACATTATGATTTCTCAACTCATCTTGTTCTAGTATGTGAAATGAGAGTAAGGCAAGTGCAAAATATTAACATTTTTAACCCTTTAAAGTTTGATGGCGTGACGTGAAAGTCGGTGGCGTAGTATGCATGGCAGCACACATTGTCTTTAGGTGTTCTTGGCGTTCAAAGGTTTAAACTGACAGTGTCTAGACTCTGAGACAAAATAAAACAATGACAACAGAGCAATTTTTTTATTAAATTATTAATGTAACCTGTAGGATCTGCCTGTAAAAGGCATATGTTCATAACACTGGCTCACTCGCCGCCGCACACATAGCAATGTCATGCGTCCACTCTCACCCTAAACTCGTGTGTAACTAAACGCAGCATCCTATGTGACGTGTGCCTGAGACAGTGTATATCTATTTATGTATAGATACCTACTACCACAAACACTACATAACCATTTTACGCTTCTTTTGTATACCTTGACATTTTTTTACGTTTTTATTGAGATATTAAAGCTGTGTTGAGGGAAAGACTTTTACGCTTCTTTTGATTAAACATAAAAATATATATAATATATGATTATGCCGAACGAACACACGAGAGACGAATTATTTGGCTGAAATTATTCTTGACGTCTGTCTCTTACTAAACGTGACCTAAATTTTTCACGTTGTTTAAGATCGCGTGGGAATCTTAATAAAAAAAATAGGATAATTATTTATTGCACTCCTTTATTAATTAATAAAATATATAACTATAGCGACTCCTTAGATTTTTGTTCTGTGATGAGGTGCATTTTGTAGGGACAAAGTTAATAATTCTAATCTAAAATATGCTATGATTTTACATAGGATTCGTTAATTAATCAATAGAATCTGCGTAAAAAAGAATATTCCGACCTTTTTCTTTATTTTATAGCTGTTATTTCTGCAATTTTTCACTGAAAATTAAGTCATTTTTGAGACCCGTCACGTGTCATGGTCTAAACGAGACTGATCGCCCAACTAATGCGATTTGTGATTTTGCATTAGTTGAGAGGGTGCCATTTTTTCCGTCGGATTGTGTGTCCATGTAATTAATACGTCAATGCTTTGAATAGATTTTATATATAAAAAAAACCTACATAGATGCAAAATTGTGGCTAAATACATCGTATATTTATCGTTTATTATACATTTCGCTACCTTAGTAGTAAGTTAGGCCAAACACAAACAATACAAAAATTTGCGCCTAATGTTCTAAATGTTGGTTGGTAAAACATATTTCAAAATGTATTTAATGTACTTAAATTGATTCGAAATACTTTTATTTCAATTACACTCGATAAAATGGCATTAAAAAATCTGTTTTATTCATTAACTTTTTTTATTGCGTCTCCGGGCTTTTTTATGGTCAATACTTACAAACTACAGAAGAATATAATTGCATATTCAATAAAAGAGCATTAATTAGTTCCTATTGTCTCAAATTGTGTTTTTAAAGAAATGTATGTTTTTTTTTTGAGCATGAGCCAATTTACAACGAACATTGCACTCATATTTTCGTCTGTGTTGGTCGATAATTGGCGCCATCTTTTCTATCTAACTAAGACGGTTTCCGTAACTCAACGCCTCAAACAACCTTAACCTTATTGTTAATACCGGTGGGCCGCGCGGAGGTATTATGTCGAATTCATACTTTTTAGTTTTTGTACACGTAAGAGCCACGCGGGGGTCGCGTCGTTCTAAATTCAAAATCACAAACGCTGTCATTATAAGGTTACACATTGTAAGGAAAATATTTCATGGAATTTATGTTTTCAGAGATAAATATTAATCATAATAAAAAGTATCCTATAACCATCTTTGGATGTTCAGCTATTCCTGTACCAAAATTAGTAGCTTTTTATCCAGCCGTTTCGGCGTGATGCGAGGACAACGGTTTTTTTGAAAACAGATGGCGCCAGGTTGGCACGGCGACGCGTGTCCATACAAAACAACTATCAGGCTGCATCACGCTATCGAGATTTTTCCTGAAATCATGACCTCCCTCCATAGAAAATTTATTTTCAATACTAATTTAGGATTTTATAATAGTATAGATAATATAGATAATTATAATTATAATTATAATAAAACTCAGCTTCACCCAAAAGCATTCAAATGGTTTGACACAATCAGACCATAGAGGCAATTGCCTAACCTACAAACAGTAAATATTACTTTTTAATTTAAATTTACTCTGCCCCCTGCCTTTTATAATTAACGCAAATCCACTGAATAAATTTCTGGATCCACATTTGAAAAGAATATGATGATGAGCAATGGAGGGTCAAACAATACAGGAGTATTTACTACCTGAAATACAAATTGTAGAAGGATGCAATTAAATCATTAACAGATAAAGAACATGTATTATACATTGAAGTAGATTAACTTTATTTACAAATTACAAACCCATTACAGTAGGTATTACCATAGAAACCACTGTGGAACACCATGAGTAGACACAGGGACATTCAATAATCTACCTTACATCAACGGTCAACCCCTTTCTACTGAGAAACTCGTTTAATATGTGGATGTATGTAAAATTTGCTTTTCAACTTGAATATTCTGAATAATGTCACACTCTAACTTATAAACACATTGTTAATAGTGGACAATGGGATATATCAATACTTTTTGAAAATAATTATATCCATATTAATTGGACCATTATGATTATGACAAGGAAAATTCTGGTATGCATTAACAATATTAATGGAAGCAAACCAGCTGAAGATATCTTGTCTAATATTTCTACAATTCCTAAGAATGAAGAATGCTATTATGTAATGGTATTTAACTATCATAAAAAGACAGATCATTATATATAATGCCACAGAATAACTATTTTTAATTACATAATTTAATATAAAAATGCATGAGAGATACACAAAAGTGTTTGTAATTCCAATATAATAAAAAATGGTTCAAGTCAACTGTCAACAACAACAACTGTGTTGGTCTCTCAAGTGCCCCATTAAATAATAATAATAATTATTATTATTTTTTAAATTATGGAACCAACTACCTATTGAATTGCTAAGAAATCAGGGTAAGGGTTACAAACACACCTAATTTGCAATGTAATGAGGTAAGGTTAAGGAGTATTAGGATAGAATAGAATAGATTACTCTTTATTGCACACCTCAGGATGAAAGAAATACAAATTAGATTAATACCTAAGGTATTGAAACAACTCAGTTGATTTTTAATTCTGATGATCTGCGTAACATTATCTCATATAAAGGAATTTTTAGGCTTTGCCATCAACTTACAAGAAATAGTATTGCATTCCATGTTAAAGAATTGCAAGAACTCTATATACTTTAAGAAAAGATTGTTAGAATTCATCTATTTACATTCGGGAACTAAGCCAACTATTAGAAATTTAATACAGTTTTGGGTTACTTTCGTTTAATTTACACAAAAGAGTAAATTATAGTATAAGAAACTTGTAAGCTTAAATACTTAAATTTTGGAGATATAGGTATAGTTAAGTATTAGCATCCAATACTTACAGTTAAATTTTATTTCAAAACAATTACAGATGCCTTGTTGTTCCATAATTGTTTCATAATCCATATTCACTATCTGGTATTTAAGTCAATACTTAATCTTTGAGTGAAATGTTACTTAGGTTTTTTGGAAAAATAATACAAATGTATGCATTGAACATGTAGGCAGGTGTTCAATATCTTGACAAGTACATGAAATTTTTACATTGATGCAAAATGCAAGGCAATAATCTTTGAGGTTTTTTACTGACGTCAATAAAAAAGTGAAGACTAGAAAATCACTTAAAATATTTCTGATGTATTTTTAGGAAACGTCAAACACCCGGGTGTAATTAAATAATCATAATATATATATATTATATGTATATATATATAGATTTTTTTTTTTCTGAATATTTATTATGTTGCAGGGAACTTCCGGGTATATTGCACTTCGGTACACAATAAAATAAATCCTTTATTATTTCATACTTTAGAATTTGGCTTAATAATACTATATAAAATGGAGTTAAAATGGACTTCAGGAATCATAGTTTTCACCTACGATTTGAATCTATGGTAATATCTGACATTCTAATTGATTCTGTCATCACCCCAGATCTTCGTGAGGCTTAGTTTTTTAGTACAATCAACCTTTTACCTCAGAATGACAATATAATAAGTCAGTGATGTGATCCATGTGTATGATGAACATGATACCTACACTTAATAATTCCCATAATATTTATCGTTTCTACATTATGTCAAATTTGTTATTTTGTACTTAGCACTATTTTATAATTGGTAATCCCAAGTAAGTACTTAAATATCTACAGATAATCAGATAGACACCTTTTCTAAGGTGTTTTCAAATTACATCCTATCAAACCCAAATATGATCAGGTTTGGTACCCTGATGTAGTTCTAAAAAATGTTTTAATAATAGATCCTTTGGATGGCTCACATATGACACTAGTGCTTACAAAAGACATTAATAAGTTTAGGTCAAAGAATACAAACACTTAATATACATATAATATGAAGTTAGCTGCATAAGGTATTTCTGCATAAGTTCATAAGTTTTTCTATAACTCATACAGATCTATTGAGAAAATCAAAATGATTATACCAAAAAACGTGAGACAGTAATTATTATAGTTCAAAGAATACAAATACTTTCATATTAGAACAAATATAAAACTTGCTACAGACAGTATTTCTATCTATTGCAAGACATCAATGTCTTGTACCCGCCAAATTTGAGGTTGTCTTATTTGAATAGCAACCCTTAGATATATCCAACCAAGTACCTGCTTAGCTGTATTGTCTCAAACATTGTGATAGCAAAATGTCTCATTAACAAATCTCTTTAAAATTACTATTAAACAAGCCTCTGCAAGTATGCAGATTAGTCGTCACATTATAAAAATTAGTGAAATCGTTAAAATGTTTTTATAACAAATATTCATAGTAGTTAAAATAATACAAGTTGTAGGCTGATAATCAAAGTCCCACACCTTCGTGGATAACTGTAAAAGGTCTCTAACTCATGATGATAAACAGTAAACACAGTTTACGAAACCTGTTCTTAGAACTAGGATAATGTTATTTATTATTAGTATTTTTGAAAACATATTCCTCATATACGTTCATATACGTTGATGGAGACTACTGTACATTAACTGCTGTTAAACCTTTAGATCAAACGCCTATAGGCGTACTGTCCCGCAACGGGTTAACATGGTATTTCATATGGAGTAAGTAAACTCAAGTGGATATGGAACCATATGGTTAACACTTTTGCAACCAGACAAAAAGTAAGACATATCCCAGAAACCGGCCGAGCCGACTTTTATAGCATCAACCCCGGCTACCGGGTTGGCCGGCATCTGAACAAAGTTTACGAGCGCCCGGCCTCCGGGTTGTTGGTGTCGAAAGTGTTAAAGTATGGTTTTATTGCTTTATTCTGCAACCTTGCAGTTACCTGCTAAGTTAGATTAATCTCATAATTAATCGGTTACTATTAAAATAAAGTCAATTAGTAGGTATATTATTCTTGTAATGTGTGTACTAAAGAATCTTCAATGAACATTTTAGCTCCGTCCCGCGGTTTTAACGCGCGGTGAACACTAATATTTTCCAGATGAAAAATGGACTATGTGTTGGTCCGGAGGGCCAGCTACCTCCATTCTCCATATCAATCATATTTTATCAGAATTGAGCCCCCTATATGAACGTGAAGAAGTTACAATCACGCTCACAAGCTTTCGCCTTTATAATATTATAAAGTATAATAATATAAAGATGTATATTGCCTTGGATGTCTCTAAACATCTACATAGTAATTATACCTCGGACTAAGTACGAATATACGAGTAATTACAGGATTAAACGAACTTACCTTAAGTGAAGTTCTATCCTGATTATATGAAGTACTTAGTCCGAGGTAGAGCTTCCCTCCCTCCCTTCCCTCTTCTATATATTTTACTCTGAACTTAATGACATCTATAACTAATGTTGCCAGGTGCTGTGTTTTTTATGTTTGTTTTTAGACTTTAAAATTAGCGACATATATTGCAAGCAAGAAAAGTACTACATAGTAATTATACCTCGGACTAAGTACTTCATATAATCAGGATAGAACTTCACTTAAGGTAAGTTCGTTTAATCCTGTAATTATGCGTGAGTGTGATAAAATTCTGGTTAAAATAATCAATTTTCATAGGCTTCCATTTGTAAACATGGCGAAACAAAAAAGATCCTACAGTGTTTATTTTCACTTATTTGTTCCTTATTTGGAACTATCAAGTCTAATAATCACTTATTTGTATCTTGCGAGTGGCAAAGCAGTGAATGATATTACCAATAGTAATTATTTGCTCTGTAGTAGACTAATAAACAAGCAAGACTATTAAATATATTTTGACTAGGCGCAAATAGGAACTGTAATAGAACTTTTAGTTCGTTAGTGGTTTGAAATAAGTGAAAATAACTGCTTTTGGTTCCAAGAACCTCCTACTGAGACCTATTTATGCTTTGGAGTGGCAATAAGGTACTTCTTAGGCCTTAAAGTTGCAATATTTTTTGGTTCCAAAAGAGCCGTAAAATTATCCCTTTAGCCACTATTGGTGATATAATTCGCTATTGTACTAGCCATTTGGAACTTTTAGTTCCAAATAAGGGTATGTTCCCACTTATATGTAAAAGTTGCTTATAAGTGATTTTAAGGCCTTATATAGCACTATTGCTTCTTATTGAGTGACAATTTGAACCTGCAACTTTAAGTAGCAAAATCGACTTTATCCCACCATAAGTAATAAAGTAGAAACAAAAAACGCTCCTATGCAACTACAAGTGATAGGATGAACTCATATACAGTTTTGAGTTGTGTTTAAAGCTATAAGTTGTATCAAACACTGTTAAACCACTCATTTAGAACTTAAAGCTATAAGATAAGCTGCAAAATTCACTAATGTGCTACTTGGGTACCCATACAAAATGTGGAAAATTTCTGGAAATTTTCGGAAACGGCACACAACTATAAAACAGTAGGTATATCAATTAATAATTAGATTAAAGCAAAATAGATATAACGAAATCCATTGTAAATGTTAAATGATATTAAATGATGTAAAAATTTCAATTTATCAAAGTAAATCTGAAATTACATAAAACACTATGGACCCCATTTTAAATGTTAATGCACTTTGTCAAATAGACATATTGTTCATAGTTTTATTAATCACATTGTCCATTCATCTGTGACAAGAACTTACCAACACTCACCATGTGTGTCGTAGTTTTTGCACAACCCCAAAACATATGTTTATGTTGGAACACAATTACAGATAAATGTGATTATTTATAATAGAAAAATACCAGATTCCCATAAGAATACCAACATGCAATTGAATCTTTAAAAAATTCCATTTGAAAAAAAAATTAAACTCCAAAGAAACTTTTAACCACTTACTTTTCTTTTTCTTTCTCGATTTCTCTTCACATTTAATGTCCTGGTTCAGGACGTACTGTCTGTACTTGTAAGTTACTCCACCAATCTTACATGTACAGGTCTTCATATCAATAAGCATACGCTCCAAACTTACGGAGCAGGTACTTTCCAAAGCAGCCTGACCGTGAGCGTTCTCTGCATTCTTCACGGAGTCTGCAACAAATAGAAATTGTGTTTATTGTAGGTTTATAATTTTGTTTAATTTTGAATCCCTTACGGCGATATTCTAATATTACAACCTCATTTAACTTAATTATATGACATGTAAATAATTATCTGTTTTTGCAATCAATTCTAATGTTTTTTTTTTATAATTAATTTGTATTTTTATGTTCCTAGTATGCATGTAAGTAGTCTTAGCTTAGTATAATTTATACGGACATATTCTGTATTTCGCTTAAGTATAAATTTCACACTATTTTACACTTAACAGCAGGGATCAGGGCTAAAATAATTAATATGTGATATAATCCATTTAAACTGTTTTATTTAAAAGCATTCAACCACTTTTGCAAAAAAAGTCAACATGGGTTTTTTTTTCGTCAATAGGTAGTACCTACTGATTTTTTTAGAGAGTTACTTACAGAGTTTCAAACCTAATACAGAGTATTTATTAGCAAGCGAGTTTCATAGGTACTTAACGTGTTCCATTTTATTTAGATAACCTTTTTTTTAATTGCTAACAGACCTTGAAGTTCATAGACCGCATCAGCCGGCTGAAACAACTCAGGGCCAAGCACCAGCTCTTCTTTAACGACGTGGTCTGCATACAGGATACGAAGAGCGTCAGACACGTCCGCATCGCCTTCCCAACCCGGCTCCACCTTTATATGTACCTCAAAGTCTTCCAGCGACATGGTTGGCTGTATCGACAACCTTTGTCAACAACAACACAATAAAAAATATTTATGTAGAAGTTCTGGTTTCAAAGACTGTTGATACGCTTCAAAACAATAAATGAGACTGGATAATTTCTGTGACCACTAGACGTAGCTTGAATAGTTAAAATCCTAATCCTAACACGTAGTGATTATATTCTCTATGCCTAATCCTAAGGAAAATAAATTAAATAAACAAAAAATAAATTAACGCACATATGACATGACAGTGACACTACTGACTACTGACACTGACACTGTCGACACTGACACTTGACAGTTTCAGTTTATTCAATGGACAGTAGAGCCATTTATTTATAAAAACTGAACTGAAGTGGTATTCAGATGTGACAATTCGATTGGCCAATTAAATTAAATTTAAAATATTCTTCAAAATACAATGTAAGGGCATTCTATATTCGATATTCTCGGTCCCACTGCCGATCATATACATTTCAATTTTATTAATCTATCGTTGTCGTACGCATCAATCGTTTGAAATGCTCACTTTTATTCAAACAGATTCACGTTTACACGGCAGTCAATTTACCTGTTCACTTAAATTAGCCAACTGAATCGTATTACCTGTAAGGAATTATGCCGCTATTACACTTTCCCACTTTCCTAAATTTTTAATCACTGACGAGAAGGATAAAGCAATATGTGGCATCACCTGTCTTGCTCGCTCAGTATTATAAGGAAAGTGGCAGGTAGTATTTGTCGCGCGACAAAGAGTCGCGTGTCACAGTTATGCCAGACGTACGGTTTAAGTTTATCATCATTTGCTAAACAACTTTTTACAAATAATCACTTAACAAACAACGATTCACAAACTATTATGTATATCGTCGTCTAGTCTAGTACCCATAGTACAAGCTTTGCTTAGTTTGGGACTAGTTCGATTTGTGTATGATTGTCCCTTTATTTATTTATTTATTCATTTCACAAACCTGTCATTCCTTAAAATGCTCACTTTACAAATAATTATTTTACAATTTAGTAACTGACGCTTTATAAACATATTGAAAGACAAAGTTGCATTTAAGAAATGTTCACTTCACGAATAAATCGTTTTAAAAATCAGTTATTTTACAAAACTTTAATTGATAAACTATCCATACTAATATTATAAATGTGAAAGTGTATCTGTCTGTCTGTCTGTTACCTCTTCACGCTTAAACCGCTGAACCGATTTAGATGAAATTTGGTATATAGATAGTTTCAGTCCCGGGGAAGGACATAGGATACTTTTCATCCCGAATAAATGTAGTGTTCCCGTGGGATGAGCGGGTAACACCGCGGGGCACAGCTAGTTGTTTCATAAAACATTAAAATTAACTGTAACGAAATGCACGACAGAGGGGGCCGTTTCTGGGACTTTTTGCTGTTTCTGGGCTTAAATTAGATTGAATCTTGTAGATTACGCTAAAATGAGCATGTTTTGTTCCCTAAACTTTTTCTCTCAAAGCGATATTTACCGAGATATTGGGGTTCAAAAAAATATTTTTTTCAATGGCATTTTTAGGCTAAATTAGATAGAGTGATGTTCCATTTTTTAAGCAAGCATTTTGACGCTCCGCTCGCTTCGCTCGCTCCGCAATACATGTTCATGAAACAAACCTAACCTAACCTACAGTTTTCGGTTTTTGAGCCATGTTACATAAAAAAACCTCAATATCTCGGTAAATATTAATCTGAGCTAGAAAAATTAAATAACAAAACATACTTATTTTAACATTATTTTTTATAAACTTACTAAAAATGAGGTGTTATATTGACATAAATTTATTTGTCTCGAATTTTCATGTATTGGAGCCCTTTAAAATGAGTAACGTTTTAACGTCAATATCTCAGTAAATATTAATCTGACAAAGAAAGTTTAAATAAAATAACGCGTTCACACCATGATGATTTATTAAACGAATTTTTTACCAAACAATGCATTTTATTAACGTTGTTTTATCATTCGTTATTTTGTTAATTGACTAGAATAATAAATGAATAATTTGCTAAATAATGTTTTGTGATAATGATGTTTTGTCCAATAAATAATTTGTATCATGATCTATTTGTAAAACTATATTTTATGCAACATCTAATTTGGGAATCGTTAATTGTGGCGTTATCTGGGTAAAGGGACCTTACTGTCGGTATTGAGTTATGTATATCCCCGTAATCTACATACATTGAGCTATCGAACCATGTAAAAAACATGCATGTAGGTTCAATAGATATTTTTTTAAAAATAATTGAAACTTAAAAGTCAGAAAAGGTGATTATGAGAAAATTGAATTCAAACTTCTACACCCCATTAAAGTAGGTATGTTATTGTTGGAAGTTACATAGATAACATGCTATTTGAGGAGTAAATTATATGGGCTTTCAGGTTTCAAGTACAATTTTGTAATTGTATATCTGTTTTCGTATAGTTTACCTTGCCAAAGTGCATAAAGTAAAAAAAAATATATTGATGGATTTTTTACTTAAATTCCTATTTATAGTGTATTTCCGTTAGATATTACAGAAGGAATAAATATTATATGTAATTAGACACTCAATAAGAGCTACTTTGATTTGAATCAACGTTGTTTATTATAAAAAAATATTTATTTTAACAAAAATAGCTTTGTGTTTATAAATCTAATTAAACAGTCAAAATCAACAAACATATACATCTACTACGCAAAAACATAGCCAAATGAGATCAAATTAACAGAACAAATATAAAAAAAGTAGTTTTTTAAGTCTCAAAATTCAAGATAAAGTTTAGTAAAAAGTTGGTACAACCACTTTATATTTTCTAAAAGGGACCTTATCGTCGGTGGTAAAATATTTAGTGATATCATCTGATATCGACTATAGATTTATGTTTAATTTTGATAGTCTTAATTTTTAGAGCACTTTAGAATTAAACTCTTACCAAAAACCTATAATTTTGGTTCGGCAAACACTAAATGATTAACGTATTTGAAAAGGGACCTTAGTGTCGGACGTAAAATGTTTAGTGACATAGTTAAGAATAAGTCTTGAAAAATACTTTTAATTTGTATTTTGCTGCGTCGCCAGCCAAATTGACGCCAGATTTACACATGAGGCATTGCCGGACCTCCCATCCGATCACCGGACAGTCCTCATGTGTATCGAAATGGATCCATTAATGGGAATTAGGAGACCCAAACACCGAGTGAGCTGGGAGACATTCACACAACAACTAGAAGAGATCACCACGTGCCACACTACTCCGGTCTCCACAGCTGACGAAGTGGAAAAAGCGGCAGACCTGGTCACAGCTGGACTACAGGCGGCGCTATCAACAGCCTCCCACACCATCCCCACCACAGAGAGGCACACGCCCCTCCCGGCGAGGATTAGGAGCATGATCGAGGAGCAGCGCCGCTTGCACAGAAAATGGCAGGCTACAAGATGCCCAACGATCAAGGCAGAGCTCAACGCCATGATCATAAAAACCTAGAAGGCGCTCACAGAACACAGGACCGAGAGTTAGGAGAGCCACCTAGCGTCTGAAGAGGGTCGATGTCCCCTTCATTCACCGTATCTGCAGACAGCTAGCGACAAAACCTGAGGCAATAAGACCACTCTACGACCCTGTAGACAACACTCCACGCTACAAGGCTGAGGATCGCGCAGAGATCTTCGCCGAGTACCTGGAGGGACAATTTAGGCCCAACCCGATGCACAATGCAGAACACCAGCAGAGCATCACAGAACACCTGGAGAGGTACTTCGGAGGCACCAGCAAGAGCAGAGGAAGACGCGGTCTTCTTCTCCCCCAGCCAGATGCAGCGAGCCCTCCAACGTTGCGATTGCGACCCCAAGAAAGCCACGGGCGCCGATTCGATCCCCATTGTGGCAGTGACGCGCCTGTTCAACGGGATCATGCGCTCGGGTCACTTTCCCCAAACTTGGACGACTGGGAGGGTAGTTATGCTGCCCAAACCTGGCAAAGACTGCCGAAGACCGGAGAGCTGTAGGCCAATATCTGCTCAGCACCCTCTCCAAGGTGTTTGAGAGGCTCCTGTTGGGGAAACTTCTCCCCCACGTCGAGCCCCGTTCGGAACAGTTCGGATTCAGGCAACGCTACAGCTCACTCGCGTGCTTCACTTGCAATATATGCAAGCAACAAGAAGGAGCATGTTGTGGCTGTCATGCTCGACATGGAAAAAGCGTTCGACTGGGTATGGATGGGACGAGGGGCTGCTGTACAAACTGTTGAACACCACGGCCCCACGCAGCATCATAACGGTGATAAAGTCCTTCCTGAGCAGATGCAAGTTCCAAGTGGCAGTGGAACAGGCACTGTCCTCGGAGCGCCCAATCCTAGCAGGAGTCCCTCAGGGAAGCTGCCTTTCACCAGCATGCTGCGCAAGTTACGCAACCTTCACCGATGACATCCCAGTGGTAGGAGGCGACGTCAAGCTGGGGCTGTTCGCGGATGACGCGGCCTTTTACATCGCATCCGTCAGCCCCACCCATGCCGTCAGGAAGATGCAGACCCAGTTAGACGCCCTACCAGGATGGCTTGAGGACTGGAGGCTTACTGTCAACGTCACCAAGACTCAGGCCTTCATGACCGGAAGAAAACAGACTTCACCTCCACTCCGCATGTTTGGTCAAGACGTGGAATGGAAGCACACGGTGAGGTACCTGGGTGTCACCATAGACCGGGGCCTCACCATGAAGCAGCACGTGGCGGAAGTGGTTTCAAGAACCAGACCAGCGTGAACTACGCTGAGACCAGTCCTAAGGAGCAACCTGCCGATCCGCACGAAGCTGGGGATCTACAAAACGTATGTGAGGTCCAGGCTCACATACGCGGCGCCGGCGTGGTACGCCCTAGTGGCTACCACAAACCGAAACAAAATGAGAGCCCAAGAAAACCTGGCACTGAGACGCATTACAGATTGCCCACGCTTCGTGCGGAATGACCATATACAGAGGGCACTGAAATGGAAACCCTTAGACGCCTAGATCAGCAGACTGGCCAGCACAATGTTCCGGAAAGCTGATGAATCCCGCCACGAGCTGCTACGAGCTGCAGATGCAGCGACACCACCACCACCACCAACAGTGGGAAATAAGAAGAGGAGATAAATCTCCACCCGGGCCTCGAGGAGTCATGGAACATCACGAAGGCCCAACCAACTAAGAAACCGCCGTCGCAACCACGCGTCACCAGAAAGACCGGCCCGTAGTAACGGGCCGCGACAAAAGTAGCCTTAGTGTACATAGTACAGATAAGGCCCTCTCCCCCCACACTCCCAAGAAGTGGGACTGTGAGAGATGAGCAAGGATTCTCCTAATGATCAATAATTATCCTTTGACGCGCCGACAAGTACCGACACGTCTCTCAAACCGATACCGAGCTCACAGAAAGCATACAAGAGGGGCACCGACAATAAGGTCCCTTTTTCACTAAATTTTAAGGGCTGTTCTAAGTCTTAAAAAATCGATTTAAAAACTTGTGTCTTTGTCAGATTAAATTTTAGACCCTGCTTATTACTATAGAGTAAAAAAAGAAAAATTGACTTTTTTCGACATTTTACTTTAAACGCGATTATCTCGGCAACTAGAACCGACAATAAGGTCCCTTTCCCCAGATAACGCCACAATTTGTCTAACGTTGTTTGTAAAATTAATATTTATGAAACATTGTTTAGCAAGTGATTGGCTACCTAGACGTACATATACCTCCAGTGCTGTCCACGGTAAAAAAAAATACACAAATTGTAGAAATAAAGAATTTATTTAAGGGCTTACAAACGGACTTAATGCTATACTTAATCTACTATTTGTTCTGATCCTTCAGTTTCTCCAGTTGTTGTCTGTAACAAAGAAAATTGTGTAAGTTGAGAAAGAATTTATTGGACAGTGTTGAGGCCTAGGTTCCTTAATGTAGTTGGGAATAGCTTATGCTATTTTATACATATCAATAGATCTATAAATATAGCACAACATAATACAAATAATTTACCCCACCGAACACCGAACTTATGTAAAACACTATATAATACAATATGATATTCTCGTCCCACTGTGGGACTTACCTACTGCTGTTCTCACCAATTTCTATAGATTAAGTTAGCTTTTAAGATAACAATAACTAAACCTTATGTTATTAACTGTGTCAACATCTGTATGAAAGAGCGAATACCTCCTAACACAAGTGTAAAACTTAAAAGGAGGATTCGACAAGTTTTTGTAAAAACTATGTTAATAATAAATGATTTTGATTTTTTTTTTTTTTTGATTTTGATGCTACGTTTACACGCTTGCCAAGCCTCGGCAAGCGTGCAGGACGCAGTCATATGTTAAAGTGAGACGGAACTACATCGTGCTCACTCTAACATACAACTGTGTCCTGTAGGCTTGCCGAGGCTTGGCAAGCGTGTAAACGTAGCATTAGATGGATATTCAATGAAGAATGTTTTATTAAGCTTTAAAATAAAATATGGATACCTTAGAGCACAATCGTATTAAAATATCGACGCTTAAGAATCAATACCGTCTAAGTAACTATATGTTAGTTAGACGGTATTGATTCTTAAGCGTCGATATCTGAAATGTAGTTGTAATTAGGATGTTAGTGTAAAACTTTATGTGGTTCTAACTTCATTGGCAAAAAAAAATGTAAATAGTACTGAACAATATTGTCAAGAATAAAATATACTACAGAGCATTGGTAATTGCAAGGATGAGAGTATAGAGTGGCCAGAGTGTGGAGAAGGCCTTTTATTTATTTTATTTTATTTTTTATTGGTATTCAGGATAACAACAGCCGTAAATATACATATGATATAAAGTTAGTTACATAACAGAGGGCCAATAACAGTTATCCATTGGTTACATAAAAAATAAGATTTAAAACTAAGTAGAATCAGACACAGTCAACATGTCCGTTCCAAACAGATGTTCAATATTGGTAATACATTTGAAACAGGAGTCAGTCACAACTATTTTCATATTAATACATTAACAGACCGCTGCATCATATATTTTGCAGGGCCAGACACTAAAGAGACTGTCTACTCCTAAAACTCGAGTTACACATATTATGCATGCATCCGTGCACACACTATAATCAAAAAAAATGCGTACTAATTTATCACGAAGCGATATGAGTATAGCATTAAACATCATAATAGTAATAAGAGTACTCAACAAAACAAAACGATCATAATGTACTCGCTAATTCGATCGCATCCAATTCTCATACCTAGTACCATACCCTACCAGTGGCGTGGCGTCACAAAAAGAAAGAAAGTCAGGCGAAGCCGGGGTAGATTCTACATACAGACAGGGCAAGCCGGTGGGAATCAACTTCTATGGACGCCAAGCCACTGACGCCCACCCATAAACAAGTACCTAGATCCTTATTTTAATTTATATGTTTATATTAATTATTAATTATTTATTTATAATCTATTAACCATCTTGCTGCTTCACATATTTTATACGAGATGAGTCGAAACAAGGTCATCAAGTGTAGTAACAAAAGATAACGATGGGATACTTTTTTTTTTTACAGTTTACTTTTATGTTCTACTAGAACCTTAGAAATGTCTTTTTTAAATTTACATTTAGACCCTACAAATGGGTCTATTGTGGCAAATTCGGTGTTATACAGACGAGGGAGACGCGATAGCACGGCATTGGCACCGTAGTTAGTGGAGTGAAAGGGAACATGGAACAACGAGGTGTGTCTAGTGCGACGCCTTGGGGCTCGGAACGACAGGCCGGACAATAGTTCAGGACAGTCTATACGATCTCTAATTATGTCATAAAGAAGGCTCATGTCGGCCAATTTTCTTCTATCTTCAAGAGAAAGAAGATTGTACTCATGACAGTTATCGCTGTATTCAGGAGATTTCCTGAATTTGTAGTTTAAGTGAGATTCAAATTTTCTTTGAATTCTTTCTATGCGATCCTTATGAATCGCATAAAAAACTGACCATATAGGTGAAGCATATTCTAGAATGCTTCTGACGTATGCGTAATATACAATTTTTATACTTAACAAACTTCGGAAGGGTTTACAAGTCCTCATTACAAAACCTAAATTACGATACGCCCTATTTATAATTGAGTCAACATGATTTCTCATCGTCATTTTGGTGTCTAACATGACTCCCAGGTCGCGCACAACATCGACTCTCTTCACGGCTACACCATTAAAGTTATATGAGAAATTGATTGGCGTTAAACTGCGAGTAAAACTAATACATTGACATTTACTTATACTGATTGTGATTTTGTTCTGCGAATAATAGTATGCTAAATTATTAAGGTCATTTTGCAAAAGCTGGCAATCAGCTAAGGTTCTAACACGCATAAAAACTTTTTTGTCATCTGCATACAATAAATGTCGAGCGTTGACAAAACACGTATTTATGTCATATATATAGGCGTTATAGAAAAGAGGTCCGAGATGTGAACCCTGGGGCACGCCAGAAGGAATACTAATAAAGTCAGACCTGAAACCACCGAGCACCACAGCTTGAGAGCGATTAGTGAGATATGATTCTACCCATCTAAGTAAATCTCCGTGTATCCCTAGTGCTTGAAGCTTCGTCAGAAGGATGACGTGATCTACTCGGTCGAACGCTTTTTCGAAGTCCGTGTAAATCACGTCAACCTGGCCGCCACCTTCCATTTCTGTTAAAACAAAGTTTGAAAAACAAGCTAAGTTAGAGACAGTAGAACGCCTTTTTAGAAATCCGTGTTGCCTCTCCGAGATACCACGCGATACAAGAGGATAAATATGATCAAAAATTATAGATTCAAAAAGCTTTCCTATTGTGTTTAGAATCGAAATTGGACGATAGTTATCAATATTGGATTTCGAACCTTTTTTATGTATGGGAATGATGTGCGCCTTTTTCCAGAAGAAGGGGAAAATGCAATCTTTTATCGAATGTCGGAATAGAATGGTTAACGGATCTGCTAGACTCTCGGCGCAGGAAAACAGGAAAATAGGTGGCACACCATCACAGCCTGGTCCCTTAGTTTTGTCCAAGCTTTTTAAAAACTTTAAGACTGTCTCGCGTGTTACATCAATGCCGGACAATATTTCATCGCTCGCTTTTGGAAACAGACTTACTAAAACTCAAATGAATTAACACATTTGCGGTCGCAGATGCTAAACTTGCTTGAGTTGCGTAGTTTTTTGTTCCTTTGGGCCATGACACAAGATGTCTCTTACTGTCCGCGAATGTGTTATTATGAGGAATTAAAATATATGATTTATACTCTACAAATACTCTTTATTGCACACCGTAATAATCATGAAGATAAATACATATGAGCTACATTAAATCAGCAGGTAGTTCTCACAGTACTTTTTTGTCTGAATAAAGGACAATTATTATTTAGTTGAGAAAGTGGCTAGCAGATCAGGTCTGCAACCACCACCATATGAGCTGTATTATTAAGCAGTGTCTGGCCCAGGGGTCTTGGCCAGCATCATGGCCTACTGACTTTTGAATACAAGGCCCATCCTAGGCTAGCCTTACCACTGTGGCAGATCCATTAGATTTTTACAAATGAATCCTAGTTTAGGTTCATAGAGAATACAATGCAGAATGCCTATGTAACAATTACATGGTTGAAAAAGTACTCGGCATTTAAAATCCCAATATATTTAAGTGGGTAAAAAATTAGACTGTTCCAAATCTTGTTTGTATAATGGCTGAATAACCAAAATTCGCCACTGAGCCGTAAAATAACGGCAGTAGTCAACAAATCTTTATTTGCGAAGGAAAATGAAAAAATTTAGTAATTGGACCTCGAGATACAGGCCCTAGTTCCTTCGGGGTTTGCAAGATATTCCAGTGTAATTTATTCATGTGTGCTTAGTGAACTAAATGTATTCTTATTCTAGTTAACAGTTCCCTTTATTTGGAAACGACATTGAAAAAAATGGAGTCTAGAATCGGACCCATAAAATGTTATCAAAAGAAATCAAACTAACCTCAACTGCTGGTTGAAATCATCTTGCACGATGTCATCTTCCCAGTTATCCTCCCAAACGGACACATCTTCATCATCAGCGTCTTCTGTTCCCCAATCTGAGAAGAAATAACCCAACAATCAGTGAAAAACTCTTACAAACCACTAACTTATAGAACGACATTTTGATGTACAATTTCCTTACTTTCAGTGGGGAATTCTTCGAATTCATCGTCTTCTTCCAGCAGACCGAGATCAACCTTCTGTTTATCTGCCATTTTATTCGCTTTGGTTATAACGAGTTGAAACAATAAATTTGCCGTAATATGCAGCCAAACAACGCAAGCACAATTTTGACAATAGGATTGAATTGACAGTTCGCAAGTCACTGCGCCAATGTTGCTAGTTTTAAAATACAAATTCAATTTAAGTACTCTTTACTTTCACCTAAAAAACCGTCAAGAAATAAACAGATATTTCTTTGTTAGACTTAGACTTACTTACTTACATTACTACTCTGGCTCAGTGACCCAAAGAGGATCTTGGCCTCTGACACAAGAGAACGCCATTCTTCTCTGTTTTGCGCCTTTTCTTTGTTAGACAGAAAGTCAAAACTATTATCGTTAAAATTATTTCATAAGCAAACGGAGACTTCACATCAGGATTTTAATGAAAAACAATGTTTTTCAAAAACGGCAGACGCGCGGTTCACTCAATGGTGGCGCTAGCATCTACGTGTACTGATACTATTTGCACAGCGTATTGTTAGTTCTCTATTTGACCGTTTTGAAAAGTTAAGTTGGTGGCATTTAGCCGGAGTAGCGCAACTGGCAGCGCCCTCGCGTGTCGCGCCTCACTATTGCTGTGTAGTATGTACCAACCCCATGGATTATTTATTTTACGGTCTAAACAAAAAAAAACTAGTTGACGAAATAGAAAATGCGAGATGAAAGGTTCATATTGGCGGCAGCAGATGGCAGCACCTCCGTTGTGCACGTTCCCTAAAATCCTAAACCCCGTGTAAAATAGTGTTGGTAGACTTGAAGTTGACATTGCAAGAACCTGACTCATATTTACGGGACTGAGATTAAAACTTCAGTCTTTCGAGTCGTAAGTTGAGTCTTATTAAGTCCTGTAGGCACTAAAGCTTTAGGAAAGTATCAAGTAATTCCTATAAGTCCAGTTATTTTTTAATAATAACTCAAGATGTTCCAAAAGCCTAGGGCCTTATAACAATTGCGACGCTTATTTGATAGAAAACTCACTCGCAAATTGCAAGTGTGACAAGGCCCCTTAGTGTAACAAAACACTCTACAGAAGACTCAAATCCCCCCCAAGTTAAAAAAAAAACTAGCTTCGATTCAATGTATTAGAGTCTAAAAAAACTAAACTAAGTAGTCTTAGAAATGGAGACTAAGGACTTGTCTTTACCAAAACTATAAACCCTTAAAAACTACGTTCCCATTCTCAAAATTTGCGATGCACTTTTATTAGTTCCTGAATATGTCATCGGTTGCAACGAAGTACACAAACAACCAAGAAAATGCATCACAGGGAAGGGAATAATAAAATAAAAAATCATATAGAAAAGTAAAACTTTAATAATAACATACTTAACAAATTAATTATCACATCTCAGTCTTACGCAGTTGCATGAACAGTCATTAGACTTGATGCTGCCATTTTTAACATCATTTGCTATCTTTGCCAAGAAGCTTACTAGATACACCTACTTCAATTCCTAGTCTATTTTGATTCTTTCTCATACACTAAACTTTGACAAATAATGTTATATTATAAGGAGACATTAGTCCTAATGAACGTTTCTACAACTGGATTTAACCCTGACAGTTTACAATTAAAATATTCGAAATTGATTTAAAAACTAATAATAAGCATTTTGCGTGTCCGCAGAGCGTTTAACATTATTTCTCGTATGAATCCAGAATAAAATACAATCATAATAATACCGATAAAAAATGCAAGCTTTTAGAAATAAACATAAAATATTAGTGAATTTTGCTCTCCTTTCAATATTTATCGGTTTTAAATCGTTTTTTTATGGAAAAGAGTAATTATTTTAGGAAAATTCCAATACGATCCTCTACTACCTCGACGTTTAGAACGTGATGTTACGTTCATGATCGAAGAGAGTCGAGATAATGAATGCGATTAAGCAGTGTTTTGTTCGTGTAAGTTTAAATCAATATAGTTTGAGATAACTCTTATTGTTTGATCTTTCTGTGTATTCATTTCTATTCTGATATTGTATAGTAGAATCTATTTATTAGCATATCAGTGAATCCCTATAGTAATCGACCGAATCTATATTCTCTAGTAGAATGATTGACAAATTGAACAAAATCTAAAAAGGAGTCGTGTTTTGACTACTGATTTATATGACGTCACAAGCCAGTATCTTCATATGAACTTCATACTAACAAATCGTTCTTGATATTTCATAAAGGGTAGCTTATTTGAGCTGTCATCAAATACCTTATTCTAGTTATCTTATATTAAAAAAATATATATGTTTGAGACTTACGGCAGTTTTCTATGTAAAATAAAGGAGTATTGGGTAATCATATCATGGGTATCTTATCTCAACTCGCATTGTTTCCCATCTGTAACGTTTCGCCAAATTTTCATTTGTCCTAAAGTATTTTTCCTGTAACCCGTTATATTTCAAGGATTTTATAAACATCTTTTTAAAGAACCCATTAGGTTAGGTTACGATTGTTTTATAGTTATTATGAGAAATTAACCGTTTTGGAAAAAAACGGCTTTAGGACAAATGAAAATTTGACGAAACCTTACAGATGGGGAACAAGAATGAGTGTAATTATTTTTATTAAAGCAGTAACGTCTGCAAACGTAAGCCAAAATGTTTACAATGAAGCGAAAAATTGAAAAACTTAACGGTTTTCAACATTATTTGAGATCATGGTGCCGATTAAAAATGTCTGAATCTTTACGGTAGATGGCGCTACGATGCCACCCTAAGGCTTGTAGAAGCAACTGGTTGAAAAATACAACGGCTCTCGCATCGGGTTCGGTGGTCCAATAGGTAGGACGCCCGTGTTGGCCCGGAAAGCCGTTGGAGAGGCAGATTCGAACTCTGCCTGAACCAATATTTTTTGAAAATTTTCGCTTCATTGTAAACATTTAAAAATTAGTGTTTCAGATAGGTGACCGTAATCGGTGGTATGGTTATGATCAGTCATCGGATATTTGGTTGCTTTTGTACCTACACTTCGGCGTCGGCGTTGATGTTGAGTTGTGTGGAGGCGGACCAAATTTATTAAATTGCATTTGTAATTACACGTTCACTGTGTTACTGTATCATTTTTAAGTATCAGTTTAGCTAATTAGTTATAATTTCATTTTATATTTAGGATAAGAATATTTCGTAATAGTTAAAATAATTGCACGTTAATTGAATATTTAGTAGATATATACCTTTAAAGTGCCTTCAATTAGTTAATTTCGTATGTTTGAATGTTAGCCTAATTAATTAACGTAGAAATCCCGTCATTCGTTAAATCAATTTTAGTCCGTCTCCATACAGCTCCAGCAACTTCGACACCAAAGTTTAGGTATAAAAGTATCCTGATGATGAACCTGAAGTCTAGAAGTTGATGTTGGCCTCGCTGGTGCCGAACTGGTATTCCTCGTTCGTCTGTTCTGGTGCCGCGTTCTGGTCTTCGTTTTCGGCGAAGTATGTGTCCAGAATGTGCAGGGTTTTCTTGTATACCTGAAATAAGATATTTATTGAATAATAACTTATTTGACAGTAATATTAACTATAGAATCTTAGTTGCCTTCGCTCGCTCAGCTTTCAATTTCAACACTCGCGCCAAATAACAACTTTGCAGCCTTGGTTATGCAAGGCTGCAAAGTTCATCATCATCATCATTTCAGCCATAGGACGCCCACTGCTGGACACAGGCCTCCTCAATAGATTTCCACATGGGTCGGATAGCAGCGACCCGCATCCAGCGAGTCCCCGCAACTCTAACCAGGTCGTCCGACCACCTTGCGGGTGGTCGTCCTACACTGCGCTTGCCAGTACGTGGTCTCCACTCGAGAACTTTTCTGCCCCAACGGCCATCGGTCCTTCGAGCTATGTGCCCCGCCCATTGCCACTTCAGCTTGCTTACCCGGTTTGCTATGTCGATGACCTTGGTTCGTCTACGAATCTCCTCATTTCTGATTCGATCTCGTAGACAAATCCCGAGCATAGCTCTTTCCATAGCTCGCTGAGTGACTCTGAGCTTCCTTAAAAGGCCCATAGTTAGAGACCACGTCTCGGCTCCGTAGGTCATCACCGGTAATACGCACTGGTTGAAGAAAGCTGCAAAGTTAATAACTATGAACTGTACCTGTTCGTTTTCATGGGTCTGCAGCGCCTCGATCTTGTCCAGAGCTCCTATCTCCTCCAGTTTGATGCAGAGAGGTTCCACCTGACCGTATTTCTCTGCCGCCTGAAACAAATTGTAGTATGTAGCTAATGTCTACATTTAGTATAGCATGCAGTATAACTGTAGCCTAATGCATATTGCTTGGATAAGCGTTAACCTTATTGTAAAAATGTATATAAACTAATGTTTTAAGTAATTAAACGTTCACTACTATCTAGAGGTCGGCATATACTTTGTCTCCCATCAACGACCCTGGTCAACCACATTATGACATATATTACAAAATTGTCAGTTTAGTAAGTCGAAGATATGCGTGAAGTTTACATTTGTGGTATACCTGGGGAATTCCATTTTTAAGAAACAAAATAATGAAATCTTTAGAAGATGAAGAAGAAGAATATTTTTATTGAATAACTGTGTACATAAGATGGAAAAGTGAGAGATATTTTTATAGAATAACTGTGTACATAAGATGGAAAAGTGAGAGATATTTTTATAGAATAACTGTGTACATAAGATGGAAAAGTGAGAGATATTTTTATAGAATAACTGTGTACATAAGATGGAAAAGTGAGAGATATTTTTATTGAATAACTGTGTACATAAGATGGAAAAGTGAGAGATATTTTTATAGAATAACTGTGTACATAAGATGAAAAATCTCGCTTCCGGGCCAAGGCATGACGTAAAACTTGAGACAAATCACAGGCGGTAGTTCATAAAGCCACACACATATTTATGGTATTCACAAGCACCTGCGATCTGGGTCATTCACGAATTCACTATCCGAGGTATGTAAAGTTGTTTACCTATTTCTCGCATTGTATTTCTCCTGTATGTTTAATGAGGTATGCAATAAAGAGTACTTGTATTGTATTGTACTATTACATGGGGGTAGGATGGAACCCTTTTTATCCGTTCTGCTACCTTCTGCTGCCTTATTTCTCCTCTCCCTATGGAGATCTAACAACCATAATCGGAGATACAACAGCTCACCTGCATGAGGTTGGTGAGCCTGTCCAGCACGACGGTGACGGCCCTGTGGTCGGCAGCCCCCAGTAGACAGCAGTAGGGCTCCAGGAGCCGGAGATGAGCGTCCAGAGATACAACAGCTCACCTGCATGAGGTTGGTGAGCCCGTCCAGCACGACGGTGACGGCCCTGTGGTCGGCAGCCCCCAGTAGACCGCAGTAGGGCTCCAGGAGCCGGAGATGAGCGTCCAGAGATACAACAGCTCACCTGCATGAGGTTGGTGAGCCCGTCCAGCACGACGGTGACGGCCCTGTGGTCGGCAGCCCCCAGTAGACCGCAGTAGGGCTCCAGGAGCCGGAGATGAGCGTCCAGAGATACAACAGCTCACCTGCATGAGGTTGGTGAGCCCGTCCAGCACGACGGTGACGGCCCTGTGGTCGGCAGCCCCCAGTAGACCGCAGTAGGGCTCCAGGAGCCGGAGATGAGCGTCCAGAGATACAACAGCTCACCTGCATGAGGTTGGTGAGCCCGTCCAGCACGACGGTGACGGCCCTGTGGTCGGCAGCCCCCAGTAGACCGCAGTAGGGCTCCAGGAGCCGGAGATGAGCGTCCAGAGATACAACAGCTCACCTGCATGAGGTTGGTGAGCCCGTCCAGCACGACGGTGACGGCCCTGTGGTCGGCAGCCCCCAGTAGACCGCAGTAGGGCTCCAGGAGCCGGAGATGAGCGTCCAGAGATACAACAGCTCACCTGCATGAGGTTGGTGAGCCCGTCCAGCACGACGGTGACGGCCCTGTGGTCGGCAGCCCCCAGTAGACCGCAGTAGGGCTCCAGGAGCCGGAGATGAGCGTCCAGAGATACAACAGCTCACCTGCATGAGGTTGGTGAGCCCGTCCAGCACGACGGTGACGGCCCTGTGGTCGGCAGCCCCCAGTAGACCGCAGTAGGGCTCCAGGAGCCGGAGATGAGCGTCCAGAGATACAACAGCTCACCTGCATGAGGTTGGTGAGCCCGTCCAGCACGACGGTGACGGCCCTGTGGTCGGCAGCCCCCAGTAGACCGCAGTAGGGCTCCAGGAAGCCGGCGGAGATGAGCGCGTCCAGCTGCGCCGGGCTGCCGCCGAGGCAGAGGTTCGTTATCGCCCAGGCTGCTTCCTTTTGACATCTGTCAAAATGAAAATGAAAACGTTTATTCTTTAAGTAGGCCAATAGGGTACTTACACAATCTGAATCTACCGGCATTTCACAAGACGGTGTCCGCTGTTGAGAAGAAAGCCGAAAGAAACTCAACAGTGTAGTACATTACTGCAGACGACTGGAAATAAGGGTTTGCTGGGTGAGTAGGTATAGACGGCCGACCGTACGAAGGCCGGATAGTGATACAAAGCCGGCAAGCCCTTTTCACGACTAGGGAATAGTGCTTTTCTCAAACACAATGCAATGAAATAAAAAAATATAATTCAGCTGTTTAGCATAGCATGTCCCTGAACACAGACGCCATGTTTAAAAAAATAAATTTCCCGGCCTAGGCCTTCAATTTTGTATGAAATTCCTTTACAGTTCTCTCTAGTTGTTCCGCCCGATACGTGATACTTCGAAGCCTGTTATGACGCACGTTATGACGACATTTTATTGCATGTTTGAGAAAAGGTATATATATAACGGTAGTAGTGTAAAAATTACGTTTATTATTTCAAGAGTTCATCAACTTACTTAGCGTCCTCGTGTGCCAGCACATAGATAAGTTTAGGAAGCATGCCTTGGTCGATCGCTCGTTGTATTTGTATCTGAAACGTAAAAAACAATATTTTAACCTTTTGAACGCCAATTGAAGCAATTCACCGTGCCGCCACAGCAAAAAAAAAACGGCCAAGTGCGAGTCGGACTCGCGCATGAAGGGTTCCGTATCAATATCGAGCAAAAAACACGTTCTTTGTATGGGGCCCCTGTTTAATTTTATTTTGTGCCCGTAAGATAATTATCAACCAGATGAAAAATCTGTCAAGTAGATTATTTTGATGATGATGATGATGGGATAATCGTGGTGACTGGACGTCGGTCGCCCAGGTCTCGCTGGAGAGTTGAAGTGGAAGGTGGAGCTGTCGGGTTGAACGCAGATAACTGGCTAGAGGCAGCACTAAATCGTCAGGAGTGGCGAAATCTCTTGTCGGAGGCCAAGACTCGGGAGAAGACTCTTAGAGTAGTAGGGCCTCGTGCAGGGTCCGTCCGGATTGTTACTACCGTCTTGCCTACTAACCCACCGCCAAACAGCAATGTTCGCATTGTTGTGTTCCGGTGTGGGGGTAAGATAGCCGGTGAAATTACTAGCATAGAGGCATTCTATCTTCGTCCTCCGGGCAGGCTATCCCCACGCGTTTCGGCCGCGCGAAACATTCCGATCTCTAAGTGCCAACCCCGCGCGACAAAATGCCAGTGGGCTGCCACGCCTCGCGGCGAGCGGACGGCGTACAGTTAACGTTTCCCGCGCAACCTGTGCTGTACGATGTCGAAAAATAAAAGTCGGGCATATTGTTTTTGTGGCAACAAAGACGATTGAAAATGATTTCATTTGTTCCAGAACACATTAAACTCTCTGGAATAAAAGATTTTGTTTAAGAAATAACGTTTACTGGGGCACTATTGACGCGTAAACTATTAAAGTCTGGGTATTTCTCTAAAAATCTTTATGGGGGCGCCTAGCTTTTTTTCGAATTAATTGTGTGGGTTGATTCCATGCTGTGTTGTTATTACTGAATGTTTAGTTATACAATCAATAAGTAAAATATTTAAAGATTCACTCTATTATTCGTTATGTTTTAGAAACACGATTACTTGTAGTTTCCTCGATAGTTTTTTTTAGTTACCTCAAAAAAGCAACGTCAACCCTTAGTATGTCATGAATACTGCAGGGAAAGTTATCAGTTTTTTTTAATAATAACATAACGAGATGTTAACTATAATTTATACGTCTTACATTTTCAAAATCTGTATTATTTTAATAATTAAACCGAAACAACATGATTTCCGCGGCTCCCAGCAGAGATGGGCAAAAGTTAATCGATTAACGATTAAGATTAACTTTTTTAATCTCAATTAACGATTAAAATTGACGATTAGTTAATCTAATCGTACGAGTTCCGATTGTTTTAATCTCGAAAGATTAAGTTAACTGTTGATTAATTTTTAGCGATTAAATTTTTAAGCGATTAATTAATTCGATTAACTTTCTCTTAAATTAATATTAGGATAAATAAGAAGACTTTTTGTAAGTCCAAGTCCCTGCCTAGAACATCTTGAGTACCGCACTATAAAAAACCATCTTGTATTACTGTAACAAGAGGGAAGAGCGGAGAGGGAAGAGCGGAGAGCAGCGTGCGGAGAGCGGCGTGCGGAGAACGGAAAGCAGAGAAGCGGAAAGAGGGAACGGTCGGATGCAAAGGTTTGAACAGGGTCTTTTTAAAGAAAAAGACCCTGTTCAAACCGTGTAGAGAATGGTGTTCAATCGTCCTGAAGTGGGCAACCCAGTGGGAATCGGGTCGCCACGCCTCTGCTGACTAGACTGGTTGACCAAACGAGCGAAGGCACGAGAAAAAGCTAGCGTTTACATAACGGAGGCAACCCTAGCGCACATTCCAATGACGTTGCGTCACCCGCGGGAGGGGGCATCGATAGCGGTGGCAACGCCTGCCGTCCAAACAAGTGGGGTATCTGTTACGTAGTAACTTGTATATAATCTGTGCTCCGGGTAGGCAGGCACTTGTGGCTCCTCTGGTGTTGCAGGTGTTTATGGGCGACGGTAATCGCGCACCATCAGGCGATACGTTTGCTCGTTTGCCCCCTATGACTCACTTTGGGTCACTGAGTCATCGGAGTAAGTAAGCCTATTTGAGTGTTACCTGAGTGCCGGCCAGAATGTTGCTGGCGGCCCAGGCGGCCTCCTTCACCAGCGAGGACTTGCCGCAGCCCAGCAGCGTCAGTAGATAGTTGATGCAGCCCGCGTCCAGGCAGCGGTCAGTCTACAACAAACACAATGAAATAAATAATAATTAAACAATGAAGTTTATTCTGCAAGGGCACTTTTACATGTCTGAGTCTACCAACTTTCACAAGAGGAGAGGAGGAGACCGCTGTTGAGAAGAAACGCCGAAAGAAACTCATGTCAGTCATTTTTTTCAGAAAGGATAAGTACTTGACTATTACAGTAACATGAACTTAACCCCTCGAGCGATTGAGGCGCACACGCGTATGCCTAACGAAATTGGGCAGGAACTGCGCCAGGCGCCCGCAACGGCTTCGCTGTAATTGGTCGAATTATTTTGTTGGTTTTGTTGGATTGCCATCCATAATAAAATAACTCTGGATAGCTAAAACGTTGCACCAACATAAAAAAATTGTATTGGCCAAATTTCTAGCAGGTGGGCCACAGGTAAAAATAAATACTGAAAATATTTCTCTCAACCGCCATTGCTGCAACCGACTTGTGTTAAATATTGTGAAGTAAATAATGCATATTAAAAAGAGGTGATTATTTAAATCGGTGTATTGTTTTATAAAGTTCAGAATAGTGCAAAACCAATGTGAAATTTGTGATAAAGTTTATTGAAATGAGGGGTTTTGTCTCAACAGGTGACAAAAACAAATGAATATTAAAGAAAAAAATTTTTGCACTGTAATGGAACAGGTCAGTCAATTTCTCCACATTTCGATGTATAGACAATTTTCTCAGCTTTTAAATGGTATATACTGTTTACAATATAATTATAACATATTAGCACAATTTCACAATTTCTAGCGCCGGTCGGCATATCTTTTTTCTACGAAATTGCCTGTGCACTATGCGTACGTGCGACTACGGAGAGGCGATCGCTTGACGGGTTAACTATACGTAGTCCTCGAAGAAAACATATTTAAAGTGTATTTTAAGATATAAATAAGGAAAAGTGTAAGAATAAAATAGAAACTACAAGAAAGTATGACGGTTTATCACAATTTATCGTCGTTGCGTATTCATCTGTACTTTTATTATAAAACAGAGATGACGACTGATAATATTTTCTTCGGTTTCCGCGACTGTCCCACATTAAAAAAAAAACAATTTAAACGGATTATATGGCGTATATTCATTATTAAAGCCTCTCTGACGTTTCGCTAGCTTTCCAGTTACCATTTTCAAAGACAATGGTATTGTCAGTAATTCCGAGGCGAGAAACGTCCTGTGGAATCGATTTAGCTGATTTCTACTACTCTTCCGCCATTTTTCTCACTATTATAGCGGATGTACTCATATCTCACATAACTTTAGTTCGACGATGAGCGAAGCGAGAAACATTATAAATTGTTTTCTAACTATTGGGACTACAAACTATTGGTAATGTTTTTCGCTTCGCTCGTCGTCGAACCTAAGTTATGTGAGATAAGAATATATCACCATAACGGTGAGAAAAATGACGGAAGCGGTGGAATGGAATAGAGTACCTGTTCGTCAGAGCCAGTAAGCATGTTCCCAGCTGCTCTCAGTGCAGGAGTTTTGACGGCGGCGGACTTATGGTCCAAAAGCTTCACAACACGCGCTAGAAACATTACCAATAGTTTTCAGTCCCAATAGGAAACTATTGGTAATGTTTCTCGCTTCGCTCGTCGTCGAACCTAAGTTACGTGAGTAGATATGAGTACGTACCTGTTCGTCGGAACCAGTGAGCATGTTACCAGCTGCTCTCAGTGCAGGAGTTTTGACGGCGGCGGACTTATGGTCCAGAAGCTTCACGACCCTCGCTAGAAGGTTGGGCGTCATCTGGACCTCTTCTATACGCTCGTTTGGCCCGTCGGTGAGGTAGGAGATCGCCCAGCAGGCGTCAGCTGTGGAAAATATGCAATAGCTATAGCAATTAGCTATGGTAAAATATTTTTTTTAACTGATTCGAGGCTCAATATCCAATCCCTCATTACTACAATTTGTATCGCTTAAAGTGCCATTACTGAGGATCACTCCGTCCACGCTTGCGGCCCCTATTTGTAGTCCCCCGTGCGAATATAACTCTTAGCACCTGTCCCCTGTACGTAGCCTTGAACCATATCAACAACATTTTGATGTATGACCCAACTCTGGACTTGTTCACGGAATCGGAGCCGAGATTTTTGTCCACAGCCACCTGCTATCTGGAGTCAATTAGCAGGCCCACCACAGTACGACAGTAAATAAGTGTGACAAAAAATGTATAATTACAACAATGTTTATTCTTGTTATTTCTTATTTAATTCTAATTTATTACAAATTTTTATTACTTTATTATTTTGTAATGTGACCTATAACTTTCATGTGTGGCGATTTGCTGTAAGTGTAAGTTGGTTAATAATAATAAATAAAATAAAATAAAATAAACATGTTTAATAGTACATTACTGCAGACGCCGGCAAATAAAGGCTTGCCGGGTGAGTAGGTATAGACGGATAGTGATACGAGGCCGGCAAGCCCTTTTCACGGCTACAGAATGAATAGTGCTTTTCTCAAACATATGCAATGAAATAAAAAAAAAAAAAAACACTCAAAAATATAATATGATTCAGCTGTTTAGACTGTTCATGAACACAGACGCTATGTTTAAAAATAATTTACTTCCCAGCCTAGGCCTTCAATTTTGTATGAACTTCCTTTAGAGTTGTCCCGCCCGAAACGTGGTACTCCGAAGCCTGTTATAACGCACGTTATGACAACATTTCATTGCATGTTAGAGAAATATCTTGTGGTTTCGACTCCCTGCCTCGGCGTATATCACAACGTTGGTGGGGTAGCTTACATGTTGGTCCTTCGAACCGGATATCAGGTATGAAATTGCTTTGTTACCGAGCACATCGGTGTCCTGGACCTCCAGCAGTTCGGACACGAAGGGCAGCGCGGGCGCCACCAGCTCGAAGCTCACCAGCGGGTTCTTGTTCCTGTAACAATATTACATTAAAATATAAATAAATAAATATCAGACAACCTCTCACAAATCAACTTAGTCCCAAATTAAGCTCAAGAAGGCTTGTGTTATGGGTACTAGGCGACGATATACATACTTACATAGATAAATAAATACTTAAATACATAGAACATCCATGACCCAGGCACAAATATTCGTGTTCATCACACAAATATTTGCCCTTGCCGGGATTCGAACCCGGGACCGTCGGCTCAGTAGGCAGTTGCTTAACCACTGCGCCAACCGCGTCGTCATACACGCGTCGACATTGGATAATAATACACACATTTTTATTTATTTTATTTAAGCCTTCTATCGGACATTATTTTAAATATATTCTCCAATGATTATTTCCATTTTTTTTTTAATTTTTTTTCTATTTATTCGTATATATCCCTTTTTTTATTTTTGTATGTCCGTTTGCCAGGTGGCAAAGGCCTCCTCCAATCTTCTCCATTCTGGCCTTTCTATGGCCACTCTACCCCATGCTATCCCCGCGATTTGTCTTATGTCGTCATCCCACCGTCGCAGTGGTCTACCTCTCTTCCTTTTTCCATCCCTTGGGTACCATTGCGTGACTATTTTGCTCCATTTGTCTTTTCCTCTAACCATGTGGCCAGCCCATTTCCATTTTTGTCTTCTAATTTTCCGAATTATATCCTGAACCTTTAGTCTTGTGTCTGATGCTACTGTTCCTTACTTTGTCTATTCTTCTGATTCCTACCATACTCCTTTCCATTGCATGCTGGCATATGGAAAGTCTATTTGATATGTCTTTAGTTAGAGCCCATGTTTCACTTCCATATCCTAACACTGGCAGGATGCATGTATTAAATAATTTACTTTTAGTTGTTATGTGTAAGTTCTTGTCCTTCATCACTTTCTTTAGTCCCCAGTAGGAGAAAGAGAGAGAGAGAGAGAGAGAATAGCTCTCTATTTAGACTTGACTTAATTTCATTCTCTAACAAACTGTCAGTTTATGCGGTGTTATGGAATGTATGTATCTGTCTCTTTTATATCTTGTGTCTCGACCCATAACAAGTAAGTCCTCTTATGTCGTCGTGCCCTTGTAGGGTGTCACATGTATACCTTCCGATTACTCCACCAAAATGGTGTAATGTGATATGCAATAAATGTTAAGAGTCGAGACATGTGGTGTCTCCCCCCACACACAGCAGGCAGGGTCCGTCCGGATTGTTACTACCGTCTCGCCTGCTAACCCACCGCCAAACAGCAATGTTCGCATTGTTGTTCCGGTGTGGGGGTAAGATAGCTGGTGAAATTACTAGCATAGAGGCATACCATCTCCGTCCTCCGGGTAGGCGAGCACTTGTGACTCCTCTGGTGTTGCAGGTGTTTACGGGCGACGGTAATCGCGCACCATCAGGCGATACGTTTGCTCGTTTGCCCCCTAT
Source organism: Apotomis capreana (assembly GCA_947623375.1). Lineage (NCBI taxonomy): Eukaryota > Metazoa > Arthropoda > Insecta > Lepidoptera > Tortricidae > Apotomis > Apotomis capreana. The sequence continues at coordinate 2,520,343 of OX392525.1, forward strand.
CACATTTAAAAAAAAAAAAAAAAAAAAAAAAAAAAGTAGTAGTTGTAAGGCGCTCACCTGCAGAAGTTGCTGTAAGTCCACACAGCAGTCCGGAGCGTGCTGGCGGGAGCGCTAGGAGACATGCTGGGCAGCAAGGCCGGCATCGCGCCGGCGCGCAGCACCGCGTCTCTGGGCGCGGGCCCGTCCCCCGCGATGTTCCCGAGCGCCCAGGCGCTCTGCTCGCCCACGGAACCCCCGCGCGCCAGCAGGGTCACCAGTTTAGGGATCGCGCCGCCCTGGAAACGGGGACATCATTTCAGTCATGACGACGCAGTTTGTAGTGCAACTACCTCCAGAGTCGGCAGTCAATCATGTGACGTAATAAAGAGTCCCTCATAATCTGGAGAAAAATGGTTTGATGATGATCGCTTCGCTCGTCGTCGAACCTAAGTTATGTGAGATATGACTATAATGGTTTGACGTCGCGGTTGACGCAGCTGCCTCCTGAGCCGGCAGTCCTGGGTTAGAATCCCGGCCGGGGCAAATATTTGCGTGATGAACTCGAGCCATCATGGATGTATGTGATCGATATGTGTATCTGTATATTATGTACATATCGTCGTCTAGTACCCATAGTACAAGCATTGCTTAATTTGGGACTAAGTTGATTTGTGTAAAATTGTCCCTTAATATTTATTTATTCATCGAAAATACTTCATTTATTTCCGCCATGAATGAAAGTAATTACCTAAATTACACATTTTATCCACCCCTGACACAAGTAGCCGGTCATCATGAAAAGATGAAAAAGCAATGATGAAGAGTTCGAAACATGTCAGGCCTTTCCTGACAATTTCACAGAGGTTAAACCGCTTAATACAATAATTAAATGTCTCACGAAAGTTTTAATAAGACGTACTCACCTCAATAACAGCCATAGTGTGGTCGTGCGTACCGGACGCTATGTTAGTGAGGGCCCAGGCTGCCTCGAATTGGAGATCTTGACTGGAAAAAATATAACATTAAGATTAAATAAAAAAACCGGCCAAGTGCGAGTCTGACTCGCGCACCGAGGGTTTCGTACAAATACTTATCCAATCTTAATTGGCCGCGTTAAGTTAAGTTTGCACCAGGTATGTATGGGCGCGGGATACAAGAGGTGCAAAGAGCCACACTTATCATTTATTCCCATTTCTGCAAATATTGTTAAAATAGATGATTGTTGGAAGTAGATTGGATAACACCAGTCTACACCATGATGCTGATGGGCGGGGCACAGCTCGTCATGGTAACCAGATAGAACTATCGCCTGCTGCGACTCACCCATCGTCTCTCTGCAGCGCAGCCACCAGCGGCTGGATGACACCGGCCTGCACCATGATGCTGATGGGTTCTGCTCCCGGGAGAGGCACTCGTCACGGTGGCCAGATAGAAATATAGCCTGCTGTGACTCACCAATCGTCTCTCTGCAGCGCAGCCACCAGCGGCTGGATGACACCGGCCTGCACCATGATGCTGATGGGTTCTGCTCCCGGTAGAGACACAGCTCATCACGGTGGCCAGATAGAACTATCGCCTTCTGCGACTCACCAGTCGTCTCTCTGCAGCGCAGCTACCAGCGGCTGTATGACACCGGCCTGCACCATGATGCTGATGGGCGGGGCACAGCTCGTCACGGTGGCCAGATAGAACTATCGCCTGCTGCGACTCACCAATCATCTCTCTGCAGCGCAGCTACCAGGGGCTGGATGACACCGGCCTGCACCATGGTGCTGATGGGAGGGTTCTGCTCCCGGGACAGGATGCGGCGCGCCGCCCGCGCGCAGGTCGTCATGGTAGCCAGGTCCGAGGATTTGAGGCCTGGAGACAAAGGAAAAGTTTAATAATAATACTGTTTAATGCGCGCCACAAAATAGAAAGAAACACAAAGAAATAAAATACATTGAAGTTAAGCTAAGGTGTAAAGACTTTCAAATAAACAATTCAAAGATCAATACACAAAGCTCAAGGAAAAATTCGAAAGGTTGCTTGGGAGTTAGGGTGGCGGAGCGGTTAACTCGCTGGGCCGGCAATCCAGGGGTTCGATACCTTGGTCTCTTCCACCAGGTAACTCATTTCAATTTTTCTTTGAGTTTTGATTTTTGCATCACTGGTTTACATTAAAGTTGGTAACAACAGGCAGTCTTATCACTAAATAGCAATCTCTTCCAGACAAACCATAAAATAATTACTTATTAAAATGGTAGTGCAAATTTGTTGAAAACAACTAATTGACACAATATACCTAGAGGTAGAAGTGCTATGTGGGGAACACAGACAACCCCCACTAGATGGAGCATGTAAGGCGACCCGCGCGCACCAACGATATGGTACGGCAGAACATTAAAGTATCAACACGGCGGCCACCGTTTAGTTGCGTCCATGTTTATGAGGTCTCTCTACACTACAATTTACCATGTTATTTATTTAATTTCTTTTTTCGTTGACGTACGCATGGATCATAAACAAGGACGCAACTAAACGTTGGCCGCCGTGTTGATACTTTAATGTTCTGCCGTACCATATCGTTGGTGCGCGCGGGTCGCCTTACATGCTCCGTCTAGTGGGGGTTGTCTGTGGTGGGGAATCTCCTTACCTTTAACAATCTCCGGCGGGGTCGGGAGCTTCTCCAAAGGCTGGGCATCTTCATCCTTGGCCTCTGGGGACATCGCCCGGCGTTTAAGGAGCTGTTCATCGCGAGCCTGCTTGCGGAGCGCTACGCTCAGCTCGGCGCGTTTACGACGGAGATCCTGATGGCATTCACAAGTTAATTTTATTTATACCACCCTCGCAATACATACAATATTGCAGATTTAAATGAAGTAATTTCAGGTGAAGACTAAATAGATATGTAGTGCAGACATCTGCAGAAGTTACAATTCCTAGGTCAGTAATTCTCTTAGGTATTTTGATGACACAGTTTGTAGTGCAATTGCTACTGAGCCTGCGGACCTGGGTTTGAATCCCAGCCGGAGCAAATATTTGTAACATACATGGGACCATGAGCCAGGAACAAATATTCCAGCATATATATTTGGCCCGGCCGGGATTCAAACCCAGGACCGCTGGCTCAGTAGGCAGGTGCAACACAAACAGTGCCGGTTTTATTTTTTAAATCAGTTTATCTCTGCCACTAACTAATATTATGAATATCAAAGTTGGCGAAGAGGTTTCAATGTTTATCCATGTGAGACCCAGCATACCTCTCAATGCCCAAAGTAACACTTATATCTCAGACCCAGACAGTTTGCGCTATATGCACAAATAAACGCCGTGTACATTACGATGTATAAGATTCATTTGGTGCATTCTATTCCAGATCCTAGTGCATCCAGAAAGAAATATAAAAAGATCCTAGTTGAGACTTAAAAAAAAAAATAAAAAAACAAGTGTTAGGCCACGGGTATGTAAAGAGATTGTACATTGGGCATATAGGCCTTATGGTTTTATTTGAGCTTGGGCCTCACAAGGTTACATTTTTGTTCCTACAGTTGATCATTCTATTATTAGAAGCACAAAAGAAATACACAGCTGAACCAGATAAACTTGTGTGATTCAGATGAATAGTGGACGTGGATATTGCTGAGCCAAAGACGGCTCTAGCCGACAGTGGAATATTCCTCCATCTGTCATCCAAATATCACTGGTCAAAACTTTTTCATTCAGAGATCATCCATTTGTTCTTCAGTATTTGTAAGATTAATTAATTTATTAACATAACGCAGGCAAGTGCTTATAGTTTAAAGTATGATAAGTCAGGATTCTGTAATAGTATCTAATGCATGAGTAGAGAAACAGCTCTATGCATACGAGAATTTGTTTATAATCTGGCTTTCGTAACATTTTTATTACTTTTTAAAACCGTGTTAATTTGCTACCCTCAACTTAGTTGTTATCACCAAATAAATAAGTCTTTTCGTGTTATAGTTCAACAGAAACATGCAAATACATAAACTACAAAACAATTATTTACTTGATCTTACAATAGGCTGTAAAACGATGGAACTTCTTCATTTCTCACCTTACAATTTCAAACAAAGGTTTTAACAAAGAAACGTTTGTACTTACTGTAGTTCCGATTCCAGCATTTTTGTACGCAGATAGACGAGAAGTATGGTTCTTTTCAGACATGATTGAACGATTATAATGCAAAAACAAAGAAAATAATTATTAAATAAAGTTATCATAAAATCCTTCGACACAACTCGTCCGCTTCATAAAATTTTCGATTTCGAACAGTAACGGGCGGAAATTGGTGTTACCACGAAATAAGTCATATTTTCAGATGCCATTTTTATGCATTGTTCCAATTTTTGCAAAAAAATAAAAATTAAACTTACTCCTACAGCACACGAGAAAGTAAAAGAATTAAAGTAACACGTTTTATTATCATTAATTTTAGTTTCATTTTTATTTTTTAATCAAAAGATGTGATAATTATATACTTGCAACACCAACATGACATTGCCACGTTTAGAAACTAGTTTTCTTATAGAATTGTCGTACAAAATATGAACACGAAGTGCTAATTTTTGTGAATATAATTTAAATAAAAATAAATACAATTAGAAGAGATAAAAATAAAGGTCAGTTTTTCATGCATAACAAAGAGAAACGTTATGCTATCATTATTCATTCAATAAATTCAATTCAATGCCGGTCGGTAACTAAATTTCCTACCATGTTCCCTACCAGTAGCGTTAACTTATTACGTAGACAACAGATGGAGCTGCTATTTAAAAGCAGATAAATTGAATGTAAATTATAATAAACTTGCAGTTTTGATCTTTGAATAATAACCGATAGATTACTAAACGTACAAAAAAAACATATTTCAAGATACCCACTGCCTAAGCTTACAACTAAGCAATTTTTCATAAATATTTTTTCTTAATGTTGGTATATTTATATTTATTACATAATAAAATAGGCACCGAATAAGCGATTAAAAAATAATCGAATAATTGAACAATCTGATGACATTTATGAAAACGCACCATTTTGTTACGTTTATAGTTAAATCCATTATCTCTAACAGGTGTTTAAAGTTTTTATAACTAATCAAAACACGTTTATCGGATTATTTATCAATAGATTACGTAATCAACGGTTACGATATGTAATTTGCTTCAAAGCGCTCGTTAATTGAAAACCCATAATGTTCGATAGATAATAATCACACGATTAACCAGATTAAATGGCTAAACGTGACGCCAAAGTATTAAACATCTAGAAAGTTTATATTGAGATAAGAATAAAAATTCAATAAAAAGTTCATCAAACTATTTTATTTTCTATAATGGCTATTACTGCATATTAGAGCTTAAGTGGCTTAAGCTAAAATTAATAAAACATCCTTTTTATCTAAAGGATAGAACGAGTTGTCAAAGAGAGTTGCCTTAACCTGATTATTAATCAAACTGCAGTGCCACTGCACCAGATTAATGCAGTCGAGATGAACGTCTGAAAAAAATAGACACGAATAAAATAAGAAAAAGTAGGAGGCGCTCTCACGACAGATATTGAGTGGTGGGACGGGCTTAGCCTGCGCAGAGACGAATTACTACAACATAAAGACACATTACACTGCATTAACCTGTTGTATGACTGACACTTTCAACCAGCGACCTTATTTTGAGGAATAGTTGTAAATTAAAGCTATTAAAACGAGTTTAAGAGCCGTCATGAACGTTTAATTACGCAAACGTTACGCCGCTGGGCGTGACATCACAAATCAGCCCGGTCGGGTTGAAGACAACACGTCGATCGTCCGTCCTTTGCTGACGCGATGCTTAGATAGAGAGAGAAATAGCCGGCAGGCCGGTGCTGATCGTATTCTGTCGAGGGTGTCGCCATTTTCGTTTTGACGAATATTGACAGCACGGCAGACAGACAGTGGCTCGGCCGTCGACGGAGCGTCTGCCACTATTTTTATTTTGATAGTGAATCACATAACGTGCTCGTGTTGTATTTGTAATAAAAAACTGTTTATTTTACACTGTTTCACGTGACTTGTGATTGATAAATGACGGTTAATATTTTTGGTGCTAACCTCCTTTTTTAGCTTAGTGTTTTTAAGAACTGCAAGACTGTGATCGATATGTGCAAGATGTGCAGATGACTCCGCAGTACCAAGCGACACCGTGTTGTTTTCTTCTGGTAAGTTATCCTTATTTGGATCGTAATTTTGCATTGAATGCTTATTAAAAGCGTCAGTGCATATATCATAGTGGATATTTCTGGAAATACAATCGTTGGCCGCGCTCACATTTGGCTCGTGTTGTGTATTAAGGTTGCAAAATGGCAGAGATCCTTTGTTGCGGTAGCTCCAGTTTGTTTACGAACTGTCACGGGCAGTACACGGCCTAAGATATATTGCCTGGGCTGGCGACTATGCGTGGGCTTCGATTGCGAGGCAAAATCGACCGTACCTTTCGTGAATAAGGTGTTAATTCGCGTAGCCGTACCCGCGATAACGGCCCGTAGAATTAATTTATCACACGCCGCGCTTGACAAGTTGAAAACATAAATTCGACCTTGCCGCTCCACGTGGTTTGAAGGCATTTACGCTTTCTTTTCACTATTCGATTATTTTGATTTCGTAATAGTGACATTTGACTATCGATTTTTTATTTATTTCCGGTATGTTGGTACTTGACTGTCGTATCAAATTCTAGTTTATTTTTTTAATAGGGGTCCTTGAACTTGTCATTTATGACAGTTAAGAATTGTTTTATGTAATTTCGATTTTGTAAATAAACAAAATTTATTGCAGTTTGTTTAACGACCGTCTTTCATTCTTGTATTAAAAATAGTTTTATTTTAATACTGAAAAATACCACGCGATGTCTGTCTCCTTTAAAATGAAAAAATTGGGAAAATAAGTTCCGTAAGTAGGTATGCAAATTTAAATATATGGTATGTAGTAGATTGTAGTTTGCTATTTAGACAAATTCATTAATCTGGCTGTTTGATGAAAAGTTCAGTGATTGGGCCTCTAGGTTTGTCTGGGGCCCTAATGTGGACTATGAAGAAATAACAAATTCTTTTTTCAATATGTACCACAAAAAGTGGTGTTAAATTAACAGCATTATTAAATGTAATTATCGTATTGAAATTAGACTAATACCAAGTCATGGAACCCCATACTTATTATCAAATTTTGTGGTCACACTTATTAAGAGAGCTAGTGAAATGTTTCAGCTTAGCCCAATGCTTTTTGTAACAAAAAGAAAATATAACTTTTTTGTTTACGTGAGTAAGATAGCAATAGGATTTTGGCTACTTTAGGTAAATATCTATCCGAATTTCCGTTGCCTGGTAATAAGATAAATGAACTAAATTAAAAGACACACAAATTCAATGAGTGATATAGAAAATACTACTAAAACTGAACATAACTACAAAATGTCGAATTCTTAGCTTCAATATTGGCTGAGATTTTGTCACTTGTTCAAATTAAAGATTCTCTTATCTTGCAAACTATTGGTCCTATTTCCATCATACATAGCTAAGAAACATCTCGATGGACAAGTCTTTCGATTAAAAAAAAGCACTTTCAAATTGGTTCATCCGTTTGTGAGCTAAGCTATGATGCCACAGACAGACACACAGATTCCACCCCTCTTTATAGTTAAGGGTTAATAATGCAAAGAAATAAGATAAAACAGTAGGTAAAGAAAAAAAGGCTTTTTATAATAATTCACCTAATAATTATTTCAATTCCAGATGATTCATAAAAAAAATTGTTTCATCAGATTTTCTTAAATGTGGAATCGACCCTCTCAGTCTGAGGAGAGACTTTGCTTCCTTGTGTGTGTTCTACCGTCTGTATAATGGGATGTGTTCTGATGAGTTGTTTCGCATGATGCCCACGGCTACTTTCTACCATTGCACTGCTCGCTATCGGCAGGGTGTTCATCGTCACACACTGGAGCTTAAACGGTCGAGAACTGTACGGCTCCAGAGGAATTTCCTACCGCGAACGCTCCGCATAAGGAATGAGCTCCTGCCGAGGTCCCCGGGGGCTACAGCATGCGGTTCTTCAAGAGGGGAGTCAATAGGTTCCTAAAAGGTCGGCAACGCGCGTGTGATGCTCCTGGTACCGCAAGCGTGTATAGGCGGCGATAACTGCTTAACATCAGGCGGGCCGCATGATTGTTTGCCATCGTCGTGGTATGAAAAAATATCGGCCAAGTGCGAGTGGGACTCGCGCACGAAGGGTTCCGTACCGTTATCTGTAAGTTTGTAGTGAAATAATGAAATAATGAACTTTATTCTGCAAGTAGGCCACAAGGGCACTTTTACATGTCTGAGTCTACCGGCATTTCACAAGAGGAGACCACTGGAGAAGAAACGCCGAAAGAAACTCAACAGTCAGTCATTTTTTCAGAAAGCATTAAGTACTTAACTATTACAATGATATGAACTTAACTATACGTAGTTCTACAAGAAAACATATTAAAAGTGTATTTTAAGACATAAGTGAGGAAAAGTGTAAGAATAAAATAGAAACTACAAGAAAGCCTGACGGTTTATCACAATTTATGTACGTTTGATATGCTTTCTTATTAGAACTGTGTCCCTTAAACTAGTTAGGTACAATCTAAGAAGGAGTCAGCTACACGGTTTCTGGTTCAGGCCATGCATTTTTGTCTGTCAGATAGTCCTCTACTGTATAATATGCTTTTGACATTAGAATTTTTTTTAAATAATTTTTGAGAGATGGAAAGGCTAATTTTAAAACATGATCAGGTAACTTGTTATAAAAATGAATACATTGGCCTAAAAATGATTTACTTATTTTACGAACACGAAACTTTCTAATAGCAATTTTATTTTTATTTCTAGTGTTAAAACTGTGGACATCAGAATTTTTTGTAAATGAATCTAGGTTTCTAATAACATACATAATACTCTCATAAATATATTGGGACGCTACAGTTAAGATGTTTATATCTTTGAAAATGTCTCTTAAGGAGTCACGAGAATTTAGGTTATATATAGAACGAATGGCTCTTTTTTGTAGCACAAATATAGTCTGAATGTCAGCTGCTTTGCCCCAAACCAGAATACCATATGACATGACACTATGAAAATAACTATGATAAACTAAGCGAGCTGTATCAACATTACTCAATTGTCTGATTTTCCTAACGGCGTACGCCGCTGAACTTAATTTACCTGCAAGCACTGCTATATGTGGACTCCATTGCAAATTACTGTCCAATGTTATACCTAAGAATAATGCCTAATTCACTATTTCTAAACATTCACCATTTAGTAATATAGTAGAATCTACCGCCGTAACATTCGGTAAAGCAAATCTAACACATTTAGTCTTCTTGGCATTTAATAGAAGATTATTAGTAGTAAACCAGTTAAGTACTTTCTCTAGTGTGCCATTAATTTCCGCATAGTCGGTTGATTTCCGGTGAACCTTGAAAATTAATGATGTATCGTCAGCAAATAGTACTATATTACAAAGAATCTCTACTATTGTTGTATGGGAGCCCCCCTTAAATATTTATTTTATTATATTTTTAGTATTTGTTGTTATAGCGGCAATAGAAATACATCATCTGTGAAAATTTTAACTGTTTAGCTATCACCGTTCGTGAGATACAGCCTGGTGACAGACAGACGGACGGACAGAGAAGTCTCAGTAATAGGGTCTCGTTCTCCCGTTTTTACCCTTTGGGTACGGAACCCTAAAAAGATGAAATTTCTAGAGATTTTTGAACGAGTGAGATTGACCCTTCACCAATGTTTCAGTTTGGCCCAAAAAGCCTTTAATATGCGAACTACAGATGTTCGGGCGTCAGGCTATTCTCGCTTACAGGTCGCGATACTCAACCGATTCTTGTGATATTTTGTGAGCAGGTTCGATCATTTTATAGATTTTTTTGCTGATTCAGTATTAGGTTTTTTAGATAAAATGTCTAAGATACCTATGAGTTTTGAGGGTTGGAATTGGAAGGAATATTCACGAGGCCACAGAGGCACTAGTTTATAAATACAGATATGTTGAGACTAAAGGCTTTATTAAACCATTGATACAAAGAAAAATCCCCGTGTAAACCCTTTCAAATAAACAATGCAAAGATCGACACACAAAGCATAATAAGTAAAAATTTGAAAGGTTACATGGGCGTTAGGGTGGAAAGGTGAACACGCTGGACCGGCAATCCAGAGGTCCCGGGTTCGATTCCCGATCTCTTCCACCAAGTTACGCATTAAAATTTTTCTTAGAGCTGTGATCCTTGTATCAATGGTTTAATATAAAAATTACCGCTTGAACAAAATGAGATATTACGTGTTTCATAAATATACTAAAGGCTCTTTTAATTAAGGTATAATTTAAAACAATTTACAATTAAGCGAAAAGTTGAAAAACTTTAATGTTTCGGGCGGGACTCGAGTCATCAACTGCTTTCCGGGTCAACACCGGCGTCCTACCTATTGGACCACTGAACCGATGCGAAAGCCATTCATTTTATTGAGACGTGGCGGCATGACCAACCGTGTGCGAGCCGCTACGACCGGCTACGCCACGCCGTTATGCCCGAACAAATGCGTGGATAGTTGAGCACCATTAAACGCCCACCAGGGTTCGGAAATCCGGATAGATATCTAAACTTTGGCGGCGGGTTTGCTGTTCAGTTGTAGCTATAGGCTTCGTTTCCGGTATGAGTGTGAAAGCGATAGAATTTTGTCAATTTTAGGTGAATAGCTATCCGAATTTCCGATCCCTGATGCACACCTCTGGTGCTAAGTGCGTAGGCTACTGCCGCGGTTTGCGGCGCTTAGTTAACGTTTTGAATGCCAAACGGTGATGCAATTCACTAACGCCAGAGCAACAAAAACCGGCCAAGAGCATGTCGGGCCACGCTCAGTGTAGGGTTCCGTAGTTGCTCATCCTTCACAATAAACTGCTGTTTTAAGCCCGAGGTTTACGTTAAGAAAGATTTTAAGCTCTATAAAAAGGTTGTAAACGCCCTAGAAACTGTAATCACTTATTACCTTCTGGAAGTCAACTTACGACCTTTTAAAGAAAAAATATGAAATTTGGCAATAACTCAAAAACGGCTCGACCGATTTTGTTCAATATAGTTTTCATTGAAAGTACTTATAAGGCCTCATTAACATGAATTTTTCTGATTTTTTTTGACCCGTGGTTGAAAAGTTAGAGGGGGGGGGACACTATATTTTTTGTTTTTGGAGCGAATATTTACAAAACTGCTGACATTATCAAAAAATAATGTTAGAAGACCCCTATTATTTTTACAGGACCTATTCAACGACACCCCACACACAAGTGTTAAAAAGAAAAAATAAATTAACCCCCACTTTAGGTGTTCGAGAGATACCCGAAAAATATATATTTTTTTGAATTTTATTTTTCCGTTCTGTCGGCGTTATACATACACATACTCATACCAAATTTCAGCTTTCTAGTACTAATGATCACGGAGCTAAGCCGCGGACGGACAGACGGACAGACGGACATGGCGAAACTATAAGGGTTCCTAGTTGACTACGGAACCCTAAAAACCGACTGGTACAATACAATACAATACAATACAAGTACTCTTTATTGCACACCTCATAAAATAACAGGAGAAATACAATTCAAGAAATTACAATTAGAGGTAAACAACAGGTACTTACACTTACTCCATTTTAACTGGCCGGGTTGAGTTTGGACGATATGGACCTAGTATGTATGGCGACAGATACAAATGAGGTGCAAAGTTAATCGATCACGTTTGTTGTATGGGAGTTCCATTTAAATATTTATTTTATTCTGTTTCTTAGTATTTGTTGTTATAGCGGCAACAGAAATGCATCATCGTCATCATCATCAGCCTGTTTCAGTCCATTGCTGGACATAGGCATCTCCCATGGCACAACACTGAGCTCGATTTTCAGCTCTCGTCCTCCAGTTACTACCCGCTGTCCTACGAATGTTGTCGCCCTACCTTGTTACAGGGCGCCCTACACTACGTTTACCGATTCGTGGCCTCCACTCCAGAACTCGTTGCCCCAGTGGTCATCGGCTCTACGGCAGATATGACCAGCCCAGTGCCACTTCAGCTTGCTTATCCGCTGTGCTATGTCGGTAGCTTTGGTTCTCTGTCGAATTACTTCGTTTCGGATCTGAAATTTGCATCATCTGTGAAAATTTCAACGGTCCAGCTATCACGGTTCGTGAGATACAGCCAGCAGGGATATCATATTGTGCCTCGACTTCGCTTGTCGCGCGAGTCAGCATCTTCTGTCGCTCGTATGGTATCATAAGGAAAGTGATAGTATTGCGCGACAAAGAGTCTCGTCTCCAAGTTATGCTAGACGTACTGGTGAGAGACAGACATACAGACAGGCGGATAGTGGAGCCTTAGTAATAGGGTAGGGCTAAAAATAAAGAAGTGCTCCAAGTCAACAGGGATTGAAAACTTGAAGGAGTTTTAATTGCAAAGATTTTATCATTGAAATTTGGATGCCATGAAGCTGGTCTGATGGTGGAGCCGAAAGGTGTTCATTGGAACGCTGTAATAAGACGATACAATCCTACCAAGTTTGGACTCTTTAGAGTAGTTGAGTTGGCGGACGTTCTAAAAAAAATACAGTCAGCAATAAAAGCTTGTCAAAAAAATTAATTAATGCCATAAATTAAGTAATGAATTCAAAATTCACAACAACTTGAGCTGCAGGGCAGTGTCAACTGACAAGGCACCGTTGTTTTCTTGTCAGTTGCCATTGCGACTTGGGCTCTCATTTTTGCTTACCATCAGGCGAAGTGGAGCCACTATGTTGTGCCAATATATAAAGAAACTTGAAAGTTATATTATATGCCTATTCACTAGCAGTTGTGTAGGCTTCCCAAGGACTAAGCGGAGCAGTGCCTCGGAGTTCCAGGCCCCTTTCTGATCAAGCTCAGTCTAAGGGCCATTTGCCAAGCCTCGAGTAGCCATGGGTACCAATCTGATTGAGTTCTGTGCTCAAAAGTGTGTGGTAAAACCCTTTGCATACGACTTTGTTACAGAGAAAGCGCGTTTATGAAACACAGCTCGTTTAAACATTTCAGGTCCTTTAGTGGTTCTATCTATATATTTGTATAGGTATTACGAAGTAAAACTAAAACTCAATACACAATAGCTATCTTTATCACAAGTTAAAACGCAAATAAATAACAAGGCTTACTTGAAATATACAACACCCATAACTTGTCCGAGGATGTTATTAAAATTCAGCCATATCTTTCTCCACCAATTATACAGCACGGCAACCAGCCACATCGCCTCCAAAAGGTCAGGACTCCTCAAAACCCGAATCAACATAAGCTCTTTTCGTTTTAAGCTATGCCAGAGCGTCACTTGTCTATAATGGCGTCCCTTCCCGCCTTTTTCGCTGTCAAAGTCTTTTTTCGCGGGCGAAATTTCGTTTCGTTTCTGCATTGGTGCCAGATTTTTGGATAATAATTTTAATATTTTTCGCCGGTTAGCTACGGTTCCTTTGTGATAGAACAAAGGAGAGTTAAAGTTTGAGTTTAGTCGCCGAAGGAATGAAATATGTGTACCTAATATCTGTGGTCAATTTCATACTCGACGCAAAAGGAGGTCGCGATAAGTTTAAAATTTCTTTCAGGCTCGCTGTTTTTACAAGCTTTTATTTAGCTTGCATGGTATGTTTAAAGTATGTATGTTCGGGTGAAATCTTGCAACTCAATTTTGAAGCAGATATCGTCAACCGATTGAGCTAAAATTTTGCATACTTACTTAACTTTGATGACAATACAATAATATGGTACCATGGGGCTGATCTGATGATGGAGCCGGAAGGTGGCCATAGGAACTCTATAATAGAAAAAGCAATCCTACCGAGCTTGGGCTCTTTAGAATTGTCTCAGTGAGCATTTGATGGATATCTAAAGAAAAGTACAGTCGGCTATAAAAGCTTGCCACTAAAATGTCATTTTTGACAGAAACTTATTAATAGAATGAATTGATTTCTTTGTCTTTTTTTAATGATTGCTGATTGCTGAATTATTTCTTAAATGATGCTGGTGCTTTAGCTGGTCGTAAATACGTTCGACTACCATGCATGCTAGTTTTAGAGTAATTTCATTGCATTAGAACTTCCAATGGGAATTGGAAAAGTATAATACAAGTACTCTTCATTGCACACCTCAACACCAACAACTAGAAATCTTATCACTAAAGAGCGATTTTTTCCAGACACCCTTAGGGTGTAATATAATTTGTGTATAATATAGGTTATAATTTGTGTTAATTATGTGTACTAACCGCGAGAGTAGAAAGTATCATACCCTTAGGGTAGGGTAGGAAAATCGTTTACTTGTACCTGAATACAAATTTATTTATTTAGAATGGGATTGGATATTTCCCGCACTTTTGTATCGTAACCATGTTTTACCTATCCCTATTCATTGGAGACTTTTTTCCGGGATAAGAAATAACTTACAAAGAAGCACTACCTTATCTAAACCATTCTAAACCGTAAGCTGTCCTGACCGAAGCGGAGTGGAAAAAATAAACCAATCAGACTACGTTTTTTTGGAAAGAAAAGCATTTTCGCAAACATGCAATAAAATATCGTCATACGTGCGCTACAGGCTTCGCAGTATCACGTTTCGGGCGGAATAACTCGAGAGTAAAGGAATTTCATACAACGTTTAAGGCCTAGGCCGGGAGGTATTTTGCTGCACCTGCTCTGTGTTAAGCTAAATTTTTTATCAATTTCACTACCCAAAGGTTGTTTGGAAGAGATCGCTCTTTAGCGATAAGACCGCCTGTTGTCTACCATTATTTTATTAATTGTATTTGTCTTGTTTCCTTTTGTAAACTTTTATTGGTGTGCAATAAAGTATTGTTGTTGTATTGTATTTTTTTTAACATGGCATCTGATGTGTTCATGAACAGGCTGAACAGCAGATTTTTTTGAGTGGTGTATGTTATTAGTATAGAAAACTCGCTCGAAAATCGCGAGTCTGATAAGGCCTTAGAGTACCTAAGCTAGGGATTATGGAGATGTGTAATAATTAAGAAAATACTACAGTTACACTGTTTCCAAAGTAATACAATACACATATCATAATTATTCCAAAATAAGCCATATTTCCATCATACTTCGCTAAAATATATATTTTTTAAAGCATTTATACTAAGATGAAAGCTCAAAGAAAAATGGAATTGCGTAACCTGGTGGAAGATACTGTTACAGTTTTTTTTACACTATGTATAGAATATTGGTTTAAGCCAAACATTATTCATTACATTATTTTGAGTGACAAAGTACCAACATAAATCACCTATTACACATCAGAAGCAAGAGTTACTAATTGCTAACTACACTAACATATACCTTTGCAAAGCTTTGTGACGAAAAACAGGATTAAAAACTAAATACAACCTCAAGCAACTATAAAATAAACAAAGATGCTGGCCGAAAAGAAAAGCGAGGGAAGGCTGCACTCGGAGTGGGTTCGGAATTCAAATTTGAAATTGGATCGGGGTGCTGACGCGGCTCCCTTGTAGGCGCGGGCTCGCTGCGACGGTTATCGCGTGCCGTCTGGTAGCGACGAATTTGAAATAAGAATACAACTTAAACTTAAAGAGTAAAACTTTTATTAAATTGGCACTAATATTGGAGTAATCTAGTCTATTTCGTATATTTTTATTATTATTATAAAAGTCAGTCCGTCATGTAATTCGATTTCGACTTGACTCGATTCGATTCGATTCGAGGAATTCGGTAAATATATAGAGACCCTTTGAAAAAAACGCTGATGGAGCCACTTAAATAAACGTTTGGGTTTGAAACTTACAAAAAAAAGACTAACAATTCCGGAATGAAAGACTCCTCACTTCTACAACACAAGTCAAGCTGCAGACGTAAATTAAAAAGAAACACGAAAGGCAAGCGTTCTAAAATTAAAAGTTTCTTAGTCCAGTTCAGACTTAAATCAAGCTAGTCAACTTAAAAAAAAAAACAAAAAGCAATCCGTTCCAAACGGTTTCCCAGTTCTGGCAAAAGTCAAAATCTTCGCCAGACACGATCGCGGCAAGTCAATATTTGAGCAGATGTGCCGGGGAGGCGAAAATGTTATTTTTATGCGACCTACATGGAAATGTCGTAGGGGCGCGCCGGTGTCGATGGAGTTGTCGATAGGGGTGGGTTTTTCTTCGAATGTCATTAGGACAGCCGGTGACCGTAAACAAATTCTTCTCGTACTCACTAAATTGCTCAAAGGCAACTAACTGGCAGATCCCTTGTAGGGATAAGTTCGCCTTTGTTCTTATGTTATTTCTAATAAATTGATGTATTTTTAACTGTTTTTGTGAACTTGTTTACTTAGTTACTTATATTCTCTGAACAAATTAATTCAGCGTCACTATCGTGAGATTGAACCTAAAACCTAAAGGCTTGTCTATCTTTCATACAAAAAAATATAAATGGTAAGTCTCGAAAAATAATATTTTTAGTAATTCCGAGTAGTTTCTAGTTTCACGAAATAAAATTAGATAAGTCAATAGCATGACCATTTTTTCTTTGCTATTTTGTGTAAAGGGGTTAGAAAATAAATCTATCTAAAATTGAGTGTAGCCAAGCCTATTAAACCATAGTTTTTTTAACTTACCTTTTTTGAAAACAAGATATCGATACCATCCAACTATCGACCTTTACCTCCCTACGAACCCTTTCCCTGCCTCGAATTTGTATCTTAATGCCGCGCTTCTCTATTATTTAACGAATATTATCATAAATTCGCCGGCCAGATGGTTGCGTTCTGTTTTTATTTTTCTACAAACGGAGAATAAGTTTTTTTTTCAGCCAGTGTTTTTAGGAGGGTTATATTAGGGTAGGGCTGGCCACTTGGTCAGTGTCTGGATAGTAGGGAAATCAGAAACAGCGTGAAAACATTTCCTTTTTTTTTTTTTTTTTTCTTTGACTTCGAAGAATGCAACCCCTAACCGTTCACCTTTAGGGAAAAAAGGCCTAAAAAATTTAGATCCATCGATTCTTTGAGTTTCAGAATTTTAGGATACAAACGATTTACAAAATCGGCTTATTAAATGACGAAGCTCTGAGGCAACAACGTAAAAACACAGTTATCTAAAGAACGTCTTTCTTTTATGAAGTCCGTTTAAAATATACAAGCTCTTTGCAGCATATAAAACACACATAAAAAATATGACAAATTCTATCCTACATTTTTTCTTTTATTATGAGACCCGGGGTTTTGGATGCCCTAATGATTTGACGCATACTGTCGGCCTTGTGTTAAGTCACTTGTGCACCGAAAACCACGAGGTTATGACAGACAGCCTAAAACACCTCCTTTTTGTTTGTTACTATCTGCTCCGTGCGGTGTTACCCGCTCATCGCACGGGAAAACTATTTTTTTCGGGATGAAAAGTAACCTATGTGTTAATCCAGAGTGTCAGCTACCTCCATACCAAAATTTATCAAAATTGGTCCAGCCGTTTGAGCGTGAAGAAGTAACAAACATACACATAAACACACTCACAAACTTTCGCCATTCTAATAGTGTGATAAGTGTGTATCTGTGTGTGTGTTCGTAGCGTTATTTGAAAAAGTCAGAGCCACAACTACTGCCATCTCTTAATTCGCCAAACCCGGACGAAGACTTAAAAAAACCCGGACATTTGGCGTAAATCGTATTTTTCCCGGACGTGTCCGAAAATAATATTATTAAAAAAACAATCGCTTTATTTTTCATTCACTTTAAAGTGTGAGGTTTTCCCGGACATTTCTAGAAAACCCCTCCCGGACGGCCGCCGAACTAGGACAAATCCGTGGAAACCCGGATGGATGGCAGCCCTAGCCACAACACAACTAACATGTACGAGTACATAAGTACTCTAGAAAAAACATGATCTTCCTTCATACGGTTAAATGCAATCGGTTAAAGTCCCAATATGATCGGAGTCAATATGATATGAGACGAAACGGTTCGAGAAAAGGTAGGTAGTGCCCCCTTCTTTTTTGTTCGTCTTGGCGGGGGCACTACCGTGCCCCCAGATCCCATTAATTGTACAAAAATCTCGTTTCCGACGCTCAACTAGGTGTGAGATCGGTTGATTAGAGGAACAAACATACATAACTAGTTTACCGCACGCCTTGATAATTAGAGGCATTTCGAAACATTAACATTCAGCGGTGGCGTAATTTATAAGCAAACAGTGTTTTTCGACTGCTGTAAAATCATGTTTTTTTAGCCTTTGAAAGAAGATTGTCAATAACCATTTATGAGTCTTTTGCGTAAGGGCACGCGAAATTGTCAGGAACGGCCGCGCGGTACTTCGTCACTAATACGTGCTAAGACGTGCTTTTGATAAGATTAGGGCTGAAATATGTATTTTTGTACGTTTTCTACTATCATATGTATCTACTAGTGAAAGTTGCTCAGTGTGACCCTCCCCAGTACCCCGTTTACTCCTGCTCCATGACCCCGGAATCACCATAATTATATGCCATTTTGAAAACTTTCTTCTCCTTTGAAAAAATTATAAGCGCAAACTATCCACATTCCACAGTGATGGAAGTCAAGTTTATTTTAACAGGATTCAGTATTTATTTAGGAAGAAGAATGAAAGATTGAGGAGCGTTCCGGTATGGTTCCGGTAAACAATGTTTCGAATTATGACAAATCCTTGACAATGACAAATGGCTAATGACGTTTTATAATACAAATATAATATGACGTATGCACATTATTGCCATATGAAAGCTGTTTGTAGCGCCACTATCCCTGGGACCGACGCTTGCTAGGCTATACCATTACGGATTGATTGTGAGTTTGTTATTTAGTGAGTTTTGGTTCTTAACAGACTATACACAAACGGCTTTTGTTTTTCACTTGGACCAACCCCCGACCACACGTGTTACGTACTTAGCGGCCACGTTCAGTACTGACTGGTGTTAATTGTTGAACAATGTGAACAGGGGGTAGAGTTATTTGACAGTTCATCTGTGCTGTTAAAGCGGCACATAAAGTTGGAGATTGCGCAAGAAACTGTAGACGACTATATCTACCTTGGACAAACGATCCAGTTGGGTAGGTCGAATTTCGAAAAAGAGGTCACTCGTCGAATCCAACTCGGATGGGCAGCGTTCGGGAAGCTGCGGAATCTCTTCTCGTCCCAAATACCGCAGGTTACATACGGCACTGAAACGTGGTCGCTTACAATGGGCCTCATAAGAAGGCTCACAGTTACTCAAAAGGCAATGGAGCGAGCTATGCTCCGAATTTCCTTGCGGGATCGAATTCGAAATGATGAGATACGCAAGAGAACCAAGGTTGTAGATACAGCTCAGACAGTCGCCAAACTTAAGTGGCAGTGGGCGGGGTACATTGCTCGTAGAATCGATGGCCGTTGGGGCAGAAAGGTTCTTGAGTGGCGGCCGCGGACCGGAAGACGCAGAGCGGAAGGCCCCCAACAAGGTGACAGTGACCGTACTCCCTAGCGACTGCGTAAACGATTTGTATGGAGAATTGTAGTTCTACAAAGTGACCGCTGGGGCGCTGTATTGTTCTCCATACAAATCGATTACGCAGTCGCTAGAGTACGGTCACTGTAAACTCATGGTAAGGGTTATTGACGCAACCTCGTTCGTATGTTCTTTTTATGTTAACATCTTCATTTGGCACATGCAAGGCGACATTTAATGGTGTTACACAGGTTTTATTGCAAGTTTAAGTGTGTTAATTGATTATTTATTTCATAGCAGAGGTTTAGTAACTTTATTCTATCACGTGGTACCTCTACATTCTTCGACATGTTTTTTCTTTTTTAGGGTTCCGTACCCAAAGGGTAAAAACGGGACTTTATTACTGCGACTTCGCTGTCCGTCCGTCCGTCTGTCAACAGGTTGTATCTCAAGAACGGTGATAGCTAGACAGTTGAAATTTTCACAGATGATGTATTTCTATTGCCGCTATAACAACAAATACTAAAAATAAAATAAATATTTAAGGGGGGCTCCCATACAACAAACTTACAGATAATGGTACGGAACCCTTCGTGCACAGGTCTCACTCGCACTTGGCCGATTTATTAATTGAATGTCATAGGGGGCAAATGAGTAAACGGATCGCCTGATGGAAAGCGATTACCGTCGCCCATAGACACCTGCAACACCAGAGGAGTCACAAGTGCGTTGCCGGCTGCACAGGGAGTATGCTCTTTTCTTGAAGGTTTGAAGGTCTTATCGGTCCGGAAATACCGCAAGCGACAATTCATTCCACAATGCAGTCGTGCGAGGCAGGAAATTTCTAGAAAAACGCACAGTTGTGGACTGCCAACTATCTAAGTGGTGAGTGGTGGTATTTTTGGGAGGAAAGCCACACGGCGTCCTTTGCAAGGTGAAGTTCCAGGATTTTACATGCCCGCGTTTAGCACAGATTAATAAGTAATAAAATAACGCATATAAAAAATTTAAAACACCTCCGAGATAAGTAGCTTGTCATTATGAAACCCTCATTCAATGAGTGATATAGAAAATTCTACTAAAACTGAACAAAACTACAAACTTTGGAATTTTTAGCTTCAATATTGGCTAAGATCTTGTCACATGTTCCAATTAAAGTTCTTGGAAACTACTGGTCCTATTTTCACCAAACATAGCTAAGAACCATCTCGACGGACAAGTTTTTCGACTAAAAGAAACCGCACTCAAATTGGTCTATCCGTTTGTGAGCTATGATACCACGGAAAGACACACAGATACACATGTAAAACTTATAACATCCCTCTTTTTTCGTCGAGGGCTAATAATATAATTACCAATGTTGTAGATCGGTGACGCGAGCGCACCGCTACGACAGGCTGTAAAAAAAACGGAAAACTGAATCAGCAAAGCATCGATATCATTAACGAATTCACAAAATTTCATGAGAATCATTTCAGAATGCGACATCTACGTGAAAACAGCCGGAAATCTGGAAATCCGTACTTCCGGATATTAGAAAAAATTACAGGCCAAGCTGAAAAAGAAACGCTTCGCTCGATCGGTCAATAAAACAGTCGGAAGCTTCAAACTTGATCAAATTGAGTCAATTAGTTCCGTCTACTGAAGAGACAATTACTGAATCTTTTTGATTGTCCGTGCTCAGTATTCGTTTGAAATTGAAGTTTGAATCGTACCGTCCCACTTGCACTCGTGTTCAATTGTGCTTGAGTGAGCAGGACGTTGAGATGCGAACTTTGGAACGCAGCTTCCAGTCAACCATCGTAAGTGGTGATTACGTCAAGTGGCAGGCAAATTGGGAGAATACTTTATTTATACTTCATAACACTAAACAAAATATAAATGGCGGACTTAATGATACTAATATAATTTGGAAATAATCTGAAACGACACTATATCATTCGTTACATTATACAAAGCAATGGTAGTTAAATCAAACCAAAATAGATGAAGTGAAATTGTATAAAACGTCATACCTATATGAGACGAACCACATATTTCCAAGTCGGTTAAAACTGCCGGAAGCTTTAATCTCGATCAATTAGTTCCGTCTGCTGAAGAGCAGAGACAATTACTGAATCTTTTTGATTGTTCATGCCGGCGTTCCTTATCCGTTAAAATGGTGATGGTTTTAGACATTTTTCCTATGTTCAAGCATGTTTCTTAACATATTATCAATGTTATTACTTATAACAGGGTCATTGCGATTTATTCGCATATATTTATAAAATTTCAGTTTGAATTTTTCATTGATAATTTTTGTTTGAAAAACTTCACACAGAAAACTGGTTTGTTTAACTTATTTTCGACTGCATGCAATGAAAGCATGAAATAGCTGAGTAGTAGGTATGTAACTATCTAGAACTTAGGAAACTATTATTCACTTAAAAAGTTTGTTGAAATTATCAATATACTCTTGCCATAATATGAAAAAAATAATAATTTTAAGGCCTCTTAACAGTGTCAGCATCTTGTGCAACTCTAAAGCAAAAATTGATGTCTGTTAAATGGCTGCGATGAAGCCAAAATATTGCTAAATTAGAGATATCACAATGCCTCTTCGGATAAGGGCACTGGAAGCATAATTCTGCTTACAAATGTCTCCCTGTCAGCCAAAAACCTTGCCACACAACGTACATCTAAAAAAAATCTTGATATTTATCAGATAAAGCCACAGATTATACATAACAGCAACAAACACCACCACGTACTTCATAAGCCAGGCCACAGACAACGTATCTTTCAATAAATTCCGCGTTTTCAGCGTAGTCTATGGTATACGTGTATTGTAAATATTCAAAATTCGAACGCGGATCGAGCGCGCACGTTCGGAATTCAAATGGCTAACTTATCTGTTTTGCCGTCGCTAGTGTTGCCAGCGTGTCGATAATCTACTTTATATTTGCTAAGTTTACTTTGAGTTCGTTAGAATAGCTTTTGCGATGGAACTGTTTATCCATTCAAACGAGTCCCTCCCTATGGCTGACGAAAGTTTCGTAGAGTATATACTTCCTATCATAGATTTTCTTTTCATCGTTGTTTTTCTCTTCTGAAGCTTTATTTAATTTTCTATGACTTTAAAGTTCTTTTGTATCAATCCAATAATTTTCGGGTTTAAGTTACAATACTTAATAATTTAAATAAAACAATTTAAACGTATATTCATTATTTGAGCCTTCCTGACGTTTCGGCAACTTTAGAGTCAAAGATTGTCAAAGATTGACTAAGAAAAACACAATTTTTAACGGCTAGCCACTCAGCAAACAACAAAAGGTTAATATTCTGAGCAAAATGTACAGGAAAAGAAAACTTTTTGACGTGATATCACATGCATGCCTTTGTCTAGGGCAGTTATTCGTCGGAGCATTGTTGTGACATTTTCGACATATTCAATGTAGTAATATCTTGGAAATTAATTGCTATTCGAGTTCATTAACTACTTACTTCACGTTTGAAGCCTGAATACGGCATCAGTACATTAATTTTTGAATAGGTTTTTTACCTAAATACAAATAAACCAATTTAAAAATCTGCCTATTTGGCCACTACCCTATTAGAGGGATATGGTAAAATTAGAGATATTGATTTTGGTATAATTGGAGATAAAATAAAATGCTAGCTCATACATTTGCGCTTTACTGATATGTTTTTTTTTATTCACAAACTGACCGGCGATTGACCTCAGTATCACCTGTCACGTCATTTTTAATTTTACGAATAAATTATACCCTTCCTAATTATAAAAACGGTTTAATCTCACATAAAAATTGTCAGGAGCGGCACGACATACGCGTACAATTTTTACGTGAGTTTAAACCGTTTTAGAGTTTTAACCGTACCTTCTTAAAACTGGGGAAATTCATGATATCGATAAACCTAGCGCATCCCTATTGCATTCTTTAGAAGAATGCTAAGTTGTTTTCTAGTGTTGTTGGTATACGTTTCCCAGTGTTGGCTGCGTGCTATCGGAACGAATGGTTAGTAAGAGCATAAGAGGTTCAGTTCCTTGCAAGATTTGTCTCACACGAACGACCTATCGCCGCAAGTTAAATACAATGTGTCTTATTAGTCACTTTTCACAAAAAAATAACCGAACCATTCATAAAACCATATATAAGTGGCTTCATCTTTCGTAACAGTTGCATGAAGATTCTCGTTTCAGGCGTATTTGTTCCGAGGTTTTGTTTGAATCAATGAATGCGTGAATGAACGAATGAATGAATATGAATGAATGAAAGAATGAATGAATGCTTTATTTGAGGAAACACAAAAAAAGAACCAAATAGAACATCTCCTTTTTGAACTCGATGCATTGCGATGAGAAAGCCGAGATATTGCTAACTTAGAGATACGATGCCAGCTCGAA
Organism: Apotomis capreana; assembly: GCA_947623375.1. Classification (NCBI taxonomy): domain Eukaryota; kingdom Metazoa; phylum Arthropoda; class Insecta; order Lepidoptera; family Tortricidae; genus Apotomis; species Apotomis capreana. The sequence goes on from OX392525.1 coordinate 2,544,242, forward strand.
TTTCCCGGTTAATTCTCGACTTATATTTTCACCTGCTCGCCCGGAACTATTTGAGCGTTAATTAGCTAACAAAGGCGCCCCCAGCAATTTGAGGGAAAGAGGGCTCGAACAGCTCCCGAAAGATTCTTCGCAAACACAGCATTATTGCAGTTTATGTTTATAATTATGCCTTAGATTAGTATTTACTTTTGCTGTGTAGGTTTATTAGGTTATTTATTGCTTTCATAGTTATTACTTGCATTAGATTAGCCTCAATCAATCCTCTCAAAGCTTAAAGTAATATTGAAAAATGAGTTACCTGGTGCTGGTGGAAGAAACCGGGAATCGAACCCGGTGCCTCTGGATTGCCGGCCCAGCGCGTTAACCGCTTCGCTACCCTAACTCCCAAGTAATCTATCGATTTTTTTGTTATGCTTTGTGAGCCGATCTTTGTTTATTAAAAAGGTTTTAGGGCCAAAACACAATTACAAGACACGACATCGCATCGTGGTACGACGCGACGTCGTATCTTGTAATTGTGTTTGGGCTGTTACACCTTGGACTAATTTTTCTTTAAGCTTTGATCGTTGTATCAATGGTTTAAAAAAATGAGATATTACATGTTTTATAAATTTATAGCCTCTGATTGTTTTTTTATCCCCCGACGAAAAAGGGGGGTATTATTAAAAAGAGGGGTAGGTATTATAAAAAAAGAGGGGTATTATAAAAAAGAGGGGTATTATAAAAAAGGGGGTGTTATAAAAAAGAGGGGTATTATAAATCAGGAGTACCTATTATAAAAAAGAGGGGTATTATAAAAAAGACGGGTATTATAAAAAAAGGGGTATTATAAAAAAGAGGGGTATTATAAAAAAGGGGGTATTATAAAAAAGAGGGGTATTATAAAGGAGGAGTACCTATTATAAAAAAGAGGGGTATTATAAAAAAGACCCTTTAATTATAAAAAAGGGGTATTACAAAAAAGACGGGAATTATAAAAAAAAGGGTATTATAAAAAAGAGGGGTACTATAAAAAAGAGGGGTATTATAAAAGAGGGGTATTATAAAAAAGGGGGGGTATTATAAAAAAAGAGGGGTATTATAAAAAAGAGGGGTATTATAAAAAAGAGGGGTATTATAAAAAAGGGGGGGTATTATAAAAAAGGGGGGTGTTATAAAAAAGAGGGGTATTATAAAAAAGAGGGGTATTATAAATTTCACATCACCTGCCCGCAAAAAAATTTTGACAAACCACGTGCTGTAAGCAAAAATTGTCCCAATATTTTGAAGTGAAACTTCTAATGCGACTTCCAACAAGGTTGCGTTAAACGTTTAACGCTACCGTGGAGGAGGTAGGAAAGCACTGTGTAGAAAGAGACAGAGTGAGGGTGAAGAAGTTTGTCTTAAAGAAACAATATGAGTTCACTAAAAATCAATTTCTACCCTTCCTATTTTCATTTCCACATTACGAAGTTTCACTTCTTCCGCGCGGAGGGACTCTACGCACTATTTTTTGTAAGTTCTATTCCGTTACCATTTCCATCTCTCTCTCTGGAGTCAGTTCCTCGTGTCTGAGGATCGTGGTCAGCTTCAGGGTTGCATCTGGCGCGGATGGCTCCACCGGTTTCTGTGTTCTCTCACCATTTCCATATGACCTACTATATCGGTAACGAAATAGAAAAACAAAAAATATCATGAACATTTTAGGAATTTATTTTTCACCTAATTAATTAGATCGAAAGAACTTGTGATTTTCAGTAGAAAATGCCTAAAATATCTAAAATGAAAAAAGTGCGGTGTAGAACAAAAAAATCCGGCTAAGTGCGAGTCTGACTCGCGCACCGAGGGTTCCGTACAAATACTTATCCCAACTTAACTGGCCGGGTTTAAGTAACGTTTGCACCTGGCATGTCAGGCGCCAGATACAAATGACGTGCAAAGTTAACGCAACCGATCACGTTCGTTGTATGGGAGCCCCTAAATATTTATTTTATTCTGTTTTTTAGTATTTGTTGTTATAGCGGCAACAAAAAAAAATGTGAAAATTTCAACTGTCTAACTATCATGGTTTATGAGATACAGCCTGGTGACAGACGGACAGACAGACAGACGGACACCGGAGTCATAGTAATAGGGTCCCGTTTTTACCCTTTGGGCGTGGAGCCCTAAAATGGCCCAGGTATCTGTTTTATCACTACAAGTATAAAACAAAGTCGCTTCCAGTTGTCTGTCCCTATGTATGCTTAGATCTTTAAAACTACGCAACGGATATTGATGCGGTTTCTTTAATACGTAGATAGAGTGATTCAAGAGGAAGGTTTATACAATACAATACAATACAATTACTACATACAATACAATACTCTTTATTGCACACCTCATAAAACATACAGGAGAAATACAATGCAAAAATTACAATTAGAGGTAAACAACAGGCGTTCTTATCGCTAAAGAGCGGTCTCTTCCAGACAACCTTTGGGTTGTGGTGAAACTGTTTTTTTTTTCAGTTTCTCCACGACCACAACGAGTTTATATTGCTTCGAATTTTGAGTTGGACTCTATTTATATAATAAAATAAGAGCGTAGACAGGTAGCCGTAGTTACCAAAAGCAATCTAGTGGCTATTACATGCATAATATATCAGCATTGCTTCCGTGCGAAGCCGGGGCGGATCGCTAGTGTCCAATAAAGTGTTTACTGATTACATCACATGACTGTAATCATTACAATAAGGCCGGAAAAACTCGCAAACACGAAAACTAGAAACCATTACCCACCCTAGAACAATAGCAAACACACGCTGGCAACTCGGAGGCAATAAAAAGAGATATTAAACGGCTGCGGCCATTCATCACAAGTGTTGCCAGATTGATATAAGATACCCTCCGGGGTAATGGTTTTTATACTGCTTGTGAAGGATTTTTAATTTACCTTGCAAATATAAGGCGTTTTCTTGGTTGTATGCTTGTATGTACCGACCAAGCGTCGTTTCAACTTGTCCAAAAATTGTTTCGCACAGCCTGACAAAAAAGAGTAGAAATTAAAAAGTAGCAATACTGTAGGTTGTCCCTGTTTTCTAAAATTGATTAGAAAGAAGAATACTCTTTAATTTGTACTCTTTTCTTGTCTCGTGCTGTTCTCGCCTCTAGGCAGCTATCTCAACTGTCTCTCGTAACATTTTGTGAGTAGGTTTGTTATATTGATTTAAACTTACATGATTTTGGTACATTATTAACAAAACGGGAGATAATCGCTCAAAAAGTGTTAATTTGATTATTACTCGACGTTTCGAACGTGAAGGAACGTACTACGTTCATGGTCCTGAAAAAATTACGCGGACGAAATTCGGCACAAACTAAGCCTGGTTTTTGGTAAATTACTTTCAAAAATTGGCTCTCACACTTCCTCACTGAATTTGTTTAGGTTTGTGTAATTCATTCAGACGAGCAATTTTCGAGCAAATCGACTATTTTCGCAAACGTGCGCAAAAAAGTACTAAGTATTGGCAGTTAAAGCTTGTCTTGAAAAATAAATATAAAACCTTTTATAGGCTGTAATTTTTTACTCTCGACGAAATAAAGAGTGGTGTTATAAGTTTAACATGTGTATCTGTGTATTGTGTGTAGGTATGTCTGTGGCATCGTAGCGCCCAAACGGATGGATCAAATTAAGTTTTTAATCGAAACACTTGCCCATCTAGATGGTTATTAGCTATGTTTGGTGTAAATAGGCCCAGTAGTTACCAAGATATTCAGCTTTAATTAAAACTGATCAAGATCTCAGCCAATATTGAAGTTAAGAATTCCAAATTTTCTATTTATGTTCGGTTTTAGTAGCATTTTCTATATCCCTCTTTAAATGAGGGTCTCATGACCAGATAATTGTGTGGGGGTGTTTAAAGTTTTATTTTAGGTTATTGTATGTATAGATTTTCCCCGGGGGCTACAGCATGCGGTTCTTCAAGAGGGGAGTCAATAGGTTCTTAAATAGTCCGCAGCGCGCGTGTGATGTCGCAAGCGTCTATAGGCGGTGGTAACTTCTTAACATCAGGCGGGCCGAATGCTTGTTTGCCACCGTGGTAGTATAAAAAATATACTATATACCTAACGATTATTTGTTTGTTTGCCCACAGATGGTGGCGGGGCGGGGGCGGTGCTAGGCATGCAGGGCGCCGCGCCCGCCGCCGACGGCGACCAGGCGCAATTCGAGGCGGACAAACGGGCGGTTTATAAGTACGTGCAAGTCTCTTTCCCTCTCTATCTTTCTTTTTTGGTGAGCATGAGAGGCCCTGACTTTGGAAATCAGAGTCTCTTTGGGATATGTTCATATGTTACATGGCACAGTCGGTAGGATATGCGTATATCCTACCGACGGTGCCATGTCAGTGTCGTCAATGATACTCCAGATATTTACTTACTAAATTTGGGGTGGGTGCGTATTATCAAACTAGCGATAATCACTTCTGGTTCACTGTCATGGGGCGCCCTTTTCATTACTATGTGACAGTAACAACAGGTTCGAGGCGGACAAGCGAGCCGTCTATAAGTACGTCCAAGTCTATTTCCTTCTTTATCTACTCTTTCTTTTGTGGTGAGAGGCTTGACTTTTGATTGGGAATCAGATTCTCTTTGGGACATGTTACATGATGCAGTCGGTAGGTATTACGTATATCCTACCGACTGTGCCATGTCAGGGTATACGTTAATGATACACCAGATGTTTAATATCAAATAATTCTTTACTGCAAACCTCAATAAAAACAAATCAAACCAATAACAAGTAAATGTACAATAGAGATCAACAAGTTTGCTTGTTATGTGATTAAGTATGCTAGATTTCCTTTATTGAAGCCGAATTCACTTCACTTTGTTCTTTGAAACTATGCCATATTGCGGCAAAACTGCTAGTTTGAAATGAAAGGTGATATAAGGCCGCAGTTCATAATGCACACAATATCCATTGAGTTCCAATGTTTGTTAGAACAAAGCGAAGTGAGTTCGGCCCCTTAAATAATTCCTACTATACATTGAAAATCTTTTCCAAAAAATAAGTGAAGTAGGGTAGGTACTAGGAGGTCACTAAATGATTTATTTACATTATTTTTGTATGTACCTGTCTGATGTGTATTTGTCCTTTCATCAAGCCTAAACGGCTAGATCGATTTCAACAATTTGGCACGCCTAGCTGGGCATCTCCATATTAACACGATGTTTTTCACCCGACTGTACCAGCTCTCCCAAAAGTCGTAACTAATTTTACATCCACGCGGACGAAATACGGGCAAGAGAAGGACACCTTATAGTAGGTAGCACTTTTTTCTCGTTGTTATTCTTTCCCGTGGCCCAGTGGACAATAGTGATTAAAATTTCTAGAAAAGTGTTGATAATTTATATTACTAGTATTGTCAGGAGATAGTCTCCATAAGAATGGGCATATAACTGTTGCAATTCCAATTGAAATGAAAATTGAAAAAAATCTCGGTTAAAGGCAGGATTTGAAACTGCGTCTCCAAGGCTTTCCGGGCCAGCCCGGGCGCCCTACCGACTGGACCACCGAACCTGATGCCAGAGCCATTGAATTTTTCAACCAGTTCTACGTGCCTTAAGGTGGCATCGTACCACATTTCATTGTGGTTTACGTTAGTAGACGTTAGTGTTTTAATAAAAATAATCACTATCCGTGTCTATTACCTACTCAGGCTTTCTTTCCAGGCGTCTACAGTAATGTACTGTCTGTCATTCCAGACACCCGCTGTTCCCACTACTAGCTCTGCTCCTGGAGCGTTGTGAGCAGGCGACGGCGGGGGCGGAGCCACCGGCGGCTGACGCGTTCGGCGCCGACCTGCAGGCGTTCGTCCAGCACCAGAGACGGGACCGCCGGCCGTTCCTCGTCGACGACCCTGAGATTGATGGACTCATGATTAAGAGCATACAGGTAAGTTCTGGAGGGATAAAAGGTTCTAGAAGAAGGAGGTAAGTGGTAACACCATGTACACTCACAGTTGCCTCGTTGAAGACCTCTATCTTCAAGAAAAGAGCGTACTCCGGCCGGCGACACACTTGTGATTGTAACTCCTCTGGTGTTGCAGTTGTCCATGTGCGTAATCGCTTACCATCAAGCGATCAGTGTACTCATTTGCTTCCTATGTCATAAAACAAAGACTTGGAGACGAGCTGATTAAATAATAAATAAATAAATATTAAGAACAATCATACACAAATCGACCTAGTCCCAAACTAAGCAAAGCTTGTACTATGGGTACTAGACGACGATATACATATAAATACATATATAGATAACATCCATGACCCAAGAACAAATAATTTGCCCCGGCCGGGATTCGAACCCGGGACCGCCGACTCAGTAGGCAGGTGTCTACAAACCGAGCCAAACGCGGCGTCGATTAAGAGCTTCAGATAAAATATCTATTCAGTTGTCCAATATTTCAGTTTCTAGATAGTTCAGATTTAGAAGGGTCAAGGCTGCCGTCAGTTCCTAGGTCAAAAGCAGGTCTAGAAAACCGCAGTTCTAAAATATTCTATAACTAAAGATTATTATATTTCCAGGTGCTGAGGATTCATCTGCTAGAACTAGAGAAGGTGCAGGAGCTATGTCGAGACTTCTGCGGGAGATACATCGCTTGTCTCAAGACGAAGATGCAGAGCGAGAACCTACTCCGGACGGATTATACGGGAGGTTAGTGTTGGTCTCCAAATTACCAGGTGTAATGAATGGATGGATGGTTGCCGGATGCTCAGGATTGAGTATATCGAACATCTAACATAACTGTGATACGACTCTTTGTCACGCGATGTAGCCTGCCACATTCCTTCCAATACCGTGCGAGAGAGATGATGCTCATTTGCGGTAAGATACGCCAACCCCGCAGGGTGATGCTGTTTATGCTGATGCAGATGATGTAGCAATGTTACAACTTACTCCAGACGGACAAGGGAGGTTAGTGTCTTGGTTACCATTAATAGGGACATCAGACGACAAGAACGACGTAGAAAGAGATAACATAGGAACACTCTACGTGCACACAGTCGCCTCCGTCGGCGGGGACGGCCACCGCGATAAATACATTGTCTACCACATGACCTAGAATCAAGCTACATGACCTATAAAAAACAGACTGACCTCAAAACGACGTTGTCAAGCTAGGTACACGTCCGCTGGTTCGAGTGTCCGTGCACGCCAGCACACACACACTATAGGCGCTGGGGCAGTACGCTGCCTACAGCCTAGCAACACGATGTCGGTTATAGCCGTAAGGCTTTAAACGTAGTACGGCAGAGGTGATGTAGCAATGAATGGTACAGTCTTGGCTACCGGTAGCCAGAAGAAAAAAGGAATTTGTTTAACACCATAGAGAAGGAAAGGGAAGATGTTTGGTCACCTCATGGTAAAGGAAAGAGAGGCAGGGGAAGGCCAAGAACAAGCTACATAAAACGAATAAAAGAAGGTAAACGTCATATCGTATTAGGAAATCAATGAGTTGGCTATGGATAGGGATAGATGGAGATAGCTACGTACCACATCAGCTACACCGACAACTTTTAAATTTATGATGATGGGTCATAATATGCTTTAAGTTTAAATTAGATCCATTATGGTAAGAAGTATGGTTACAGTATATCATTGTATGAAAGTTTGCAGCTTGGTGTACTTTCAATATTTTTGACAGGGGACTGACGACGGTTGCAACGCGTGTAGAATCACCTTAAACGTAAATTAGAATTGTGTTTAACTTTCTTCCTATGAGAATCTGTGTCCCTGAAAGTTCCGATTACAACAAATTTTTTTTAAGGGTCTTTCTATTTGTTTTCAGGAGGAGTGGAGAGCAATAACAATCTGTCGGGCACGTTAGACGACCATTCTAGTACTTCCAACTCCCCTCAGTATCAGGTATGAAATGTATGTTAATTTCTATTGTATGTATTGTACATTTAAATTACAGATGTAGTGAATAGTCGTTATATTTGTTTTTTTTTGTCGGGTTAGTTCGTTTTAATATTTCCATCTCAACTTTTTAAAGTTGATAGAGAAAACACGCTTAAATGAACTTTTCTGGCGAAATACGATAGAAATCATTGTTCGCTACATCTGTACGTATCAATTATGTATTAATAGTTTAGCCACATTTAGTTTCATTTAAAAGGGAAATTCGGAAATTATTTATTATAGGTCCAAGACGACTACTCTATACAGGCATAGTTGTCGTAGATTTCGGTTATTTTATGTCAGAAAAAATAATATTTTGCACTGTACACGATGCAAAGCTCTCTCGATCTCTATACTAATTTTAATTTGTTAGAATAATGAAATGTGGACAATGTGATGAAAATGAAAATTAAAAATGTTTCTTTAGGTTTCATAAAAGTTTATAAATAATAAAAGGTTGGAGCCGTTGGAGCCACCCACAAAAAAAATGTGTTAACCCAAACTTACGTGATGATCAGTATGTTTGTCCCCAGTCGCCGCCCGCGCCGCTGCCGGCGCCCCCGTCGTACCCGGTGTTCCACACGGAGCTCCCCTTCGCACCGCCAAGACCCGACCCACGTGAGTATCGCAATTTATTTAAGAATAAGAATAAGAATACGTTTATTTCTTCGAATATGGTACAATAAAGTTGTTGTTACAATTAGTTAAGCTCAGCATATCCTGCCGAAAACGGCGTAGAAATATTTATACATTGAATCACTTAAGTTAACATGCTATTAGAATAATTCAATCTTTTTTTTAATTACACATTTTAAGATACAATATACATTATTAAATTTAAATTACATTCGCAGTTCAAAGAATATTTATTACATGTTACAATCTAGGTAAGTATAACATCATTAATCGTCAGGTATATAATTATTTAAGAATTCGTTTATTGAGTAAAAAGACATGTCAAGTAGCCAATTAAATAATTGCGATTCGAACCGGTGATATTGCAAAACAACTAAATCTTCCGGTAATTTATTATATAATTTGATCGCTATAATATAAGCGTTTTTGCTGAAAACTTTGACTCTGTCTAGGAGTGTACAACTTATGCGGGTATCTTCCATTTAGTTTATTGAAAACAGCATCATGCTGAGGAAATAAATGCGGATGCTTTTTAACAAATTTGGCAACCTCATATATGTATAAACACGGCAAAGGTAAAATCTTCAGCTCCTTGAATATTGGTCGGCAATGGGCGAGATAATGAGACAGCTCTGACGCATTTTTTTTTTCGTTACAAATACTCTATGTATGTCTACTGAGTTACCCCATATGATTAAGCCGTATCGCAAAACAGGCGACACATATCCATGGTATGAAGATTTAGAACTATTTATTTATTTATTTTATTTATATATTTATTCAAATGTCAAGTACATATCATTAGGTGCATCGTCCCACAAAACTGTTTTTGCGGTTTGACTGCGAGATCCGGGAGTCTATCTATACAATGTATGAAAAAAACCGCATCAAAATACATTGCGTAGTTTTAAAGATGTAAGCATACATAGGGACAGACAGAAGGAAGCGACTTTGTTTTATACTATGTAGTGATCATTTATCATCAGCCTAAATGTTCTGAAATGTCATAAAAAACATGAATTTATAATTGTTTTTATATCATATTAATGAAAAAAAAAATATTGCTTATTTTGTTAATAGATACAGCAAAAAAATGCTGGGTCTTTTACCTATCCTGTCCCATTATCTGGCTTAAACAATTATAATTATAACAATTTGTTAAATTAAAAATCCTTCCTTCAATTGTTTCCACTATTACTGTATCAGATCGTCGTTTCGTATAAAATGACATCGGTTAAAATTTATCAGTTTTCTCTTATGTTCTAGAAAATTTATCAGTTTTCTATTATATTATAGAAAATTTATCAGTTTTCTGTTATGTTCCAGTAAATTTATCAGTTTTCTGCTATGTTCCGCTAAATTTTTCCGTTTTCTGTTATTTTCCAGAATATTTATCAGTTATCTGTTATGTTGCAGAATCCCTGGTTGTGCAAGGGTCAACCCCAATCAGTCAAATAGGCGCCGGGTTGATATCGACGGATTCTTTCACAGGTAATAAAATAGTTGTATCTTTAATCTTGTTAAAACTTTCGTGAAACATATTTAAGTTATAATTAATTAATAATTTATGTATTAAGCGGTTTAAGCTCCATACAAGTTCGAAACATGTCGGACTGTTCCTGACAATTTCACGTGACTGCATACCGTTAAATACATTAATTACATAAATGCCTATTGCTGAACATAGATCGAGATATTATTGCTGTGAAATAAAGCCGTACGTACCACCAAATAGACCTGACGCTTTATAATCATGCCTCGGGGTTTACGGTGCACCAATGATTTACGTCTGTCCTGTCCTGTCAACCTAGTGTCAAATTTTGTATTTGTCCACCGAAAACTGTTAATAACTCACACGATAGGTATATTCCAACTTGAACTATAATTCCAGGCACAAACTCCAACAACTCCTGCTCATCAGTCTCCGGGTCTCCGCCGCCCGAGGACGAGTGTGACGACACGAGCGGCAAGCGCGGCGTGCTGCCGCGACACGCCACGCAGGTGATGCGGGCCTGGCTGTTCCAGCACTTAGTGGTGAGCTGTCTAGATACTGTGTCGGGGCTCCGCCCCAGGACGAGTGTGACGACACGAGCGGCAAGCGCGGCGTGCTGCCGCGACACGCCACGCAGGTGATGCGGGCCTGGCTGTTCCAGCACTTAGTGGTGAGCTGTCTAGATACTGTGTCGGGGCTCCGCCCCAGGACGAGTGTGACGACACGAGCGGCAAGCGCGGCGTGCTGCCGCGACACGCCACGCAGGTGATGCGGGCCTGGCTGTTCCAGCACTTAGTGGTGAGCTGTCTAGATACTGTGTCGGGGCTCCGCCCCAGGACGAGTGTGACGACACGAGCGGCAAGCGCGGCGTGCTGCCGCGACACGCCACGCAGGTGATGCGGGCCTGGCTGTTCCAGCACTTAGTGGTGAGCTGTCTAGATACTGTGTCGGGGCTCCGCCCCAGGACGAGTGTGACGACACGAGCGGCAAGCGCGGCGTGCTGCCGCGACACGCCACGCAGGTGATGCGGGCCTGGCTGTTCCAGCACTTAGTGGTGAGCTGTCTAGATACTGTGTCGGGGCTCCGCCCCAGGACGAGTGTGACGACACGAGCGGCAAGCGCGGCGTGCTGCCGCGACACGCCACGCAGGTGATGCGGGCCTGGCTGTTCCAGCACTTAGTGGTGAGCTGTCTAGATACTGTGTCGGGGCTCCGCCCCAGGACGAGTGTGACGACACGAGCGGCAAGCGCGGCGTGCTGCCGCGACACGCCACGCAGGTGATGCGGGCCTGGCTGTTCCAGCACTTAGTGGTGAGCTGTCTAGATACTGTGTCGGGGCTCCGCCCCAGGACGAGTGTGACGACACGAGCGGCAAGCGCGGCGTGCTGCCGCGACACGCCACGCAGGTGATGCGGGCCTGGCTGTTCCAGCACTTAGTGGTGAGCTGTCTAGATACTGCGTCGGGGCTCCGCCCCAGGACGAGTGTGACGACACGAGCGGCAAGCGCGGCGTGCTGCCGCGACACGCCACGCAGGTGATGCGGGCCTGGCTGTTCCAGCACTTAGTGGTGAGCTGTCTAGATACTGTGTCGGGGCTCCGCCCCAGGACGAGTGTGACGACACGAGCGGCAAGCGCGGCGTGCTGCCGCGACACGCCACGCAGGTGATGCGGGCCTGGCTGTTCCAGCACTTAGTGGTGAGCTGTCTAGATACTGTGTCGGGGCTCCGCCCCAGGACGAGTGTGACGACACGAGCGGCAAGCGCGGCGTGCTGCCGCGACACGCCACGCAGGTGATGCGGGCCTGGCTGTTCCAGCACTTAGTGGTGAGCTGTCTAGATACTGTGTCGGGGCTCCGCCCCAGGACGAGTGTGACGACACGAGCGGCAAGCGCGGCGTGCTGCCGCGACACGCCACGCAGGTGATGCGGGCCTGGCTGTTCCAGCACTTAGTGGTGAGCTGTCTAGATACTGTGTCGGGGCTCCGCCCCAGGACGAGTGTGACGACACGAGCGGCAAGCGCGGCGTGCTGCCGCGACACGCCACGCAGGTGATGCGGGCCTGGCTGTTCCAGCACTTAGTGGTGAGCTGTCTAGATACTGTGTCGGGGCTCCGCCCCAGGACGAGTGTGACGACACGAGCGGCAAGCGCGGCGTGCTGCCGCGACACGCCACGCAGGTGATGCGGGCCTGGCTGTTCCAGCACTTAGTGGTGAGCTGTCTAGATACTGTGTCGGGGCTCCGCCCCAGGACGAGTGTGACGACACGAGCGGCAAGCGCGGCGTGCTGCCGCGACACGCCACGCAGGTGATGCGGGCCTGGCTGTTCCAGCACTTAGTGGTGAGCTGTCTAGATACTGTGTCGGGGCTCCGCCCCAGGACGAGTGTGACGACACGAGCGGCAAGCGCGGCGTGCTGCCGCGACACGCCACGCAGGTGATGCGGGCCTGGCTGTTCCAGCACTTAGTGGTGAGCTGTCTAGATACTGTGTCGGGGCTCCGCCCCAGGACGAGTGTGACGACACGAGCGGCAAGCGCGGCGTGCTGCCGCGACACGCCACGCAGGTGATGCGGGCCTGGCTGTTCCAGCACTTAGTGGTGAGCTGTCTAGATACTGTGTCGGGGCTCCGCCCCAGGACGAGTGTGACGACACGAGCGGCAAGCGCGGCGTGCTGCCGCGACACGCCACGCAGGTGATGCGGGCCTGGCTGTTCCAGCACTTAGTGGTGAGCTGTCTAGATACTGTGTCGGGGCTCCGCCCCAGGACGAGTGTGACGACACGAGCGGCAAGCGCGGCGTGCTGCCGCGACACGCCACGCAGGTGATGCGGGCCTGGCTGTTCCAGCACTTAGTGGTGAGCTGTCTAGACAGATACCGAGGGGTTGGAGGCGCTGGAAAGTCGAGGTGCAGAAGGATCTACGCGCTCTAAGAGCCAGCGCACATTGCGGCTTCTAGTGGCCGCGACAGTACATCTCTATTTTTCTCACTACGAGCGTGCAAAAGAGACATATGTACTGTCGCGGCCACCAGAAGCCGTAGTGTGCGCAGACAGTGAATACCACAACTGGGGGAAAAGGCGCTAAACAGAGAAGGATGGCATTCCCTGTGTCAGAGGCCAAGATCATCTTTGGACCACTGAGCGAGTAGCACACAGGCTGCATGAAGCACTCATACAACCTGTATACAGCTTAAATTAGAGTTCTGTTTGCTACCTGGGCAGTAAGCTAGTGGTGACTTGAGCTTCATAGCTTTTCTCAGACATATTAAATCGCACATGAAATAGATCTCTAGTCGCTTAAGTTGAATATCGCTTGAAATGTTTTTAATCAGTTCGAGATTCATCATCAGGACTCCGCCGAATACATGCACGAGTGTCCATATGTGTTTTGATATCTCGATTGGCCCCTCTAAATCTTTGAGTAATTACGGAAATGCTACGATTTCGGTCATAGTGGCGGGCGAGGTTCGGGGCGGCACGCTTGCCACGTACACCGCGCGCTCCGTCCTCGCCACTCTGAAGTCGGGGCATCTTTCCTAGTCGCCGATATAATACATTTGCTTCATACATCGGTATGTTTTTTTTTTCGGCGCTCGACGCTCAACGCTGCCGCTGCCGCTGGTCACGCAAAGTCGTGGCTCCGTTAGCCTAATGTTATTTGTCAAACGTAACATCTCATTTGATCATTTTTAAATATGTCAGATTCAACTTTATTATTATTTGTCTGAAACATGCTATGAAATGCCGTCATAACGTGCGTTATAAAATAATATTTCGGGCGGAACAACTAGAGAGAACTAACTGTAAAGGAATTTCATACAATATTGAAAGCCTAAGCCGGGAAGTAATTTTTTTAAACATGGCGTCTGTGATCATAAACAGGCTAAACAGCTGAATTATATTTTTATTGAGTGGCGTATTTTTTTTATTTTCATTGAATATGTTTGAGAAAAGCACTATATACATGCCTTACCCGTGAAAAGGGCTTTCCGGCTTCGTATCACTTGGCTAGCCAAATAATGTTGACAGATATTTCCTAATGGTATTCCCAATTGTAATTTAAACAATTTAGTAGGTGGGTCCTCTATAAATAATTTTGATACTTCATTTATTAATTCTAACGTTCCGATCGAGGTGAAATTTGACATACCTAGTACTTATGTAATTGTTTTGGTGATGGATTAATATGGTATTATCGAGCTAGGTCTTATTTACACTACATTTAATTTACGCCTTGTATATGGGTAGAAAGTGTAAACATTGTCACATTGTCGTTGACTGTACTGTACGTATAGTGGTAGAAATTATGTGAGTGCACGTCAACATATATTTAACTTATTTCCTTAGGTGCCTTACGTGTGCATAGAAAATCAAAAATATTTTCTAGTATCAAACTATTCCTACTACAGAAAGTGTGACCAGGCGCAGATTTTTAAATTTCCCGTTAAAATTTTGAGTAATATTTCACTACCCAGACTATATCTATCGTCTATATTTAGCCCTTCTTTTCGTCTGCATTCCATTGTTAGCACTCGTAAGAGTTCTAGATAAACTGTGACTCAATGATTTCCAGCATCCATACCCCACTGAAGAGGAGAAACGCACTCTGGCGGCCCAGACCAGGCTCACATTACTGCAGGTCAACAACTGGTTCATCAACGCGCGGCGCCGCATACTGCAGCCGATGTTGGACTGCTCCGACAAGCCTGGTGAGTCCGTCATAGGCTAGTTGACTCATGTCAAATCGACAACATTTCATATTTTTAAGACTATCATTTTATTACTTTTCCGAATTCTGCTTAAAAAGATGAAGTAATCTCTGTTTTTATTTATTTTCTGAGATGATTATTTATTTTATTATTAATTTATAAAAACGTACTCATTTTAAAATGTGGCAACACCAAAACCAGAACTTAATGGAACGGTTACTTTAGTCGGTTATTAAAAAAAGACTTAATAAAACTCGGTATGCATCACCGCGGGTTCGTGGGTCTTCTACCCCCCCTGCACGTTAGGACAAATGCAGTTGGAGACAAAACTGTCTACTGCCTACTCAAGGGAGGAAAAAAAAAAAAAAAACGGTATGCATCTGTCATCTGTCAACGTCAAATAAAAAAATATATATATTCGCTCTTCGGTTTAGACAACAACCCTATTCAGCCCGTATTGTCTTAGATTGCATTTATTTGATGTATTTTCTTATATTTCTTTAAATACAGAAGAATAAATTCAAAGTTTTTTTTTTAAGGTACACGACATAAAGCCCTGTTGATCTCTATATTAATTTCCACCTGTTATAAATATGAAATGTTGTCAATTGTAATAAACGAATGTTTATTCCGTATAGTATTTAGCAAAGGAAACCTAAATATATATTTTTCAATTCCTAAAAGCGAAAGGTGGCTGAAAAAATTGAATTTGAAAATATGGTTTTTAATCTGTATTTTGAAATGCTTAAAACGCTGTCCGCCATTTTCGCTTATGATAGTGACGTCATCGGTCATGTAAACAAAACTGAAAGTCTACTTTGATGACTTCGAATAGTGCCGTCCCTCTCGATCTCATGTCAAAGTATATTGGAGTGAGCGGAATGGCACTATATGACGGTCGAATTTCGAATATTTACAGGTAATTCTACGTCACGCCACAGATTAGCAAAAGGGGAAAATGGCGGACGGCGTTTTTGACTGTTCATGAAATTTCTAATTTTCAATTGATAAAATTTAGCTTTCTAGCTTTAACAAAAATACAAGACATTTTTTTTAGAGCTATAGTAAGATCATTATTAACCCTTTCAAATAAATTTCAAAACTGGGTCTACTAGCCTATTATCAGGGTTAATAAGGGATTAACCTTATGAGCGCCAAAGACGGCAACTCACGTCGTCGGAAAGCTGTGCCCCAGACGCCACGACGATATTTGCCGCTATTCAATGCCGTACTATCTGCTGTCAGCGTGGCGTGTGGGACACAGTTTTCCGTCGACGAGCTGAGCGGGGAAGTTAAGAAATCAAGATATTTACCTAAAGTTGACAAAATCCTATAGCTATACCTATAACTGAGCAAAAAAGTCGCCGCCAAAGTTTAGGTAAATATCTATCTGAATTTTCGAACCCTTATTATACTACACTGAAGATGACTTTTTGATTTATTTATGTACAAAAAATTGGGCAAGTACGAGTCCGACTCGCGCATGAAGGGTTCGATCCGTACCATAATCTATAACAAGTTTGTTGTATGGGAGGCCCCCTTAAATATTTATTTTATTTTTAGTATTTGTTGTTATAGTGGCAATAGAAATACATCATCTGTGAAAATTTCAACTGTCTAGCTATCACCGTTCTTGAGATACAGCCTGGTGACAGACGGACGGACGGACGGACGGACAGCGAAGTCTCAGTAATAGGGTCCCGTTTTTACCCTTTGGGTATGGAACCCTAAAAATGACTGTCTGTTAAGTTTCTTTCGGCATTTCTTTTAATAATGATTGACTGTTAAGTTTCTTTCGGCGTTTCATTTTGAAATGACTGTCTGTTAAGTTTCTTTCGGCGTTTCATTTAATAATGACTGACTGTTGAGTTTCTTTCGGCGTTCTTTCTCAACAGTGGTCTCCTCTTGTGAAATACCCGTAGACTCATATCTAAAAGTGCCCTTGCCGCTTGTTACTTGCAGAATAAAGTTTATTTTTTCATTATTACATGATGTGATGTCGTTACTTACCCAATTTCATGTTTCTAGTTCAATGGAAAGTAACCCGTAGGTGTTGATTACCTTAGGTCTTAATAAAACGACAGACGACAACAAAGTGCTCTTATAATGGTTCTTTTTTTGCCGACTTTGGCAGGAAACCCTAAAGGTACCATTCCGCGATGGGCTGCAGACCGCAAACTGCAGCAGCAAACTGCAAGCGACACCACTTGTTTCTATGAATCTCTATGAAATGTATTCCGAGCGTGGCAGAACTGTGTGACAACCTGCAGCCGCGGCGCGCAGCGACCGCAGGCTGCAGCGCCAGTAGTGACGCGAACCGCAGAGAGTTCACACGTATAAAAAATGGGGACTTTTTCCTAAGACGATGAAGAGAAATGATTAACTTTGTTGCTGGTCATCCAGTCCTTTACGATACATCGAAGGTATCGAGTGACTGAGGCATGATTCTATGAATTGTGCAGCCGCGGCATGCCGCCGCGCTTAGAACGCGACCGCAGGCAGCACTGCGGTTGCGGTCTGTAGCCCATCGCGGAATGGTACCTTATCTTCGTAAAGGAATCAGTTAGAGTAGTGCTAATTTAGCACAACCTTTTAGATAAGTTCGCATTAAAGTTATTCTAAATGCGTTCCAGGTGGAAAGAAGAGCAAAAACGGTTCGTCCATCAGCAAACGGTACTGGCCCGACGCGCTCTCCAACCCACAGTTCACTGCAGGTAATCAATCAATGGCCTTTCAGTCTTTTACAGACTATACAAACAGTGTCATGAATACGCTTTTCATGGCTATGCAAGCCAATACGAGAACGAAACACGCGCCACAGGCTTGGCAGATGTAAGACTGGCCCGCGCGCGGTGAGCAAGGGTCGAGCTGATGTCTTTTGGCACACTTGGTTGCGAGAGTCCTAAACCATGCCTCATCCAAGATCTTACGCCCATCCAACACCAGTTTCTGCAGGTAATATATTACAGAGAAAGATACATTTAGAGCACAATAATTGAAATAAACAATGCAAAGACACACAAAGCATAAGGAAAAAATCGAAAGGCTATTTGGCGTTAGGGTGGAGAGGTTAACGTTGGACCGGTAATCCAGATGTACCTGATGTATTTTTTTCTTTTTGATTTTATCTTTGTATCAATGGTTTAATATGAAAATTGTGGTGTGTACCCACATTAAACATAATGAGCCATTATTTTCACAAATTTATACCATAATCTATTGTTCCAGGCCTGCTGTCCTCTTCAGAGGACGAGGAGCAGGAGGGCGAGCCCTCCGGCGACGAGCAGGAGCCGAATAACGACGACCCAGAGGCCTTCCCTCCCATACAACAGCCCATGCACTAGGTCATACAAGTAAAAGCTCGTTATTTTGATAAAATGTTGGGTTACCTATCTGGAACACTAATTTCTGTTTCGTTTCTGTAACGTTTCGCCAAATTTTGATTTATCCGTTAAATATGAAAAAACAATCAGAGAGAGGCTAGTTGACCCATTTTTGAAAAATATTGTATTTTTGTGAGAGCTAGAAAGCTTGAAATATCGTGAACATACAAAAACGCCGGCCGCCATTTTTGCTTTTAGCTTATTCTGTGGCGTGACGTCGAATACCGAGTAAATTACACACCGATGTTCGAAACCGTCGTATAGTGCCGTCCCGCTCGTTCAAATCTACTTTGACAGGACATCGAGAGGGACGGCACTATTTGGAGTCGTCGGAATAGCCCTTCAGTTTTTTTTTTACGGGGCCGGTTACATCCCTTTGTGTCACTATCAAAAGCGAAAATGGCGAACAGCGTTTTAAGGATTTCAAAATATAGAATAAAATCCATACTTTCAAATTCAATTTATTCAGCCATCTTCTACTTGTATGTACTGAAAAATATATATTTACGTTATCTATGCTAAATACTATACGAATTAAACATTAGTTTAATACATTTTAACATGAGTCAACTAGCCTGTTATAAAACCTAGGTTAGGTTTGTGCCTAATGGGTTCTTTAAAACGATGTATATGAAATCCTGAAAATATTACGGGTTTTAGGAAAAAAATACTTTCGGACAAATGAAAATTTGGCCAAACGTTACAGATGGTAAACAAAGTTACAGACGGTAAACAAAGTTACAGATGGTAAACAAAGTTTATGAGTTGAGATAGGGTATCAAAATGTCGGCCTAATACCTTGGACTTGAATACTTCCATAGAACGCCTGTCCAAGGTCATATAAGATGAGAAAATGTTGGCCTAAAAGTATGAAGTAGGTACTTACTCCCATACAAGCCATACACTGATTGATGAGGCAAACGAAGCTTTCTTATTTTGACATAGTGTTCCAACTACAGTCTGACCAAAAAGAGTAGAAATTAAGTAGCAATACTGTAGTGCCGTCCCCGTTTTCTTAGATTGAATAGAAAGGTACAACACTACAGTATTGCCACTTTTTAATTTCTACTCTTTTTGGTCAGATTGACTCCTTCCATACAAGAGTTTCTTTTCTACCATAAAAGAAGTAAGATTTGTCCTAAATCCACGGAAGCCTTCAATAAAAGGGGCAATTCCATACATGTAAACAAGTAACAGTCAGTTATTTTGACATAGCGATGGCCTAACAGAGCCCTTTTCTCCAATACAACATAAGAAATACTTTTTTTACAAGCTTTTATTTAACTTTCAATTTATGTAACTATGTTTGTTCGGGTGGAATCGTGCAACTCAATTTTGAAGCAGATATCTTCCGATCGACCTGAAATTTTGCATACCTATTAAACTTTGATGACAATACAATAATATGGTACCATGGAGCTGGTCTGATGATGGAGCCGAAAGGTGGCAGGGGCTGTAATAGTACAATCGAGTTTGGGCTCTTTAGAACCGTATCAATAGATCAGGCTGTTGTACTTGATACTGAGTACCTGTCTTGATACTGCTGTTTTATATCACGAATGCTGGTCACCTGATTAAGCGAAAATACACATACTATTTTCACCATGACAACTGCGTTTAAGTTCATTGTTGTCGTAAAATTATTATTTTGTTACATAGAGGATTCTGAAAACAATTTCAACATTTCTTTTGGATAAAAAAATTACAAAATTTGCATACCATTTCAAGTTTTTTTTCTTTGTTTCATGACATATTAAGCTAATTTTATTCACATGTATAAATTGTATATAGTTCAACATCAGTGTACACCCCCATTGTATGTACATTATGCCACGCAAGTTTTACCAACCAGAATTCGTGGTATAAAATAACTGTACATATGGACAGTTTATTGCCTAATAAACACGAAATACGTAATATGAAATTAAAAACTGTTGTCAAGTAAAAAATAATGAGAAATATGAATATCTTGTTTCAGGACTTGTATATGTACCTAAAGCTTCCAATGTAAATTAAGAAATAGAAAAAAACTGTATTGCGGGCGAAAATTTTGGTGTACTGACATAAGTACCAATTTATATTCCTTAACTGTTTCATTGTTATTTTTTAAGTGAAATTTTAAATTTCATGAAACGAACCACAACTTAAAATAATTATAATGCATTCTACACGAATATAGAAAGATTGAAAAGTTTTAGAGAAAATGAGACAGATTCTGAAAGTAATTCGAAAAAAAGGACACTTGAACTAAGTTAAAATGAAGTAAGGTCGGGACAAATGCACCTACCATATCGAAATATCAAAAAGTACAGATATTATACTAATAACGCCACCTTATAGCCCAACTGTACAGTCGCCATCAGATATATCGCAGCATATAAGGCGTTCATAAATATGTGAACATGTACTGTAACGCCCAGTCAATAAGAGTCGTGTTCAGATATTTATGAATACCTTACATGCTACGATATGTCTGATGGCGACTGTACCAATTTCACGGAAAACGACGAATTTTTGATAACTGAAGTTGAAAATCGGTGAATGACACTGATGTAAACAAAAAGGAAACGACTAAATATTCCGCGTATTTCAAGTATTTTTTCATAATACTATCCACAGTGATGAAAGTCAAGTTATTTTAAATAGGATTCAGTAATTATTTCGCAAGAAGAACGAAGTATTGAGCAGCATTCCGGTATACAATGTTTTGAATTTGGTTAATGAGTAATGACAAATCCTCGACAAATCTCTATTGACGTTTAAAATTGCAAATATATGACGTATGTACATTATTGCCATATGAACCTGTTTGTACCGCCACTATCCTTGGGCCGGACCGACGCTTGTTAAGCTGGCGTAAGTAAGATGGCGTCAGAAGTATAACATCTGACTGACCTTAATTTTGTTGTAGCTCCATAGATACGTTTTCCAATGATACTGCAAGTTTTCATCGAGTCTTCACATAAAACGATAAATGAAAATTGAGTTCTTAATCTGAAGGGAATGTTTCTCTTCTTAAAAGTAAGGTTTAATAAAAAAATCGTCGATTGTACAGCAGTATACGTCTCAATTCGATATTAAGTATATTATACGTGGATATGTTGAAGCAAATACTAAATTTTAATGTGCCATAATTGTAATGTTTGCAATAATACACATTTATCTTAATTCTCAATTTATTCTGAATTCAAAGTAGACATATCAGTTAATTTGGAAATTTGGTACTTACTGTTAGTAACACTAACGATTTTACAATCAAATTTTACAGTTTCAAGAAGCATACTTATTTAGGACAAATTATAATTATGGCAAATAAATTATGACATACTTAATAAAATTGTGAGGGCCCGTTAAACATTTTTGAAACATATTGAGAAAGCGTTTGATTTCATGAGGTTTAAATATACCAACGATTATAAAAGACGTCACAATGAATACTGAAATGGTATACCATAATTATAAGCATCACATAGTGACAGTTAATATTAGTAGCTAAATACAAAAATATCGCTACACTCAAATAAGTGATACAATAAATGCGACTCCTAAAATTATAAATGAAGCAAACCGTTCAGTAATTAATAGTTCTTATATGTATATACAGTAATGGCATTGAGTGCCGATTTTTATTCAAAGTTGTCTACGGTTTTCAGATTTGAATCAGTATTAAAATTTTTTGTATAAGTATTATTTCTAGTATTATTAACTGGAACTGTCAAATCCATATGTTTTGTTCAGTAAATTGACATTATGATAATATTTCTCGCATTTTAAAACAGGAATAAATTAACACTGTTTTTTAAACATTTACAAATGTTTTTTGGATATCGCCTTGTGACTACTAAAACTCACTAAAATTTCTGTCACTATTCTTCAAAACCTCGTATCTAGTAAGTGAATTGGAACTTAGATACGAGCTTTGTTTTAAGTAGGTATTTGGTACTTGATAACAGTTGACTTATTTGTTCAATACAATAAAAGTGTCATAAACAGTAGGGCGTATCTCTCTCGCTCCCACTTTAGAAAAAAACAGTAAGTTTGAACGAGCGGTCCGTTTCAATGATTTTTGACCCTATAGGCATGAGAAGCCCAACAACAATTACAATAAGCTGCTAATATTTACTGTCATTATGATCTAGCATAGAAACATGTATACGTAAATCATACCTCACTATTTTAAATTCAAATTATTCGTAATTAATGTGACAAAAATACGCTTCCATTTTGATTTTTGTTACAGCAAAAAGTGCCGTTGTTAAACTTATTCAATTATAGTTATGTGTTTTATTAGGTGTATCAATCAAATATATTTTTCTATCTAATGTCGCTGTTAATTACGCAAAAAACATATGTACTTTTTTTACCGAACAATCTCCTTTCGTACGATATGTCTCACGTGAACTATTAGAAAATAAACAATACAAAACAAACATAATTATAAGAAATAATCAAACATTACAAGTTTTTTTTCTCTCGTGGCTAATAAAAAAATGTTGCATTATAATTTTAACAACGGCATTTAAAAAAGTTATTTAACTAGAAAACAAGTTGCCAATTCGTCGTTGTTCCTTCGCCATTATTGTAAATATATTAACATTACGTTGCTTGTTTGCTATTTAAATAGCTTCAGCATCTGACAATTTTACCGCCGGTTGTGATGTTTCGGTTTCTTCCCCCAAATGACTGAGATGAAATAGAAAAAAAGTATTTTGTACCACAAATACCGTCCATAGTCGAGACATATTTATTTAATGTAAAAATGTAAGTTTTGTAATTCTGTAACTGAGAGCAAATCTCGCAAAACATTTACTTGTTTTTTTTTTATTATGGTTTAAAGAGTAAAAAATAAAATTAGTATTTTATAATTTAATAAATGTTGTAATCTTCTAAAAGGGTCCATAATGTTTATTATAATTATTTTTCATAGTTGACATAATATGTAACGTTTGATATAACGCGTTCTTGTAATCTATTGAATTTCTAACCTAACCCATTGTAACCATAACTCGTCTAACAATTTACAAGTTCATTGATTTGAAAGCGAATAAAGGAAAATAAATAAAATGCGTTATATCAAACATAACATTATATGAAATGTTACATTAGGTCAAAAAATGTTATATCAAACGTCAGACACCCGTATTTGTTAATTTCAATAAACGTAGTATTGTTCTAAAACTAATTTTGATTCAATACCGGTTTCAAATGAGTTTGTGTCTCAGATACAGAAATGTGGATTTAAAAAAATCTTCAAATGTCGCTGTTAATGCTATTTAATGTGTATGTTGATACTTAATTACTTATTTGTTATGAACATATGAATATTAGTTTAAATGAGTTGAAAATTTGACTTCTTTTAACATTTAGTTTTAATTTGAATAGTGCCTTTGAATTATTTGTTTTTGTTTTTATGTGTTTTGTAGAATATTCGAAAGTTGATTGTACGTTATATATTCTTCGGTTTCCGCGACTGTCACACATTTAAATAAAACATTGTATATGTCCTTTCCCAATTTTTAATTATGTCAAAATCAATTGATGATTATTCATTTTTCTTTTAGCATCTGTTGAAACAGGGACGTGTGAAGATTTTTTTGAAATCTGCCATTACATATACTCATTGTAAGTTTTTTTTTAAGGCAGCCATACTAGAGTTAGTGATAATAATTTAAGAATTCAAGATTATACGATTTCTTATACAGTTACACAAATGTATACTCAGAAAATTCGATTCAAAATTGTATACGCTATAATGGAAAATCTTTTTAAATGTAAGTGTAAATTTATTCCAAACGAACTTTATTTTGAATGGCTTTGAAGATATTATAAAAAGTTCTCTCTTCTGAATTAAAATCATTTTTGCATACCTAGATGAAAAAAATATAAAATTGGTATAAAATCAGTATTGACATTTTCTAAACAGTATTGTAATTTTTAAAACAGAATTGGGAACTTTATTAATGATTGGATTATAAATTATGGCAATTTTATGTCAAAATAGTCATACAATTTTCTATTTCACATAAAATGACATAATTTTGCGATCAAGTCATAGAATGTAGGTAAAAAGCATAAAATTGCTTAATAAAAAAATAAGTGATGTCGTTTATACGAAGAAACGGATATACGTAACGGAATGGTGAAAAAAAAGAGATTTTTTTATCATTATTAACTGTATACATGTAGTAATAAAAAATGTAATTTTACTAAAGTATTTTAACGAAGTTTTTTTTTAATTCTTTTTTTATAAATATAGTGAAAATGTCCACTCTCTAGTATACTATAGATATACGCTTGCTAGGTCTAAGTTTCCAAGTTAAATACGAGTATACATATTATTGCATAATAAGGCGCTAGTCAATAAATACATTTTAGGCTCAAATGTAGTTTTTTTCTAACCCTAATTATAACACTTTTTTATCTAGAGTACCTAGGTAAGTACCTATAGTAAGAATCCTTTTACGTGGCCAAATTCACTTCGATTTGTTCTAATAGAAAATGGGACCCAATCGGTATCGTGTGCATTATGAAACCTTTATTTATTAAACTTTATTGCATAAAAGAAAATCTTTTCGTATAAAAGGTGGACTTAATGCTATGAGGCATTTCAAAGTACTAGTTTGTGGCTACAGTTCATAATGCACAGAAAACCCATTGGGTCGCATTGTCTTTTAGAACAAAGCCAAGTGGATTCGGTCTCAAAATGGGTATAAAATAGTTTCTTTAGAAGCTCACTTCTAAAAGAAAGAAACGTAGGAGGACTATTTTATTTTTTGTACACACCACCTTTTTAGGTTTTGGATATTTTAGGTATTTTCTACACAGAATCACGTGCTCGTTCTATCTAATTACGAGCAAAAAAGTGTCCCAAAATGGTCATATATTTTTTTTGTTTTTCGATTCCGATACTGCTATAGGTAGTAGGTTACATTTATAGAAATGCTAACGGAAGAGCTGCTCCTGAGTAGAAAATACTTAAAATATCCAAAAAAAAAGTGGTGTGTGCAAAAAAAAACGGCCTAAGATGAAGAATTCAATTAATCGCAATAACTTAATAAATAAATGACAATGACTGTTGCCAACGACCTTGTTATTGTCAACTGAACATTATTTATTTCTGTTACAGGGAGAGTGAACAAAATTCTAATTTCCTGATGTAGAAATGAAGTCCCTATTACAAAAACAGTAAAGTTCATTATCCGTGACAATTGCTGTGGACTTGTGACTTTAAAATAATGATTAAATACAGTATTATGAAATTACATGATTAGATAAGTTAGTATAGTCACGTCGTTCACAGAAATAGTTTTAGAGTTCCTTGTTCCTTAAAACGAGTTTCGCATGTTTTAAATAGATAACTGCAATAAGTCACTTAATAAAACCATGTGGTGGCTTTTTTTGTTCATAGGTGTCAGTTTTATTAAATATTCAACAAAAAAACCTATTGTGAGTGCGAATTCATAGATTCTACTCTTTTAACTTTAAATTTAAACTGAATGTAAAG
Organism: Apotomis capreana; assembly: GCA_947623375.1. NCBI lineage: Eukaryota > Metazoa > Arthropoda > Insecta > Lepidoptera > Tortricidae > Apotomis > Apotomis capreana. Next base: position 2,569,879 of record OX392525.1, read on the forward strand.
TTTAAGTTCCTGGTAAAAGTCGATAAACAATTATATTTTTCTCTCGTTCCCCACATGAGGGTTTACTAACGTCGTGAAATTGAATCGGTTAGCTATATTCATCATCAGGGGCGCTAATCCTTCGCAGCGGAGGCCAATCCAACATTGAATATTATTTAATAGTGTATTTCGATATGACAAAGACTGACGGGACTTTTCTATGTAAATTATCATATTTCTTACTCCTTACTGTGTTTTTTTAATCCGAAGAAATAAAAGGGTATATTTAACTGTGTATTTGTATATCTGCGTGTCTGTATGTGGCTTCTTAGCTCTCAAACCGTTAGACCAATTGGAGTGCGGTTTTTTTAATCGAAAGACATCTCCGTCAATAAGGATCTTAGCTATGTTTGGTGGAAATAGGACCAGTACTTTTCAAGATATTCAGCTTTAATTGGAACCAGTGATAAGATCTCAGCTAATATGGAAGCTAAGAATTCCTAATTTTGTAGTTATGTCATTGTTCAAATATTATACTTCCTTACTAAATGGTTATGTTCAGTTTTAGCAACATTTTTAGGTTATTTATGATCCCAATAGAATCGGACAGCACGGAAAGTCCTGTCTGCGGGGTGTCAAGAAACTGTGATAAAGAAAAACTGACACAGACCGATTTCCACGCGTGCGGAGCCGCGGGCACATTTAGTGATAATATAAACTCGCTCTTTACTATTTTTTTGTTTACTGATAAGATAGCAATGTTTTGTTACAGTTGGGAACAGTATTTAGTTGACAAAGATACAAGAAGATAAACAGTCGTGCGATACTCGTATGTACTATTTAGTATTTTGAGTTAGAAATTTAAATAAAACAATTGGATTATGGTTATGGGCCCCGTTTTCCGCACTTAGCCCGTGTATCGAGCCGTTGTGCGTACAGATTTGTCGGCTAAGGGTCTAGCCAGACTCCGTCCAGAAGCGCAGGATTCTCCTGGCGTCTCCGCTTCGCGAAGTGACCTCGGTCCTTGAGGATTTCAGCCCGCTGGTTTGCTACGGCAACGCATTCCAGTATCACGTGTACCAGTACCAGTATCACTGTTTCTTCGGCCGACAGACATCCCCTACACAGGGGGACATCGCGGTCATTCCTAGAACATATAAGTGTTTAAGTGTGCAGTGTCCAGTGATAGTGCCTACTTACTCGCAGGGCGGGCCTGCTTAGCGATAATGGGCGCTTTGTCAGCACACTTTTTGAAAACCCTCGCGGACGGCCTCCAAACTAGGAGAAATCCGGGGAAACCTGGACGGATAGCAGGCTTATTTAGTCGGAGTCAGGCGTGTGTTCGGGTATGGGACTGTTTCCCGGGACTGCCTGCATGTACTGATTTCTACCCGCGTGTTGTGCTCGTGTCCTGTGACGTAGCCATGTACGCAGCTGATTAAACGCCAAGGGGAGCAGATCTGGGCTAATTGCCGAGTGATCGGATCCTCTCCTAGCCAGCTACAGACCTACATACCTAGACACACACTGTGCCCTTTAATCCATTGCAGCGTGATCTGATTGCTCAACCCGATCGTCTGCAATGCTGAGTGACACTAGTATGAGCCCTGATTTGATGGTTTTATTTTCCAGAGCTCGTAAAACTGGAGCGCTTTCGAAAATAATATGCATCTTTTGGTCTTTGATACCTCGCGTCCTGAGGAGGACTATATAGCTGGGTCTCCCTCGAAATCCCTAACAACGTTTGACCTAAGATTATTTGCCCTAACATGATTGTCCTTTTCCATAATGCTCTTGTGCACGAGACGATTTTTTGTCCTACGAGTCAAAATCCATAGCATGCAATATTGGGGCAATGGTGTTAGGGCATTTGATATGTCATATACAATTAGGACATGTAATTGTTAGGAGAAATGAGTATGAGTACATTAAATATTAATGCAAACAAGTATTAGGACATGGACAATAGGACCAAAAATATTTGGAGCATTTGGGCAAATAACTGTAAGGCTATGGATTTTTGTACGCGGTTATTATTTAAAATTTGTGGTCTTTTTATTTTACAGATAACTACAAATTACCTACACAATGGTGTGGCATAGGTCAAATGAAGGTTACCCGAGGATATGGGCAGAGTTTACCTGTGAGAAGACGAAACAGAGATTCATAATAAAGGATCTATCTCAGGATTACTATGACATAGCGCTCGGATACATGACCAACATATTTCTAACTGAATCCGCTATATGCAAACCTTTAAGTAAGTTTCTTTGCAGTGTTTTGTATGGTTCTTCGCCTGCGCCGAATTATTTTTCGTTGAACGAATGCGATTAAGTCCCCTTTTGCTATAATCAGAGGGATCTTAAAAAGCAAAATCGATTGAAATGACTTATGAAGTTATGCCAATACAATACGAAATGCTTTATTTATTGCACACCAAAAAAAGTTTACAAATTGAACACAAAAACCATAATTTTAATAACGATAGCCAACAGGCGGTCTTATCGCTAAAGAGCGATCTCTTCCAGACAACCTTTGGGTAGTGGAGTTGATCGGTATAAATCACACAATGAGTAGGTGATACAGAAGGCGAAGGGAGAACGAAATAATTATCAACATAAATAAGCAAGTACTTACAATCAGTGACGATCCTAGCAGTTCAATGAATTTTGTTTGCATTTTACTGTTTTATGTTTTGTTTAATGTTTTGTATAATTTTAGAAAACCTAACATACACAATGTTATTATGTTAATAAACGGAAGCAGGCAACGGTATATCAAACTTAAACAGATTAACTGATAACACCTACGTCGTGCACCCGTAAAAATCGTGTGTTTAAATATTTTTTTAGGAATATTAGAAGACCCGGTATCCCGCGTTCAGATGCAGCAGAAATGGCTGAAGATCATGAGATCCAACATGGCAATCATTTGCTGCACCGCTGATGATGAAATGCCCAGGGTTGCCGCCATACACTTTACAGCGGTTCGGGAGAAGGGGCAGCCGCAGGTGTTCATAGTCGATTTATTTATGAGAGGCCCTATTCTTTTTTTTTTTTTCATATTATGAATTTATGACAAATACATTGATACTTTCAAGCCACTTTTTGAAGTGAATAATACATTTCCCCGAGTTCTATAAGTAGTAACATTTCATGCTTTCATTGCGTGCAGTCGAAAATAAGTTGAAAAAACTAATTTTCCGCGTGAATTTTGTCAATTTCGAGTACTTTTTTAATCAAAAATTATCACTGAAAAATTCAAACTATAGGTTTCAAATATATAACAATAAATCCCAATAGCCCTGTTCTAGGTAGTAACATCAATAATATGTTAAGATACATGTTAGATCATAGAGACAAATGTCTAAAACAATCAGTACCTACTCGTAACTGATGGTTATTTAAATTAGATATAACATAGTGGCTGTAAGATATAGAATAAGTAAACCTATTCGTCATCTATTTTAACATTACAGCCATCCAAAGACCCGTCAACCCTGAACAAATACGACGAATTCACCCAAGTGGTAGAAGATTTAATGCTGGAAGGAGACTTCTTTAATCGATACGGGGAAGACCAATATCTGTCATCGTTGGGGCTCTTCGTGTTGCCCGAGTTCAGAGGGCAAGGGATCGCTACGCAGTTACTCAAGTCCAGGTACCTAATTTCTTGTCCCTTCATTATCATAAATTTAAGAGACATTCTTGTCGGTGTAGTTGATGAAGTATACAGGGTGTCCCACGGCTATGCAACATAGAGGGGAAGTACAGTAAATATTTTAGACAGGATATTTTGCTCAATGGAGACAATCTTTTATTTTAAAATTAAGTAATGCTGCATTGATAGTTAAAAAAGTATATATGGAAAATTTGTATGAACATTTTCAGCGAAACCTATTATAATAATTTTATAGTTACAAATTTCGGTGTTCCTTTATTTTAACATATTATGTTACTTAAAGAGAATTATTCTTTGCCATTTACCCTATCAATTTGCATCATAAGACTATAGGATGATTATTTATTCACTTTCGGTCATTTCTAATCTCAGGTGAGACAAGCATTTTTTTGTAAATCTGTGAATGTACTTAATTTAAAAAATAAAAGAACGTCTCAATTGAGCAAAATAGTCTATCTAAAATATTTAAGCTACTTCCCCTCCATGTGACATAGTCGTGGGACACCCTGTATAGTTTTCTCCATTTAACTATATCCACAGCAACTTCCTTATACGACATGACGTACCTTTTATTTGTTTAATGTACTTATTATTGGCCTTCCTCTTCGTCGCTTCCCCTCAGCCGTTCCTTCTATGATGTTACCTATTTATAAAAGCATCGTCATCATCATCATCAACAATACGGTATTTCTAATCGTCTGCCACTAACTTAAGGTCATTATTCAATTTTTAATTGGACAAAAATTAAAAAGAAGACGTGGTTTGATTACTGATTTTAGTGACGTCACAAGCCAGTATCTTCATAAACACTTCATACTAACAGATCGTTCTTGACGTTTCATAAACAATTGAATTATCATCCAATATCGCATACTTCCCTTATTGTTAAATAAAAATATTTCTATTCCAGGATAACAATGTGCGAAGTCCTAGGCCTCCCCGGAACGGCCAACGTGTTTTCCACCCCCGGGGCGCAGGCGGCGGCGCGGTCTGCGGGCTATGAGGAACTCGCGTACCGAGCTTATGGTGGACAGCGGCTAGCCCTCATGGGGACACCAAAGCTTAGCACTCATGGGAACAGCAAAATTAGCCCCCACGGGGACTCCAAACATTAGCCCTCATGGGGACACCAAAAATTAGCCCTCACGGGGACACCAAAGCTTAGCCCTGATGGACTCCAAAAATTAGCCCTCATGGGGACACCAAAGCTTAGCCCTGATGGGACCCCAAAGATTAGCCCTCATGGGGACACCAATTATTGAATAAGCACCATCTATAAATAAAATAAATAAAATAAAATAAGCCTTTATTGCTGTTTTACAATTTACATATTTACGACGATCAGTTTTAAACAACAGCTTGTCCTTCGACAAAGGCCTCCTCCAAAGATTTCCACCTTTCTCTGTCTCTTGCAATTCTCGTCCATTCTAGGCCGGCTACTTTTTTGAGTCCATCTTCCCAACGTTTCATTTGTCGACCTTTACTTCTCTTGCCATCCCTGGGGTACCACTCTGTTATTTTTCTAGTCCATTTCTCATTTTTGTCTCTTAGCATATGGCCTGCCCATTTCCATTTAAGTGTCTTGCATACTTTATTCGCATCTTTAAATTTGGTTACATCTTTGATTTTGGTTAGTCTTATTTTATCTTTTCTTCTGACTCCAGTTACACTTCTCTCCATTCCATTTTGACATACTATTATTTTGTTGCTTAGTTTCTCTGTTAATGCCCATGTTTGACAGCCATATGTTAAACATGGCAAAATGCACATGTTATAAACTTTCCTTTTATATGTAATTGGTATATCTAGACACGCGGCAGCGTGTCCAGCCAAGTTCACCGCAGGAACTGGCGAGCAGCAGCCGTGTGTTATATTACACGAACCGTTTGGAGCCACTTTTGACCCCCCAATAACTCCAAATCTATTTAACATAAAAAAATGAAATTTGGCTTATGTATTAAGATCCTTTAGAACAAGTAGAACCCCAAATTTCATTAATATAGGTTAAATAGTTATTGAGATATTAAAGTCCAAAAAACGGTATTTTTATCACTGACTGACTGACTGACTGACTGACTGACTGACTGACTAGTAATCAAAAACCTAACCCACTTCCAGGTGACCTAGAAAAATGAAATTTGGCATCCAGCTTAGTAATTGTGTGTGTATACATATAAAAATCGAAAACAGTGATTTTTTAATGTTTTTTTATTATTATTATTATTGATGGTTGTTGCCTCAGAACTCTGTCATTTATAAACCGATTTGGAAAATTCTTTTTTTGTTTGAAAGATATACTAGAATAGCATATACACTCACACGCACACACTTACACATACATGCACATAAAAATCCAATACGTACTAACCGTTTTGGAAAATTCTTTGTTTGTTCAAAACTTTCAAAAGATGTACTAGGATAGCACACAGAACTAATTAACAAATAGTAATTAAGTAATTTACACATCATAATAATTTCTGTACAAAAGGTAATGATATCCCATCAAAAACATAAATGTAAAATGAGAGCCAAGTTCAATATCGCGTGCACTTCGCCGACAAAAGAATTGAGATCTGCAAGGGCGCCAAGTTCTTTGCCCTAAAATTTTTAGATACAAGGACATGCGACATACTCAATGCATTTATTTTACTTGGGGTGTAATTCAATATCAAGACTTGACTTGGCTAGTTTTCACAAACTAACTAAATTTTATAAAAGTAACATAGTCATAGTCATAGTTCATTATCAAGCTAACAGTATAAGTAACAAGACGTACACTAACTTGCGTACTTACCTTTACGAAAATAGGTTAATGATTTGATTGATTTTGATTTATAATATAAATTTATATTTTAAAACTAGCCAAGTCAAGTCTTGATATTGAATTACACCCCAAGTAAAATAAATGCATTGAGTATGTCGCATGTCCTTGTATCTAAAAATTTTAGGGCAAAGAACTTGGCGCCCTTGCAGATCTCAATTCTTTTGTCGGCGAAGTGCACGCGATATTGAACTTGGCTCTCATTTTACATTTATGTTTTTGATGGGATCTTTGTTTTTCATAACTTCGCTAAGAGACCAAAATCTCTTCCAAGTGTTGGCGATTCTTCTATCGATTTCCTTTTGCATGGTATCCTGCGGGGCTATTAGCTGTCCTAGGTATATATATACTCGTCCACGTATTCTATTTTCTGTGTATTTACAATGATATCGTATGTCTGTGAAGCATTAGTCATAATTTTAGTTTTCGAAGTATTCATTGAAAGCCCTGCTTTTATGCTTTGATCCGATAGTTGTTGTAGCATTTGCTCCAGGTTTTTTGGACATTCTGAGAATAGAATTAGGTCGTCTGCGAACCGTAAGTTATGTAGGTTGGTTTACATAACTTACCCCTGCACCATCTATAACGAGGAATAAATCTAATTTTTTCAAAAGATTGGGATTTTATAGTTAGGAATAATCCGCTTAATTCCAAGAAAAAGGCCACATATGGCACCGTTGCACGTTGGTTTCTCGTCAGTTGCCATTGCGACTGGCCCCCCTTTTTGCTTACCATCAGACGAAGTGGAGCCACGGTATTGTGCAAAAAAAAATATATATATACTTCATTTTTTGAAGTGAAACTTCTAATGCGACTTCCAACAAGGTTGCGTTAAACGTTTAACGTTTAACGCTACCGTGGAGGGGGTAGGAAAGCACTGTTGCGTTAAACGTTCAACGCAACAATCCCACGGACAATGCGACGGATTTAAGGTTATGTCAAGGTACGTCTCTTGTGAATATAAATTGATTGTTAGGTTTTCTCTTTTGAAATTACAATTTCTACCCCTTCCTATTTTAATTTCCACATTACGAAGTTTCACTTCTTCCACGCGGTGGGCCTCCACGCACTATTTTATTGGAGCGGAGCGAGCGAAGCGAGCGAAGCTCCCATGGATCGACTCGAATGGACTTTGTAACAATGCGCAGATCTCAGCGAGTTCTCAACCGATTTTAGAAATTTTTGTTTTAAAATGCACAAATTAAATTTCGCTAGGTCGTGACGAAGAGTAAATTTCGAAAAAAAAAAACTCCGCTCCAACTATGGTGCAAGCTTAGCCGGTGGCTGACTCTGCATCGACCTAGTTTAAACATTAAGACAGGTTTAAAAAAAAATATGTTTTTCCATCTTGTATATACGGGCAGCTAACCGTACAACCTGACTGGAGCGAAAACTAAACTAAAATAATCAAATGAAGGATTAAAAAATTAATATATAACCACATATGGCCCATTTCGAAACCCGTATAGAGTTCGAATATACTCCCTGATGGAATAATTGAAAATAACAATAAAATTTACCGTAACTTTTATTATAAACAATTTTTTTATACAAAATTACATTCTTATAAAATATTATTTACAATTCTTAGAATATCGCACGAAAGTACATTTACCCATCTTCATAGCATAATATTTAGGTTTCTTGTTTACAATAAGATTTCAATAGATGACGTTGTATGGTCAGTGGGATAAGTGAGACAGCGAGGCAAGTGCATCTACCATATCGAAATATCGAAAAGTACACTTTATTGTACAAAATACAAAAGGACAAATGGTGAACTTAATGCCATAAGGCATTCTGTACCAGTCAACCATAGGGCCAAACAGAAACTAGCAGTTGGTGCACGATAATTAAAAGCCGTGGCTAAAACGAGACAAAAGTCAATACGTTATATTACGGGTTACCTATCTGAAAAACTAATTAGTGTTTCAGATATATGATTGTTTCTCATCCGTAACGTTTCGACAAATTTTCATTTGTCCGAAAGCCATTTTTTTCCAAAACTGACATTTTTTCAGAATCATTATAAAAGTAACCTAACTTAATCTAATGGGTTCTTTAAGACGATGTTTATAAAATCCTGAAAATATAACAGGTTTAATTTCGGAGAAATCAAAAATTTGGCGATACGTTAAAGATGGGAAACACTATTTCGGTCGGTTATGCTCCCGACTGTCATAGGTTTTAATAGCCAGCAGGTCTAGCATAACTTTGACACCTGACTCTTTGTCGCGCGACAAATATTAGCTGTCACTTTGGTTTCAATACCGTACGAGCAAGACAGGGGATGATGACTCACGCGACAAGCGAAGTCGCGGTAAGATATGCTTGCCTTACTGGAGGTATTTATGTTCATTCATTTATTCATTTATTTATTGCAATACCATGGTTATAATTACAAGGTGTTAAAAGATGTTAGTGTACATGGTTACCCTGATAGGGTGTAGCAATTTCTAAAGAATACATTTATTTTAAAATAATCAATGCGTCAGATAACATTATCAACATTACTTAGTCAAGAAAATTAACTATGTGCTCACGAAACTTATTTGTCAAATTAAATACATATACAAACAAAGAACTATAACATAATTTAAACAAGTCATCTCACACAATATGAAATAATAATCATAAACCGGATTGTGTTCAGAGTAGTGTGTGTGTGTGTGTGTGTGTGTGTGTGTTGTGTCTGTGAGTTATGCACTATATGTGAATCGAATCGTCTGACATGAATTGTTGCACCGAGTAATATGAATTATTAATAAGAAGTTTTTTTAGTTTGTTGCGGAATATATGGTATTTTTCTTCTTTTTTAATATCCATTGGTAATTTATTGTATATTTTTATACACCTATAATATGGTCCGCGTCTGTAAATGTCTAATTTAGGTGCTGGGAGCACTATTGTATGTTTTAAAGTGACGGGAAGTATTTTACGTGTTAGTAGTATACCATCTTTACTTTTCGATATTTCGATTTCGACATGGTAATAAGTGCGTTTGTTATTTAGAGAAAGAGAAAAATTATTGGTGTTTTTTCTTACATGGAAATGAACAGGAAATAGTACCTTACGTAGCTAGGGCGGTTAATTCAGGAATGTCCCAGATGGCAGGCCATAAATATGCGATCTGGGGCTTTACGGATTACCGCCCGTGGTTTGTATAAAATGTTACGTGTTGCCTTGGGCAGGAAGTGAGGCTTTCTCCCCGCGAAGCGTGCTGAAAATCACACTTACGGCCTAAGGAGAAGTAAAGATAAATGAAGGTACATTATCTGAATGGTGCGTAGCATTCATATAAGGCACCTAAATAAAATGTTCCGTCACCAATATGACAATACTAAGTTTTTTTTTTTACCAGTGACTTTAATTTTATTGTTATTTAATATTTAAAATAATTAGTTATCAAAGAATGGATAGACGATCTATAAGAACAGTAAAACGTCATCTTTGAAACATTCACAAAAAACCCTCTAAAATAAACGAAAATAGAAAAGTCTTGATGAATTAAAGCTTTTCACGAACATAGTTTTATTTCCATAGCTGTCGCCCGCGGCTTTGCTCTCTTCGGAATTATTTAAAATTAATTGCTAGAAACATTAAAAAATTACTGTGTTTTAATTTATAGCATTGCCGCGGGAAAAAGCATTATTTATTATTTAAAATAAAGTTACACATACTTTACGTATACATACATTTTGTTCCCGTTTACATTTACTCATCGCCAATATAATAGACCAATAATGCAGGAAGACTACCAATGCTTACACACTCCGTCAATAACTCGATCTAAACTCGCGTGTAATTTGTCCTGAACTAAGAACAAATTCTGTCAAACTAACACAAATGTCAAACGACCGGACTATTATAAGCATAAAGTGTTTTGCAATTGTGTTATTTTGACATAGTTTGCTTTAAGAGTTTCGGACGAACTTTACAAGCCCCGTCTGAATAGACTTTTCAGACGGGGCTATCGCGTTATGTGTAGACGACTTAGGTCACAGGCATTACTGTTTTGAATACTTGGTCCATGGTAGTTTCAAAGCGTTGCGTTTCTATATCATGGAAACGCACTTAACCCGGTCACGACATCGCGGAGCGAGCGGCGGCGGCAGACATAGGAGTGAGCGGGACACTGCGCTTGGACCTTCGCTTCGCTAGAGATGTAAACGTTTCCGGATTTGTATGGGAAATGTGTTCGAGAACGTTCTTTCCCCATACAAATCCGGATAAGTTCTCGAGAACGGTACATTTCTAGCCGTGGCCGAGCCGTTAGGTAGTCGTAAATAAGAATGACTTAAACAGTCACCCAATATAATTCAAAACCTTAAAAAGATACCAATATAAAAATATAGATTATAAAATTGAGCAAATTTCTTTATAAATAAGTTTAAGGTATGTGGCTTCAGATAGCTGATAGCCATTTAATCCAAATTCAAGAAGTACTGATTCATGTATTACAACCATGACAAAAAACGATTTATAAGAAAGGCAGCTATTATCTGGCATTAAATGTCAACATACTAGATCTTTCTCGGTAACCAAATGAAAGTTACAATTCGATAAATGTTATAAATATTCATTATATATCACATGCAAATTACATAAGGTAAAGTTGGGGTAAGACTATCAGCGAGGGTAGACTGCCACAGTCCAATAACTAACTAACTGTTGGTGTTACCCCATTAGACAATAAACTATGTCAGTCTTAGCCCAGCTAACCTTAAATATAACATGCCGCTTCCAACTGGTAACTTATAAATATATTTGCGTTCCATACAAAAATAATTGTGGGTTACATGCAAATAAAATCTTAAAAATAAGAACAGTTATATTTATTTTAGTTTCAGTTGAAGTCCCAAGTCCTACACCATTGTTGAGTTTAATAGCAAGGTAAAATAGTAAGGTCGCTGGTCTAAAAAATTAAAACGTTACTAAGGCACCTAATTAATAAATATATTTAAGTAATTGAGCAATATCATTGTCGTTGAGCGTTAAGGCACATATCCTTTTTATCTAAGAGTAAAATTAAATAAGCTGTCGTGTCGTTAAGGATAGCTAAACATGGTGTTTTTCAGCATTCGCCATATTGCGGGTTTCTAGCGGCACTTATTTATTTTACTGGCAACGACAAATTTTTGGTAACTGACGTTGAAAGTCAGCGAATGTCATAGATGTAAACAAAGAAGAGACATTACTAAACATTCCGCAAATTTCAAGTAATTTTTGCATTATAAAGGCAAAACTAGCCACAGTGATGAAAATCAAGTTTATTCCAATTGGATTCAGTATCTATTTCTCAAGAAGAACGAAGGGTTGAGTAGCATTCCGGTAAACAATGTTTTGAATTTTGTTGATGACAAATCCTTGACGAATCGCTACTGACGTTAAATAATGCAAATATATGACGTATGCACATAATTGCCATATGAAAGCTGTTTGTAGCGCCACTATCCCTGGGCAGGAAAAGCACTTGATTGGCTATACATGAAGATAATGTTGATTTTGGATTTAAGTATCCAATACACGATATCGCATCGTGGCACGATTTCGCGCCGTACTAATGCGATGTCGTGTTACAATTATGTTCAAGCCCTAAATTAGCTTTTTTATATTTTACTTTATTAATTCAAACGCAATAACGAAATCGGATTTTGAAATTATATGTATGTATCAGTCTCAAAACCGAAAAAACGTACTTTGGTCTTACCGATAAAGTAAAAATCTAAAGTAACTTAAATATTTTCATGTTTTAGGTCCAAAACGGTTCTAACAAAAACATAAGATTGAAAAGTAACGGCACTCACTGGCTCCTAAAACAATAATTTCTCACACACATACACAATTACACATAACAATAACACATACCATTAATTATAAACAAGAAACGTTAAAATACATTTGAAACGGGTTTACTCGCGTATAGAAGTCCAATATCGATGGACATGTTTCGATCATGTTTGGATCGTAGCTCCTGATGATGAATCGCGTACCGATTCGAAACATGTCGAGCGATATTCGACTTCTACGACTTGAGTAAGCCCGTTTCGTATGTATTTTAATCTGTCTGAGACTCGCGCGAGTTTTCTACATAAAAGAAACGTTAACATCAACAACACATCTTGAATATATCTACTGCCATTCACTAAAAGGCAGTCTTCCACATAGACATTGGTGCAGAAGGCCGCTTTTAAAGTGCAGATATGCACTATCATCAGATCTACACAACATAGTGAAAACTGCCTTTATAATAAGAAATAATAATTGTCTGTCTCTCTCTCGATTAAGTTCGAGAAGGACGTATAATGCTATACGTAAACTCACACAACACATTCACAATATAACCTAAAAGTTTGGTAACCTAAATCCTAAACTACACCTCCTTTCTGAAACAATGAAAGAATTATCTGACCTAATTAAGCTCTCGCATTCTAAACCTAATTCAGACTTCCCGACATCCCCTAGACTTTGACTATATTCACACCTGACCCCACTGTCCACGCTATATTGGGGCGTCAAGATGTGATACGCTGGCTCCCTGCAGGTTATCAACTTTTGAGAGCTATGTAGAATCATGGAGCCCCTCCGTAGAGTCTCTCTACCAATCTCGACGATTTCTATAGAGTTCTGCCCGATGACGAAACTCTTGTACGCCTTGATGAAGACGATGAAGATGGCAACGATGCCGAAGACGATCATGGAGTACGTGAGGAGAGGCCCGGCGACCGGGGCGATGGTAGTAGCCAGGAAGATCCAGCGCCAGATTGGGGTGGTTACTTCATGGATGCCCTGGAAATATACATTGATATACGTGAGCGTAAAATTAATATACACGTGGAGAGAATTCCAAGTAAAATGCTAGCAGTAGATTTGTAAATTCATGCAAAGATAGAATGGGATAGAATGGAATACAATGGAATATAATGGAATAGAATAGAATATTCTTTATTGCACAACTCAACGGGAAATAAATACTGAAATTTTACTGCAAAATAGCGTTACATGCGCTGTTGAATTGTCATCAAATGATAGTGAAATGAAATGTGAAATGATTGCTTAGTTTAGGTTACTTTTACAAATCACATTGTGAATCAAACGGCATTTCCCAAAAGTAGATCACTGTTGAGAAAAATGCCGAAGAAACTCAATTATAGTATAGCATAGCTATAATAATAATGATGGAGACTATTTTAATCTAGATCTTAGAAAATATGTTACTTTAGTAAGTATAGTAATGTTATAACTTGATTTTAAGTGAAAATAAATACTTTTTGGTAAAGTATCATGCTGAAAGTACTTCAATTGACAACGATATAACATACCTTTGTAACCTTCAGTCCGCAGAAAAGGAAAATAATATCAATTTATTTAAAACATTGCATGCTACAAACAAAGAAGAAATGATCTTAAATAAAAAAGATAACGATATACCTATAATACCTTAATTAAAATTTTTAAACACCCCCTACTTCAAGTAGCTGGTAGCTGGTAGCTGGACACCCTCATTCATTGACTGATATAGAAAATACTACTAATACTGAACATAAATACATGATTTGGAATTCTTAGCTGCAATATTGGCTATCTTGTGACTTGTTCCAATTAAAGCTAAATATTTTGCAAACTATGGTCATATTTCCACCAAGCGTAACTAAGAACCATCAGGACAAGTCTTATGATTTAAAAAAAAACGTACTCAATCGATACGATGCCATAGACAAACACACAGATACACAAATACACAGATACACATAGATACAAGGACACACACGTTAAAATTATAACACCCCTATTTCATCGTCCTGGGTTAAAAATACGTTATTGCAAAGCAAAATCTGACACTGAAATGAAATACGAACTAACGAAATACTTAAAGTAATGGAGATGACATAAATGATGATATTGATGACGGAGCTGACCTCTTCAAGCCACATGACAGGGAAGAAGATATCAGGGAACTTGTTGATGTAGTTGACGTAGATGTCGGGGGCATACATACATACAAAAGATAATAGGACCAGTAGAAAAAGAAACGAATTGTGAGGGTAATAAATAATGCTCTTTCAGGTGAGCTTTGAAAGAAACAATATTTATTAAGCTAAGGAAAATCTTGCACCTCTAGCATAACTAACATACGCGACTCTTCCTCGCACGAGATAATAACTTCTCTTTCTGTGCAGAAATGTGAAAGAGTGACGGGTAGCTATGAAAAGAGTCTGATATTGATATAAGATACGAACTCTTAATGGAGATGAAGATGACATAAATGATGACGTTGATGATATTGACGACGAAGCTTACCTCTTCAAGCCACATGACAGGGAAGATGATGTCAGGGAACTTGTTGATGTTGTTGACATAGATGTTGGGGGCGCGATCCACCTTAATGTTCAGCTGAACCCTGACGAAACCCTCAAGAGGCACTCCCAGTTTCTGAAAAAAGTTCTAAAGCTATACACATCTTGACACAAGTAGCTCGTCATGAGACCCTCATTCAATGAGTGATATAGAAATAGCTACTCAAACTTAACATAAATACAAAATTTGGAATTGTAAGCTTCAATATTGGCTGAGATCGTTACTTGTTGGAAACTACAGGTCCTAATTCCACCACACATGGCTAAGAACCATCTCGACGGACATGTCTTTCGTTTCAAAAAAACGTACTCAAATTGGTCCATCCGTTTGGGAGCTACGATGCCACAGACAGATAGACAAATACACAGACACAAAGATACATAGATACACATGTTAAAATCATAACACCCCTCTATTTTCGTCGCCGGTTAAAAAGGAACGTGAAATGGAAGATGTACTTTGTACTGCAAACAAGATCATTTCAAATGTTCTGAAGTAGTTAAGAATACGGATGATGACAGGTTTTGAAGCCAATATTACCGAAAAGTAGACACTGGTTGACTGGGGGATATAGCGGAAACACACGTCCTAGAAGTAGGGTGAACGCACTTAGCATAAAAGTGGTACAGTAGACGCTTCGGCGGAACGTGATGCTTAATTTTATGCGTTATGCGTAACGATGCGGTAGCACAGGGGTTAGAGCACTACTCCCGATATGTAGAAGTCGTGGGTACGATTCCCACTTTGTAGTGGATCGTGTATTTATGTTTAACTCTGTGTATATAATATTCATGAAGAGATACTGGTGTAGTCCTAGCTGATCTAAGTTCTTTATCTTAATTATATGCTTCACATGTCGGATGGTGTCAGGTTTCTTTACTTTCCTTCTCAACTGATTACTATCCTTAACACCATCGGCCACCAAATCCTATGCTTATAACTTGGCCAATGTGCATTATACCGGATATACTCTTTGACAATTTTCTTTATTTTTTTCTCAAACCAGAATAGTTTGATTTACCCAACCTTAGTAAGGTTTGAACCATCGACCTTTCTTTTTCTCTGTCAATTTAAGGGTTAAGATTATCTTTCACTAATTTAAAATGAATTATAAGGGGTCTATCGCGATATATATTATTTGCCTCCATTATCTGACGTTTCGACGCAGTTACACGTGCCGAGGTTTCAGTCGTACGGTCCGGTAGTAATTCTTTATCTTGTAAACTTTGATAATTTAAATAAATAGTTAGCCTGAGCTCAAATGTAAATGAGTAAAGATTTGGTACTTACCGGTTGGATCAAGAAGTAAGTCTCGTGTTTCTGCTGATCAGGTTTCAGGCCGTCGAAATTGTCGATTAGACTCGGCTCCGCGTCGTAGAAGTGAGGGAACGAGAGATACACCGGTGCGTCTGGAAATTTTAGGGGTGTCACAAGGGAGCATCATGGGGCCCAAATGTTACAAGGTAAAGTAACCCAACCCAATTGAGAATATTTCATATTTCTAACATGTGGAAATTAATATAGAGATTGAGAGTGATTTGCGTCGTCTACATCCTAAAAAGATATTTGTTTTATTTTTGTGTGTGAAGAAATATAAGAAAATATATACAATAACCGAAATCTACGACAACTATGCCTGCAAGTTGTTGTCTTCGACTTCGACTGTCAATAATGTCAAGTTCAACGTCATGTGTTTTTTTTAATTAAACACCAGACTAAAGTAATCTTTCCATTGTGCCACAGTTTAGGAGTAACGACATTTTAGAATGAGTTATTCTTAATAAATTAATATGAAATCAATTAGTAATCTTAGGAAAAATATAGAATGGGTAGCTCTCCCGATTGAGCCAAAGGCGGATGTTAAAAGGTTGACGAATTTTAGCACTGTGGCGTTACCAGCGATCTATCAATTTCGTTTCGTCAACCTCTTAACATCTGCCTTTGGCTCAATTGGGAGAGCACTCACCCCGGTATGGCAACAGATATCGGTTAAAGCCCGGAAACGTGGCTTTTCAAATCTTTGTATCGTATCTATAGCATTAATGGATAAATACATTTTTCTCAAACATGCAACGAAATGTCGTCATAACGTGCGTTATAATTATAACAGGCTTCGACGGAACAATTCGAGAGAACTGTAAAGGAATTTCATACAAAATTGAAGGCCTAGGCCGGCAAGTAATTTTTTTTATACATGCCGTCAGAAAAGCATTATACATGTAAGTACCTTACCCGGGAAAAGGGCTTTCCGGCTTCGTAACACTACCCGTCTATGCGTACTCACCCGGCAAGCCCTTCTTTCCTGGCCTCTGCAGTAATGTACTATTAATAGTACATTACGTAACAAGGGTGCTAAACTAGGAATTAAAAACGAGTGTCTATTAGAACATAAAACAAAAATAGTAGTAGTCAAATTTACTTACCGCCCTAGGGCGTAATATAAGACTTACCGCCCTAGGGCGTAATATACGATTTACCGCCCGGTTTTCTGGTATGTAAACCCTTAAAGTGTGACAAAAATTACTTACCACCCTAGGGCGTAATTTACGACTTACCGCCCGCTTTTCTAGCATGTAAACCCTTGTTTAGTGTGATCAAAAATATATAACGACCATGGAAAGTAAAAAAAACATGTTCTTCATAATAAAAAAATCTCAGTATATATACTTACTATATTGGCACGGACTGATGTTCTGCAGGCCCCGCGGCGGACACTTCTCCCCCTGGCAGTAGCACTTGTTGTCCTTGTTGACGTCTGCGCACTCGAACGTGGAGCTGGGCGGTGTGTAGAGACCCGTCTGGATGCCTGGAACATTTGGGGGATTAAAAACGGGAGTGTATGGCGTATGTATGTGGCGTCATTACTACGTAATAAGAACTACAGAAGATTCGTCCGAAAATAATGTGATCATATTTGACCTTATTTTGACCCCCTACACCGTTTTACGCTACCCCCTACTCTGTTTAACGCTACCCCCCAAACCGTTTAACGCTACCCCTAACCCGTCCCACGCTACCCCCTACCCCGTTTAACGCTACCCCCTACCCCGTTTAACGCTGCCCCCTACCCTGTTTAACGCTACCCCCTACCCCTTTTAACGCTAACCCGCTCCCCTATTCAAGCCTCGTGTATTTTTGGGACTAAGTACTATTAGACGCTGAGAAAGTCGTGTGTTGTGTTTGGGTAATTACACTTATGGAGCGGATTATTTTGATGTAACATCATTTTTGAGTAATTTTGTTGTTTACATTTACACAGGTGAAATTGTCAGGAACGGCCCGACATGTTTCGAACTCGTATGGAGCTCACCATGGACAGCTGCCCGTACATCGGCGCGGTAACTTCGTCACAGATTCTGCATCAATATTCATAAAAAGATTAAAGATATGAAAGGCTTACCATCTTTGTACACATCCTTCCGGTACTGAAGCGGTAGAATGCGGCAGATATCTTTGTCGTAAACGTGCACTAAGTCCGACTTGGTCACGGATCGAGGGGGGAAGAAGGATCCTTCTGAAGCCCTGGAACAAACAGAACCAATACGATAAGTAAAACGTAATACAGAAGGTTTACCCCTGTTTGGTCTAATATTTTTTTTTCTAATTTTGATTTGCCTAATTTCATTTTGTCTAAAATTACTTTGCATATTTATTTAGTTTGCCTAATATTCGTTTAGTCTAAAGTCATTTCGCTTAATGAATATTTTGCATAATCTTGTTTTGGCGAATTTTCATATAACTAGAAAATTAATACATGTAGAGGAGATGTAGAAGAGGCAATGATACGAGTATTAGGACTGAGTTTCGATATTTTTCATGTTTCTGTCTCAGCAAACGCTGCAAACCTGCCTTGTACATTTCGACACTCACAAGGGAATCAAAATGATAGGGTACTTCCCGATGATCTAAAATTATGAAATTTGGCTAGTAATAATTATCGTCACATACTACAAATACTTATAAAAATACGAAAACTATACATTTGGGGTGTGTAATGTTTTTAATAACAACTATTATCGAATTTTCATTTAGCATAATACGAATTGCATAATTTTGACCTGCAGAAATGATTATACAGTATAAAAACAAAATGAATACAAACGAATTGCATAATTTTGAAAGTAATAATAGTTTAGATGCATAGTAATGTACTTGCATAACGGGAAATCATTATAATGGTCACTTTATATAGTATTTATATTGCTCATAACGTTCTTATCACACACATAGTCATAATACAAACCTAACCTAACCTACAGTTTTCGGTTTTTGACCCATTTTGACGCTCCGCTATACATGGTCATAATACAAACCTAACCTAACCTACAGTATTCGGTTTTTGACCCATTTTGACGCTCCGCTATACATGGTCATAATACAAACCTAACCTACAGTTTTCGGTTTGGACCCATATCATAATACAAACCTAACCTAACCTACAGGTTTCGGTTTTTGACCCATTTTGACGCACCGCTATACATGGTCATAATACAAACCTAACCTAACCTACAGTATTCGGTTTTTGACCCATTTTGACGCTCCGCTATACATGGTCATAATACAAACCTAACCTAACGTGTCTACAGTTTTCGGTTTTGACCCATAGGTATCATAATACAAACCTAACCTTACCTACAGGTTTTGGTTGCTGACCCAAAGAAGTTTATAGGTAGGTATAAATAAGTCTGCTTAAAAAATACATGATACTAAAGTTTATGAGTACAAACCGAGCATTATACTAGGTTTTATACTTTAATAATACTATGATTGACACCGAGTACGAGTATATCATATAATATTATGTAACTTGATCTTTCGTTAAAAAGTTAGTACTAAATTTTAATCATTATACGGAATGTATGTTATAACAAGTAAAATCATTCCTAATGATCGTTATAAAGAATGTTTTTATGATTATACAGTATTCTGTTATTTAATTATTATGGCCAACAACATTATGCATTTTGTTTTAGAATAGAATAGAATAGAAACTTTTATTTCAGGTCATAGACCCATAAAAATATTAGTAACAATGATACTTATTCTATGTTAGTAGTATAATTTAAACAAGGAATTAAAGAAATTAAATTAAATGTTTACATGCAGTCCAGCGGGCAAACATTGGACAGTCCCATCGGTCAGCAATCACGCTCAAAATGCTGTTTTTAATACATCATGTTTATTATGAATTTTAATAGTAGTTAAATGAAATTATGCTAAAAGTTTGTATAAAAATTGAACGGCACCCATACATTTGTAATAAAATCATAAAAAGTATAGTCCTTTTCAAACATCATATTTGGAGAATTCGGTTGCGTTAAGTTTGCACCTCGTTTGTGCGGCGCCATACATTTCAGGTGCAAACTTAACTCAACCAGGCCAATTAAGATGGGATAAGTGAAAGTTTGTACGGAACCCTCGGTGCGTGAGTGAGACTCGCACTTTGCCTGGTTTTTATTTAAGTCTGTTACAGCAATGAAAAAATATTATAATATTAATGAAAAGTAAACATTGTCAACCAACAAGCAATATTTAAGTTGCCACCGGATGTTTTTTTTACATTAAAGAAAACCATACACAGTTTTTTTTTAGATATGACGTCAGAAGGTTGAATTGACACACGAAAATACAAGGGGTCATTATTGTTTATGAGGATGAGTAAATAACATACCTATTGATTTTCATCCAAATAAACAAATATAAAGTACTTATGACTTGTAAGTACCTACGCCGTTATCATAAAAAAAAATACAATTGTACATTACTGCAAACGCTGCGAAAGAAGGGCTTGCCGAGTGAGTAGGTATAGACGGATTGTGATACGATAAGCCCTTTTCACAGCGAAAGCATGTATAGTGCCTTAATAATTTATTGCTATAAAAAAAAACTACACTACACAAAACAAAAAAATTAGCTCGCTGTTCATCAGGATACCTACAAACACCTTGTTTAAAAAAAATACAAAACTGGGTTTTTCAACTCATTTTGAACTGCACGCAATGAAAGCATGAAATAGCTATGTTACTATCTAAAACTTAGGCAAAAGTATATACCTATTCATTTCAAAAAGTTGGTTGAAATTATTAATATATTTATCATAATATAAAAAAAAGGAATAAAGCCTCTTAATTCTATAAAGATGGTAACAAGAATCATCAGTAGTCGGAGATATTCTAGAAAAGGCTTAAAAGAAACTAAATTCAACTATAATGTTGTTAAAAATATGGAAATAATATTATCAGTTATTTACGTAGTTAGTACGTACATTTAGAAATGCAAACATATTATTTTTGACAAGTTAATTTACTTATTTTCGTAACATAATTGACGTGTGATGGGTCTGCACGTCAGTTCATCCAAATAAATAAGGAAAAGAAAAGCTGTTTTTCTCTATTACAACTCGGTTTTTAAAAGTATTTATCCATTTTCGAAATATTTAGAAACGACGTCACTGAAATAACCGAAAGATTATAAACCACTGAAAATAGGAGGATTTTTGAATAACTTGATCCTTAGAGAGCAGAGAAGGGTATAAACACTATAAACAAACTGAGAATAGAAACGCCTAGAACGAGAGTGTTCATACAAAAGATTTGCGAAAGATGAAGCCGCATTTGGTTGTATGTGTGCGTGTCTACGAACCAATCATAGAGACGTGTTGCTTGTGACATTGACGTTGTGACACTTGTGACAGATGCGCACACGGACGAAACTAAGCCCAAACCAAAACTGGCTTCAGTTTCTAGCGCTGACTAGGTTTCTAGGCGTATAAAGAACTTTCAATATCGATTTAATACCCCCTAAATTATAAATGATTAGTTAATTGACCTAGTTTTAACCGTGTTTTACTAACTATCATGCACCATTGTTGTCTTAAATAAACACGATTCGAATTTAAACCATGTCTGGGTCATTGTCAGTTCTAAATCAACAGTTGTCTCTTCGGTGGCCAATAGTTAACAGCTAGCGTATGTGCATGGAAGTTATGTTTTTAACATGCAAGCCCATAGAAAGAGAAACGTCGTTTAGGCTAATATAATTTTGATCGGAAAACTAGGCCTAGAGTCCTTAACTTTGTACGTGTCCACCGAAAAGTCGCGAACCTGAATCTGACAATGACCCGACTGGACGATGAAAAATAGACCCAATGGCAATATCTTCAGAAATTACTGAAAAAACGCTGCCAGTGTTTCGAGACCATGCCGCGGGCCGCAGTTTTTTACATATATTTTTAATATTTGATTTATAACTGTAGTATTTATCGTAAGACAAGAAAAGAAAATAGAAAAGCACAATTAAATTAAAATTAAAAAGATAAAACTAAAGAACGAAAAAAAAAAATTAAAATTAAGCTAAAATAAATCATTTTAAGCATAAATTATTTTAAGCTTTTTATTGTGTTGTACATATATTGCAACTCCTATTGAAAAAATAAAATAATGTATGAATTACTTAAATAACTTTAAAAACATAATAAAATTTACATAATCGCAAGTCAAAATCAAAGAAGTTATAATTGAATAAAGGTGTGCTAAGATTTTTTTTGTTCAACTTTGTGCATATATTGTTATATAAACAATAGGTATAAAGTCAGAACTATGAAACGGAAGGTCAGACTCAATGTTAATTAGAGCCGGACATGATTTAGTGACCGAATAACTAAATCTAGAAGGCGATAAAAGCATAAAGGTGATAATAATTGGCCAGACAGTAAACATTAGGTTTTGTTGCATCCGTCTGCGTTGCGTATTATTCCATAAAAGGTGATAGAGAACCTAACATTAACACCCATCTTTTTTGTCGAGTGTTAAGGCTCCGTTCAAAAACTTCAAAAACAAACTATCAAAAACTTGGTTCAAATTATCAATATATTTGTGATAATATGTAAAAAAACATTTTTAAAAGGAATAAGCCTCTTAAGTGATAAATAAAGAGAACATAAGTATGGTCACAAAACAGATAGGTACAGAAATCAATCTACATACAAACGCGCTCGAGCAAACGCACACATAGACATTGCTCACGGACACGATATCTCGGACCAGTTCAGACCAGTGCGAGCGCGAGTGCCATCCGCTTGACGTGTCCGTGAGCAATGTCTATGTGTGCGTTTGCTCGAGCGCGCTTGGATGTGGATTGATTTCGGTACCTATCTGTTTTGTGGTATGGTGCTACTACTGCTTCTGGGACTAGGGCCCCTAGACTGGCTGGGCCCCTAGGTCCGGGTCGTGTGACCTAGGGGTAAATACTGCACTCTTGGGTGGAGTGTTCGTGTGTGAGTAAGGATGTACATACCTGATATCATTACAGGGTCGTTCTTTCCAATGTGGCAGATGATCCAGGCCGTTAATTTTGTCCAGGTACCCGAATCGCTCCATGGACTTCTGGCCGGTGTAAATGGTCGACACCTCGTCTAAGGTTCCGTTTCGCTGTGATGAGAATACAAACATATAGTTTTTTTATAATCACACTAATATTATAAAGGCGAAAGTTTGTAAGTGTGTTTGTGTGTACCTATGTTTGTTACTTCTCCACGCTCAAACGGCTGGACCAATTTAGATAAATTTTGGTATAACGGTAGCTGATAAGGGATTAACACATAGGCTACTTTTTATCCCGAAAAATGTAGTGTTCCCGTGGGATGAGCGCGTAACAGCGCGCGGCGCAGCTAGTTAGTAGGTATATAAAGCAAATTTACCAGACACTACATAAAAAATCGGCTTAACAGAAAGCATTAGTATTGTCATTATGCCTAAAAAATAAAGACTTAAATTCGAAATTAATTCTTAACACTAACTTAATTAAACTGCAAGCTTGTTCAGAACAGGCTAGCGTTTATTCGTTCAAAATTGACACTACACTTTAAGGACATCACTCAAGAGATGGCGCCACTAGTAACATAGACAATAACTATTTTGTCATATTATCTTATTATAACATAACTATCTAGTCAAAGGTAGTAATACTAATAAATAAAGCTGCTTCAGATTACGTTTAAAGATGTGGAGGGATTTTACGGACAGCTCAGTTTCTGAAAATCAAGCGTTAACATATTCCATAACCAGTTTTTTATTTAAAGACAATGCTTGAACTGTATCAGGGCTGGTTAGCCCTCACTACCAGTAGTCGGACTTTGTGTGGGAGTATAACCCACTAATGGGATTAATGGGTATCTGACGGCTGATACGATGATGATGAAAAAAGAAAATACTTACTGCAAGCAAAAGTCCCATTTGGCTGTTTGGTCTCTTTCCTTTCGGGTAAACGTGGTGCGCAAGAGTCACCAACGGGTCATCGTATCTGTACAAAACAGTGTAATTTATACTTTACTTAATAACTTTCCTGCATGCATCCTAATATCAATCATAAACATTTATCAGCAACAAGCTTCGTCCAAGTTATACAATGTAATAATCCGCAACACGATTTGTCAATTACACACCAAAAATCAAACTCCGTTCTGACGGTGATGACTTGGCAGAAATCTTCCAAAAATACGAGCTAGACTAGACAATGGAGGGTGTTATTTATACACAAGAAACGATGGAAAAACATTGTACACTCTATCTGTACAGTCTGCCATCTCTCAGATTGGGTTTGAATGAAAAGTGAGAGATTCTTATCCCGATCTGTCAATACCCTTTCCATGAGTTAACGTGACTGTACTCGCTAGCGAATACTATGTGGTTGTAACATGGTTGTAAATAATAAATTATATTTGAATAAATGTGCATTTAAAAACAGTCTTTCGTCTATGAACTATCAAAATGTAAAATGAAAACTAAAATAAAAAGCCCCGTGGTAATATATCGGCAGTATTTTCTCACTGTATTGCTATTCTTATCCGCTGGTCGAGCAAGCTGCCAGCCCTTTTAGGTTCATTTAGGTAGGTCATCTAGAGGCAGTACGTAGGTCAGGTATGAGTATCTAGTAACTTACCCAAACACGAGCTGTTCTGCCGTGACCTTGACAAAGGGCTCAGCAGTTTTTTTGTAGGTAAATGACAACACAGAAGCTAGCCCACTAACCACCCATCCTGCCAGGTTGGGTGAGAAGGATGTTACTGTCTGAAACAAGATGTCAAGCGTTACGCGTTACGTTCGCATTTTTTTAATGTCCGACACTTATTTCGAACACCGAACGCCAATGTTCATCTTGCCGAATATATTAATACGGATAATATTGTATGCATATCTCTAAAAATAAGGAAAAGTAGGATTCTTATATCTTTCTTTCTAAAAGAAATATGCTCTTTCTCTCTAAAAAGTTATTCAATTAAAAGATCGTTTGGCGAAAACAGTAATCGGCTGCCTAATAATTATTTTTAATTTGTATGCAGTTTTTCTTGTTACTAAAATCAATGACAACATCTTTTTCAGCCTTATAGTTTCAAACTTGGCCATACAGGCCGATCTAAATGACCCAGCCGGCACCTCTAGCATAAATAGGTCATACGCGACTATTTCTTGCGCGAGCTAATACCCGTCTTTTTTTGTGCAGTACTGTGAGAGAGTGACGGGTAGCGCAACGTCACGCGACAAGTACTGTCTTCTGATCCTTGCTGACCAGCTCTGGAACGAAGAGGTCTTGTTGTGCTGGTAGGTCAGGTGTAAGGGGAAAGAGCTCACCAATAAAGGGATGTTTGGCACTGTCAGCTTCTGGTCCTTGTTGACGGAGAGCTCGGGGACGAAGCGGAGGATCTTGTTGTGCTGGTAGGTGATCGTGTCGTTGTCGTGGAACTTGATGTTCACCTTCTCCATGTCTTCCCTGAAAAAGAAGAGACACATGAGTGTCAATTTTTTTTTTAATATACTGCGATAGTGACAAACATTCATGCGTCACGCCGGATGTTAAGCAGTTACCGCCGCCTATGGACGCTTACGTACCTATTTATTCCCATCGTGGAGCACTACATACTGTAGCCCCAGGAAGTCCTCTGGAACTGCACAGTTCATTTATATCAGGCATCAAAGGGCCATAGATATGCCTTACAATCTAACATCTAATATCCTACTATTATAAAATCCTAGATTTGTATTGAAGATTATTTTTCTGCGGAAAGCGGTTATGATTTCAGGAAAAATCTTTATAGCGTGATGAATCGTCATTTGTTTTGTATGGGCGCGCGGCGCCGTGCCAACCTGGCGCCATCTCTTTTCATAATTTCCTTTGTCCTCGCATCATGCCGACACGGCTGGACAAATTTTTACCAATTTTGGTACAGGGATAGCTGGACATCTCAAATCAAATCAAATCAAATCATTTATTGATAACACCATAGTTAAATATCAATTATATTAGTAGGTAATACAAACACTTTAGGTTACAATATTACGTTATTAGTTATTCGATGCTAAGTGAGTGGCATTTTGAAAAAGTCTTCTACACTGTATAAAGTCAGTCCTGTTAGCCACTTGCGTAGTTTATTTTTAAAAACTGCGATGGAAGTTGCATCTCTGATAGTTGCGGGTAGTCTGTTGTAAATAGACGGGCCCATAATGTACACTGATCTCGCAGATTTTGACAGTTTGTGTGTAGGCGGGACAAGGCGGTAGTGGTACTTGTTTTTCCGAAGCGCATGAGACGTGTTTGTACCCTGGTGTTTAAATAAGTGTAGGTTAGTGTGAGTGAACAGTGCTGCCTGATATAAGTTCGCCGGGTAGAGTCAGGATTCCAAGGTCTTTAAAAAGACTTTTACAAGATGCGTCACTTGGTACCCCCATTATGGCTCGCACTGCTCGCTTCTGCATAATAAACGCGCGTTGAGAATCTGCAGCGCGGGCCCACAACTCCGTGCCGTATGTGAGCAGGCTGTGGACGGTCGCGAAGTAGCAAGATCTCACTACTTCGCGCGATACCGTGTTCGCTAGTCTACCCAGCGCAAAGCACGCTCGCCCAAGCTTGGAGCATAGCTCGTCTATGTGGGCGTCCCAGGTGAGGGAACTGTCTATTAAAAACCCCAGTAACCTAGTGGAACGTACTTGTTGTAGAATGGTGTCACCAGCGATGACCTTGAATGGTTTTTGTACTTTTCCATTTAAGTTGAAGGCCATGCAGCAGGTTTTATCTCTATTCAGAGCTAGGCCGTTAGTTGTGAACCACCACTCAAGTTGCTGAACCACTGTATTCAGCTTTTCCTCGAGTAAGCTATCCGAGGGAGCCGTGACTATAGCGGCGACATCGTCCGCGTACATATATATTTCAGCATCCTTGGCGGTCGCGGGTAGATCGTTCAGCAAGAGACTGAAAAGAGTGTTAGACAGGCAAGATCCCTGAGGAACCCCAAGTACATTTTCTAGTTCTGATGACGTGACGTGTCCTGCCTCTCCCACTACCACTTGGATCCTTTTGGACATAAATGAAGTGAGTAAGGATAGTGCTGGTCCACGGATCCCATAGAACTCTAGCTTTTTAGCGATAGGTCGCAGCACACCAGCTCTCTCAAGATGGTTATAGGATATAGGGCATTACGTTTTTCGAAATGTAATTTATTTTCTGTGGGTGAATTAACACACAGCATTCACAGCATTTCTATGAAATCACATGATGACAAACTAGTTAAACATATTGTTTGCTGAGCTACCACGGAAAATCGTAAACTGAACACTGCCTTTTCACACGTCAACTTCGGTTTTATGTCTTTGTTACCGATTTCCACGGTGTGCCATTCAATGTTTCGCTATGTTCTCAATAGGTGCTTAATATTAGTCGCGGTGGAACTACTGGCGACGGAAAAATAAGACATTGCTCATAGTCATAACCTAAGACATAACATCGAAAATGGCAAGCAAATATGTTGTTTTTTTTCGTTTAAATAAAACAATCGCGTATATTATTTATAGTGAACCGCTGGTAGTTAGATATTTTTAAATAAAATAATTAAAGCCCTTCTGACATATTTATTTATTGAATCACATTAAATGTATAATATGACATTTTATACACCAAAGCGTTACACGGATTCTTAAGCTTAATACTTAACTAAAATCGAACTAACTTTGAACTACAAGGTAATTATCTTGATCTTTGTTGTGTTACTTTCTTTACATGAGGCCCATCTGCCATGTATGTACACCCTTATTTTCAATTCAAATTTATACCAGGGGGGTCCTGTAACAGGAGCAAACAATTAAAACATAGAATTTTACCCGTCAAACTGAACAACATCTGTTCAGTAACTTTAAAAAATATATATGTTTTCATATGTTCATTATTTCAAACAAAAGCATTTTCAATGTACGCCGTCCAACATTGACATCGCCTTAGCATTGACATAGATAAATCTAAATCTAAATCTTTGAATAAACTTTATGTTACAGGTTTACATTATAAATGAGTTATTTTTAAAAGTTGTTTAATAAATGTTGTTCAGTTTGAGGGGTAGAATCTATGTTTTAATTAATTGCTCGTTACAGGACCTGGTAAATGGGTAGTTTGCACAAATGTGACTTTGACATAGAAAAATCGTATTTTTCTCAGTCAACCCTTATTTATTTATTTAATTGATTAGAAGCTTTATTGCACAAAAGAAAACTTATCGTACAAAAGGCGGACTTAATTTCATAAGGCATTCTCTAACAGTCAACCTTCGGGAAAAGCGGATAAATTGTTGGCGGTGCAACTAACTTAAACAAGTTTAATATTTAGATAAATACATATATTCATGTAATATATACATATATAAATAAATACAGATGAAACATACTAATCAGACCTTTAACAACGGTAACTATAAAGCTACCGAAACGTCAGAAAGGCTCAAATCATTAATATAAGCGATATAATCCGTTTAAATTGTTTAATTTAAATGTTTGACAGTCGCGGAAACCGAAGCAAATATTATGGTTTCTTCGGTTATTATTGCCGACAAACTTCTTAAACAAAAATGGCGGATCTGTGCGTGTAGGTACATTTGTGCGTAAATCTGCCACTGCGCAGTCAAGGTTATGCTCAAGAATTTTACCTAGTGGACTTAATTCACTAGTGACTGAGAGCTTCAGACATTGGGAACGTTTTTTTATACTACGACGGTCGCAAACAAGCATGTGGCCCGCCTGATGTTAAGCAGTTACCACCGCCTATAGACTCTTGAAATGCCTGTAAGATTTATTTTTTACGGGTTCAGCACCCATATCTCCTCAATTAGAAAAAAAAACGAAAAATTTATCGACAAAAATACTATTTAACTATCGAACCAGAGCGCCTATGATGTTCCTTTTATCACGCGATAAATAAGTGACAAAGCATCCGTCACGTTTTGACAAAATGCGAGTGTGAGTGACATGCTTTGTCACTTGTTTACGTGATAAACGCAACCATCATAGGCTCCCCCTCCTCCTCCCCTCGCCCCTCCCTACTCACAAAATTTTACGAGTATCGGTTGAAAAATGCGACCCGTATTCGAAAACAGCTGGACATCGAAATTCGTTTTTTTTTTAATCATGACTTTTTTTAGTCATCATTTATAATGTATCCATAGAAAACTTGATTTTAGTTTTTAGTTTTTTTTTATATTATTACTTAGTTATTTATAATATTTTGTGAAGTGTCTGTGACAATCTGAAGTCAAAATACTGTTCACATTTACATCGTGATAATGACAGTATGTGATGTGACATTAGATATGTTAACCGATTAAGAAGTGCATAAAGTACAGTCTTTATATATCCATTTAATTCTGCAATTTATTACACGTACACATCATTGTGGTGGGACCTTGACCTAGCCTAACCTCTTTAAGTATTATGTTGTGAATGTTGTGATACAACGTAATACAACGAGGATGGAGTATACACTTCGAGGAATTTAAAGAACTTTATCTGCGCACATATCATTAGTGCTCCAAAATGCGTTCAGAAACCGTAGGAAATAACCAGCATTATTACAACTAATTTTACTATGAGAACTTTTTGTCTGTGGTTGTAGGTAAAATCTGTACTGTAATGTTGTTACAGTAACGATTTTTGTAAGGTTACGAGTTTAAATTAGGAACAGCTGTCAAAACACGAGTTGGTCTCTATTCTAGTATCCATAGATATTAATATTGTTATCGATACGAATCGTCAATTCAGTATGTTTTTTTTATAAAAACCGCACGACGTTTGATCTCGAGTGACATGAGAGGGGGGAGGATACATTCGTTTGTATAAGATTTAGAAAAAAAACATTCGTCTTGTCGACGGAGGATCGAATTGCCGCCATTATTGTTGTCATTTGTTTTTCGGTTCTTTGCTGTTACGAAATGTGAAAAGTTGTTTGTAATTTACATTTTAGTTGAAAGTTAAAAATATTGTTCCAATGTAAATGTCAATTACAACTATCAAAATAAATAACCTGTTTATGTATTTGTTCAGATTTACTTCTTACTGCATTTATAGTATATGTACCTAGTCTTTAGATATTTATTTTTCAGGTAGCACTAGTGGTGAAGGTCATTTCCATATGGCTTCTCAACCCATCTTGGAGTACTTTTTTTTTTTTTTTTTGAAAAATGAAAATGGTTATTATGGTTCAGGTAAATGTTTCACAAATAGACAAGGTTGGAGCCTTCTACTAAGCATTTAATTATGCTTGTGTCAGTACTTATGATATGTGTGTAGATAAAGTGGTGTATACAACTGAACATAATTAGGCCTTAAAACACTCGTGTGATCCTATTACCACAGATAATATAACTATTACCTAAAACCACACTCGTGTTTTAAGGCCTCTCATTATGTATCCAGTTGCATAAATTACTATTTCACATCTCCTGCTCAAAAAGCACGTCATTTTAGCTTTACGAAGCGTTTAGACAGTTTTAATAGACACCATATAATAATATTTATGAAAATAAAAAAAAATCCTTGATAATTAAAATCAAACCAACCTGATCAGATCGGCAAATTTTTGATCGTCTGACAGTCCATTGGGCTCAATTAAACGTCTGTTTACAATCTAACGTACCTAGGCGATTTTTTGATCTTACAATTGTACACTTTGTTGACATTAAAACATATTTATTCTTGTTATCTTCTATTTTTTCGCAGTCGAAGTGAAAAGCAGTTTGTTTAACACGTGGCTAAATATCATTATGATCGCTCACTACGTTCTAATAATCACTTTGAGTCACACTGCCTTATTTTAGCCCCTTTTCCAAATAATTTACTATTAAATTCAATTTAATTCAATGAAAAATATATTACTCGGACAACGTTGAGGTCACATTCTTGTATAGTATTTTATGCAACCGTTGTATAAGAGGGGGCAAAAAACACGAGTGGCATGAGTTACGATGTGAGCGCAGCGAACATCGTAAGAAAGATGCCACGAGCGTTTTTTGACCTACTTATACAACGTTGCATACAATACTTTTTCTACGACTCGACATTTCATAAATAAAATGCAAATAAACAACAAAGAAAATAATGACATGTTCCCGCTCGGAATCAACAAAATTAAAAAAAAAATAGTCTCTGATAAACTTTTTTTTTATTGACGTCCATCTGTCAAAAAAATATGGACTTATACATAAAGGTATTCGTTCACTATACTAAACATCTGTCAAAAAATATGAACTTATACATAGAGGTATTCGTTCACTATACCAGGCTATCCCCACGCGTTTCGACCGCGCGAAACATTCCGATCTCTAAGTGCCAACCCCGCGTGACAAAACTTCAGTGGGCTGCCACGCCTCGCGGCGAGCGGACGGCGTACAGTTAACGTTTCCCGCGCAACCTGTGCTGTAGATGTAGAAAAATAAAAGTCGGGCATATTGTTTTTGCGGCAACAAAGACGATTGAAAATGATTTCATTTGTTCCAGAACACATTAAACTCTCCGGAATAAAAGATATTGTTTAAGAATTAACGTTTACTGGGGCACTATTGACGCGTAACTATTAAAGTCTGGGTATTTCTCTAAAAATCTTTATGGGGGTGCCTAGCTTTTTTTCGAATTAATTGTGTTGGTTTGATTCCATGCTGTGTTGTTATTACTGAATGTTTAGTTATACAATCAATAAGTAAAATATTTAAAGATTCACTCTATTATTCCTTATGTTTTAGAAACACGATTACTTGTAGTTTCCTCGATAGTTTTTTTTTTAAGTGACGTCAAAAAAGCAACATAAACCCTTAGTATGTCATAAATACTGCAGGGAAAGTTATCAGTTTTTTTTAATAATAACATAACGAGATGTTAACTATAATGTACATCTTACATTTTCAAAATCTGTATTATTTTAATAATTAAACCGAAATAACATGATTTCCGCGCTCCCAGCAGAGATGGGCAAAAGTTAATCGATTAACGATTAAGATTAACTTTTTAATCTCGATTAACGATTAAAATTGACGATTTGTTAATCTAATCGTACGAGTTCCGATTGATTTAATCTCGAAAGAATAAGTTAATGGTCGATTAATTTTTAGCGATTAAATTTTTAATCGATTAATTAATTCGATTAACTTTCTCTCGATTAATATTAGGAAAAATAAGATAAGACTTTTTGTAAGTCAAGTCCCTGCCTAGAACATCTTAGAGTACCGCACTATAAAAACCATCTTGTATTACTGTAACAAGAGGGAAGAGGGAAGAGCGGAGAGGGAAGAGCGGAGAGGGAAGAGCGGAGGGCGGAGAGCGGCGATCGGAGAGCGGAGAAACGCGTGCGGAGAGCGGAGTGCGGCGTGCGGAGAGCGGAGAGTGGTGTGCCGAAAGCGTAGTGCGGCGTGCGGAGAGCGACGTGCGGAGCGGAGAGTGGCGTGCGGAGAGCGTAGTGCAGCGTGCGGAGAGCGGCGTGCGGAAAGTGGAGAGCGGCGTGCGGAGAGCGTAGTGCAGCGTGCGGAGAGCGGAGAGTGGCGTGCGGAAAGTGGAGAGCGGAGGGCGGCGTGCGAAGAGCGGAGAGCGGCGTGCGGAAAACAGAGAATGGCTTGCGGAGAGCGGAGAGCGGCGTGCGGTGACCGGAGAGCGGCGTGCGGAAAGCGGCGTGCGGAAAGCGGCGTGCAAAGAGCGGCGTGCGGAGAGCGGCGTGCGGAGAACGGAAAGCAGAGAAGCGGAAAGAGGGAACGGTCGGATGCAAAGGTAACCGAACGTAGAGAATGGTGTTCAATCGTCCTGAAGTGGGCAACCCAGTGGGAATCGGGTTGTCTGGACGCCACGCCTCTGCTGACTAGACTGGTTGACCAAACGAGCGAAGGCACGAGAAAAAGCTAGCGTTTACATAACGGAGGCAACCCTAGCGCACATTCCAATGACGTTGCGTCATCCGCGGGAGGGGGCATCGATAGCGGTGGCAACGCCTGCCGTCCAAACAAGTGGGGTATCTGTTACGTAGTAACTTGTATATAATCTGTGACTATACTAAACATCCATGCACTGAAGATAAAACTTTTTTTTTAAATTATCAGCAATGCCTTAGTACAATAAGTTTTTTTTTAAATTGCAAATTGTGTGAATGCAGCTGTTTACCTTGCAATCTGTGGTATTAAGTGATGCTTTTTTGGCGACATTATAACATCGTTTCGCAGTGTTTTTTTGGGCAGTAGAGTATAGACTTTTACAGACTTTCATAATTTATGTCTTTATATTAGAGTTAGTAACTATATAAATGACAGAAAAAAGTACTGGAGTAGAAAAACATATAAATATATACGCGTGTATATTTGATATAACCGCAAATTGAAGCTAGACGGAGATTTTAGTGCTATAATCTAATATTTTAAAAAAATATTAATTTAGCGTTAACTGCCATAGCGTAATTAATTTTTGAAAATTTTCTGAGCAGCAATGTATGTATAAGTGACAGTTGTGACAATTATTAAGTGTCAACAAACAGCAACAAACAAATACATTGCGTGCTGAATTATTTTATATGGGAATAAAAAGTTAGATTTTTTAATAATTTACTGATCAATATATTAATAAGTGCCTATACTAAGACCCCGTAAAGTTTGCAGTTATATCAAATATACACGCTGTAGTACAACCTATTGCCATCGCTGTTTATAAATCTAGAGTTTAGACTAATCAGTGTTATACTAGAAAAGCAAGAAATCAGAGATAATTTTATTCACAATTTTGCACAGAGCAAATGAAAATTTCATTTATACTTCAATAACCCATGGTGTTTTAATGCTTTCCATTACGTATCTGTATTAAGTACTATTATGTCACAGGCTTTTTGACCAACTGAACAAGCGTCAGTGAGAGTTATTGACACAACAATATTGACATTTGTCATTCGAATGCTCTGTCAAAAACCGATCATGTGTTATTTACAATGGTGTAACACTGACTGACAATAAAATGACCTAACTGTATATTTTAGAGAGTCATAACATGAGTCTTAAGCCTGGTGACATAGAGTGGGTATTTCAAACGATTTAGTGTAGTTATGAGTTTTTGGATCAGAGGCGTACTGTTAACAGGTTTCTAGGATTACGAAAAATGGCAGTGTGTGTTTATGTACAAACGAATACGAAAGTGTTTGGAATAGGGCCTAACCGGTAGGTAATAGGTACACGAAGGTCCGATTAAAAGCTTATAAATGCGAAAGTTTGTGAGTGTGTTTGTGTGTATATTTGTGACTACTTCACGCACAAACGCCTGGACCAATTTTGATAAATTTTGGTATGATGGTAGCTGAAACCCTGGATTAACACATAGGTTACTTTTTATTCCGATAAAATGTAGTATTCCTGTGGGATGTGCTAGTAGCACTGCGTGGTGCAGCTAGTATTTCATAAACGCATCTCTCAATTGAAATTTTTATTTCACAATTTTGAAAGACTTGTTCAACGGTACGAATGTGATGCACACCATGGGATAGACCGAGAAACAAATACATCCCATATACATACATTTTACGTGTAGGGGAGGTACCTACACCAAATAAAGTTTTTCAAAATTTTATTTTACCACTTTGTTAGCGTGACTAATATGTATATTTATGCCAAATTTCAGCTGTCTAGTACGAACAGTTTCAGCGCTAGGCTACGGACAGACGGACAGACGGACGGACATGGCGAAACTATACGGGTTCCTTATTGACTACGAGTTCCTAAAAACGCAAACTAAAAAGTCATACTTTGAGGGTAGAATTTACTACTACATTGGACAAGAAACGGCACATAGACTGCAGTTCAATATATAAAATAAGTTCTGGGTCTTAAATAACTAATATATCGGCGGTAAGCACTTGTGCGCGCGAGTGTGGGTTTTTCATGTGAAGAAATCACGCGTCCGCGCAGACTTGTACAACGCATGCGCAAAACCATAGCGCGCCGATTCCACTTACCATATTGTACAAATGAAGGACAATACATAAGCATGAGGAAAAAAAATTGAGAGGTCTCCTGGCGTTGGGGTGGTTGAGTGGTCGACACGGTTCGATTCCCAGTCTATATTTTTTTAAGTGGTGTATTTTTTTATTTCATCGGATATGTTTGAGAAAAGCACTATTAAGTCGAGCAAATGAAACCGAATACGGGAAAATAATTTGTGTACTACTATTTTTTAATCTTTTTGTCAACATAAACACCCTGTAGCTCCCAAAGTATTGATCATAGAGTAAAGATAAATGAGACAAAATTTATGGAAATTTTATGTAGAAACTTTTGAAGTAATTAAAATGCTATTTGTACAGTATTCGAGATACGAGCCAAAATCTGAAAAAAGGTACCTTAATACATCCGGCGTCATACCTACCATTTTGTTACCTATTAGGAATGTTAAATTTTAGTTGAGTAGTAGATTTGGATTAATGACTATTTATTCAGAATGTTAAGGCATTTATTCAAGAATCTATATGTGAAAGTAAAAGATGCACTTACACCAGTCGTGTCCACTTCAGCAATCAAGATTGCCAAACATGCAGTCTAGTTTGAAAAGGACCTAAGTCCTTCACCGGTTGAGGCGCTTAAGGCTGTTTTCTTTCAACTTGTGACACGAAGGAAAGAATTTCACCTACTCATACCAGAATTACGAGCAATCACAAAATAAATTGCATTAAATTACTAACTGTGAGAGCCTCAGTGAGGCGATTATTTTTCGAAATGACAAATGTATGTTTTTTTTACGTTTTCCCATTTTTTTTTAATGTCGTAGTATGATAGGTGGCAAACAAGCATGCAGGCCGCCTGTTGTTAAGCAGTGACCGCCGGTATGGACGCTTGCGACGCCAGGAGCATCACACGCGCAACCGCCCCTTTAAGGACCTATTTACTCCCGAGATAAGGGCTTGACAGACGGACGGACGAACGGACAGGCATCAAGGTTATATGGGTTCTGTTTTTATTTTTGAGGTACGGAACACTAAAAAAAGAAGAAATAATTTACCGCTAACCTTGGTTAGATTTCTTAAGCATTTCTAAATAAGACCACAATTTTCAAGCCATTAGCAGTGTGCCAAGATGTTATGATTTCAATGATTGCGCCAAGTTCAATGTAACGCCATTTCTACATACATAACACGCAATATGTACCTACTGCCTACTGAGCCGACGGTCTTGGGTTCGAATCCTGGCAAGAGCAAATATAAGTGTGATGTACACGAATATTTGTGGCTGGGTCATGGATTTTATTTGTATTTTAGTATGTATCTATCTATATAAGTATGTATATCGTCGTCTAATATCCATAACACAAGCCTACTAGAGCTTGCTGTCGGACTAGATTGATTTGTGTGAGGTTGTCCGATATTTATTTATTATTTATTTATATCCGAGTTTCCAGATGTTCTCCCCTATTGGACGCATTCCTCAACTTTGGATTCAAATTATAGATTAGTACGATTCCGTAACAAGAATTCACCAATAAACAGATATTTTACATTAAACCTATTACACAAAGGTAGGTACAGCACATAGAAAAATTGAAATATGTTAACCTGGCGAAAGAGACCGGGGATCGAACCCTGTACCTCTGGATTACCGGTCCCGGGTCCAGCGTGCTAACCTCTCCACCACCCTAACGGTTTTAGATATTTTACATGTTTAAACGAGCGAGCGAAGTGAGTGAGGCGTCTCCATTTCAGCTGGGCCAAAAATTCTTTTGTATGTCCCGATGTTTGGATGTTCGGCTGTTCTCGGCTAGAAGTCGCATCGATTCTAACAAAATTTTGTGAGTAGGTTCAATATTTTTATTGTCAATTTATTTATTGATATTTTTCAAGGCGAATATATGGGGTTGAAAGCATAAAACATTATATATTTCAGCGGTTGAAACAAATTCGCGTTAATAGCTCTCAGAGCCAAATCTACAAATATGTAATATACCAACTATTTATTGTTCAAATTCGCCAAAACAGGTCATTTTTTAAATATCAATAAATCTGTTCGGGCTTCACTACCAACAAAAATTTGACGTATTGATAAATATACTGCCATCTCCTTTTTTCTAGTGGAAACTTGATGTACTTTACAGATATAGTTTCTACTAAGTAACACGGACTCTATTGACTTTTCTTTACGTCAAACACAAATTAGGTTTGATAAAAAAAATAACGCCTGTGAGACGTGAGTGATTAATAATCGTTAGATTTGGCATACAATATGTCGTAGCTACATCACTACAAATACAAACATCAACAGACAAAATGGTGTGAAAGATGTTATTAAAAAAATTGGGCAAGTGCGAGTCCGACTCGCGCATGAAGGTATCCGTACCATAATATCAATTAACATAACAAGTTATTTGAGCCCCCCTTAAATATTTATTTTATCTTATTTTTAGCATTTGTTGTTATAGCGGCAATAGAAATATATCCTCTGTGAAAATTTCAACTGCCTAGCTATCACCGTTCTTGAGATACAGCCTGGTGACAGACGGACGGACGGACAGCGAAGTCTCAGTAATGGGGTCCCGTTTTTACCCTTTGGGTACAGAATCCTAAAAAACAACTGCAGCCTATTAGGAAGTAGATACGTCTATTTGATGTTGGGGCTACATATGCATTTTGTGAAATAGACAAGAATTAACTTTTTTGTTTCTATCTGTGGCGTTTACAGTTTTAAGCTGACCAGTGACATAGACAATAAACCAGAGAGCTTAAGAAAAAGAACATACAGTCGAATTGAGAACCTTCCTCCTTTTTTTTAAGTCGATTAAAAAGGAGGCTGTATTCGACTAAATATTTATTCCAAGCATAACGCTTACTCTCAGATTAGTAATGTCAAAGTAATATGGAGTTTAGACATTACTAAAGGGTCCATATTGGCTCGCATAAAATTCTTATTCATAATTGTCATTAGTCATAATTTCTACTTTTCTCAGAAACAATTAACTCTTCAGGATTGTTATAATTCAAACCTAACCTAACCAAAGCCAATGGGTTGTACTGTCAAATCTCTTTTATAAAGTTAATAATTTCAGAATTATGGCTAACGTTTTTATGACAAACAATGCGTTATTGATAATGTTAACCAAGAAAAATATTATATGGATCGTTTTTGATATTTCAAAAACAGTAGCTGATTTGAACTTTCATTAAATATTGTAGTGTTTTTTTTTTATATTTTACTATAACTGCGCCGCACGGTGTTACCCGCTCATCCCACGGGAACACTACATTTTTCGGAATAAAAAGTAGCCTATGTGTCAATCCAGGGTGTCAGCTACCTCCATACCAAAATTTATCAAAATTGGAACAGCCGTTTGAGCGTCAAGAAGTAACAAACATACACATAAACGCACAAACTTTCGCCTTTCTAATATGAGAGTGATTTTCATTAATAGTTATTAATGACGTTATTATTTTTATTAAAGCAACGTCTGCTAACGAAAACCAAATGTTTACAGTGAAGCAAAAAGTTAAAAAATAATAGCTCTCGCATCAGGTTCGGTGGTCCAATAGGTAGGTCACCCGTGTTGGTCCGGAAAGCCGTTGGAAACGCAGCTTCAAACCCTGCCTGAACCATAATTTTTTTCGCTTCATTGTAATATTAATGACGTACTTAAGTAGTTTAACTACAAATAAAAAAGAAACACGAATACGTGTCAGTAACCACATTAAGGTTAACTGTTAACTTTATCTCTGAAAGCTATCTCTTCCAGTCGACCTTCACGTAACTATTTTGGTACAGTGCAATTAAGTTGCATTTTGAAATAATTGGATAAAACAACTTTTATTTAATATGCTAATAAAGTACATTCGGGTAATATGTCCGCAATTTCATACGTGTGTATTTTTTTTCTTTACTGTATTCGGGTCAAAAGTATAAGTAAATAATTTTTTTTTCACTGTTATTTATCGAATAAATCATTCGTTCAAATCATTCATTCATTTCTTCTTTTGACAATACCTACTTAAATCAAAACTCTTATCTCAGTATCAATTTACCAACGAGATACGAGGTTTAAAAGAGCAGTGACAGAAATTTTAGTGACTTGGTTTGTCATCAAGCGTTTTGTTTCCAAAGTGGTGTGGCTGTACGTTTTAAGCTGTGGTTCTTCATTCGTAGTTCAATGCGCTAGAGCTAGAGGTGTGCAGCCAATTTGGATAAATGGGAGGAAGTTGGGTACAGATGAATCACTTTTGTAAGTTTTTCCAAAAAACATGTATAGTTAAAGGCTTAATAAAAATAAAACTACGATCATGTGAATTACGTCTTTGTGCAACGAAAGTTAGTCGTAGGTACCAAAAATAATAACTTAAGTTACACAAATAAATCAATAAGTTTTATTTTTAATTATAAGGGTTAAAATTAAAATATATATATATATAAAAAACAAGTACGAAAAAGTTTAGTAAAGTTTATGAAAACGACTCATGTCCCTATATGCGCATGTATATACGGTAGTTAGATTATTGTACCTATACATTTTAGATAATTTATTGTAAATACAAAATGTTTTGTTTTTTTTTGCAGGTCCCGTTTGTCCCACGTCTCCCCTACAGCGATT
This sequence comes from Apotomis capreana, assembly GCA_947623375.1. Taxonomy (NCBI): domain Eukaryota; kingdom Metazoa; phylum Arthropoda; class Insecta; order Lepidoptera; family Tortricidae; genus Apotomis; species Apotomis capreana. The sequence goes on from OX392525.1 coordinate 2,609,599, forward strand.
AAGGCCAAAACCACCAGACAAAACAAAAACGCATGAACGGTCAGCGGTCAGTCAACTGGTCTTGACTGTGGTTCCGCAATTGGTTAAATTTGAACCATAGTTTGGAAACCAGGTTAATTCGGGCACGCACGCCATATTGTAATAAATGTAAGTCAATGTTAATAGTACGCGCGGACTGTCTAGATGTTAATGTTACTTGGTTTAACACAAATTACTTATGGACTTCTTTTTTATCAACTGACCAGCGATTGACCTCAGCAACACCTGATGGTAAGTAACTACGGGGGAAGATGAAGGTAATTGAACTGAGCATGTGAAAACAATCCCGAATCCCTGTTTTTTTCCAGAATTTGACGTTTTTGGTTTCATCCTACTCACAATCGATAGAATTTTTAATGTATAAAAAATATGGTAATTTTAGTTTATCTGGCTAGAGATGTGACGTTCTCGATTTGTATAGAGAGGGAACGCTCTCGAGACCCTTTTATATTTAAAACTAACGAAAGTATCCGGAATTTTTCTTTTCGCTTAGCTGTAGCCGGCAAGAAAAATGGATATCCAGTGATCGGTATAATAGTTTAAATTCCTGTTAAAATCCTTCCAGGCGTTTTGGGATGAGGTCGGCGTATTTTTTTTTGCGTTAATATTTTTTTCGTAATATATGTATTTGACCCATTGAGGCTATGACGGGTTAATGTACGAAATTGTTTGCGCGTGGCGTGCTTACTTTAAAGAATGACTTACGTATAAACAAATTGGCCGTAATCGACCAGTCATGGTTTCGCTCCTCGCTCCAGGAAGCCATTGGGGTTGGTGATGAACTGGCTTCTACCAGTAGCAAGTAGTTCAGCGAGTTCCATAGTTTAAAGTAAGGACGCTAAGCACGAACAATATCGTACATTGACCCGTTGAGATTGATTCATTGAGATAGGTTATGGCGGGTCAATGTACGGAATTCTTCGTACGTTGCGTGCTTACTTTAATAACGGTCTTACCTATAAACAAATGGACCGACTTCGACCAATCTTGGCTTCTCCCCTCGCTCCAGGAAGCCGTTGGGGTTGGTGACGTTGAAGATGTAGACCTTCGTCAGCCGGACAACTCCTGGCTTCTGCCAGTAGCTGTAACTCAGCGAGCCATTCCATAGCTTCAGCTCCTGTGGCAGACAGACAGAAATAAAGGATAAAACATAAATAATTTATTCAGTAAGTAGAGAAATGCGGCCTATTATTAAGTGTAATTTCTCCGCAACCTTAGTAAAAAAAGTCTCAATAATCATTTCGTTAAATATCGCTTTTATAATATAAGCGGATAGATAAGAATACATTTTTTCAACACCGTAGAATGACAGCTTTTCATTTCAATCTACCTAAGTAAGCCGTCTTAGAATAAATACACCTAGAACGAGAGTCTTCATACAACGGATTGGCGTAGGATTAAGCCTGTTTTGGTTGTATGTGTGCGTGTCTACGAACCAATCATAGAGACGTGTTGCTTGTGACATTGACGTTGTGACGGATGCGCACACGGACGAAATTGAGCCCGTGACAGGCCGTGGCTCACTAAAACTGGGCTTCACTTTCAAGCGCTGACTAGGTTTCTAGGTGATTTATTTTAATTAAGCCTTATAGTTGAAGGTTTCTGATCCTTTCAAAAACGATGATTGCTTTAGACATTTTTCTCTATGATCAAACATATTTTTTACCATATTATCAATGTTACTACTTAGAACAGGGCAATTGCGATTTATTGGTATATATTTGAAATCTACAGTTTGTATTTTTCATTAATAATTTTTGTTTCAAAACCTACTCGAAATTGACAAAATTCACGGAGAAAACTGTTTTTTTTTTTCAACTTATTTTCGACTGCACGCAATGAAAGCATGAAATAGCTGAAAGTTATTTGAAATTATCAATACATGTGTCATAATAATGCCAGTATTGTAGAGCTAAAATCAACGTATACCGATACTGTCATATATCATTGTCAGCCCTCTCGCTCGTACTCCCTGCTTCTTCTATAGAGCGAGTGAGACGTCTGGCCTAATGTGAATGACCCCATCGGCACGTTCGTTTTCATCCGACTTTACGGAGATACCACGACTTTGCGACAGCGACAGCCGCAGCGGTTTAGGTACGTGTGTCTCATCCACTCTTTATGCCACGCTCGGATCTCTCGCTCAGCCGCTTGCCGTGCCGCTGACCCCTCAAACTCGTGGCTGTATGGTGCAACTTAATAGCAGCTTAATGACAGCCTATCGAATTATAGCGGAAAGTGGCTATAATATCCGATTTCCGTCGACTTGCTTAATACTGGAAAATAGGGCACCAACATTGACTACGATTGCAATCTTCTGATGTTTGACTATAGCTAAAAAAAATTATAGCACAATAGGGTATTATCCTACCCACGCCATATTGCGGGTTTTTAGTGGCACTAATTTATTACAAGCATTTATTTAGCTTGCATTGTATGTTTAAAGTATTATGTTTGTTCGGGTGAAATCTTGCAACTCAATTTTGAAGCCGATATCGTCAACCGATTGAGCTGAAAATTTGCATACTTACTTAACTTTGATGACAATACAATAATATGGTACCATGTGGCTGATCTAATGATGGAGCCGGAAGGTGGCCATAGGAACTATATAATAGAAAAAGCGATCCTACCGAGTTTCGGCTCTTTAGAATCGTCTCAGTGAGCATTTGATGGATATTTAAAGAAAAGTACAGTCGGCTATAAAAACCGATTCATAGTGATGAATCATGAAAGTCAAGTTTTTTTTCAATAGGAATCAGTTTTTATTTCGCAAGAAGATTGAAGGATTGAGCAGAATTCCGGTAAACAATGTTTTGAATTGAATTCATGACAAATCCTTGATAGATCGCTTGACGTTTATAATTCAAATATATGTCGTATGCACATTATTGCCATATGAAAGCTGTTTGTAGCGCCACTATCCCTGGGCCGGACCGACTAAACATACATCCATCATTACACACCTGCCACTGCGATACCATGATGCGATGTCATAGGAAATATTTTGTGGTACACTCACCCTGAATATAATGTAGTCCAACCACGGTACGAACGAGAGGATGATGCCGAGCACGACTGTACAAATACTGAACAATATTACTGCGAGGCGACCTGAAACAAAAAAAAAAAACATTTTTTTAAAAGTGTTTAATTGAAAATAGCTTTTTGAACTTCATCTGCGTGACGCTCCTTTTTAGGGTTCCGTATTCCGAAGGTAAAAAGGCGACCGTATTACTAAGACTCCACTGTCCGTCGGTCTGTATGTCTGTTACCAGGCTGTATCTCATGAACTTAGTACCTACAGGTTCACAAGTAAAACTCCTCCTATCCTACCGCCGAATACATACTTATAATAAACAATTTACCTAGTGGCAGCGAAAATAAATATTTCATAGGGTTCCATACCCAAAGGGTAAAAAACGGGACCCTACTAATACTTCGCTGTCCGTCCGTCTGTCACCATCAGGCATCTCATGAACTGTGACCGCTAGGCTAGATAGTTGAGATTTTCACAGGTGATGTATTTCTGTTGCTGCTATAACAACAAGTACTAAAAACAGACTAAAATCAATGTTTAAGTGGGGCTCCCATACAACAAACGTGATGTTTTTTGCCGTTTTTTCTCGATACTCTCACCCGTGAACCGTGATATTTATCGTAATCGGGTATAAAGTATCTTCTAACTATCATATTATAGGAGGTACATTCACTCCTGTGCAGCCAGCCAAAAAACTTATCTACCACTTTTCGACTCTATTTCATGCGCATTATGGTCCAAACGTGGTATTTCACTTTATTAGCTGACTGTACCAAGATTTGTTAAAATCCGTCCAGCCATTTTGGTGTGATTTTGTCCATACGAAGCAATAGACATTTTGAATCGCATCGTTAACATTTTTTTCTCCCATAGACAATTGAATTTTAATAGTTTTAGAATTTATTGACCTAGAAAGCGAACTGTCACGGTTCTGCTTAGCTTAAAGTTCGTTGTTCTCGCCTACGGGCCGCATTTTTCAAACGATTCATAAAAAAAGTGAGTAGGTTCGATAAGTTCATCAGTAGATTTTTATGTAAATAAATAATAATATCAGACAACCTCACACAAATCGATCTAGTCACAAATTAAGCAAGAGCAAGAAGGCTTGTGTTATGGGTACTAGACGACGATATACATACTTACATACGACGATAAATATATTCTTAAATACATCGAACAACCATGACGCAAGCACAAATATTCGAGTTCATCACACAAATATTTGCCCTGGCCGGGACTCGAACCTGGACCGCTGGCTCAGTAGACAGGTCTCTACAAACAGCGCCAACCGCGTTGTGTCGATTATTTTTTTCGATATTTTTCAAAATGGCGGGGATATGGAAACAAAACAGGACTTAATCGCGTTATAATCCTCGACGTTTCGAACTTGATGTTCATAGTCACGAAGGGACTCACTCACAGACAGACCAAGAATGTAACACCAGTCATGTTTTATTCTAATAAATCTTGTATAAAATAAAGAATGCTTAGAAACAAGAGGAAAACTCATGTAGATTGTTCTCTGTTTATCATATAATGGTTGCAATTAAGTGTGTACCTGGTTGACCACAATTAACCTAGATTAGACTTAGATCTAGAATCGCGGGAATTCACCTTGTACGCTGAACCGATTATGTCTAGATTATGTGATTATATTATGTGGTATAAATAATGTGTTATTATAGTGATGGTAAAAACTCGAGTTCTTGAAGTTTACATTGCAAGAATTCGACTCATATTTATGGAACTCAAGACTTCCGAGTCTAAGTCGTGAGTCGAGTATTTTTTTCGAGTCTTATCGAGTCCTGAGTTGTGACTCAAGCTTGAAATAAGACTCAAGCCATCATATATTTAATAGCCCTTTTTTAACTTACGTATATATAGGAGTGTCTCAAAATATAATTCCTATAAGTCGTTCCAAAAGCCTTATCACACTTTAAATTTGCGAGGGAAATTTGTATGAAGGCGATCACGCAGCAAGGTCGCCGCGACGCGTTTTTTTTATATAAAGGCCCAACATGGTGGCTCCACTTCGCCTGATGGTAAGCAAACAGGGGAGCCCAAGTCGCAATGGCAACTGACGAGAAACCAACGGTGCCATGTCAGTTGACACTGCCATGCTGTTGCTGGCCCGAGAGATGCTTCTTCACGCTTCCTTTGAAGGGTCGCAAGTTATAAGAAGGCACACATGAGCCGGCAAAGAGTTCTATTTTTTAATAGTTCGGCAGATGAAGGAATTGCCAAAGTTCTTGGTTTTGTGCGAATATTTTCCAAGGTGAGGCGATGATATCGCAAACCAGCACGTGTGGTTCTAAGTATAACGGAAAGGGGAGGGTGGGATAAGAGAAAATAGCTCTTCAGAGCACTTTGTATAGGCGATAGAAAACGCTCAGCTTAGGTGACCCTACGATAGTGACCCCAATATTAACAGACATGTGTAACGTATGCAGTTATTCGCCGAAGTGCAATGATTCGTCGGAAATACGGAATTACTGCACTTTAACCAGTTGTTAAGATTTTATCGACCTTGTCTCTAGCTGCGGCTCAATTCGTGAGAGTTGGCGGAAACGTTGAACAATTATATTATAACCTTTGTGATCCATTTTTTTTTTTATAATCTGGCGGATTATTTATTTCTAGGTATTTAGGGACTAGCCTTTCAGATATAGTTTTATCTAACAACAGTCCGTTATATTTAGTGTTACAAGAAACAAATTAATATTCATAGATAATAATCAAATGCAAAACTGCGGTTTTATTTACGAATAAATTATAGAAAATTTACTCATTACGAATCATTGCAAATATTAATGGTATAATGAAGTCATTGGGATTTCAAACGGATGTATCGGCACTAGGTCTTGGAATGCAACATTTTGTGTAAGTATGTGTAAATGACACAGGGCTTGAGGGGCGGGGCCCCTCCGCATAAAAAAAACACAGATATACTTCAATTTACATATAAATTGCATATTCCAGAATGAGAGGAGTTCTGGCGCATTAAAAATAACACGAATCTAAAACGGAAATAACCAAAATCACCTGGAACGGAAAAAAAATAGCTTGTCTTCTGATTCTATAAGCCAACTAGAAAAAAACTTTTAATATCTTGCAATATTCTGTAATGATGTTATCTGTATTTGTATTTCTTTCTTTTTGAGGTGTGCAATAATAGTAGTTTATGTGACTGTACATAATGAAGGATATTTAACACGAGTGTGGGTTTATGAAACGAGCCGAAGGCAAGTTTCATAATAACATCACACGAGTGTTTAATGCCTAATTATGTACAGTTACATACACTACTTTATCTAGCCTATCATAAGCCTCTATGATGCATTCGAGTCGCACATTATGATAAATAATTCCTGGTAATGGCGGTAACGAAGTTTTCTGGCAGCTGTCATAGTTTTTTTTAAATTCAGAGACAAACTAGAGTCGGCCCTAACTATCATATCGTTCAATATCTTACTTACGTGCGACATTTGTCAAATTGTATTGCAAATTGACAATTCATTTCGAACTAAACGTCATCTCGACTGATATTAGAATAGAGGTCAAATAATTTTTTTTTTGTTTTTCAAAGATGTTCGAAATTTGCATAAATAATAGTATCGAAATGGATGTTATTATTTAGCAATAATATTTTTTCTTCTAACAAAACAGACTATTTTTATGGTGGTCATAATGTGCGGTTCTTGAACGCATCATGGAGGGTTTATGATCTATGGATAGATAAAGAGTATTCTATTCTAATCCATTCTATCCTGTTAATAACGGCTACGGAACCCTAAACTAAGCCTTTTTTTCTCTTAACTAGATCGAAAGAGCGTGATTCTGAGTAGAAAATAACTAAAATATCCAAAATCTAGAAAAGTGACAACCAAGAGTAACTAAAATTTCTATCACTGCTCTTCAAAACCGCTAGTTAGTAAATTGTTACTGAGATATGAACTCTGTTTCATTCATGTAGATATTTGTTTATTGGTGAGTTTTGGTTGTCAACCGATCATCATCATCATCATCAGCCTATTCTTGTGCACTGCTGGACATAGGCCTCTCCAACTGCACGCCATTGTAAGCGATCCTCGGTTACTCTCATCCAGCTCTTGCCAGCCACCCTGCACAGATCATCGCTCCACCTAGTCTGAGGGCGTCCCACACTACGTTTGCCGATCCGCGGTCTCCACTCAAGAACACGTTTACCCCACCAGTTATCGGTTCTTCGGCTAATATGGCCAGCCCACTGCCACTTCAAATTGCTAATACGGTGAGCTATGTCGGTAACTTTGGTTCTCTGACGGATCACTTCGTTCCGAATTCGATCCTTCAAAGAAACTCCGAGCATTGCCCTTTCCATAGCTCAACCGATAACCGATATTATATGCAAAAACCTCGTTTTAAGGTTCCAAGCTTATCCTATCTAAGTAGTATTTACCTATCTTACCCAGTAACTAGTGTGGTATGTAGTATCCTACGCTGACGGTCAGCAGTTTGAGCCACGCACCACACGGGACTATAATTTGTCGTTTCCTTCTGATGATCGTTCCGTTTTCCCGGCACCGACTCACGCTACTACTAATTATTCGTTTCGGAAACCAAAGATAATGTTCATCATGAGAGAAATAATAAAAAAAAACAAAACGTTTATTCTGTAAGTAGTCCACAAGGGCACTTTCACATGTCTGAATTTGAATTTACCGGCGTTTCATAAGACGAGACCGCTGTTGAGAAGAAAGCCGAAAGAGACTCAATAGTAAGTATTTTTTTCGTAAATTGTACTTAAAACTATTACAATTATATTATAACTAGGTTATTGATACATGTAGAGCATGTACAAGATTCTCCAAATCAATGTCTTACAGTAAGAAAGTCTCTAGGCATCACGACATGCAATATCCATACTAATATTATAAATGCGAAAGTGTGTCTGTCTGTCTGTCTGTCTGTCTGTATAAAATAAAAATCCAATTTTTATGAAATCTAAAATCGATGGCATTACTTACATATGATTTTATCCATACTAATATTATAAATGCGAAAGTGTGTCTGTCTGTCTGTCTGTCTTTTACCTCTTCACGCTTAAACCGCTGAACCGATTTAGATGAAATTTGGTATGGAGATAGTTTCAGTCCCGGGGACGGACATAGGATACTTTTCACTAGTATAATATAATTAACTAGCTGTGCCCCGCGGTGTTACCCGCTCATCCCACGGGAACACTAATTTTTTTCGGGGTGAAAAGTATCCTATGTCCTTTCCCGGGTCTCAAACTATCTCTATACCAAATTTCATCTAAGTTGGTTCAGCGGTTGAAGCGTGAAGAGGTAACAGACAGACAGACAGACACACTTTCGCATTTATAATATTAGTATGGATGGATAGTATGGATTAAATAATTTAATTCCCTTGAGATGTATAAAGGTCTCAAGGCGTCAAAGTAAATAACTGATGCTACAAAACAATTAGTATTAAATGAATTCGAAGAATTGAATCGACAAACCCTTCCACATCGCTTGGATAGCCGCTCTAAAATGTAGAATGGCGGAACATATACGAGTAAACAATGAAGTCTTAAAGCTTTAATGCTTTTATTAATTTTTTTTTAATGTAAGAGCAGTAGTAAAAACTTTTTAAATATTAATAATAGACCAGCAAGGTTCCAGAACTTGATAACTTAACTCTTTGTAGATAAAATAAATGTAGGCGAGAAGATCGACGCTGGTCCCCAAAGCTACTGGAGGTAACCACGAATGGGACAAAGAAGCGTGGAGAGACGACATAGTTAAGGTCGCGGGGAGTGGATGCACGTGGCCCGGAGTCGCAGCGAATGGAAAATGCACGAGGATGGATAGCCCCCTATCTATCCATCCTCGTGCAAGTCCCCTAACGCCGGACGGCACCTAACGCCGGACACTCGAACTATCTCGGCAACTAGCAAGTTAGCAACGCGAGCGAATCAAGGACAAGTGGAAGGGGCGCGGGGGTCCCCCGCGCCCCTTCTACTTGCCGAGCTTCCAGTTGCCGAGATAGTTCGAGTGTCCGGCGTTAGGTGCCGTCCGGCGTTAAGGGACTTCCCCCTACGGGCTGATGATGATGATGATGATGAATCAACAAATAATAACTAAATTCGAACCCGGGACCGCTGGCTCAGTAGGTATCTTCACTACCACCATCTACCACTGGACCTACCGATGCCTTTGTATTGTAATATAAGGAAGAACTCATTAATGTGTTTGTGGATGTGATGTTTACATTAGTAATGTAGTAAATGGCTTTACTAATGTAAATATAACATCCGCAAACATAAATAATGACTTCGACTAATGATTGACACTTTTTTCTAGACGTTAATGATCAAAATATACTTACATAGTTTGTGTGAAAGGCTGTCAAACAAGGCTTTTTGTACGCAAAAAGCTACATAAAATAGGTTATTAACCCGCGACGAAAAAAGAGGGATGTTATAAGTTAAACATGTTTATATGTCTGTCTGTCTGTCTGTCTGTCTGTGGCATCATAGCTCCCAAACGGATGGACTAATTTGACTGGAAATAGGATCAGTAGTTTCCTACATATTCAGTTTTAATTTGAACAAGTGACAAGATCTCAGCCAATATTGAAGCTAAGAATTCCAAATTTTGTAGTTATGTCCAGTTTTAGTAGCATTTTCTATATCACTCATTGAATGAGGGTCTCATGACCAGCTACTTGCTTCGGGGGTGTTTTATTTTATTTTATTTTAGGTCGTCTAGTAATAGTCTAGTTCATGTAAGCTTTGTACGTGTGACATCTCTCGGGCATGGCAGTGTCAACTGACAAGACACCGTCGGTTTCTTATCCCCCCCCTAATCCCCCCTTTTTGCTTACCATCAGGCGAAGTAGAGCCACTATGTAGTGCCGATAAAAAAAACTCGCGCAAGAAAGAATCGCGTGTCATCGTTGTGCCAGAGACCATATAATTATCGAATTGGCACACATAATTTCAAGCGAAACTTTTGAAAAAAAAAGGAACTGGGAAGAGAGAACAGCTTGTAAATATTTTTCGCTCAAGCTGAAGCTGAAATTCTTCACTCGCTCGGCTATTAAACACGTGTAGAAAAACAACATCAATATATATAAAATAATCGTGAAATAATTGCATTGATGTGTCTCCGTACTTGGCAATGGTTTTGACGACTTCTACGTGACGTGATGATTCCTCTGCACCACCGTAAGTACAGGTCACCGGTTCAAAGTCGCAGTCATTACTGAACCGTGCGGAAAAACGCCACATGTGGCACTAGGGAGGAAAGCGACTTATTACTTTATCGAACGACGGCGGCTTTAATGATGTGGTGTATAATGAAATCATGCTACCGGGATTTACCTGTAGTTTCTAATGACGGTAAACAACAAAGATGGCGATTTTCATAATAATATCTAGACGATAATTGACAACATTTCGAATTTTCAAATAGTGTTACCTAAGTTTAACCTGATTTCATTACTTCATTATTACAGAATCCAAAATTATTATTTTTAATCGGTTACACCGACTTGTTTTGAAAATATTATAGAAGAATGTGACAGCAGCGTCGTCTACGAATCAGCACTCAAATTAGGTACGTCACCTTGTGGAAAAAACTTGGGCAAGTGCGAGTCCGACTCGCGCATGAAGGGTTCCGTAAGTACCATAATCTATAACAAGTTTGTTATATGGGAGCCCCCCTTAAATATTTATTTTATTTTATTTTTAGTATTTGTTGTTATAGCGGCAATAGAAATACATCGTTTGTGAAAATTTCAACTGTCAAGCTAACACCGTTCTTGAGATACAGCCTGGTGACAGACGGACGGACGGACAGCGAAGTCTCAGTAATAGAGTTCCGTTTTTACCCGTTGGGTACGGAACCCTAAAAATGTGCAACCTATGAAAAGAACAGTGGTACAATTTCCTTACTAAATCCCAGTAATAACTAAGTCTATAACTAAGTCTCAGTAATAGTTCATAGGTTGCACATTTTTAGGGTTACGTACCCAAAGGGTAAAAACGGGACTCTATTACTGAGACTTCACTGTCCGTCCGTCCGTCTGTCACACACAAGAACGATGATAGTTAGACAGTTGAAATTTTCACAGATGATGTATTTCTATTGTATTTCTATAATAACAAATTCTAAAAATAAAATAAAATAAATAGCTTTGATCTTTGTAATAAAGGCTTTCTCGAAGTTGTTCAAGAGTACGTCTACCTTGGGCAAATATTGCAGTTGGGTAAAAACAACTTCGAGAGAGAGGCTAACAGAAGAATACAGCTGGGCTGGGCAGCATATGGCAAACTTCGTCGGGTCTTCACATCGCCAATTCCACAATGTCTGAAGACGAAAGTTTTCAACCAGTGCGTCCTACCCGTTATGACATACGGTGCCGAGACGTGGACACTCACGGTTGGGCTGGTCCACAAGTTTAAAGTCGCTCAGAGAGCTATGGAAAGGGCAATGCTCGGAGTTTCTTTAAAGGATCGAATTCGGAACGAAGTGATCCGTCAGAGAACTAAAGTTACCGACATAGCTCACCGTATTAGCAATTTGAAGTGGCAGTGGGCTGGCCATATTAGCCGAAGAACCGATAACCGGTGGGGTAAACGTGTTCTTGAGTGGAGACCGCGGATCGGCAAGCGTAGTGTGGGACGCCCTCAGACTAGATGGAGCGATGATCTGTGCAGGGTGGCTGGCAAAAGCTGGATGAGAGTAGCCGAGGATCGCGTACAATGGCGTGCAGTTGGAGAGGCCTATGTCCAGCAGTGGACAAGAATAGGCTGATGATGATGATGATGATGATGATGAATAAAGGCTTAAATAAAATTAATATTTAAGGGGGGCTCCCATACAACAAACTTACAGATAATGGTACGGAACCCTTCGTGCGCGAGTCCCACTCGCACTTGGTGTATTTTTTAATCATAAATTGGGATATTTTCGAAAATGTAAAAATATGGTATTATTTAATTTTTATCCTTTGTTTGATTACATTGGAAAAAGGCCTGATAATAAAATAAGTTGTCAATTCGGCGAGGTATCCCTAATTTGGCAATTTCTTGATGAAAAAAATACGTTTTCAGCGGCATTAAGAAAACTGTCAATAACTTCACAATACAATGAGACACGGCACGAGATATAAAAAAAAATGATATATACCAGGGCCTGACAATGAAACTAAAATTAAACCTAAAAAGATAAACTAAAATGTAAAATAAATTAAATAAGCTAATATCAATCTAGACAACTGTGCCCCCGCGACATGGTCCCGAAGACGCAAGTATTTTAATGCACGTAAGCCTAGTTTAAGTCTATTTTTTAAGATATTGCTATGCCCATGCCCTAACAGGTCCCATGTAAAGGACTCAAACAAGTGTAACATCTTCGTAAACAACCATGGTGCAATGAATAAATGAATGAATGAATGAAATGACGCTGGCAGTATTTCCTCGCTGAATCGCAATGCTGATGCGTTGTGCGAGGAAGTCAGCTCTTCGGTCACCAGTAGCCTCAATGAACCTTTTACTGAGGTCTTGAAATTAATATTAATATTGAGCTTCCCAGGAGAATATTATTACATATCAATTGGGCCTTTTGTGTGCCGCATCGACCATAATTGATCTATAAATAAATAAATAAATATCAGACAACCTCACACAAATCAACCTAGTCCCAAAGTAAGCTCAAGAAGGCTTGTGTTATGGGTACTAGGCGACGATATACATACTTATATAGATAAATAAATACTTAAATACATCGAACATCCATGACCCAGGCACAAATATTCGTGTTCATCACACAAATATTTGCCCTTGCCGGGATTCGAACCCGGGACCGTCGGCTCAGTAGGCAGTTGCTTAACCACTGTGCCAACCGCGTCTATTGGGGCAGCCCTGTCTTAAAGCTCACTGCTGAGGCCCGTTGAGTCCAGGAATTCCCAGATTCTTTGGGGAGTGAGTTGTTGTATCTCCTCTGGGGGCACAAAGTGTTGCCCTAAGTGGATACTTCTTTTGTGCATAAGTGGTTCACAGGAGCAGAGGATATGCATAGCTGTCTCCTCTGACTCTTGGCAGAACCTATACGTTGCGTCCTGTTCCATACCCATTAGGAAACCAGGAGAATAAGCATGAGATTCAAATAATTACCAAGTAGGTACTTTATAACGGATGTAAAAAACAACTAATTACAAAAAAAAACACACAGTGTACAGTTATCTCGGAGCAAGGAAAGGAAAATAGCATTATTAAAACCATCATTAAGATGGATCTAGGTATGAAACTAATTGACAATTACACCTAATGACTCGCGTTTTTATGTTTGTTTAATCAGATTTCCGCATGGTTAAAGAGCCTTGAAATATTTTTTCAAATGGAACTACAGAATTAAAACTAAGCTCTAAGTAGAGATTTTTCTTGACGACGCGGTTCACGCAGTTTGTAGTGTTGCCTGCTGAGCCGGCGGTCCTGGGTTCGAATCCCGGCCAGGGCAAATATTTGCGTGATAAACTCGAATATTTGTTTCTGGGTAATAATGTTATCTATATACATATACCATGTGGGCCCTGTAACAGGAGCAAAAAATTAAAACATAGATTTTATTCGTCAATCTGAACAACATTTGTTCAGAAACTTAAAAAAAAAATACTGTTTTCATATGTTCATTATTTCAAACAAACTAAATAGCATTTCCACTGTACGCCGTCCAACATTGACATCGCCTTAGCATTGACATGGCTGCATGTCACTTTACTAAATATCAAATGTTTCGCAATACATTGCTTCTTTGAATAAACTTTATTTTACAGGTTTACATTGTAAATGAGTTATTTTTAAAACTTGTTTAATAAATGTTGTTCAGTTTGAGGGGTAGAATATATGTTTTAATTTTTTGTTTGTGTTTATCTCTAATTGTAAGTTCTTGCATTGTATTTCTCCTGTATGTTTTATGATTATGAGGTGTTATTGCACTCAATAAAGAGTACCTACTTGTAAATATAGTTCGTATACACTTCTTCTGCATTGTAAATACACTGTCAATATCGGTAGATCTGCCCCACACCGTTATCCCGTACTGTAGTATCGAGTGTATATATCCATAGCATTGACGTAATACCTCAATGATCCATAGTAAGAAATTAGAGGTGTATCCTTACTATGAGTACGGGTACTGCTTCTTTAGAAACATTAACCATCTAAGATTACATTGCCTAAAAATACATATGTCTGTAAGATAAAAACAACAAATACTCGTATGCCTACGATTTGAGAAAAAAGGGGCAGGCCCTTTTACCTTTTTTTTCTAGAAACCACGGCCAAGTCTTGGAATGAGGAAGTATTAAAGTAAAAAGATTGAGGTAGGCGGCGACATATATCTAGCGTCTTGCTATATTCAATTTTAAAGGTTACTTTAATTAGTGACTAAAAGAGCAATTCCATGTACGTGCACCAAGTGGGACTCGCGCACGAAGTGTTCCGTACCATTATCTGTAAGTTTGTTGTATGGGAGCCCCCTTAAATATTTATTTTATTTTATTTTTAGTATTTGTTGTTATAGCGGCAACAGAAATACATCATCTGTGAAAATTTCAAGTACCTAGCTATCACGGTTCATGAGATACAGCCTGGTGACAGACGGACAGTGGAGTCTTAGTAATAGGGTCCAGTTTTCACACTTCGGAACCCTAGAAACCTGACCTGAAAATATGTTTTAGCTTGTTTTCGTGGCTACAAAAAAATACGTAACTTAATACGTGACACTAAAATACATTTTTCCTTGCCCTTTCCTTGATAATACAATTTGTCTGATAGTCCTACTTTATCATTTCCTTATAGAGCCAGACTGATCAGTTAAGAAAATCGCCTTTTTTCTTATCTGAGACTTTTAAAGTTTAAGACCTTAAAAGGTTCTGGAAGGCTATATGGCCCACGAATCTCTATCACACAGTGTGATTCACACTGTTCGCCATCGGCAGGATGTTTGTTCTAACACACTGTAGCTTAAATGGTTGAGAACTGTGCGGTTCCAGAGTAATTTCCTACCGCGAACGCTCATGTGGAATGAGCTCCTTTAAAACACTCACAATTTTATGAGATTCGTACAGGTAAAGTCTGACCAGAAATATAGGAGGACAAGCTTTTGCCCGCGACTACGTCCGCGTGGAACTTGGAAGTATGGAAGCAACCTCGTACAACACGATAGATATCCACCTAATCACCTTAATTAATAAAAGGAATTATTAAAAGCGCCTAAGCAAATGTAATAGCAATTGTGCTTTTGGTCTAATCATTACATTTTCTACAGGGTCATCAATGTCATCATGAATTACTTACTCACTTTTCAATCTCTTTAGGGATAATTTCCAGGATGAAAACTATCCTATGTCCTTCCTCGGATTTTAAACTATCTCCATGCCAAATTTCATCAAAATCGATTCAGCGGTTTAAGCGTGAAGAGGTAACAGACAGACAGACAGACAGACAGACACACTTTCGCATTTATAATATTAGTATGGATGCGCCATATTGCGGAATTTAACTAGAACTAATTTCTTACACTGGCAATGATTTTATGATGGTTTGTCAACAATGTCAATGTCATTCGTAGTGTTTTCTGTAAAAAACACCGCTCACAATATCAATAATGAGTTCATGTGTTTACTACACGAAAAACAGCCAGTGAAAGAGTGCATTCCATTTAATGATATTACGAGGTAAACATAGGAACTGACAGATATTTAAAATAATGTCATTAGAGTGCGGTTGCGATTGGTTGCACAATTGTTGCCATATAAATATTATATTGATGATGATGATGAAATATTATAAATAGCGCCCTCTTGACAATCCTCACATATTTCTGGTCAGGCTTATGATACACCACTGGTAACACAGAAATGGATTGAAAGAACTAACCAACCAATCATAGCATGATGACATTGATGACGACAAAAGTCCACCTGTCGTTCCGGTGTACCATACTTTGTTTTCTTATACCTACCATGTTTTATACTAACAGATCATTCTTGACATTAGGTAGTACATTTTAAAATGTTTTTTTTTTTTTTTTATATATTATGACAAATATAATAATTTCGATCAACTTTTTGAAGTGTATAATACTTTTCTCTGAGTTCTAAAAAATAACATAGCTATTTCATATTTTCATTGCGTGCAGTAAAAAATAAGTTAAAAAGGCCAGTTTTCAACACTTTATTGTACACAATAACAAGAAATACATTTTAAAACAAAAAAAACATGTACAAAGGCGAACTTATCCCTTTAAGGGATCTCTTCCAGTTAACCTTTGAGTAAATGAGTGCTAAACACAAATGTAAACGATAGACAACCAAAGCAACATGTACAATACGAAGGGGGATAATTTAACAATAATACTTACACACAATACAATTTCGAGTTGTTTTTGAAACAAAAATAATTATCAATGAAAAATTTAAACTGTAGTTTTCAAATATATATCAATTAATCGCAATAGTCCCGTTCTAAGTAGAAACTTAATAATATGTTAAGAAACATGTTTGATCATAGAGAAAAATGTCTAAAACGAGGATAAGTAGTCTTAAAAGAACTTGATTTGAGCTGTCATTCCGTATTATCAAATTAAGTAACCGCAGACCAGTCTAGCCCAATTTAGATTATAATTCGATAGCTTCAAACCACAAAGACGCTTTGTTATCAAAATTGGCCGAGCTCCAAGAATTTCTTCCGTACTTATGATCAATTATCATGTATAGGTTAGTAACAAAGACATATGACTCAATGTGACAATAACTAGGAAGTCTAGCAAGGATGAATATGAAATTGCATAACTAATTAAAAACATTTTAAACATCAAAATGTTGACGACGTGGTTGGCACGGTAGTACTGAGACGGCGGTCCTGGGTTCGAATCCCGGAATTGTGGACCGATTCTCAAATTGTTTTTGTTTTAGTTTTTAATTTGTACCCTTTTGTAAAATTGACATATAATGTATTTGTGCATTATGAATAAATGAGTATGAGTATGAGTATTGTTGTGTTTACTGTGTTGTTAAACTTCGCAAAAACCGAAATATTTTTTTTTTTTCATTTTCATTTTTCATTTGTAAGAGTATACTCCTGAGAGTCCTGAGTCGATCCCATTGTCACCAGCCCCCGAATTATTCCAGTAAAATGGCAATACCTACAAAAGTTACCAACCCGATTTCGTCATTTCATTAAACGTCAAAAAATAATAACAAACCACATTTTCAATCCACGATTTTTGGTATTCAGGAGGCAGATTGTAGAATTACTTTCGCGTTAAACACCATCTATCTACACATATTTGAATTTATTGAATTTATTCTGTTTCAAAATGCTTAATATGTAGGTATAGGTATGGTATTTTAAATTATTTAAATAGAATGTTAAATCAAATAGTTTAAAGCCATTATAATAATATTACATTTATAATAATTTTTATTTTAGGATATTTCTTCAATGTACATACATGTTAAATCAAATAGTTTTGCCATTATAATAATATTACCTACATTTATAACATTTTTTATTTTAGGATATTTCTTCAATATTATTAAAATCATGATGAGCATGCTTATTTTGGTTGACATTTATTTGTAATGCCTGTCCTTTGTATCATTATTGTTTGAACTGAATGTTATCTGTTGTGTGCCAATAAAGAAAAATTAAAAATTAAATAAAAATAAACTAGTCTACCAATTTGATCAAATCCCTTTTATTTTTCTTGTTTGTTTAGTAAAATAATAATCGCAATTTTGTCATCTACCGTGGATTTATAAGATCCCTGATTTTTACCATTTCACTGCGACATTTATAACTTCACCAACACATTTAATCGGGTGAGATAGAAGAATAAAATAGTACTTATTATAACACCTTTTTCTGTACCATAGATAACAAAGATCAAAGCTCAAAGTAAAACTGAAATGCGTAACCTGGTGAAAGAGACCGGGAATCGAACCCGGTACTCTGGATTAACGGTCCAGCGTGTTAACCTCTTCACCACCCTAACGCCTTAACACCTCTCGAATTTCTGAGTTATTGTTAAAATAAAAAGTAACATACCTATTAGCATTTTTCCACATGTATCCAGTGTTTTTTCTTAACTCGGCTAAGGGTACACAAGCGAATTTGATATTAAATATAACATGTTATAAATAAAAATACGTAATATCCTAAAATTATTGTTAACAGTATTAACCACTCTGCACAAGTAAAACTCACAAATAATAGGAAAAAAAACAAGTGTTTTTGGTAAATTGCGAATATTATGATGTCAGCATAGGTCAAATGTTTCAAATAGGTATGTCGCAACATGAAGTTGAAGATAGAAGCAAGAAGAGGATAAAAAAAGAGACAAGCGCGAGTCGGTGTCGCGCATCGGGGGTTCCGTGCAACTATGAAATAACACTGAAAAAAATAGCTCAACTATTTTAATTACTTGAGAAGTAGCCAATTGTGCTTGATAGTATTTTGGTTACTAGTAGCCGATCAGTTTAAATTGTCAGTCGTCCGAATTATGTAACTAAAAGGTTTGGGCTACTGTTCACAAATCTTTTTTTTTTTCAGTGGACTGCATATTGCCTTAACGAAAAGAAAGATAAACTGTGTTGAGCGACAAACTTGACTTGCCGTTGGACAACTATTGTCTCCATACATCGACATAGGTGGGGTTAGTTTATCAACTGCAAATAAGTTGTATAAAAAAAAAGACGTATTTATTGTAATGTAACTACTAACTACATGCTAATATATGGGGTCATTCAAATATTACGTATCCGAATTTTAGTCAAATTTCATGTCATCAAAAATCGCGAAGCAAAGCAACCCTTACGGTGCTTACGTAATACTTGAATGACCCCCATACGGTATTCAGGCCTCTTATTATTAGTGCGACACGATGTTGCTTTTTGCCAAATTTCGTGTTTCTAGGTCAACGGGTAAAAGAAATTGTAAGTACTTAAATACTGTTTTTTTAAAGGGCAAATCTTACACAAATCGACCTAGTCCCAAACTCGGCGATGCTTGTACTATGGGTACTAGACGACGATATACATAATATCTATCTACTTATATTTAAAAAAACTAGGTTTGTATTAAAAAGCAATTTCTATGGAATAGGGTCACGATTTCAGGAAAAACCTTAATAGCGTGATGCAAGATCGTCAGTCCGTCAGGTCCCTATCGTCCTTTCCTCTACCCTAATAATACAGTGAATTTAAAGTACTAACAGATCGCCAGTTATTTATTCTCGGCACAGTTTCAGGACAGCACTGCACAACTCCTTACAGCACCGAATATAACATGCAAGCAAAACACGCATTTTTTTTTAATTTTTCATATTTCTAGGACCGTTTCTTTACAAAAGATTAAATGCGAAATTGGGCTTATACCCACTTAGCTACGCTCAATGTACGAGTAAGAAAACGCTTCGTGATTCACTTCAAACTATGACGTACGAAGATACAGAGAACTTACTGTCACTTACTCGTTAAATAAATGCTTTGTTTAATTTTAGTATTTAAGCTACAATAATATTATTATAATATAGATGAATACTTAAATAAAATTATATAAAGGTTTTCCTATTGCCTGAAACACATGGGGAACCCTAGTTCATGTTATGCAAATTGTGAATTGATTTGTTTATTATAGAATTTAACCGTACCTGCGTGCATTATGTTTTTTCAATAAATATATTTCTTTTGTATGGCGCGCGGCGCCATTCCAGCCTGGCGCCATCTGTTTGTCATAATTTCCTTTATCCTCGCATCACGCCGAAACGGCTGGACAAATTTTAACCAATTTCGGTACAAGGATAGCTGGACATCCGAAGATGGTTATAGGATACTTTTTATCTGTCTACGGTAAAGAAAAAAAAATCACGGACGAAGTTGCGGGCACCTCCTTTTTCTATGCAAAAATAATCAAAATGTATATCAAAATTACTGATTGCATAGCAACTATTGCACTCAAAATGTTACTAAATATACTACAATTTATATTTGTGGCGTGCATCTATTTATTTAAGGGTAGTATTTAAACGCACATCAAAAAAAACCTTTTTCTATGCAAAGATAATCAAAATTTATATCAAAATTACTGATTGCACAGCAAATATTGCACTCAAAATGTTACTAAATATACTACAATTTATGGCGTGCATCTGTTTATTTAAAAGTAAAGCATATTTAAGTAATGCATAGCTAATAATGACTACCGAACATGATGGAGCGTTTTTTAGGGATATAAAAAAAAACTAACCTAACCTAACCCGGCCGAGTCGGATCTGCTCTGAAAGGTGATTAGGTTTAGATGGTTACCTATCTGAAACACAAATTTTTGTTTCCCATCTGTAACGTTTCGCCAAATTTTCATTTGTCCGAAAGCCATTTTTTTCAAAAACTGTTTATTTTTCAGAATTTTATGAAACAAACCTAACCTAACCTACTGGGTTCTTTAAAAAGATGAAAGTAATGTCGTGCTGATGTGTATTTTCTAATTATCTGCAGTACAATTTTTACTAGATTTGATGTAAAAAGTATATAATTGATGAAAATAAATTGATAGGCAATTATTTGTTTGCTGTGCCATTAATAATATCCCTTTATTTAAAATTAAAGCATATTTAAGTAATGCATAGCTAATAATGACTACCGAACATTATGGAGCGCTTTTTAGGGATATAAAAAAAACTAACCTAACCCGGCTGAGTCGGATCTGCTCTGAGGTGGTCAGGATTAGATGGTTACCTATCTGAAACACTAATTTTTGTTTCCCATCTGTAACGTTTCGCCAAATTTTCATTTGTCCGAAAACCATTTTTTCAAAAACTGTTTATTTTTCAGAATAATTACGAAACAAACCTAACCTAACCTACTGGGTTATTTAAAAAGATGAAAAGTAATGTCGTGCTGATGTGTATTTTCTAATTATCTGCAATACAATTTTTGCTAGGCATTTATTTTATTTGCTGTGCAATAATTAAATTGATGTAAAAAGAATATAATTGATGAAAATAAATTGATAGGCAATTATTTGTTGGCTGTGCCATTAATAATATCCCTATAAATACATATCCATGACCCAGCAACAAATATTTGAGATCATCGATCTTCTCCGATATAGCTTCTAACCACGGGAACCTTATTAGGAAGGCAGCCAACTACCTTCCTCGAGCTCCCGATACCTCTGTCCAGGTCACAGTTTTATCCAAAGAGGTCGGTTTACCCGACGTCTGAAGCATGTACTATCTGACCCTTACGGTAAGAGATCCTTACGGTACCCAGCTTATATATTCACGTGGTTCTTTGCGATTTAGTAAAATATCTTAGCTGCATAGAAACGCCAGAAGAAAGACAAGTGCGCCTAGCCACGAGGAGAAAAGACTTGCCTCGAACGATGGATGCCAGACTTAAGGTGGTTAAGCATTCTTCGGGTTTTCAGTCCATTACGCTCTTTAATAGGTTACCGATAGAATTAAAGACAGTGACAAGTGTCAACATATTTAAAAATAAAATGAGGTCTTTCTTGCTGATGAAGTGTTTTTATTCGGTTGATGAGTTTTATCAGCATAAAAATGACAATAACTGAAACATATGTATAGTAGTTCTGTTAATTTTAACTATTTGATAAAGTGGACATAATCAATATCTGTCAGTTAATTATAATTAATTATTAATATTTGATTAATTATTTAAATATTGACATATTAATTATTGCATATTTCATTGTATTATCTAATTTTAGTGAGTTATTATTAATTATGGTTGTTTAATTTATTGTTATTTTTTTTTTTTTATTTTATTAAT
Source organism: Apotomis capreana (assembly GCA_947623375.1). Lineage (NCBI taxonomy): Eukaryota > Metazoa > Arthropoda > Insecta > Lepidoptera > Tortricidae > Apotomis > Apotomis capreana. Next base: position 2,631,527 of record OX392525.1, read on the forward strand.
GTGATTCCAAACGCAATGTAAATTGTTAATTGAATAAATACTTATGACTTATGACCCGGACGATAAGATCACGGAAACCATCCAAGCGATGGTCGCCACGGACCCTGCGAACGGTGCCTCAGCGTAATCCCCGCCGGCGGGGTCCTTAGTTCACGTTTTTCTCTGCATCAGCTCTCTCTTTCCTCTCTCCTCCCGCCCTAATTCAGGCTCATGGTATAAACAAAAAATTGGGCAAGTGCGTGTCGGACTCGCGCATGAAGGGTTCCGTACCTATATATATATATATAGGTATAACAAGTTTGTTGTATGGCAGCCCCCCTTAAATATTTATTTTTTTTATTTTTAGTATTTGTTGTTATAGCGGCAATAGAAATACGTCATCTGTGAAAATTTCAACTGTCTAGCTAACACCGTTCTTGAGATACAGCCTGGTGACAGACGGACGGACACACGGACAGCGAAGTCTCAGTAATAGGGTCCCGTTTTTACCCTTTGGGTACGGAACCCTAAAAAAAGAAAACAAGGTAAGTATGGCATTCCGAAATGACAGGCCAGACTTGTGACGTCACCACGCTATGATTGGTTGGTCGGTTCTGTCAAACCGTTTTTAGGGTTCCGTACCCAAAGGGTAAAAACGGGACCCTATTACTGAGACTTCGCTGTCCGTCCGTCCGTCCGTCCGTCCGTCCGTCCGTCCGTCTGTCACCAGGCTGTATCTCAAGAACGGTAATAGCTAGACAGTTGAAATTTTCACAGATGATGTATTTCTATTGCCGCTTTAACAACAAATACTAAAAATAAACTAAAATAAATATTTAAGGGGGGCTCCCATACAACAAACTTGTTAAAGATTATGGTACGGAACCCTTCATGCGCGAGTCGGACTTGCACTTGCCCAATTTTTTGTGTTTCCAGTGCTGTATGAAATGAAATAATTTATTTAGTAAGTAGGCCACAAGGGCACGTTTACAAGTCAGGTTGTGAATCTACCGGCATTTCGCAAGAGGAGACCGCTGTTGAGAAGAAAGCCGAAAGAAACTCAACAGTAAGTCATTTTTTCGTAAATAATACTTAGAACAATTACATTACATTAGTGTTATAACTAATAATTACATGCGTAGATACACGTATAGGAGATTTATAGATGCCAGTGCTGTATCATAATACTCCCCGATTTCCTTGTTACCTGCATGAATCTCATAAATTCCCGTCCGTCCGTCCGACCGTCTGTCACCAGGCTGTATCTCAAGAACGGTGATAGCTAGACGGTTGTAATTTTCACAGATGATGTATTTCTATTGCCACTATAACAACAAATACTAAAAATAAAATAAAATAAATATTTAAGGGATCCCATACAACCAACTTGTTATAATTAACTAGCTTTGGCCCGCGACTACGTCCGCGTGGAACTTGGAAGTATGGAAGCAACCTCGTACAACACGATAGATATCCACCTAATCACCATAATTAATAAAAGGGATTATTTAAAGTGCCTAAGCAAATGTAAGAGCAATTGTGCTTTTGGTCTAATCATTACATTTCCGACAGGGTCATCAATGTCATCATGAATTACTTACTCACTTTTCAATATTTTTAGGGATAATTTCCAGGATGAAAACTATCCTATGTCCTTCCTCGGATTTTAAACTATCTCCATGCCAAATTTCATCAAAATCGATTCAGCGGTTTAAGCGTGAAGAGGTAACAGACAGACAGACAGACAGACAGACACACTTTCGCATTTATAATATTAGTATAGAAGTATAGATTAGTATGGATGGTACGGGACCCTTCATGCGCGAGTCGGACTCGCACTTGCCCAATTTTTATAACATGGTCAGGCTGACCCGTTTCAGTCTATTCACGACGCAGTCCATGCGCACAGTGCGCCCTCGTCACCCTCAAATCACTCCTAGGTAGCTCCTGTGGCTCGGAGATAATCCTATTAGCGCCTAGCGGGTTATACTCCCACACAAAGTCCGACTCATTCGTAGTGAGGGCTAAACAGCCCTGATACAGTTCAAGTCATGTCTTAAAAAAAGAGTTATCACGCAAAATTTCCGCCCGCCGGCTCAGTGTGCAGTTGCTTTATCACCATCACCAACGACAAACCTAAATAAAAAAGTCATCTCAATGCATTTCTTTGCGAAGTGCGGTACCCTAATAATAAAGTAAAATAACAACAGATGACTCTTTTGGAAACAACTGCAAAGACAGAAAATATAATTTATTGGAAAAATATGTTTATTATTTTTCCTAGCTACGTTGTCAGTGAAAAAAAAACTGATTTGTAATTCCGACTTATTTTATATTTATTTTCAAGTTAACGACAAACCTTCGAGAATGGGTTAATGAACGGAAAATAAGGAAAATATTTTCTGAAAAATAATTCTTATTTAATGCAAAATTGCAAACAGTAAAAAAAAAATCTGTACTATAGTAAGGTATTTTTATTGTAAAGATTGAAGTAATGGTTGTACCTTGTTTTGCCTAACTACTTTTCGCCTAATTTCGGTTTGCTTAATTTCATTTAAACTAATATTATTTAGCATAACTATTCACTTTGCCTAATTTTCATTTGAGTGAAAGTCGTTGTGTATAATCATTATTTCACATTAATTTATTTCGTCTTTTTTCGTTTAACCCAATGTTTGTTTCGTATAATCTAATTTTGTATAATGCTTGTTTGACATTTTTTTTTGTATAACATTCATGTCACATACTTTTATTTTTTTTGTTTCAAAACTACTTGAAATTGATAAAATTCACGCGGAAAATTACTTTTTTCAACTTATTTTCGACTGCACGCAATGAAAGCATGAACTAGCTTTATTTTGCTAATCTTATTTCGTACCTAACTTTGACTTCGTACTTTCATTTCTAACCTAACCTAACCTACAGTTTTCGATTTTTGACCCATTTTGACGGTTGGTTATAGTCACAATACAAAGCTAACCTAACCTACAGTTTTCAGTTTTAAAACTGAACTGGACAGTAAGATTTTAGTAAAAACGTTATTCAGCTAAGTAATGATTAGTTACAATAAGAATCGACAAAGTGAGTTTTTTTAATTAAAACAATATTCGACGAAACAAGACATAATTTAAGCAAAACGAATTTCGACAAAATAATAACTATGGAAAATGAATTTATAAATAAATAAATATTATGGGACAGTCATACACAAATCGACCTAGTCCCAAACTAAGCAAAGCTTGTATGTTCTATGGGTACTAGACGACGATATACATAATATATAAACACATATATAGATAACATCCATGGCCCAAGAACAAATATTCGAGTTCATCACACAAATATTTGCCCCGGACACAAATATATGTATAGATATTGTCTTTAGACGAAACATTAATTAAAGTAAAAGTTGATAAATATTTACTACACTATCGAAAAATATATTGTAGGTATATTATTTTCTTAAATGCATACCTACCTATCCAAGAACGCTCTTTTAATGTATGAAATAAACGCCTACCGTTTAACTTTTTTAAGTGATTGGTACGGGCACTGGCCATTAAGAATTGGCTCATAAAATAAAAATACAAAGAAAAGAAAACAGACGAAAGAAAACGCGTAGCTTAAAATTTTTGATTTTTACTAAATATTTTTTTATTTCCTCGCATTATTCGTAAAAACTATTAATTAATGTGACGGCCGAAAGGGTAATAGATAGATTCCTATCCTCGTATTTACTCCACCATCTACGACTTACTTTCTAGACTACAATACAATACAATACAACAACACTTTATTGCACACAAACAAGAAAAATATAACATGAGAAATCTTAAATTAAACAATGGTAGACAATAGGCGGTCTTATTGCTAAAGAGCGACTATAAAAAGTATTTTCAGAATGTTTAGTAATAAGAAAAAGAACATCCAAAGCTTCTGTAGTTTCTTTTTTTACTCGGTCAATTGACACAAATGACACATCAGAGATTTGTTGTGAATCCAATCCAATAAAACAATCTAGACACCAGTACCCTGGCCATGAGTTTACTGTGGCCTTCTTCTTCAATTCTTCTTCGTTTTGCTCTAGTCAGAGCGGTCGTGGTCATCATGAGGGAGGCTTGGGGGCTGCTGTCGCCCGCCTAACGATGTCCCGCCATCTCGTCCGGTTCGCAGCACTTCTGGCATTCATGCAATGGTTTGCCCAGAGCAGATTTTATCTGGTCAGTCCATCGCATTGGTGATCTACCACGTGGTCTCGTGCCCTCCACTCTCCACTGAACAACACGCTCAATGGAATCACTATTCCGCCTCGACACGTGTCCGAAGAACTTGAGTATGCGTGATTGTACGAGAGCAGATAGACGCTGCTTGATGCCAAGTTCCTGAAGTATGGTCCAAGATATCCCCAGCATTCGCCTCCAGCACCACATCTCCAGAGCATCTATCTTTTTCCTTTCCAATTCCCGCAACGTCCACGTCTCAGAAGCGTACAAAAATATGGGGAAGACAAGTGTTTTTACGAGCCGGTTCTTAGTTGCTTTGGTATTGTGTCTGTGACCTAGCGACTACATAATAGTAGATTGTACAACAAGTGCATAAAACGCACCATTTTATACGAGACATTTATCCATCCGAGCGAGCTTGCGAGCGAGGATGAATATAAAGTCGAGTGTAAAATGCGTTTTATGGACGAGTTGCACACTCTACTTTTCACTTCGATTGCGAGAAAATTAAACTACATCATGTAAATATTATATGTACTTAAAAACCAATTTAATTAAAATTTAAAAACTTTTATATCTACGATAAATTATTATTATTATACTTTATTGTACTTTAAATAAATAGTACTTACTACAATAAAAATTAATTAAAAAAGTAATAAATGATAGTAAATAAAAATTACAAGTTTATTTCAAGAAGTTTGCTGTGTACTTTGGCTGTTGGTATTTTTGCCTTGGTCTTGGAATACTGACGAAACGAAAAAAAATAAGGAGTTTATTCTATAAAGTTTTATTTTTTTCGTGTGGCTGTTGGCGTTCGCCTTGGTCTTCGACGACGATTTTACTTTATGCTCTAGAGCATAAAAAGCGACTTTATGTCGCCTACGCACAGCATAAAGTCGAACTTTTAGAGCATGGGAAGTGAAAAGGATTTTTATGGGGAATTGTAGTTCTACAAAGTAATCGCTAAGGGGTGCTGTATTGTTCTCCATACAAACCGTTTACGCTATCGCTAGCGAGTAGGTACGGTCACGTTAACTCATGGTCGCGTTTATCACGCGATAAATAAGTGACAAAGCATCTGTCACACACACTAGCATCTTTTCAAAACGTGATTGCTTTGTCAATTATTTATCGCTTGATAAATGCAACCATTACAGCCCGCTGACCAGGAAATTTCCAAGCAGTATCATGAATGGCCGTATGGCGTTTTTACTGTGTGCTATTGAAGTTCCCAAGATAAACTCAAACAAGCTTGCAGACATACTGCGTTCTTTGAAAAGAGTATATTTGTTTAAGCGATGCCCAGAGACATGCGGACTGAACTAACATACTGTCCAAACATCCTTGTAGGCGTTAAATAAATAGTTATTTAATTAAACATAAGCCAAGGGACTAAAAGAGATATAAATCTTAAATAAAACCGAATAGAAAATAAGCTTAATATGACACGAAATAAATAAAAAAACCAGCCAAGTACAATACAATACAATACAACAATACTTTATTGCACACCAAAAAAGTTTACAAAAGGAAACAAGATAAATACAATTTATAAATAACGGTAGACAACAGGCGGTCTTATCGCTAAAGAGCGATCTCTTCCAGACAACCTTTGGGCAGTGAAATTGATGAAAATTTTAACTTAATACAGAGTAGGTGCAGCGAAAGGCGAAGGGAGCACATAACTAGATACTAACAGAAAACAAGTACGCATATGGGTAAATATACACATACATAAATAGATATACATAAACTTACACATACATACATATATATATACAATAATATAAATAGACACTAGACATATATAAGAATCTTATATAACACAACGCAATACAATCAATTTTATTGTGCGAGAGATAGGTAATGTTCTTTAATCTTATTCTTAAATATAGACAGAGAATTAGCACTTCGCAACTCAACTGGGAGTGAGTTCCATAGCAGAACGGCTTGGACAGTAAAAGAATTGGAATAAAATTTAGAATGTGCGGGGGGAACAGTTAAAAGGAAATTTTTAGCGCACCTTGCAGACGAGAAATAACTAAAACGCTCTTTAAGGTACTGTGGAGTTGCTGGGTTAAAGAGTATGCCAAATAGAAGAGTTAGAATGTGAGAGTTACGCCTATGACGAATAGGGAGCCACTTGAGTTGAGATCGGAAACTAGAGATATGATCATATTTGCGTAACCCAAATATGAATCGTATAGAGATATTTTGAATGCGCTCAAGCTTATTAAGTTGCTCTTCTGAAATATCGAGATAAGAGATATCAGCATAATCTAGAATTGGGAGAAGCAACGTTTGGGCGAGCGCAATTTTAGTAGCGATGGGGAGGAAATTACGAAGCCTTCTAAGAGAGCCCACAGCGGCAAACATCTTCCTGCTCACTTCACTCAATTGTTGCGCCCAAGAAAGAGTGCAGTCCATAATGACACCCAGGTTCTTAACTTGGGAAGAGTAAGGGATCAAGACGCCATTAAAAACAACAGAGGGAATATTAGCTAAGTTGATTCTGGAAATCAATTTAGAACTACCAATGATGATAGCCTGAGTTTTTGACGGATTTACTTGTAGGCCAAAGTTACTGCTCCACTCTAAAATACGTTTCAAATCCAAATTCGTTGAAGAAATGACTGAGGGCAGATCGTCAACTGATCCTTGAGAATATATTTGAAGGTCGTCGGCATAAAGGTGATAACGTGAAGATAGATTATGAGTGATTGAATTTATAAATACAGAGAATAACAAAGGAGACAACACGCCGCCCTGTGGAACACCGGCCATCGTGTTGCACCAAGAAGATCGGGAAGCATCCACCTTTATACGCTGCCGACGACCAGTTAGGTAGCTACGGAACCAATCAATTACCGCAGGAGATATGTTAAGAGAACGCAATATACCCAACATAATATCAAAGTCGACAGAGTTAAACGCGTTGGAAAAATCTAAGAGCGTTAACACAGTCAGTTTACGGTCGTTCATACCTGCCCGTATATCGTCTGTAATTTTTACAAGTGCAGTAGCCGTACTATGACCGGAACGAAAACCAGATTGATAGGGATTAAGAAGATCATTTCTGTTAAAAATGATCGATAGGTCCGACTCGTACTTGAATGACTGCAAGTACGAGTCGGACTGGCGCACCGAGGGTTCCGTACACATACTTAACCCATCATTAACTGACCGAGTTAACTTAATGTTTGCACCAGGTGTAAAGGCAACCGTTTACGTTTGTTGTATGGGAGCCTCACTTAAATAATAATTCTATTCTATTTTTAGTATTTGTTGTTATAGCGGCAACAGAAATACATCATCTGGGAAAATTTCCACTGTCTACCTATCACGGTTCATGAGAGGAGCCTGGTGACAGACGGACATACAGACAGACAGCGGAGTTTTAGTAACACGTTTTTTACCCTTTGGGTCCGGAACCCTAAAAATAGGATAGTCGACATTAAAAACTGTTATTATATCTGGGCGAATGTTTATTTTGTTGTTGATTTCTTTTTTTTTCCAGAATTCAATAAAATTTGGTGAGTTGGTAAAGTTGCTTATTCTGAACAAGGTAAGCCCAATTTCGCGATATGTTGTAGTACATATCGTTAAACACTTTCCATTGAGTTACAAAAAATGTATGCAATTTCTTAAAATATATTTCGTATTTAGTACAAAATGAGGTGCTCGAAATTAACAATAAATAGCGCGGCAACAAAATAAAAATTGGCTCATGGGCCTAATTTCTGTAATACATTTTAACTCAATGGAGATTTTTTTTAGGACATATCGTGAAATTGGTCTTACCATTGTGGTCAGTAGAAGCAACTTTACCAACTCACCAAATTTTATTGAAAACTGAGAAAAAAAAAGAAATCGACTACAAAATAAAAATTGCCCCATCTACTACACACTTAGAAACTAATTAGACCGGTCGTCTATTTTTAGCCTATGACATAATGTATTAACATATATGTTGTATATCCATTGATAATTCACTGCGATGGGGTTGAATGGAGCGAGTGCTCAAACCTGTCGTAAGGAAAGTGGTCCAGTGACACACTTTGTTGCGGCGCGTGCGCATCGGACTGTCCGGTTTGACGTAGGGTAGACCGGGGGGGTTTGATATAGAGATTGAAACAACGTTTAATTCTCGCATATACATCCGTTAGCGAAACGAGGACGCAATTATTGAATGTAGCATGTATAATTAGTATCCTAGTCTGCTACTGGTAGAACCAATTTTCTTTAGTTGACTAGTGCTCAAAGCTTATAATTATTTAAGTAATACTACCACCACAATTTCTTAAGACAACTTTATTTTTCTAAATAAAAAAGGTACCTATCAAACATTTTTTTCGTCAAGTTCCGGTACTTTGAATCGCCCACTTACATAATTTATTACATTACTACTAAATTTTAAGAAACATAAATTTACCGACATAATTTTTTTATGTTAATAGATTGAAGTCGGTCATTTTTGATCCGGGGATTTTTTTTTGGGAACTATTGCCAACAAATAATTATTTTATTTTGTTACATGTAAATATACTGACTGAAACTGAGGATCGCCTCCTTTTTGAAAGTCGGTTAAACATGGTTACAAATCACACTTGTCATCCGGTATTTTACCGTCTAGCGCAGTGTACAATCTCCTTTCGAGGACCGGTTTCGAGCGATCTCGGTGATTGACGCAACGCAATGCATTTCTCTCGGACACAACACACACCTCTTTTGTGTAATGATAACATTCAAACAGTACACTAGGTACATTAGTTGAATTGTGCGGATAACTGAAGGATGGGCCATTTACTGAAGGCATGGTGTTGGTGTTCACTGTTCATCCTCACACACTGAAGCCTAAATGGTCGAGAATTGTCCGGTTCCAGAGGAATCTCCTACCGCGAACACATGTGGAAGGCCTCCTGCCGAGGTCCCCGGGGGCTACAGCATGCGGTTCTTCAAGAGGGGAGTCAATAGGTTCTTAAAGGGTCAGTAACGTGAGTATGATGCTCCTGGCGTCGCAACCGTCCATAGGCGGCGGTAACTGCTTAACATCACGTTTGCCAAAAAAAAGTATTAAAAAACGTGTTTGTCCCCAAATTACTTAATTTTGTCAGTTTCGTTTCGTAAACTTGGTTGTGCTCTTTTTCACACAGTCACGACACAATTTTTTTTTAACGAAAATGGCACATATTTTATTTTAACGGGGCATTTCGTATAAAAACTACGAGAAATGTTCGACTGTAGACAGATGATGAGGAGTTTTGATGAGTGTTTTAATTAACCTCTTTCCATGTAAAACTTGTAAGGAAAGATCAAATGTTATATTACATATTGCTGATGTGATAATTGATAACTATTATTAATACTTTGGTATTATAATATGATTTTTATGACCTATAACAATTGTTATAAATAAATATTTCATTTCATTTAATTTCACTTTATTTTATTTTATTCATTTCATTTTATGACGTTGTCATATCGTGTGGGTCCTAATTTACATCAGTTTCAGTGAAAATGTGAATAATTTCCTATATACAATTTGCATTACAATAAAATACGACTACGATTGATTTTGTGTTTTGTAGGTATTTTTATGTTTCTTTTTTTTCGTAGCCATCGCCCTTCTTTTTATTTTTATATTATAATTTATTTATTTTTCAAGCAATATTCAAAATGTGTGAAATGGCTATATAATGTCACGCAAATTTTATGAAAATTAGTTAATATAAATGCAAAGTAGAATTGTTGCAAGATGTTAAAATTTGTAATGATCATATTGAAACCCGCTAATATTCTAAAAGCGAAAGTTTGTGTATATGTTTGTTACTTCTTCACGCTGAAACAACTGATCGTATTTACATGAGATTTGAAACAGAGATAGTTTATACTCTAACTTGACACATAAGGTACTTTTTAACGTAAAAAACATATTCCCGTAGGATAGTGAATATGTTTGTGCAAAGCCACGGACAAAAAGCTAGTGTAAAATTAAATAATAAATATTTTGTTTCGTATTTAATACTAGATGGTGCCCGCGGAGTTGTGTAAAAAAAAGTCACAACTCTCTTTTTAGGGTTCCGTACCCAAAGGGTAAAAACGGGACCCTATTACTGAGACTTCGCTGTCCGTCCGTCCGTCCGTCCGTCCGTCCGTCCGTCCGTCCGTCCGTCCGTCCGTCTGTCACCAGGCTATATCTCAACAACGGTGATAGCTAGACAGCTGAAATTTTCACAGATGATGTATTTCTATTGCCGCTATAACAACAAATACTAAAAATAAAATAAAATAAATATTAAAGGGGGGCTCCCATACAACAAACTTGTTATAGATTATATATATGTATAGGTACGGAACCCTTCATGCGCGAGTCGGGCTCGCACTTGCCCAATTTTTTCCTACAACCATCAGATGCAATTTTTTATCCTCGTGTAGGTACCAAAAAATGTCGAAATCGCTTCCGAAACCGAGGAAGAAGATTTCAATTCTAAATTTTTATAATAGTATAGAATTTAGAATACAGAATTAAGTAAAAAAATAACAACCCTTTTGCCACGTAAGTAAAACAACAGAAAAAATCATGTATAGATATAATTTCAACTACAAACTTGACCTACTATTCCCGCGGTTTCGTTCACGTAATACTAACAGACTAACATAGATTTGTGATGCAAAACAATATGAAATTGGAGCTGTTTTGCAAAACTTTCCTTCTTCACTTAATATAAAGTTGCAAACTACATAGCTTCTTATTTATGCAATGTTGTTGTGAGAATAGTATGCAAATGTACGAGAAATGTTGTTTTATACAGATTTTAAACCTTCATAACAGTTTGTAGAGTAGGCTTTTGTCTGTTACTTTATCATAGACCAAGATATGAGCATGGAACTGAGTAGAGAATGAGTTTTTGATCTGTGATAAACATACCCCGGGGTATTCGGTGCATTAATGATTTGACTAGTGTTAAATCATCCGTACACCGAAAACCACGGGGTATGGAGATAAATTATATTTTTGTAGATATATTTTATTGCCTATTGGATTTGTGGTAGAATGCTGTTAATTGTTAAGAATCGTCTTGCTGTTGATGCCCCAAATAAATAAAATAAAATAAATGAATACCTATTTCCTGTTTCTTTCTTTTACATAAAGCTTATGACAGACGGAAGATGGATATGTAGACGCCACATAAAATGAAGGAGGCTTAACATTTGAAAAGTGTATTTTCAAAAGGGCTTTAGTTTGGTATGGCTTCTATAGAAAAATAAGTGCTTTTGAAAAGAACTCATTTGTCATATACATATTTTCACAACTGCACTGTGATAATGCTACTGCTACTGCTCTTAATTATCTGAAATTAACAGTGTTAATGTAAAAAATTGTGTTTGGTTGTCTGGAAGAGATCGTTATTTAGCGGTAAGATCGTCTGTTGTTTACCTCTGCCTGTTTAAATATTTGATTTATTTCATGTTGTATTATTTTCATGATGATTGAGCTGGGCACTAAAAAGTACTTGTATTTGTAAACTTCTTTGTGATCGTCGGCTAGTACCCATAGTACAAGCTTTGCTTAGTTTGGGACTAGGTTGATTTGTGTAAGATTCTTCCTTAATATTTATATAACTTAACCTACAGGGACCGAAACTATATGTAGATACAATATCGCCTAAATCGCTACTATTGGGTTTTGAGCTTGTTAATAAATGACTACGGTAATTGACGTTCATCTCTCGGCCTATAAGAATTAGGTCTTAGAAACTTTGTGGTTTACCACTGGTGTTGGGAATATCGCGAATATTATAGTTTATGGGATATCAATGCGTTAAGTGTGAAAGTAGACAGTTATACTTGCAAATCATACCTAACACTTTATGCATGTATGTACTATGTAGAAACTTTATTGTACACAACAACTCGTTATAAATACATTCATAACAAATTAAACTAAAATAGGTATTCGAAGAATTTATTTTATAAAGCGGTGCTAAATTGACAACATTTATAATTTTTAATAAACTGCCCTTGGAGTTGAAGTCAATCACAAACATCCTTTAGCAACAAACTAAAAAATATCTTGCTTACACAATGTTTGTACTCAGTAGAAGATTTCGGTAGGACAAATGTATGATTATTTATCATAGTTTTGTTTGACATAGTTTTTATTAAAATGTAGGTAGTTTTTAAATTGTTTTTGATTGACATTATATAATGAAGGGAATGTAGAATTCAAATTTTAGCAATGGGACATTAGAAGAATATGTTTTTTATTTTTTATTTTTGCGTAATTAATTTTTGTAATGCGTTGAAAAATTAGTTATACTTAGTGTTATTTTTAATCGTGTTCTTTCTCAGCTGTTGTATTGTAAAAGTGTACTTATATTTCAAACACAATGTACATTGTTAATGAATAAATAACTATCAAACTATCAAACCAGGTTTTTTTATCGAAATAATTAAAAAAAAGATAAAGGGGGGGTAAGCACCTGCCTACTGAGCAGGTCTCGGCTTCGAATCCCGGCCAGGGCAAATATTTGTGTGATGAACTCGAATATTTGTGCTTGGGTCATGGTTGTTCTATGTACCTACAAATACAAAGACCTACAAATACAAAATGATTTACTTATTTAAAATTAAAATTCTGTGAGTATGTGTGCGTGTGTAAGTCTGAGTGTGTGTGTATGTGTGTTTGTGATATACAGCCCATGGTACTGTTTCTGTTTTCGGTTATTCGGTTTTCGGTTATTTCATCTTGGTTGATTTAATGATGTCGTCAGTTTCACAGTACGACAGTGTATATAACCATTGTTTTACTTCCTTATTTGCGTTAGAGGCAGGTAAAAGTTCAATGCTACAGCTGTTGCATACAAAATTGTAGATGCTAGAGTGAGCGTAAGACGGCGACCTCCTAGCGAGAGCGGATCTGTAATGAGGGAGCGATGCTCTTTAGGTACGCTTCTGTAACATGTCCTCATGGCGAGTGATTCGCATTTTATTTATTTATTTTATTTTATTTTTTATAATAATTACATATTATCTGCAACTTACAGCTAACTGCCAAGGCGTTACAGATCTTAACTTAATATTAAACAACAAGCATTATCTATATCCTTAAATTTCTACCACAGATAGAGTGTTCCACGGTGATTATTTTCAGATGTGGAGGGAAGTCAGATTCGTCCCCTGTCAGGCGGGAGAGCGGAGTGAATATGGCCAAGTATCCCTCTTTTCTTTCTTTATGATTGCTGGTCAGTTAAGTCTACCAGGAAGTGTTTGGTATCGTTTCCGTGTAAAACAAATATCAGAAATTCATTTTTTATGTTATTTTTGTATAGTTCTTTATAAAAATATGGGTGTAATGGCCGAAAAGGTAAAAATCACAACAAGTTTTTTTATTCAGTGAGGTAAATTAGTTAAATTTCGTGAACATTTTCAAATTATTATTATTATTATTTCAAAAAGTTCATTTAATCTGGTTTCTAAAAATATATGCATGTTAGGCACTTCTCATACAAACAGTAGCTTAAAATATACCGTAAAGTTACGTTGGCATAACCAACGTAAATCTCCGAAAGACATACATACATTAAATAATGATTGTTAACATGCTTTTACATATAATATTTACTATATAAGTCCTAGAAAAACAAATTAATGTTGAAGTATGATGATTGCTGGAGATAGGGTTCTTCATGAAAAGTCCATTGTTCAGGTTGGTTATGATATATTGTCTTATCAAAGATTGTTAAGTAAAGAGCCTTAAAATTAGTGTTACATGGGTTTTTATTATTAAGATTTGCCCACTCAAGCAATATATGTTTATGTTGTTGTAAACAACTAAGTTACTGTAAAACTGTAACTGAGGCATACACTACACCTCCTTCCTAAGTATTCTTCACCCCCCCGGTAACAAAGAAGAAAGGAGAGAAAAACGAAAATAAGAAATAATAACACATATTACTTGAGGGTTCACATTTTAAAAACAGTTAAGTTTTTAACATTTGAAAATATTACTATAATAAATTTATGTGTTAAATAATCTAGTATTATTCTTATGGGTTACATATTCTTTGTTATCTTTTAAAATCCTTACATTAGGTGAATTATCCTCTACAACTTCATATGGTCCTTTAAAAATATTGTCTAACTCATTTCCAACTTGATTTTTTAACAAGACTAAGTCTCCTGGTTTGTATTTAATTGGATTAACATATTTATCATAATAAAATTTCTGTCTATTTTTACATTCTAGCAAATTATTTCTAGCGTCATTAATCGCTTTTTGAAATCTATATTTTAATTCTAGAGGATAGCTTTCATGATTATATAATGGTTCCGTATTCTTATTCAAATTACTCGGTAAATTACATTGTTTCGCAAAAACTAATTCGTATGGACTATATTTTGTCTCAGTGTGTACTGTGTTATTGAATGAAAAACACCAAAATGGTAGCCAAGAACTCCAGTCGGTTGTGTTATTTTCACACTGAATACGGAGATAGGCTCCTAAGCTCTTTATGCGTGTTTTCAATTCCTCCTAAAGTTTCATGATGATAGGCAGTTGAATTTAGCTTCTCGATACGTAATAAGGTGCATATTTCTGTCATAATTGATGACATGAATTCTTTACCTTGGTCAGTAATAATTTCTTTCGGAATGCCATAACGTAAAATAAAATTATTAACTAACAACCTAGCAACTAATTCGCTTTCCTTTTTATCGATAGGGTAAGCTTCTACGTACTTTGTTAAATTACACTGAATAGTTAAAATATACTTATTATTAAAGTTATCTACGTCTAAAGGCCCATTATATCTAAGCTTATTCGTTCAAAAGAAGTACTTGGTGTTGTGGTTATAACCATTGGTTGTCGAACATGTCTGTTTGCATGTTTCTGTATTTGACAACTTTTACACCTTTTAACATAATTATTGACGTCATTACTCATTCCTGGCCAGAAGTAGTACCTTTTGATATTGTTCAACATTCTGTTTACCCCCGCGTGACCACTGGTGGGTAACAAATGGAAGTCATTTAAAATAACTGTCTTTGTATCTCGATCAGTTACTCTAGTTACATCTTTGGTAACAAGAAACCGTGGAATTGTCCCAGATATTTTTTTAACTTCTTTTAATAATTTTTCTATAAACTGTTGGATATCCATTCTTTTAATAATTACGAGCTCGTTGATATCCAATTTGTGGCATAAACTTTGTAATTCTCTCGCTAACACGCTTACGGTAGATAACGATCGAGACGTTACAACTAGAGCACACTTGTCAGGTACAAATGTACACTGACCATTATGACTGGGAAACTTTTGTAATTTTTCTATATTTTTCAAGTAACTTTCCGTTGGGAATATTACTAATTCTATACAGTCTTTGGATCGTTTGAGAATTTCCACCACTCTAGGTTGATCAGACCTGGAAGTTGTGGGAATGTTTCTCTGTGTCAAGTCCGTTATGTTGTCATCTAATTGATTACGTAATCTTCGACTTTGAGCTCTGGTAATGACTGATACAACGCTTTCTCTCATTTCTTTCAAACTCTGTGACGTAACAGGTATACGACTCAATGCGTCTGCAGCTGCATTGTTTCGTCCTGGTACATAATCAATTTCAAAATCGTATTCTTCTAAATATAGTCTAAATTTCGTAAGTCTACTCGAAGGATCAGTCATTCCAAACAGATATTTCAAAGGGCGGTGGTCACTCAATATTTTGAACTTTTTGCCATACAGATAGGGTCTAAAATGTCTTACAGCCCAAACAATTGATAACAATTCAAGTTCAATGACGGGGTATCGAGTTTCAGCGGGTTTTAAGTTACCACTAGCGTACGCTACTACTTTACCATTGCTGTTAGATAATGTTGCTCCTAATCCTGTTTTTGAAGCGTCTGTATGCAAAATAAATACGTTGTTTTCAGAGAAATCTGGATAATCTAATGCAGGTGGGCTGATAAGAGTTTGTTTAAGTCGTTGAAATGCCGATTCGCACTCTGACGTCCAGGCAAAAGTTACGTTTTTCTTACATAGTGCATTTAATGGATAAGCTATCTCGGCGAACTTATTTATAAAACGTCTATAGTAATTGGCGAACGCGACGAATCTTTTGACTTCGTCGACATTGGTGGGCCTGGGGTAATTCTGTAAACTTTCTATTGTAGACGAGTCGGGAAATATTCCCTCTGATGTTATTTTGTGGCCTAGATATATGATTTCCTTCCGCAGAAATTCGCATTTCTTGGGGTTAAGTTTCAAATTCACTTCACGTAATCTTTGCATTATACTAACTAAGTTTTTGTTGTGGGTTTCTAAACAATTTCCTACAACTATGCAGTCATCAAGGTAAATAAAGCATTTTTGGTAATTTAATCCTGACATAGCAATCGTCATAAGTCTGCTAAATGAACTTGGAGACGTTTTTAAACCCATTGGACATCTCTTCATCTGATACATTTTATCAGTAGTGAAACTTGTATATTTCCTGGAGGATTTATCTAAACTCATTTGATAATATGATTGTGACAAGTCTAATTTTGAAAAATAAATATTTCCAGATAGCGAGTCTAAAATTTCTGAAATGTTGGGCAAAGGAAATTTATCGTCCTGTATTTTGTTATTTAATTGACGATAATCAATTACAAGTCTCCATTTCTTAGTTCCTGATTTGTCTGACTTTTTGGGTACTAGTAATACTGGGCTGGACCATTCGGAAGTACATTCTTCAATAATGTCGTTATCTAACATATCCTGAACTTGTTTTTGAACTTCCCCTTTTAATGAGTTTGGTATCCTATAAGGTTTAACGTATACTGGGTTTATATCTTGTTTCAATTTAATGGAATGTTTCAACAAATTTGTTGTAGTTAGTTTGTCACTCGGCATGTGGAAAATATCTGCATATTTTGCACAAATATTTTCTATACTAATTTGTTCCTCTAGGTTTAGGTAAGAATGCAAATCAAGTAATTGAAAAAGTTTTTTGATTCTTTCGGGAGAATTTTTTTGTTCATCAAATGTACAAACTTCAAAATTATTCAAACTTAATATCTCTAATTCGGAAAAATTTACGCTTATCGTAGTGTCTGTTGTATTTAATATTCTTACTGGTATCTGACCGTTTTTTGGTGTTGAAATAACACCTGCGACATAAACACCTTTTTTAATTTCACTTGCTAAAATTACGCAATCCTCATTATGGGCCGTTGGGATATTTTTGACGACTTCGCATCGTGGCTGAATGTCATACGAGTAATTGTTAGGTTCATTGACTATAACTTGTATTCTCCGATTATTATTTTCTAGGGTAAGGGTTCCGTGTTTGTAATCAAGTATAGCACTATAACGTTTAAAAAAATTCTGACCGATAATACCTTCGGCAGCACAGCATAGGTTCTTAAAGACATAAAACTTCTCGTTAAATACTACATTATTAATCGTTAGATTTATGTAAATATACCCTTCCGATTCTAAATTACCGCTTATACCCTTAATCACTAATCTATCTTCGATTAACTGAGAAAGCAAATTTGGATTATTTTGTATATATTCGTATTTTATAACGCATATGCTAGCGCCACTGTCAATGAGTAAGTCTAGTTGTCTGTTTCCCTCGATAAAGCATTTTATTATACAAAAATTGTTATAACTGAATATCGAGTTATTAATTACTTTAGGGACGAAAAAACTGGGTTTCCGTATCATTACTACGCATCCCTAATTCGCTTGTTGTTTGTTCAGTACTAGTGGCGAGCTGAATGTGCTGATTCGGCGCGTGCGGCGTGCGCCCGCGTGGTCCGGTCGATGACCGTGAATAGGTATTACGATTCTTTGAATACGCATTTTTGTGACCTGAATTTACAAAGGAAGTGCTTGGATTCCGATTGTAATTATTAGGAAATTGGTTTTGAAATGAACCATTATTTTTGTACTGTCTGTGAGAATTTCGTTTGTAATAATTATTTTGCCTATAAGAGGGTCTATAATGCATAACATGGTCACTGCTGGACATAGTATGCTCGTCGACTGCAGCTCTAATAGCTTCGGGCAGTGATGAGAATTGGCGTGATGCTATAATTGTGCTAAGACGCTGGTCCATCAATCCGTCAGCAAAGCGTTTGATCGCCGTTTTCTCGTTGAGAGGACGTAAAACTTCAAACTTTTGGCTATCGTTATCGGACTGTGCTATAGTCAAATTTACAAAAAGTTCCTCCAATTCGGTTCCAAAAGATTCTATGGATCTATGTCCCTGTTTAGCTCTAAACAATTGCGATTGAATTGCATCTGCCGATTTTTTCGGTAACAGATACTTCTGTATATCATTAACTAAGTCTTGAGCTGAGCTATAAGTGGATTTTAACCTTAATTTGGCATTGGCTGAAAGTCTCGTTTTCAGGACAAATTCGATTAACTGAGGCTTGGTATCATCAGATATCATAGAATTGTATAACACGATTCCGTCTATTAGCTGCTTAGTAACTTGTTCTTGCCCTGTCATGACAGGCAATAAGGCTATGGCGGTCCTAATATCAAAGGCGGCCATCTTTTTAGAATTATTATTGTCTAGACTGGTTTGGCAACTACTATCTACGTAAGTAACTAAGGCTTGAATTTTCTTAAATAGGCACTCTATATCCTTAATTATTTTTTGCAATGAATCTACCGTTTTACTATCTAATTTAAGTGTATCTATCTCATTATTCACTTGAGGCACAATATAGTCCAACTGCTTATATAACAAATTCGCTTCTTCTAATTTCTTAGATGCGATTTCCTTTTGACGCCTCTGAGGGCCAAGTTTAACTAAATATTCTCTTATATATTCCAACTTAGTATACAAATCTTGTAAATCAGTAGACATAATAAAATTAAATCGTGCGCGAATGTAAAATAATTATAACCGAAAACACAAGTTATACAATAAAATATTCACTTACTTAATTCAACGCTTACGTAGGAGTAATGCCTAACGATATTGAGGTCATCATCATCACGTGTCGTCACGTTGCGCGATGCATGACGGGACGTTGATGCGCTGGCGGCTGGCAGGCACGTGGCGCTCGATGCCGTTGCTGATGCGCGATGCGATGACGGGCCGGGCTAACCCTGGACACCCTCGAGCATGGGCCGGGATTTCCCTGGACACCTCTTGAGATGGGCTGGGATAACCCTGGACACCTCTTGATTTGTGAGCCGGGATAACCCTGGACAACGCTCTTCTTTTCTTGATACTTGTTTCTTCTTATGGGCTTCTTTCATAATTGTCTTCCTTTTTTTTTTTTAAGTTACTTCATATCTTCATTCTTGATTTATATTTGATTTGTCTTGTTATGTATATAAATTTTATTCTTCTTTCTTGACAAAAAAATTCAATCTTCTTTCTTGATCATCTTCACTATTATTCTTATCTTCTTTTCCGCTCTAGCTCCATAAATTCGTAGTTTTGGTATGCAGGTTCTTGAAAGGGCAGGGTCGCCATGAAGTATGACGATTGCTGGAGATAGGGTTCTTCATGAAAAGTCCATTGTTCAGGTTGGTTATGATATATTGTCTTATCAAAGATTGTTAAGTAAAGAGCCTTAAAATTAGTGTTACATGGGTTTTTATTATTAAGATTTGCCCACTCAAGCAATATATGTTTATGTTGTTGTAAACAACTAAGTTACTGTAAAACTGTAACTGAGGCATACACTACAATGTAATTAAAACAAAATTTTTTTTTGCTAATGTATCACGAGCACACGGGCTAATCTCAATATCAACAATTTATTTAAGTTACTGTTTGTATGAAGAGTGCCCAATATTTATATATTTTTAGAAACTAGATTAAATTTGCTATTCTGCAATTTTTTTTTGTTATAAATAATCAGGAAATATAACTAATTTATCTCCCTGAATAATAAAAAACTTGTTTTAATTTTTACAGTTTCGGAAATACAACCATATTTTTATATGGTTCTATGAATAAATAACATGAAAAATGAATTCCTGATATCTGTTTTACACGAAAACGACACGACACAAGTCCTACTAGCGTTACCTGATCAGTAATATAAAAAGAAAAAGAGGACTCCTTTGTCCTATTCACCCCACTTTCCCGCCGCACAGGGGACGAATCTGACTTCCTTCTACATCTGAAAATAATCACCGCAGAATACTCCATCTGTGGTGGAAATTTCGTGGTTGTATCCCGATGTACACAATTTTGCGACTTAGCAAAATGTACTAGAACACGCAGGCTAAGCTTAACATCAACATTTTTTTCAAGGTACTTTTTTTATGAGATGTGCCCAATATGTATACATTTTTAAAAACAAGATTAATAATAATAATAATAATAATAATAATACTCTTTATTGTGCACCACTAAATATAAATAAAGATTACACAAAGAAATTGCAAAAAACAAATCAGTAGGTAACAACAGGCGGTCTTATCGCTAAAAAGCGATCTCTTCCAGACAACCTTAGGGTAGTGAGAAATACGAAAAATAATTATGAAATTGGTAGTGCAATATTTTTGAAAACGACTAATTTGACACATACATCTACAGACTAACTAAACATAAAAAACTAATATACATTACAAATAGATTAATTAAAAATAGATACTAAAATATATAAATATTATATACATAAATACATAATACAAACATAAATACATATGACGACATACATTAAATGAATTAACCACATCGACAACTAGACCTCATTAAACTTGCTGTTTAGTAATATTTTTTTAAATTGTAAATATTCAGGATAGATAACTAATTTATCGTTCTGAATAAAAAAAACTTGTTGTGATTTTTACCTTTTCGGCAATAAACCCAAAGAAATTTTGCATACCTGCTTAACCTTGATGACAATACAATAATATGGTACCATGGAGCCGGTCTGATGATGGAGTCGGAAGGTGGACCTAGAAACGATGTAATAGATAAAGCAATCCTACCAAATTTGGGCTCTTTAGATTCGTCTCAGTGAGCAATTGATGGATGTTCAAAGAACAGTACAGTCATAAAAGCTTGTGACAAAAATTAAATCCTTGTCAGAAAGTTATTGTACCTATAAGTGATATTTTTATAAACAAGATAATTTCCGGGAACGCATTAGCAATATTTCCCGTCATTATATAAAGTGGTGGACAGTTTTTATTCTTAATTAAGACTTAAATACACCGGTATTGATGTCAGATTTAATGACTACGTAGTTAGTGTAATTAGACAACAATTAGCTCTCAGATTTCATCTGTTGCGTCGCATCCTTAACGGTTCAGCCACGAACTGTGTCACGCTAAATCTAGAATCTAGATGTTTGTATTTAAACCATATTGCACAATTAAAGAAAGTAGGCACAGATTAAGAGGCCTTATTCCTTTTAAATTACTACTCTGCACCCATTTCAAGCATCTCTGTTTGGCCCTATGGTTGACTGGTAGAGAATGCCATTAGGCCGCAAGTTCGCCATTTGTATTGACTTTCGTTTTGTGCAATAAAGTTTAAATAAAAAAAAATATATATATATTTTATATCATGACATATACATGATAATTTCAACCAACTTTTTAAAGCTAATAATTCTTTTCCCTGAGTTCTAGAAAGTAACATAGGTATTTCATGCTTTCATTGTGCCGTCGAAAATAAGTTAAAAAAAAAAAACAGTTTTCTGCTTGATTTTTGTAAATTTCGAGTAGTTTTTGAATCAAAAATTATCAATGAAAAATTCATGCTGTAGGTTTCAAATAGCTACATATATACCAATAAACCTCAATAGCCCTGTTCTAAGTAGTAACATTGATAAAATTTTAAGAAACATGTTTGATCATAGAGAAAAATGACTTGAAAAATCATTTAGGCGCAGAATGTTTCACAAAAGTGAAAAGAGTGATATGTGTCTTTAGGTCACCGAGATATGTATCACTCATTTAGCTCAATAGATCTTTAGACTATACCGTTCACGAGTGAGTAGAGAACTAGAGACAATCTAGATTTAAAGGACGAAACGACGAGAAAAACGCGAGAGCGAGCGAGTAATACTAAGATGATAGATGAGATACTGCGCTACTTGAATCTTCAGTGAGCGAAAGAGCTAGTGAGCTAAACCAAATGATATAGCTCGTTTGAATCACTCACTCGCGAGCTACACATCTCTACTTTATGCAAATACCTTACACGTCGAGCTGATCTAAGTCAGGAGTCTCACTGGAAGGAAGCCCGAGCAAGAAGTGTGCTGGTGTTAGCGGTTCTAACTTAGTATCATCAGGAAGGTTTGGATAATCTTGTTTAAGTGTGCAGTATACCGCGTATAACGCAAATATTTGCTCCGGCCGAGATTCGAACTCAGGACCGCCGGCTCAGGCAGGTGCACTACTAACTGCACTAACCACGTCGTCATAAAGACAAAGTCCTATATATGAAGTCAAATATAATTACCATCGTGCAAAAAAGGCACTATGTACTTGAGGTGCGAAATAAAGAGAATTTGTTTTGTATTGATTTTAACACCATTGGATTCATTTAGCATTTTTGATTATTTTTTCTTAAAACTGTCCCACGCTGTCTCTACAAAATTTTTAAGTATAACTAAATTATATTAATACATATAAGAAATTTCCGACAAAGCTGTAAAATTCATTTTTCCTTATCACACCTGTTGGCAGTTCAATATCTTATCGAGTATAGTTATAAAACATTAAAACTATAAAACAAACAAACATAAATAACTTCTCGAAATTGAGTTCTTTTTAGTGACATTTTTGTAGGTAGTAAAAGGTATCGCTTTTATTGAGTTTATTTTCATCTCGACACCAAAACATAACAAAACTTTAAACTTTCAAATGTAACACACATTTGACATTTAAATATATACTAGCGCAAATACGATATTACACTGACGATTAAAATTGAAACTATAAACAGCTCTCAACATTTCCAAATTATCAAACTACGTTATTTATATTACTTTATTTCTTTTAGCATAGATATAGTGCAAACACTTAACAAACACCATTTAAAGTCAATTTAGCACATAAAATAGGTACCTACTGTCTGATAACAAACTGTATAAAACAAAAACAATTTACGTGATGCCAACATAAGCGAAATAATTTTCTCAATTTATTACGATCTAAAAGACTGGCCGCAAATAAGTCGGTAAACACATCGTAAGGCCCGTCGTCTTAAATTAAAAAAAAAAAACACGGACCTCTACAAATTTATATACAACGGCGGGAGATTTGAATTTGAACGTTCTTTTTTTGAAAACTAAATGGTTTTCGGCGGCGATATAATGTTGGGATTGGGAACGAGAAGAGTCGAATGTGGCTTAAAATAAATTTACTCATTTTTGCCGGGCTGTCCGACAGTAAAGACTTAATTCGATTAACATTGTATTATCAATATTAGCAATATCAAGAAAATATTTGTATTGATATGGCCGATTATTGAAAGGATATTTGGACAAAATAGAGGACGTTTGGACTACAAATCTTTGTAACGTCATATGCCATGCGGTATCGTCATGGAAACTTCATGCTAACGAATTGTTACTTCATATAGACATTTCAAAAAAGTAGCTGATTTGAAGCTCTGTCTTTTTTTTTTATCAATTATTTCTCTAATATAAATAATAGAAGACACATATTGTGGGTACTTACACAAGTATGGTACTAAGTAAAAAGTAATTGTTTATAATTAATAAATTCTCGAAATCATTCTCTGTTCTAAATCGTTTCTGATTTCTAAATCCAGTAGGGCCGCGCGTATCGGCCGATTTTTCATTGACCCCTTTTAAAAAAGGAACAGTTTTTTTTTAATTCATTTTAAGACCCCAGCGCCAAAGGCTCCGGCCAGGTATGTTTTATGTTATTTTTTTTTATCACCAAACCGGTTTAGGTTTACATAAGTAAGGAATCACTTAGGAGATTAAGTAAGTGAGGTGGATTTACTGATGGATGTAATTAAAGCATTTAAAGAATAACAAATAAGAGAGGAAAAAATATTTCTTTAGCGTTATATTATGCCAACCTATTGTCATGAATAGTTACAGGCCTTTTTACAACAATCAATAATTTTGTACGGATAAAGAGCCTTAGAACACCATAGAATTTTGTTGATTATCTGTGGATTTCGTCCCAGTGGAAGACGGAGCACATAGTAAGTAGTTATTGGCTAAAAACTCAAGTAACTTTTTGTTTTTCTTGTATTTTCACCGACTATATATTTCTTTTTAACAGTGGTTGACTGGTTGAGAACACCTTAAGGCATTAAGGCATCTTCGTGCCGAGAGTTCCGACGCGACTAGCGATCTTCACAAAGGAGTATTGGCCGAAGGGTGTCATGTTCCGGCGTTTCCGTGGACGGCTACCTGACATTTCGAACACGCGTGTGACACGTCGCTATTGAAAAATGTGACCTAGTTTGGTTACTTATGTTTTTATTATTTTGTACGATATGTATGTTAGTTTTAATATGTATGTAGGCCGGCCGGCAGTAGCCTGAAATAAAAGTTTTCATTCATTCATTCATGAAGACGCGGTTAGTGCAGTGGTCAAGCAACTGCCTACTGAGCCGACGATCCTGGGTTCGAATCCCGGCAAGCGCAAATATTTGTGTGATGAACTCGAATATCTGTGCCTGGGTCATGGATGTTATCTATTTGTATTTAAGTATGTATTTATAAGTATGTTTATCGTCGTCTAGTGCCCAGACCACAAGCCAACTAGAGCTTAGTGTGAGACTAGATTGATTTGCGTGTGTTGTCCGATATTTATTTATTACTAGCTTTTGCCCGTGACTACGTCCGCGTGGAACTTGGAAGTATGGAAGCAACCTCATACAACAAGATAGATATCAACCTAATCATCTTAATTAATAAAAGGGATTATTAAAAGAACCTAAGCAAATGTAAGAGCAATTGTGCTTTTCCTCTAACCATTACATTTCCTGCAGGGTCATCAATGTCATCATGAATTACTTACTCACTTTTCAATCTTTTTAGGAATAATTTCCAGGATAAAAACTATTCTATGTCCTTCCTCGGATCTTAAACTATCTCCATGCCAAATTTCATCAAAATCGATTCAGCGGTTTAAGCGTGAAGAGGTAACAGACAGACAGACACTCTTTCGCAATTATAATATTATAGTATGGAAAGTATGGATTAGTATGGATTCCTTAAGTCTGCCATTTGTACTTTTATATGCATACTAGCTGTGCCCGGCGGTGTTACCTGCTCATCACACGGGGACACTAATTTATTCGGGATGAAAAGTATCCTATGTCCTTTCCCGGGTCTCAAACTATCTCCATACCAAATTTCATCTGAAGTTGGTTCAGCGGTTTAAGCGTGAAGAGGTAACAGACAGACAGACAGACAGACACACTTTCGCATTTATAATATTAGTATGGATGTCAATAAAGTTTAAAGAAATAAAATGGTTACAATAAAGAATACTATACCCGATGATCGATCTCATAGAAAAGTGAGATACTAATTTGTTTTTTGTTGAGAAGTTGGACATTTGCATAGTTATTACCATTGCTAAATTGGCATTAAGCGGTATTGTTTAATATTGACTTGGGCAACGCAATTATATCATGTCGAACTGCGGGCCGAGACGTGCGCGTGTCCACTGTCTCACGAAACGGGTATCGTATCCTTTGCGGTTGGCGCAGTGTGTAGATTGCCTACTGAGCCGGCGGTCCTGGGTTCAAATCCCGGCCGGGGTAAATATTTGTGTGATGAACTTGAATTGTTCTTGGGTCATGGATGTTATCTATATGTATTCATATATTATGTTTATCGTCGTCTAGTAATAGTATTAAGCTTTGCTTAATTTGGGGCTAGGTTGATTTGTGTATGATTTTCCCTTAATTTATTTATTTATTTCAACTCCAAAACATTGTTTCCCATCTGTAACGTTTCGCCAAATTTTCATTTGTCCGATTATTTTCTTGAAACCCGTTTATCTTCAGAATTTTATAATGATCGCTTTAAAGAACCCATTAGGTTAGATTAGATTTGTTTTATAATTGTTATGAAAAATTGACAGTTTTGAAAAAAAAATGGCTTTCGGACAAATGAAAATTTGCTGAAACGTTACAGATGGTAAACAAAAATTAGTTTTTCAGATAAGTAACCCACGAAACGGTTTTCCAACTTCTCGTGTCGATGGTTTCATGTAGTCGACAAAGTGGCGAAGAATATATAGCGCCCTCAACGAAACTATACATATTATAGGTACCGGGTGATCAATCCAAATGGGTCAGTAGGCAGAAATCAAAAACTATAAGAGATATGGAAATAATTATTTTCCCGGAGTTTTAGAAAGTAACATAATTATTTTTCATGATTTCACTGCGTGCAGTTGAAAATAAGTTGAAAAAAAAAAATAACAGTTTCCTGCTTGAATTTTGTAAATTTTGATTATTTTTTAAACAAAAATGAAAAATTCAAACTGTAGGTTTCAAAAATATAGGTACCAATAAATCGTATAAATCTGTTCTTAGGAGCCATACCGTCGATTTTAGATTTCATAAGAATTGGATTTTTATTTATTAATCTCATAATTTCATACATAACCCGGTCAAAACCGCTGTAAAAAATGTTATTTAATGTAAGATTTCATTTATTTAATTTCATTGTTTAGTAAGATTTCTTATGTAATATTTTCCTTGTTGGTGTGCAATAAAGTATTGTTATTTATTATATTAACAGTGTTATGGGAATACTTCCGTTCTAACCGAGCTAACACCGGCCGCGATTATGTGAGTGTTAAAAACAGCTGATGCAAGCGTTTCCCAACCAGATGGATTAACTATACAAGATTAGCTCCGAAGTAAACAAAACGCTGAATAAAAGTAGCCAATGAACCTGATATCTTGTTGCTAGATTTATCTGCCACGAGAGAGGCGACCACGTATAGGAAAGCGCAGCGTGGCAGCGACTAAATAGACGGTTCACCCCGTGAGTAGTTTTTTAAAGATGAAGAGAATATCAATGAAAAATTCAAACTGTAGGTTTCAAATATACTCGTATACCTATAAATCGCAATAGCCCTGTTCTAACTAGTAACATTATTTAGTATTTATCAACTCTTTTACCACTTATCATTTGTATATAGTAAATATGTTATTTTTTTTTGTTTATTTGAAAATAAACTGTTAAACACTAGTAACATTGATAATGTTAAATGTTAAGAAACGTCCTTGATCATAGAAAAAAAAATCTAAAACAATCAGCATTTTTGAACGGATAAGAAGCCTTGAAGTAACCTGACTACACTGTTTTCAAGTCTATCAACTCATTACAAACAGTTGCATAAGCTAATAGTAAAAGTAGTACGACTCGTATTTTCAATTACTTAGACGAATTCCAGATAATCTCGCAATAATACTTGAAAGTAAAGGCCCTCTGTGATTTTGCAGCCCACTAACTTGCAATTACAAGCGGTTCAGATCCGGAATTTCCTTCCGAAAACAGATATCAAAGGTTACATTAGGTCAAATTGCATTATTTCAAACGTTAAATCTGAATCTGTCACATTAGGTTAAAAAGATTATATCAAACGCTATACTAGGTCAAATAGCATTATTTTAAACGTTACATTAGGTCAAACATAATTATTTCAAAAGTTACATTAAGTCAAATTACATTATTTCAATCGTTACATTAGGTCAAAGAACATTATATCAAACGACGAAAACCCTTCCTTAAAGTGACCTTGACCTCAGTACCGTTTTAAAGTGTATATTTACAATCAGTTGCACAAACTTTAATTAGACTAATTCCAGATAATCTCGCAATAATACTTGAAAGTAAAGGCCCTCTTGTGGTTAGTAAGTGGTTACTTGTAATTACAAGCGGTTCAGATCCGGAGTTTCCTTCCGAAGACAGATTTTATCATACATTTACACACTAATTTTAAGGTTTTTAATGATATAATTACTTTGCGATTATTTCGCGTGGATATAGAGGAGAGCGGGGAGAAAAGGGGTTTCCCATCTGTTACGTTTTGACAAATTTTCGTTTGTCCGAAAGTATTTTTTACCGAAACCCATAATATTTTCATGGTCTCATAGACATCGTTTTAAATAAGCCATTAGGTTAGATTAGGTTAGTTTAATAATTATTCTAAAAATATGCACAGTTTTGGATGAAAATGGCTTTCGGCCAAACGAGAATTTGGCGAAACGCAGATGGGAAACAAAATTTCGGACTTGACTTCTTTTTTTACATGAAAAATTTACAATTCGACCACCAAATGACAAAACTTTTTTTTAACATGCGAATATATTGTTTTTTTTTAAAAGACTTCCTGACACCGATCTTATGATGGGTAACCATATTGTATTGTTTACAAATGAAGCGAAAATTGAAAAATTTAATGATTCGGACAGGGTTCGAACCTGCGTTTCCAACGGCTTTCCGGGCCAACACTGGCGTCCTCCCAATTGGACCACCGAATCAGATGTCAGAGTCATTGAATTTTTCAACCAGTTGCTTCGACATGCCTTAGGGTGGCATCGTAGCGCCATCTAGCGTAAAGATTTAGACTTTATCGTCGGCACCATCGTCTCAAATTTGTTGAGAATCGATAGTAACGATGTGCTACACCCAAATTACTTATTTTTTTATTAAAGCAGTAACGTCTGCTAACGTAAACTAAATGTTTACAAATGAAGCGAAAATTGAAAAATTTAATGATTCGGACAGGATTCGAACCTGCGTTTCCAACGGCTTTCCGGGCCAACACTGGCGTCCTCCCAATTGGACCACCGAATCAGATGTCAGAGTCATTGAATTTTTCAACCAGTTGCTTCGACATGCCTTAGGGTGGCATCGTAGCGCCATCTACCGTAAAGATTTAGACTTTATCGTCGGCACCATTGTCTCAAATTTGTTGAGAATCGATAGTAACGATGTGCTACACCCAAATTACTTATTTTTTATTAAAGCAGTAACGTCTGCTAACGTAAACTAAATGTTTACAAATGAAGCGAAAATTGAAAAATTTAATGATTCGGACAGGATTCGAACCTGCGTTTCCAACGGCTTTCCGGGCCAACACTGGCGTCCTCCCAATTGGACCACTGAATCAGATGTCAGAGTCATTGAATTTTTCAACCAGTTGCTTCGACATGCCTTAGGGTGGCATCGTAGCGCCATCTACCGTAAAGATTTAGACTTTATCGTCGGCACCATCGTCTCAAATTTGTTGAGAATCGATAGTAACGATGTGCTACACCCAAATTACTTATTTTTTATTAAAGCAGTAACGTCTGCTAACGTAAACTAAATGTTTACAAATGAAGCGAAAATTGAAAAATTTAATGATTCGGACAGGATTCGAACCTGCGTTTCCAACGGCTTTCCGGGCCAACACTGGCGTCCTCCCAATTGGACCACTGAATCAGATGTCAGAGTCATTGAATTTTTCAACCAGTTGCTTCGACATGCCTTAGGGTGGCATCGTAGCGCCATCTACCGTAAAGATTTAGACTTTATCGTCGGCACCATCGTCTCAAATTTGTTGAGAATCGATAGTAACGATGTGCTACACCCAAATTACTTATTTTTTATTAAAGCAGTAACGTCTGCTAACGTAAACTAAATGTTTACAAATGAAGCGAAAATTGAAAAATTTAATGATTCAGACAGGATTCGAACCTGCGTTTCCAACGGCTTTCCGGGCCAACACTGGCGTCCTCCCAATTGGACCACCGAATCAGATGTCAGAGTCATTGAATTTTTCAACCAGTTGCTTCGACATGCCTTAGGGTGGCATCGTAGCGCCATCTACCGTAAAGATTTAGACTTTATCGTCGGCACCATCGTCTCAAATTTGTTGAGAATCGATAGTAACGATGTGCTACACCCAAATTACTTATTTTTTATTAAAGCAGTAACGTCTGCTAACGGTTAGGGTGGCATCATTTGTAAACATTTAGTTTACGTTAGCAGACGTTACTGCTTTAATAAAAAATAAGTAATTTGGGTGTAGCACATCGTTACTATCGATTCTCAACAAATTTGAGACGATGGTGCCGACGATAAAGTCTAAATCTTTACGGTAGATGGCGCTACGATGCCACCCTAAGGCATGTCGAAGCAACTGGTTGAAAAATTCAATGACTCTGACATCTGATTCGGTGGTCCAATTGGGAGGACGCCAGTGTTGGCCCGGAAAGCCGTTGGAAACGCAGGTTCGAATCCTGTCCGAATCATTAAATTTTTCAATTTTCGCTTCATTTGTAAACATTTAGTTTACGTTAGCAGACGTTACTGCTTTAATAAAAAATACATATTGTATTGTACACATATAATTAAAAGTGCGAGTCTGACTCGCGTACTGAGGGTTCCGTACCTACTTACACTTATCGCATCTTAACTTGCCGTGTTAAGTGTGCCCCTGGTAATATAAGGCGCCGGATACAAATGAGGTGCAAAGTTAACACAACCGATCACGTTTGTTGTGTGGGAGCCTTAGACTTAAATAATTATTTTGTTCTGTTTGTAGTATATGTTGTTATAGCGAGAACAGAAATACGTCATATGTGAAAATTTCAACTGCCTAGCTATCACGGTTCATGATATGCTTGATGACAGACAGCCAGACAGTCAGACATAGAGACGGACAGTGGAGTCTTAACATGGTCCCGTTTATTACCCTTGGATTTGGAACCCTAAAACAAGTCCATATCTTTCTTAACCGTGTCCATACCCCGGGGGTTTCGATGCACAAATGATTTGGGTGCGTAACAACTTATGATATAATATTGGTCAATATAACGATCAAGTTGTATAATAAACGTATGATATAATAACATTTGTTATAATTTCATATGGCATAATACCATATGAATTAATTTATGAATGAAAACATTTATATCAGGCAACTGTGGCCCATTGACACCTTAAAACTAACATACATATCAAATACAAAATAATAAAAACATAAAGTAACTAAACTAGGTCACATTTTTCAACAGCGACGAGTTACGCGTGTTCGATGTGTCAGGTAGCCGTCCACGGAAACGCCGGAACATGACACTCTT
Source organism: Apotomis capreana (assembly GCA_947623375.1). Lineage (NCBI taxonomy): Eukaryota > Metazoa > Arthropoda > Insecta > Lepidoptera > Tortricidae > Apotomis > Apotomis capreana. The sequence goes on from OX392525.1 coordinate 2,662,791, forward strand.
CGGCCAGGACTCTTCCTTTGTGAAGGTCGCTAGTTGGTCCGTCGGAACTCTCAGCACGAAGGAATTAAAACTCACATCGTGGCGAGACTCCAATTTTACGACCCTCAGGATGACACCGGACTTCACCCTTACATATTCTGCGATATCTTCAGCCTTCGTAGAGTAATGTAGTCGGGACACATAAAGCATACTATAATGATCATCTAATATAATACGTTTAAATTAAAATACTTGTTGATGATGAATCGCGTACCGAATCGAAACATGTAGAACGTTATTCGACTTCTACGACGTGAGTTAACCCGTTTAAGTATTTTAATATGCCTGAGACTCAGTTTAAAGGCTACACACTCAAACTGCTGAAACATGAAAGTTAAATTGTAATAGAGTGATGGTTAGGTACGACGACGAGCGAAGCGAAGAGGAGTGTTAGGTCATCTTGCGAAAACAAACGTTATGTCAAATGTCTTTTATACTAATAAAAATTATACAGTAGATGTTATTAAAACATTTAAATCACTCAATTTAAGGAAAACAGAGAATTTATGGGGAGCATCAGTAAAAATAATCCATCATATCATAGATTCAATTGCTCCTTACCTAGCTTTGATTTACAATAGTTGCATAGCAGTGGGAGTTTTCCCAAATCTTATGAAAATTTGTAAATTCATACCTCTTTTTAAATCGGGTGATTTGAGTGATCTGACCAATTTCTGTCCGATATCTATACTACCTGTTTTAAGTAAAGTTTTTGAAGAATTAATGTTGAAAGATCTACTAGGACACTTCAATAGATAAATTACTCCTAGTTTCACAAGGGGCGTTCCACAACTGATTAAGCATCTGTACTTATCTGTACGAATCTTGTGATGCAATTGGGATCTTCTGCGACCTTTCTAAGGCATTCGACTGCGTTCATCCTGGAACACTCATTTTGAAATTAGAACACTATGGTCTGTCTTCAAATGCTTTAAGCCTTTTGTCTTCATATCTCAGTGACAGAATGCAAACAGTGTATGTAAATGGACCCAGTCTAATGGAGCTATAGTTAAGCTAGGAGTGCCACAGGGCTCTATTTTAGGTCCATTTCCATTTTTGGTTTATATTAATGATTTACCATCTATAGTAGATAATCTTTGTAATATAGTACTATTTGATCAGAGGTACTTAACTGGTTTACTACTAATAATCTTCTATTAAATGCCAAGAAAACAAAATGTGTTAGATTTGCTTTACCGAATGTTTCGGCGGTAGATTCTACTATATTACTAAATGGTGAATGTTTAGAAATAGTGAATAAGGCATTATTCTTCGGTATAACATTGGACAGTAATTTGCAATGGAGTCCACATATAGCAGTGCTTGCAGGTAAATCAAGTTCAGCGGCGTACGGTGTTAAGAAAATTAGACAATTGAGTAGTGTTGATACAGCTCGCTTAGTTTATCATAGTTATTTTCATAGTGTCATGTCATATGGTATTCTGGTTTGGGGCAAAGCAGCTGATATTCAGACTATATTTGTGCTACAAAAAAGAGCCATCCGTTCTATATATAACCTGAATTCTCGTGACTCCTTAACAGACATTTTCAAAGATATAAACATCTTAACTGTAGCGTCCCAATATATTTATGAGAGTATTATGTATGTTATTAGGAACCTGGATTCATTTACAAAAAATTCCGATGTCCACAATTTTAACACTAGAAATAAAAATAAAATTGCTATTAGAAAGTTTCGTGTTCGTAAGGTATGTAAATCATTTTTAGGCCAATATATTCATTTTTATAACAAGTTACCTGATCATGTTTCAAAATTAGCATTTTCATCTGTCTAAAATTAAAAAAAAATCTCTAATGTCAAAAGCATATTATACAGTAGCTAGAGGAGTATCTGACAGACAAAAATGCATGGCCTGAACCAGAAACCGCGTAGCTGACTCCTTCTTAGATTGTACCTAACTAGTTTAAGGGACACAGTTCTAATAAGAAAGCATAACGTACATAAATTGTGATAAACCGTCAGGCTTTCTTGTAGTTTATATTTTATTCTTACACTTTTCCTCATTTCTATCTTAAAATAATTAACTAATTAACTTTTAATATATTTTCTTTGAGAACTACGTCTAGTTAAGTTCATATTAATGTAATAGATAAGTACTTATGCTTTCTGAAAAAATCTTACTGTTGAGTTTCTTTCGGCGTTTCTTCTCAACAGTGTGGTCTCCTCTTGTGAAATGCCGGTAGACTCAGACATGTAAAAGTGTCCTTGTGGCCTACTTGCAGAATGAAGTTCATTATTTCATTACCTAATGTTATTAACAAATGAAACATTATATCAAATGTTGTTATATCTATTGAAATTATATGAAACGTTCTTAGCCTAGCGTTAGATCATAAGAGCACCGAAACCCCCGGGGAGTATACACCAGCCGTCTTCAACTCAATTTCTTAACGTCACACCCTATTTCACGTATTTCGGTACCCAATTACTATTACGCTCGCTGGATTTAATAACGGTCTAATGTACAGTTATGTTGTAATGAACGACCATTTTCGAGTGCATAAATTTTCTAGTCTATGAGTATACGGTATAGTAATTCGTGTACTATATTTGCTATTTTGGACCGCTCGCTTGCTCGAAGCTTTAGACAAAAATCTTTCGTGTTTGTATGTTCGAATTGAAAATGAAAATTAAAAATGTATTCATAACATCGTTACATGTCTGTTTGTTTGTGCTTCATTATTATTTATTGATTTCCAGCTGTTATCGCCTACAGGCCGCATACCTCAGCCGATCCTCATAATAAAACATTTTCTTTCTTGAGTCAGTTATTCGAAATTTTTAAAAATTGCCGAGATATTATGTTTAAAAACGTACATTTCCAGCTGTTCTCGCCTACATGCCGCATTTCTCAACCGAAGCTCATAATAAATACACAGTTTTTCTCGAGTCAATTATTCGAAAATTTTCAAAATGGATAAGATGAAGCTAAAAAAACGAAAAAAAAATTCACCCATTTTGAAAAATGATCGGTTTACAGTTCACAGGGTCACTAAATTACTAAGTTTTTATTTATGTAGGTTTCGTCAAAATTTCATTAGTCCGAAAGCCACTTATTTCTAAATCATAATTTTTCATAAGTTATCAAACCTAACCTAATGGGTTCTTTCAAACGATATAAAATCCTGAAATATTGCGTGTTTGCGTGTGTAGGAAAAAAATATTTTCGAACAAATGAAATATGCGATCCGGGCTTTACGAGTTACCGTCCGTGGTTTGTCTAAGGGGGCTTCTAAACGGGCCATATTTTACTGCATGTTGTGGTCGGCAACTATGGCCGTCCTTCTCCGACACCCTACGCTAGAGGAAGATGCAAATAATGGCCGGCCACAAATACAGCAAAACATGGCCCGTTTAGAAGCCCCTTGAAGTTACATCTTGCCTTGGCCAAACCGAGATTTTTTCCCGCAGCGGGCAGAAAATCCCATTTACGTACGCCGTAAAATATAATTTTAATTACACTATGAGGCGTTTTTGTGAGTATCTGGTCTAAGAATAATGTTTTTTGACGGTACTTGACGTTCTACAACTTTTTACAAGCCTACATCAAGGCAGATAATTACTAGTGTCTGGTCATTACATATTTGGAACATGTTACGCAGGGGTCACAAATAAGCTAGTTGACTTATGTTAAATTGTATTAAACTAATGTTTATTTCGTATAGTATTTAGCATAGGAAACATATATGTATAAATAAATATATACTTTAATACATAGATCAACTATGACCCAAGCACGAATATTCGAATTCATCGCACGAATATTTACCCTTGCCAAGATTCGAACACGGGACCGCCTGATCTATAGGCAGGCAGAACGTGTAAAATATAATAACGAAACAGAAAATATGACATTGCGATTGGGCAACGAAAGTTGACGCGTCACATATTGACCTCAGACTGAGGTCTCAGAAGGGTCAAGCGAAATTACGTTCTCTCGTGAATTACTTGAAGGAAACGGACCTATTCCGAATGACATTGACATATAGCCGGTTACCTATCTGAAACACTAACTTTTGCTTGTCATCGGTAACGTTTGTCTAAATTTTCATTTGTCCGAAAACCATTTTTTACCAAAACTGTTAGGTTTTCAGAATAGTAAAACAAACCTAATCTAACCTAATGGGTTCTTTAAAACGATCCTGAAAATAAACGGGTTTCAGGAAAAAAAACTTTCGGACAAATTCGGCGAAAAGTAAGAGGGCTTATTTTTTTTTTTTTTTTTTTTTCATATTATGACAAATATATGGATAATTTCAACCGACTTTTTTAAGTAAATAATATTTTTCCCCGAGTTCTAGGTAGTAACATAGCTATTTCATGCTTTCATTGCGTGCAGTCGAAAATAAGTTTAAAAAAACTAATTTTCCGCGTGAATTTGGTCAATTTTGTGTAGTTTTTGAAACTAAAAGGGATCCCCTTGGATCGCATAATGTGTTTTAGACTAATGCTGTTTCGCATAATTGATTTAGCATAATTTGTTTTGGCAAAATAGTACTTTCGCATAGTAATATTTTGGCCTACTGTTTTTTTGGCATACTACGCTATTAGCATAATTTTAGTTGGACTAATTTGTATTGGCCGAATATACTTTACGCATACTATTGTTTGGACTAATAATTATTTGGTATATGATATACCAAATAATTATATATATCTATATCATTATCCATAATTTCAGTTATCTAAATGAATGAAACTCAACCACGTAAGGTTAACATGCATTTATTATTGTTGTATGTATGTATTTCAAAACAAAATATTACGTTACGTGACGTTAGGTCACATTAGGTAGGTACATTAGGTTAGGTTAGGTTAGCATGATAACCCGGCGCAAAGCGCCTAAGCAACGCGGAATAGGGGGTCTGCGAAGCGGACCTCCGTCGGCTTCGCTTTAGTTCCTAAATATAATATATACACAAAACTAACCTTCTCTCGTAGTGCAACCTTTAATAGGATAATAGCGTTATGCATTTTGATATGATGCCAATTGATTATTATGCCTATTTATGCTTATGCTTTTTGTTATTAGTCTTCATGACGGTTATGCTTTCTGTATTTATGCTTTTTAATGTTATGCGTAAAAAAATATGCGTAATGAGGCTTATGCTCATCTTATTTTCGGTGAAAAGCAATTATGCGTAACCATATTAGTATTAATGATTTTATGCCTTCCAATAGTAAACCAACTAAAATTATCAATGTAAAATTCAAAATGTAGGTTTCAAATATATACAAATAAATCCCAATAGCCTAGAACAGGGCTATTATTTTTAATAGTACAATAACTAAAAAGAAGACGTGTTTTGACTACTGCTTTTTATGACGTCACATGCCAGTATCAGCATAGAAGTTTCATACTAACAGATCGTTTTTGACATTTCATAAAGAGTAGCTGATTTGAGCTTCTATCAACCGTATTGTAATAAGCTGTAAGGGCTTATGTAAGCTTGTTTGCTACGTGGTACCAATTATACATGATCTAGGCCAAGGGCTTTGCCTTCATTATATATGGTGTAGTTCCGCATTGCCACGGGCAAAGGGACATACGATCATGTAGTTTATTGGTTATTTATTGACCTTCATTAACTTTAACATATAACTTAGATCCCAAGTTATATGCACGGATCAGTTTTACTAACTTGTTCGTTTGTCTATCTTCTTGGATATCCCTTAATTCTTCCCATTTGCCTGAAATCCCTTAAAGCCTTGCCGAATTTAACAGCGGTATATAAGGCCGATATGTCCTTCAAATGACTAAATGTGGTATCCTACCCGTGATGGTCCTGTGGTATTCAACCCTTGTTTAGACATTTTACTCTATGATCAAACATGTTTTTAAACATATCAATATCATTGATGTTACTACTTAGAACATGGCTATTGCGATTTAGTGGTATATATATTATTTGAAACCCACAGTTCGAATTTTTCATTGATAATATTTGTTTCATGGAATTTATTAACATTTCTACGCCGATAGAGGCAGAATATGACGCACTAATTGTAACTCGACCATCATTTGTACCAGAACTCAGGGAAAAGTATTATTCACTTCATAAAGTTGGTTGAAGTTATCAATATATTTGTCATAATATCAGATCACTACGTAGTATAAAACAAAGTCGCTTCCAGCTGTCTGTCTGTCTTTCCCTATAGGACATCTTTAAAACTACGCAACGGATTTGATGGGTTTTTTAGAGTGATTCAAGAGGAAGGTTTATGTGTAATACATGCATAATTTATCATCATTGCACCCGTGCGAAGCCGGGGCGGGTCGCTAGTAAATTATAAAAGGAATAAGGCCTCTTAAAAAGCTAACCTCTGAACACGACGTAGCAAAAGCATAAGCGTTATATCATCTTTGCGACACCGTTGTGCAAGATGGCCGGACACGTGAACGAAGATTCAATAAAAAACTGACCTAGTGACAGAATGACCTTGTACAAGTTACTTTAACTTTTACGGATCCTGTTTTTAGGGTTCCGTAGCCAAGCGTTGCCAAACGGGACCCTATTAGTTGACGATTGGCGCAGTTGTAGCGCATCTGCCTGGTGAGCCGGCGGTCCCGGGTTCGAAAGCATATGATACAATTTTACTGTTTTCTGCGTAAGGGAAGAAGGAAGTGATCCGCCAGGGAACCAAAGTTACCGACATAGCTCACCGTATTAGCAGTTTGAAGTGGCAGTGGGCTGGCCATGTTAGCCGAAGAACCGATAACTGGTGGGGTAAACGTGTTCTTGTGTGGAGACCGCGGATCGGCAAGCGTAGTCTGGGACCCTCAGACTAGGTGGAGCGAAGATCTTTGCAGGGTGGCTGGCAAGAGCTGGATGAGAGTAGCCGAGGATCGTTCACAATGGCGTGCAGTTGGATAGGCCTATATCCAGCAGTGGACAAGAATAGGCTGATGATAATGATGATGATGAAGGGAAATTTAGAAATAGATTTAGATTTATTTATTTAATATTATAAAATGACAATATAGAATAGAATAGAATAGAATAGAATAGAATAGAATAGAATAGAATAGAATAGAATAGAATATAATAGAATATAATAGAATATAATAGAATAGAATAGAATAGGATAGAATAGGATAGAATAGGATAGAATAGGATAGAATAGGATAGAATAGGATAGAATAGGATAGAATAGGATAGAATAGGATAGAATAGGATAGAATAGGATAGAATAGGATAGAATAGGATAGAATAGGATAGAATAGGATAGAATAGGATAGAATAGGATAGAATAGGATAGAATAGGATAGAATAGGATAGAATAGGATAGAATAGGATAGAATAGGATAGAATAGGATAGAATAGGATAGAATAGGATAGAATAGGATAGAATAGGATAGAATAGGATAGAATAGGATAGAATAGGATAGAATAGGATAGAATAGGATAGAATAGGATAGAATAGGATAGAATAGGATAGAATAGGATAGAATAGGATAGAATAGGATAGAATAGGATAGTATAGGATAGAATAGGATAGAATAGGATAGAATAGGATAGAATAGGATAGAATAGGATAGAATAGGATAGAATAGGATAGAATAGGATAGAATAGGATAGAATAGGATAGAATAGGATAGAATAGGATAGAATAGGATAGAATAGGATAGAATAGGATAGAATAGGATAGAATAGGATAGAATAGGATAGAATAGGATAGAATAGGATAGAATAGGATAGAATAGGATAGAATAGGATAGAATAGGATAGAATAGGATAGAATAGGATAGAATAGGATAGAATGGGATAGAATGGGATAGAATGGGATAGAATGGGATAGAATGGGATAGAATGGGATAGAATGGGATAGAATGGGATAGAATGGGATAGAATGGGATAGAATGGGATAGAATGGGATAGAATGGGATAGAATGGGATAGAATGGGATAGAATGGGATAGAATGGGACGGAATGGGACGGAATGGGACGGAATGGGACGGAATGGGACGGAATGGGACGGAATGGGACGGAATGGGACGGAATGGGACGGAATGGGACGGAATGGGACGGAATGGGACGGAATGGGACGGAATGGGACGGAATGGGACGGAATGGGACGGAATGGAACGGAATGGAACGGAATGGAACGGAATGGAACGGAATGGAACGGAATGGAACGGAATGGAACGGAATGGAACGGAATGGAACGGAATGGAACGGAATGGAACGGAATGGAACGGAATGGAACGGAATGGAACGGAATGGAACGGAATGGAACGGAATGGAACGGAATGGAACGGAATGGAACGGAATGGAACGGAATGGAACGGAATGGAACGGAATGGAACGGAATGGAACGGAATGGAACGGAATGGAACGGAATGGAACGGAACGGAACGGAATGGAACGGAATGGAACGGAATGGAACGGAATGGAACGGAATGGAACGGAATGGAACGGAATGGAACGGAATGGAACGGAATGGAACGGAATGGAACGGAATGGAATGGAATGGAATGGAATGGAATGGAATGGAATGGAATGGAATGGAATGGAATGGAATGGAATAGAATGGAATAGAATAGAATAGAATAGAATAGAATAGAATAGAATAAAAATAAATTACACTAAGTTTTACATGCACTTATACTATGATCGTCACGTATATTAATAATAAGAGATAGAATATGATGACATTGATAAAAAAAACAGCTAAATTAATTATAAAACAGATAAAATAATTACATGTTAAAATGTTAAACAAACTAAAATAAGAATGTCAAAGAAGCTCCTAAATGGACTGTCAAAATACAAAAATTAACACAGTAAAAATAACACTGAAAAATTACAAAGTCATTGCCTCATCGTTATTGCCTCATTTGGCTTTGTAATTTAATCAAGGCAACATGATAAAATTTCTCAAATTTGTTTTCTGACTTCGCGCCCTCCATTTTGTGTCGGCCCGTCTTTTGACATGGCTCAAACTGTAGCTTAATTCAATCCCGAGATTATTTTCCGTTTCTTGAATGGCGAGCTAAAACATTGGGAAATTCTCGTACCAAGTCAGCGAAATATTTTTAAAATATTTACAACTTTTAGTACCTAAGTCTCAAAAAGTTACCGAAAGTTGGGAATACAAATTGCACTTCTAAGCCCCCGGCAGACGTACATTATGACATATGGCCTATCCGCGTACCTCTCATATCTGCGCAACTAGAGGCAAAGGTCACAAATCGGAAAACACAAACATTTTCAATGTTAAAATACAAAAAATAAATAAGTTTAGAATTAAAGGGAAACCAATTCAAAAAAAAAACCGGCCAAGTGCGAGTCGGACTCGCGCACCGAGGGTTCCGTACAAACATTTTCCATCTCTAAGTGTTTAAGTTAAGTTTGCACCTGGTATGTATAGCGCCCCATATAAATTAGGTGCAAACTTGCAAAGTTAGGTATTAAAAAAAAACTACTTACTAGATCTCGTTCAAAACAATTTTCGTTGGTAGTTTTTATAGTAATGTACATCATATGTTTTTTTTAGATTTTTCATTTTCTTATTTTAGAAGTTAGAGGGGGGGGGGACCAACTTTTTTCAACTTTGGAAGCGTCTGTCACGCAAACTATTCGGTTTAGAAAAAAAATATTTTACAAAACCTTGATATCATTTTTGAAGACCTATCCATAGATACCCCACAAGTATGTGTTTGATGAAAAAAAAAATTTTGAGTTTCAGTTCTAAGTATGGGGAGCCCCCAATATTTATTATTATTTTTTTATTTTTGCATCAAAATCTTAATGCGGTTCACAGAATACATCTACCTACCAAGTTTCAACAGTATAGCTCTTATAGTTTCGGAAAAAAATGGCTGTGACATACGGACGGACAGACGGACAGACGGACAGACAGACAGACAGACAGACATGACGAATCTATAAGGGTTCCGTTTTTTGCCATTTGGCTACGGAACCCTAAAAAAAGTTAACTGGAAGAGATCCCTTATACGGATTAGTTCGCTTTTGTACCTATGTCTAACAGTTTATTTTTAAATAAACAAAAAAAATAACATATTTAAAATATTCAAATGATAAGTGGTAAAAGCGTTGATAAATACTAAATTAAAAATAAAAGAACTATAAAAGAACACACCTCTAGCAGCTCTGCCTGTACATATGTTATTTGTAATTAATTTATTTATAACTGTTTTTGTGTACAATCAAGTGTTTACTTAATTACGAGCGTTTTCGGAGCAGTACAGACAGGTGAATAAAAATGATGATCAATAAAAAACTGACCCAGTGACTGTGACCTTGTACAAGTTACTTTAGCGTTTATGAATCCTGTATTTTTTAAAGGTCTGTCAAAATTGAAAGTTATCAATGTCATCGCATCATGTGGTGTTTACCGTTATTATAATTGAAAGTGTATTTTTCTGTAAACCGTTATTGGTGTTCATTAAAGCATTATTGTATTGTATGTGCATCACATCGACATAGCGTTCATTAAGATTTTACACGTTTCCTCTAATTTTTAGGGTTCCGTACCTCAATCGTAAAAAACGGAACCCTTATAGGATCACTTTGTTGTCCGTCCGTCCGTCTGTCTGCCTGTCTGTCAAGACCCTTTATCTTGAGAACGCGTGGAGGTATCGAGTTGAAATTAACACCATATACTCAGGTCTACAGTACCATAAAGTTGTAAAAAAATCAAACTTCTACGTTAACTTGAAAAAAAGATACAGCCGTTTATGTCGCAAAAAACGTACATTTCGGCACTCACAAGGTAATCAAAATGATAGGGTATTTCCCGATGACCTAGAACTATGAAATTTGGCAAGTAGTATCTTCACATACTAAAAATACTTATAAAAGTCTGAAAACTATACATTTGTAATAAAATCATAAAAAATATAGTCCTTTTCAAAAATCATATTTGGAGAACTCAGTTGCGTTAAATTTGGCGCCATACATTTTGGGTGCAAACTCAACCAGGCCAATTAAGATGGGATAAGTGAAAGTTTGTACGGAACCCTCGGTGCAAGCGAAGGCTAGACGTACAGTAAATATTGTGATATACATACTTTATCTAAATTGTGCTATACTGTTATATATTGTTTCGTCTGCTATATTGATGGATGACAATATTAGTCACGAATATCTAGATTTCTGGATTCCCAGAATGTGATACATCAGTATTTACCATGTTGATTAATCAAAGTATTTATTGTACAGTCAACCAATTTGACTTCTAAGCCACTATAGAACCTTGTCACAATGACAATGAAATGAGATTTCAAGCGGCTTTCACGACGTTCACTGTGACAAGGTACGAAATGGCCTAGGAATCAATTTGGCTGACTGTACTTCTAGCCTTCGTCTAAAAAAGTGAACTTGTTGGTACTGTACAAGTAAAGTTGCCATCTCTTAATACGCCGAACCCGGACAAAGACTTAAAAAACCCGGACATTTGGCCTAAAAGGCATTTTTTCCGGACGTGTCCGAAAATAATAAGAAACGAATAATTTTCCATTCACATAAAAAGTTTCCGGGTTTTCCCTGGACACTTTGAAAACCCCCCCGGACAGCCTCCAAACTAGGACAAATCCGGGGAAGCCCGGACGGATGGCAGCCCTATGTACAAGAGGACAATTAATAGTCAAAAAAATAAATATACATATTTTTTATTGTCATTGCATCCGGAACGTTGGGCCAAACTATCCACTGAGTGGATACCGCAGGTAGGTACCGATGCAGAGGCAGACCGAAACGGAGATGGCGGGATGACCTGTACGCATTTGAGAACGTTTGGGAGGAACTTTCTCTTCAGCGAGACGACTGGCGAGAAAGAGGGGAGGCCTTTGCCCAGCAGTGGGACACACACAAACAGGCTAGATAAAAAAAGATGTCATTATTGTCACAATCGAATTGTTTATTGCAGTACAAGAACCTAATTTCTAGAAAAATAATTGGTATAGGTATCCTAATTGACAACAACGAATACGGCAATTTTCGCACCAGCTTTCTGAACAAGTTATGAACGGCTAATAATATGCTGCGTTATATCTGATGGCGACTGTACAAGTAAAGCTGCCATGCAAAAAATGCCGGACAAAGACTTCAAAAAACCCGGAGATTTGACCCAAATCGCATTTTTCATTTTTCGCGTTTGAAGATTATCCACCAAAGAATATTATGTTGTACCACCTAATTTGTACCAATTTCTGCAAATAAACATTATCATTTATTATTACCCGGACGTGTCCGAAAATAATATAGTAAAAAAGCGGTTTTTTTTTTCATTCACATAAAAAGTTTCCGGGTTTTCCCTGGACACTTTGAAAAACCCCCCCGGACAGCCTCCAAACCAGGACATATCCGGGGAAACCCGGACAGATGGCAGCCCTATGTACGAGGGGACAAGATGTCATTATTGTCACAATCGAGTTGTTTATTACGGTATAAGAACCTAATTTACAGAAAAGGTTTCTGAATTAACATAGGTCGTAAAAATTGGTATAGGTATCCTAATTGACGACTTAATAATAATAATAATTTAACCTCGTGAAGGCCGAGAAGGACAAACTCAGCAAGTACCTTGACTTGGCTCACGAGGTGACTCGACGATCATTGTCCCGATAGTCGTTTCGGCGAACGGTCTTATAGCGAAGAGTCTCGATAAACATCTTAAGAGACTCTCGCTAGGTGGCTGGATCAAGGGTCAGATACAGAAGGCGTTACTCCTGGACACGGCGCGCATCGTCAGGAGGTTCCTCTCTCTGCAGCCCTAACCACCGGTAGCCTGGGCCCTGCCCCGCTGCCGGCGGCACCCTAGGTTAGGTATTTTATAGTGTATTTATATTTTGTAATTACTTGATTGTATTTTACTTTTTATATAAATTTATTGTAAAGAATCTAGCCTAAGAAGAAAGATGAATAAAGGGAATAATAATTTCTTTATTTCGGACAAGCAAGGTATCCATAGACTTAAACGAATACGGCAATTTTCGGACAAGTTTTCTGAACAAGTTACATCTTGTCTGTCAACCAGGCGAAGGTTAGGTTAAGGTCAGGTCAGCCAATCAGGCAGATACCTATAAAATCGACTCGTAATCGGTTGAAAGAATCCGTCGATTAATCGGTGTCATTTGTCGATTATTACACGTGCCCGATTGAACGTGATCGATCATAATTGTACGTTTACTATCGATTTATAGTAGGTATAGGTTGGTTGTTTAAATGAGTCTTTGCGAGTACCTAAAAGCAATATGATCAATTGACTTTCTAAAATAGGACACACTATAATTTCCTAAAATGTCTATTGCCGTTTAAATTGACGCTTTAAGTATTAAGGGACAATCTTATAAACTTGTCATTTAATTAAGATAAAGACAATTGTACTAAAACGCTTATAAGCACTTCTATACAAAATTTTCAAAATTTGTCAGTTGTCACCTGTCGCTTGACAATTGTCAGCGACATATGTTGAATTGTCATATATGTCGCTGTCGCTGACAATTGTCAAGTTGGTGAAATAGGGGCCTGGTCCCAAACTAAGCAAAGCTTATATTTATGGGTACTGTTACATAATATAACATCCAAAACCCCGGCATAAATATTAGAGTTCATCACACAAATATTTGCCCTTGCTGGGATTCGAACCCACGACCGCCGGCTCAGTAGGCAGTTGCTTAACCACTGCGCCATCCGCGTCGACAAATTTTGATATTGAGAAGTCGACTAGTTTTTTAGAATTATGTTTCGAAGGCAATGATCACTATTATATGCTATTATTGAGAATTGTAAAAAAAACGGAAAATCCATGGTAAACAGAATTTAATGACTTTTTCGATTAACCTAACAGCTGACTATAGAAAAAAAATCACTTCAATATAAACATTATCAATCAGTATACATATAACGCTTATGACGAACGTTCGCTTGCGCCACCGCCCCACTGGCCCGGTATGCGCAGGAGTTGCAACTCGTGCACGCGCTGACTTTTCCTCATATTAGCGTCATCACGCCAAAACACCTGAGTGGACACCCCAATATTACTTTTTACTCTATTACGAAAAAAGGAGGATTTTTTTGCGCCGCCATTTTTTGTATCTAACTAATAATAAAATAAAATAAAAACCTTTTAATTCCAACAAATGACTACTAAGGAGGCCTTATTCCTTTAAATTTTAATTTTTTCCATATTATGACGACTTTAGTGATAATTTCAATCAACTTTTTAAAGCGAATAGGTAATACTTTTCTCCGAATTCTAGACAGTAGCATAGCTATTTCATACTTTCATTTCGTGCAGTCGAAAATAAGTTGTAAAAACCAGTTTTCCACGTGAATTTTTGAAACAATTTTTTTTAATTTACTTACCAATAAATCTCAATAGTCCCGTTTTAAGTAGCAACATTGATGATATGATATGTTAGGAAACGTGTTTGATCATAAAGAAAAATGTCTAAAATCTAAAACTATCAGCATGTTTTGAACGGATAAGGAGCTTTAAAGGGTCGACAACGCGCGTGATGCCCCTGGCATCGCAAGCGTCCATAGGCGGCGGTAACTGCTTAACATCAGGCGGGCCGCATGCTTGTTCGCTACCATCGTAATATAAAAAAAAGGGACAGCGTAAAAAAGACATAATTCTGCGTACGCCCTTAGTGGTTACATTGTAGAACTACAATTTCTTCAGCTTCCACCGTCGTAGTATAAAAAAAATAGGTTAAAAAAACCTAATCTGTTTACAACGCTTATGACGAACGTTCGCTTGCGCCACCGCCCCACTGGCCCGGTATGCGCACGAGTTGCAATTCGCATGCGCTGACTTTTCGTCATTCTTTCCGTTTTAACGATAATGCACTTTTAACGCATTTCTATTCTGCAATCGTATTTTGCTGTAAACAACAAGTTTATTAAAGACAAGGGCAATAATTATTTAAGTACAGTCAGCATTAAAGATAGCGGATAATTTTATTAGGTATGCAATTTAACATCATTACCAGGATAGCCAAGGCAAAAAAAAACAATTGTCAACACTATTTTCATATTTCTAACAGATGGAAATTAATATGGAGATCGAAAGAGCTGTGGGTCGTGTGCACGCTAGAAACCGGTCAAGTGAGAGTCGGACTCGCGCACCGAGGGTTCCGTACAAACACTTTCCATCCTTGGTTAAGTTAAGTTTGCACCTGGTATGTATAGCGCCCGATACAAATGAGGTGCAAAGTTAACGCAACCAATCCCGTTTGTTGTATGGGAGCCCCCCTTAAATATTTATTTTATTTTATTTTTAGTATTTGTTGTTATAGCGGCAACAGAAATAGGTCATCTGTGAAAATTTCAACCGTATCTGTATCTCATGAACCGTGATAGCTAGTCACGGTTGATGAGATACACCCTGGTGACAGACGGACAGACAGACAGCAGAGTCTTAGTAACAGGGTCCTATTTTTTACCCTTTGGGTACGGAACCCTAAAAATAACTTTGTTGAACATGATGGAAAATAGGAGACGGAACATGTTAATTTACTAACATGTCACAATAAATACATCAAGGCGATAATAGAAGGGAAAAGAAAAAGAGGAAACAAAGACGGACATAAAGAAGCAAATAAGAGAAAAAATGCTTCATCATATAAAGAAGGAGAAGAAAAAGCGGAGAGTAAAATGAGCTGGAAATTACTGCACCGACAAGATTCTAGCTCTTGAATACATGATGATAATGCAATTTGATATAAGACAGTAGGGAAGTTGGCAGATGCTTTTGATGCAGTATGCGGTTTTTCAAGGGAGCAAATAGGTTCTTCAAATCTTCAGGCGCTCTTTTCCCAGTAGACGCCGAACTCACTCATTTTGGAATGAGTCGTAAACATATTAAGTGTTTGAAGATTATAAAAAACATATATATAATATTTAAGGATCTTGCGATTATAAAATCGTTTTCACCAACATGATTGGATAAATTTCGCTCGATAGAAAAGAATCCCAAAGTTACCTCTATTTGTAATATTTTTTCAATGGCAAGGCTAAAATACGAAGTTTTTTTACCCGTTTTTAGGGTTCCATACCCAAAGGGTAAAAACGGGACCCTATTACTGAGACTTCGCTGTCCGTCCGTCCGTCCGTCCGTCTGTCACCAGGCTGTATCTCAACAACGGTGATAGCTACACTGTTAAAAATTATGTGATTTTACACACAAAAAAATTACAGAAACCTGTATAATTCCCTCAAAACCTGGGAAAAGTACCAAAATTTTGGTTTTTTTCCATAATTTTTGGTAATTTTAAATATCTTCGTTAAATTCAACGATTTTGATGTCTTTTTACAAAAAAAATATGTAATAATTAATAATATGTGTACGTTTACATAAAATCTGTAAAATTCCATAGAGCGTCTGGGACAAATACATTTCAATATGTATTTATAACGCTTAAAACTGTAATTTTACATACATAAGTCGTCATTCTACACATCTTCAGAAAAAACCCATTTTTATGTGAAATTACATAAGTTTTTTGTAATGATCATAATAATTTCAGTAGGATTACGTAGAATATTAAGTAAATTTTCAGTTTTTTCTTTATTTTTCAATATATCGTGTAATTTTCAATTTAATTCTGTGTTTTTACATAAACAATATGTAATAATCATAAAAAAATTGTATATGTACATAAACTCTGTATAATTACATGGAATGTTTGGGAAAAATACATTTCAATATGTATTTATAACGCTTTTATTACATACGGAACTCGTCATTTTACATAGTTTTGTAATTTTCCCAAATGTATCAGTAAGATTTCATAAATATTCTGTAATTATACAGGTTTTTCTTTATTTCACAAAATATCGTGTAATTTTCAATTATTGTGTGTGTTTTTACATAAAAGTCATGTAAAAAATCACTAAAAACTTGGACGTTTACATAAAATCTGTATAATTACATTAAATGTGTAGGCAAAGTACATTTAGACATGTATTTACAACGATTGAAACGGCTATCTTACATACGAAACTTGTTATTTTACATATCTTTCTGAAAAACACATTTTTTTGCAAATTTCCTGTACCTTTTTGGAATTTTCCCAAAAGTATCTGTAAGTTCTCATAAATATTCCGTAATTATACAGGTTTTTCTTTATTTCACAAAATATCGTGGAATTTTCAATTATAGTGTGTGTTTTTACATAAAAGGCATGTCAGAATCACTAAAAACTTGGACATTTACATAAAATCTGTATAATTACATTGAATATATGGGAAAAGTACATTTAGATATGTATTTACAACGATTGAAACGGCTATTATTACATACAATACTTGTTATTTTACATTTCTTTCTGAAAAACACAGTTTTTTGTATATTTTCTGAACCTTTTTGGAATATTCACAAAAGTGTGTGTAAGATTACAAAAGATACTATGTCATTGTACAGTTTGTACTTTATTTTTCAAAGTATCGTGTAATTTTCAATTTTAGTGTGTGTTTTTGCCAAAAAAAATATGTAATAATCACCTAAACATGGACGTTTACATAAAACCTGCATAATTACATAAAATGTCTGGAACATTTAAATAAATAAATAAATAGATTAATATCTTGTGACTATTTACACCAATTGGCCTATAAAGTCCCAACCTAAGTAAATCTTGTACTATGAATACAATCGCCGTCAATAATTTTACAAGAGAGATTGAATGGCATTTATATACAGTTCAACAAGGTGTTCACAAATATCTGAACGATATAGTCGTATATAGCCTGGTGACAACCAAAACTCGCTAAAATTTCTGTCACTACTCTTCAAAACCTCGTATCTAGTAAGTAGATTGACACTTAGATACGAGCTTTATATAAGTAGGTATTTGTTACTTATAGTGTTTTGGTTGTCAACAGACGGTATATCCATGAAATAGGTATAGGTAGCTACCGTTCCTAAATTACTATTCTTATTTTTATTACATTATGGCTCATTTTGGAAAAAATCTACGTGCGCGTAAAATTAAGAAAAAATATTTTTAGGTTTCCGTACCTCAAAAGTAAAAAAAACCGGTCAAGTGCGAGTCGGACTCGCGCACCGAGGGTTCCGTACAAACACTTTCCATCCTTAAGTGGTTAAGTTAAGTTTGCACCTGGTATGTATAGCGCTCCATACAAATGAGGTGCAAAGTTAACGCAACCAATCCCTTTGTTGTATGTGAGCCCCCCTTTAATATTTATTTTATTTTATTTTTAGTATTTGTTGTTATAGCGGCAACAGAAATACATCATCTGTGAAAATTTCAACTGTCTAGCTAGCACCGTTCTTGAGATACAGCCTGGTGACAGACGGACGGACGGACGGACGGACGGATAGCGAAGTCTCAGTAATAGGGTCCCGTTTTTACCCTTTGGGTACGGAACCCTAACAACGGAAAATGTAAAATGTAAAATGTGCTCGTGGCCTCCTAACAAAATAAAGTTCATTATTTCATTTAGTTATTCAATTAAACTCGATTGTATATTATATGATTTCATTTGCTAAAAAAATAGAAGTGTTTCGAGACGGTGGAGGGGGCCCCAAATGCCAAGTGCCTAGGGGCCCTGGCCCTCTAAGTCCATGCCTGAATACTGCATTTGATGACAAAACAAACCACTTTTGAGTCAAAAAAACCAAGCAACAGTCTGTATCTCCTATATAAAATAATAAACCACAGGTAACGCGACATTAATATTGCTTTAAAACTGTGTGCGTCAGAATGATTGGTTGACTGTTGAATTCCGCATTGATTGCTTACGTAAAAATTGCTACCTATTTGCTAGTATTTGCTACCATTTACCAAATAATTGCTACCTCAGTATAATAAAAGATATCACATATTTTTTTTGACCAGTCATTCTGACGTCAGGATGTTTGGACAAAGTTCATATTTTGCGAAGGACGCACAATTTTCATGTTCTTTACTAACCAAAATTTGCTACCTAATTGCTACCTACATTTACCTTAAAATCAACTCTGCAGCGTTACAGATCAAAAAGTTTCGCGTATAATTATTTTTTGGACTACTTACAACATGAACGCCTGTGCGTATCAGCAGAGCAATCCAAATCTGTGGTGTATTTATGTTTGTGTCAGGCGCTAAGTAGTCAAAAAATAATTATACACGAAACTTTTATTATACGTGAAATGTTTTTGGAAGGATCTCATTTATAAAACACGAGGGCATACGTTCACTACGAGAGATAAAAACCGATTAAAACAGTGGCTTGTAGCTATTCGCAGAGATAAATTTACTCCAACGAAAAATAGCCTCGTTTGTAAAAGCCGGATTCAGTACTGGAAAAACGTAAGAATATTTTCAATATTTATGATAATTTTACTTAATCACTGATTATCTCAGTTCTCGACCAAACTTCAATGATGAATTGCAAACATTTTTAGTTTGTGCCTTATCAAAAAATACTAAACTATAACATTTATATATTTATCTAATTATTATTTCAGCCAGACCAGTGTTAAAAAAAAATGCAGTGCCAAGTCAATTCCCATGGAATGTACAAAGTTCTAGTAAGGATAGGAATGTACAAAGCCAATAACACCTCCAAATACACTAGAATTTCAGTAAACAATACGTTCAGTTCCTACGAGTTTATCCTATTTGACAGCTGTTTGGACCGCCAGGTAGCGCCGCCTGGTGGCAGAAAAAGTATCGAAAACCCTCATTGTCAGCTATTTTTAACCGACTTCATTGTGTATAACAAACAATAGGGAAGATGCAGATATAGTATATATCAATATTTTGTGGCTACAATGTAAAAATAACGCGAAAGAAAGGCCATTGCTACATTTTTATTTTAGTTAGTATCGATTTTTAACAATAATTATGAATTAAAGTAACGTGAAACGGAACGTTTTTTTCATACACCAATCAACGTGTTTATCTCTGCATGTCAACCTGACGTTGACGTCTACTTATTTAATTCACGGCATAGTTGAGATTATAAATATTTTATTTTATTGTGAAAATGTATTGCACATTTCGAATAAAAATGGAACTTGGGTTCATAAAAGCAGACTCCAGGAATCTGCCGGAAGTTAGTGTTGACATGGTCATACATTTTCTTGATGAAAGTGCAGTTTTCAAGTGTTGAAATGAAAGGGACTAGGGTTTGCAATATCCGTCCCAGTTTTAGTATCCGGATAATTTGAATAGTTCATTTTCAATATCCGGATATCCGGATATTTCGGATAATTTGAATATATGAGAAAATAAAACTAAAAACCAATTTCAAGTCTTGTAATCAAAAATATAAAATCGAATTTAACTTGTAACCCTTAAATTAAAATAACTCCTGCGTCATCATACCACACATGATACATAAAATACGCTCACAAATAAAATAATTATATAATCAACGAGACTTAAATATAAGATCAAACTAAAATTCTTAAAATTCTTCATCTATCTAGTTTTAGTACTAACAGTAAACATAGAATCATCTTTGGTTGATTAGTGACTAAAAAAATCAATATTTTACGCATGAGAAACCTAATCACACAATAGGAACTTTGATACTTGTAATAATTTAATCAACAACAACGTTGTTGCATGTGTGCTGGTACTGCTAGTGCTGCTGCTGGTACTGCTGGTGCTGATCATTTGAGACGTCGATGCCGTTGTTGGTGTGTTTGATGAGGATATCGATACATTTTCTAAGCGTTTCTTTAGGTTTATTGAATGAAGTTTTAAATGGTTATGAAGTGGAGATGTGAACCTGAGTTTTCAAAATTTTGTTACATATTTTGAATTTCACCCTTTTTCCATCTGTGGCCTTTAAAAAATGTTTCCATACGGAGTTTGTTTCTTCATTAGCAGTTTTATTCGGTAAACTCACTATCCATTTTAAATCATCTTTTTCTCAACTCAACTTTCGAAGTTGATCTGCCAAAGAAAAAAAAACATGTTTATATTTTTACGGAGCTTACAAAATGTAAGTACCTATTTCATATTATTTTTTGTGTTGTGGATAGGTTCAATACGATAAGGTTATACAAATACAATGTGTTAATAAAACTGAATATATTGCTTGCAACAAAAAATTGGAATTATTGTTGTAATTAACGTTTTCGGGCAAAATATTTAGTATCACAAAATTATACTAGTACCTATCAAATTTTCAAGTTGCACGTAACGTGTTCGCTTGCTATGGTATGGTTTTAGACTAAAATACAAAGTTCGATTTACTTACGTTATCCGGGCGAGTTGTAGAAGCCTACCGAAATGAACACGCTTTTTTGGTAAACACTACTATTTCACTTTACGCACGGCACGACACAGTCAATAAAAACAATAACAACTATCTCCCAGAACTGCGACTGATTGACTGTCAAGTGATTAGTGGACAGAAAATATATCAAGTTATTATGCTTTATTTTTTCTATAAAACATCGTGACACTAACTGTTGGCTAACAAACATCTGTATTTTCAAATATTCCTAATGTTTTTATAACAGTTGATAGTAATATTATTCTAGTTTTTAGTAGTACCTCAAATATCCGGATATTCGGATAAATCGTGTTGCATTATTCGGATAATATTTATGGCGGATATCCGAATAATTTGAATATTCGGATATCCGGATTGCAAACCCTAAAAGGGACTAAGTTATTGCGGTGGAAAACGCAATCGATTACGTACAAATAAAAAGAAATGGAGAACTGTGTATTATAAAAAGTCGAGTTACTCCGGAGCACAAAATAAAAAAAAGTTATCGCGTGACAGCCATTGTAAACGAAATGCAAGGTTTGGTTCAGTCCTGCCAGTGTGAAGATTGTGCAAAAGTGCAGGTTCTGAAGGTAACAGATTATTACAACTAAAAACTATTTCCAATGTGCAATGTGCTTCCGGAAAATCATTCATAAAAGCCAAAGAAACGGGTCACATTCCGGTCACTGATAGTTTCTCTCAAGTAATCAGTTCTATATACTTATAGACTTACTTTTACTGTTTTTATTTAGTGAAATAATGCAATCTATATTATATACCTACTACATACTTACTAATGTAATACATTTTATAAAAAATTTAGGTGGATATTTTAAATGAATTTCTGAATGCTGTAAAGGAAAAAGATTGTGAAGCAAGTATTGTACTCTACTTTCAAGAAAAACAAAGCAATATAAGCATTCATAATCTGTGTTCAAGCTTGGTTGGAAAGTTGGACTCACCACAACAATTTCTTGAAATATTGTCAAAGGAAAATGACGGCTGACAAAATGCATATGATTTTTTCCACCATCAAAATAATGTCAGTGATTCCCCATTGTGGTTCGAGTTAAGTTATGATGTATGGCTTAGAACTTAGTTTTATTCATATTATGCCATATTAAGTACATAACAGAGTTTATTAGGTATAATTTTATTTTAAATATGTGATTTTTTTTTTCTATATTTGCAGGTATATTTGGAATGATCACTGGCTCAACTCTTTATGAAGCTGCTCACTATAAAACTAAAAATGGTTCTCTTCTGAAGAAAATTATGGGGCAAGAATCAAAATTTACTTCTGTTGCGATGGAGAGTAAAAAACTAGAGGGAAAAACTACAGAAAGAAGTTCTTAATGTTCTGGGCAAAAAAGAAAAGGTAAGATCATGTGATGTTTCACAGTTCTGTTGGGAGAAACAAACTGACCAAACTGTAGAAACCAGATAACTATGAGTATTGTTTTCGTGTTCCACAGACAAAACCTGGTGATGGGCGCGGTGGTGCTGCCCAATGAGCGCCCGCTGCGTCTCGGACGCTACATTCACCACCATCTCCTCTTGCGGGCCCGTCGAAGGGTCAGTATCCTTGCTTTGTCGGCATACACACCAGTGTTGGCAGCATCGCTAGAAGTACTCATTATATGAGTAAAATTGAGACAATAAACAAATGTTTCTTTTTACAGCATTTTGGATGAAGGCGTTTACAAGTTCTACAGCATTCCAGCCACCACCACCTACCACCTCGCACTCGGGTCACTCGGATCTGCTGCGGAAGAAGCACTTCAACTGGACGGCCGAGCTCATCGAGGGTTACGCCAACGACAGCGTGCTCGGCGACAAGAAGATGACCGCCGCCGTGTTCCAAAAACTTCAACAAGACGTACTCGGGCCTGGTGGCTCGGGCTCGGGGCTGGCCGCCGTGGGCTCCGACGTGGAGGCCATCCTCGGCACGTTCGACTCGGAGGTGGTGGACAGCAGCTGTTCTACTACTACGTGTGGCAGGGGTACCTGCCGGGGCCCGAGACCGGGCTGATCGCCGTCGGCCAGGACATCGTGCCGCGGTACGCTCACGTGGACTAATTGGACGACGTTTGTTGCGTCACGTACGGTTTGGCCGGTGAGACGTCTTCGCCGCTTCTGATACTCGATTATTTTCTTATTGTTTTTATTGCACGCATGAACATGTGCACGTATTTAGGTATAGACTTGTAAAAATGTTGATTTGTTTTCTTTTACTTTTCGTGAGGAACTATATTATCCATAGTACTGATAGATACCGGATTCAAATCAGATTTACCATTAGATAGCAGCATAGATATACCATTTGATAGATGTACCATTTGATAGCAGCATTGTGTCTGTGCTGTATTAAAAGATATTTATAATATTTAACCATGCTTTTAATTTTTCCAAGATATTTTTATAAACATTCATACTATACATCTGAAAGTAACTTTGTCCGTCGGTCGCCTATTCACCCTTAAAATAATGAACCGATTCAGATGCTGACGACATGGTACTGTTGAGCCCATCGGTCGGTGGTATAAGAATACTTCTCGAGAAGTGTGAGTCATATGCCCGTAAGCACAATTTGCAATACAATGTAAAGAAAAGCCAGTATATGATTTTCAAGGCGGGTACCAAGTGTCCATCTCATGTCCCACCCATTCGATTGAATGGCGAACAGCTCAAGAGGGTAAATTCATTTAAATATCTGGGTCACTTGGTCACCGATGACTTGAGAGACGATTCTGACATTGAGCGGGAACGCAGGGCGTTGGCCATTATGGCCAATATGATTGCTCGCAGGTTCAGCAGGTGTACAGCGCAGGTTAAAATAACATTATTTCGTGCGTATTGTACTTCTCTGTACACCTGTAGCCTATGGACGAGGTACACGCAGCGTGCCATGAACACTATGCGTGTACAGTACAACGACGCGTTCCGGGTGCTGTTGCGGCTGCCGAGGTACTGCAGTGCGTCGGGCATGTTCGCAGACGCGCATGTGGACGGTTTCCACGCGACGCTGCGCAAGCGCTGCGCCGCGACGCTCCGCAGAGTGCGCGACAGCCGCCACAGACTGTCGTGGCGGAGAGATGGGACAGTGCCCTAATCAGGCACTGGACCTCTCAACACATTAGTTTAGGCACTAACATAGTTATTTAAGTTATTTTTGTAATACTAACAATATACGGATTAATTTGTCTGAAATAAATGCTTTTTATTTTTATTTTATTTTTTTTATTTTTTTTAGAGCCACCTGTACACACTTGTCATACACACAGCATACATTTATATTCTGAGGGTGAAGAGTGTCTTGGATTTCTGAATCTTCAGAGTTGGATCTGAAATGTAAGAAAAGAACATTTCTTAATTAGAGAGCATGATATCCATACTATAATAAAAGGGAAGATTATAAGTAGGTACACAGACTAAAGGTATCTTTAGTCTGTGTGTCTGTACCCACAAGATGCAGCAGCTTTTGTTACATTAATAAGTAACATCATTATTACATATACCCCAACAGAATATGAAAAATCTAGTATCAGTCATTATACAAAAAGGCTGAAAATGCAAACCCAGCATATATCACTATTATCTCAATGGAAAAGTATTTATTTATTGCACAAAATACAATAGTAAAAGTACAAATTTTAGACTTTAATACCAAAAGGCATTCTCTATCAGTAACCATACGACTAACTAAACAGACACATTTGTATTGTGCCTTAATTCTATAATCTGTTACCTACATAAAACCAATTATTATTATGCATATTAATTAATACTTTATATACCTACATAAACCTATTCATGAATACTTATACACAATTTTGGTATCATTGTAGACACTTGGCGAGTGTTATTGTAGACACTTATAATGTCGCCTGATTCATAGTCATTAATAGACAAATAAGTACTTAGGTATTCCTGAAAATAAATACTTACTGTCCAGTTAAACAAGATGACTGTGTTAATTACTACCCAAAGAATTGTGAAATAATAGATCGAAACAAAGGCATACCTGATGCATTTTCAATACTTACAAGAATTTCACGTCTGTTCCTTTTGAGTAAATATTGCTGATGTAGGCTTTATTGGCATAATTCTATTTTGGCACTCAAAAATGTGTGGTACCACATTTTTAGGGTTTTTTAGATAAAGATTTTCAACATCTTTCTCCAGCTGTAAAGTATAAAGAAATATTGTATGTGTCACAAAGAAGATTCATTAGTAAATTAGGTACTTAGCTAAATTAATTTTAATCAGAGCGTACTACCACAAGCAAAACATGTACTTAAGCAATAATATTTGCACTTACATCGGTGATCTTCACAGCATCGACTGACAGTCTTTGGAGAATAAGTGTCTGTCCTCTTCGCAGCTTGGAACTACTTTTTTCTCCATTTCGATAAGATAAGAATATTTTATTTGGAAACCGCTGAAGTTGAACTGAACACACAACACGGCTCTTTATATCCGAACATTGGAGCCATCGTTGTGATTTCCTGATGTTGACGGATAGTCCATTTTTTATAGTTCATTTGACCCTAACCTATTTATTCAAGAAAGCCGGAATTTATTAATTTTAGCAACTACGATAAAATTTTTCATTGTTCATTGACAAACAAAGATGACGTGACGTCGTCGCAAGTTTAGGTGCGTTTTGGCGCGAAGCTGTCAACTGTCAGTTTGAAACCCCCAGTATTTCATTAATCATTATAAATGATAGTAATTTAATTGTATAATAAATATACTCGAGGTCTATTCTAGATGATATTCTTTCAAATAATATCAAAAAAAAAAATGGCGGCAAACTTGACTGCGCACAGGGAGCTTGTATGTAAGATTGTGCAATGGTCCCATGATAACGGTATTATGTTAAACGCGGAGAAAACCAACCTACTTGTAATACACTCGCCATATCTGAAAAGGGAACAATTTAAACGCTCACCAAAATGGCTTTTATACCCCAAAACTAAATTCCAAATAAAATGAATTGCCTCCATTTAATATAAATTCACTCTATACAGTGGTCCCCAAATTAAATCATTTTGTATTCCAAAATCGATATACATTACACCAGAATAATTTTATGTTGAGTCAGAATATCTTTTTGCTTCCCAAAATGGATTTTTTGCTTCCCAAAATGGATGTTTTGCTCACCAAAATGGATCTTTTGCTCACCAAATATTGTTTTCATAAATCTGGGGGCACGGTAGTGCCCCCGCCAAGACGAAAAAAAAAGAGGCGGGGCACTACCTACCTTTTCTCGAATCTGGGGGCACGGTAGTGCCCCCGCCAAGACGAAAAAAAAAGAGGCGGGGCACTACCTCTGGGGGCACGGTAGTGCCCCCGCCAAGACGAAAAAAAAAGAGGCGGGGCACTACCTACCTTTTCTCGAACCGTTTCGTCTCATTTTCAAACCCTCATAGTTTCGTCCCAGTCCCGTCCAGAGCGGCCAAATTCACAGGTTAAGATGCAGTTAGGGAACATATGAAATGTACTAAATTTCATTGATCTAGCTTTTATACTTTAGGTTTTATTGGTACCTAAAATACGCCGATTTTGCCACTCACTCACTGATGTATCAAAACCTCTGGGGTACTTCCCGATGACCTAGAAAGCTGAAATTTGGTATGTAAGCTAGGTTTAGTACACAAACAATAGAATAATTCTGAAACTTGGAACTTTTACCCCCCAACCCCTTAAACTAGGGGATGGAAGTTAGTATGAGACTTCTGCAAATTTTGATACTAGAGGTCTGAAAATTGATATAGGGACTCCTTTATTATTTATAAATAATAAAATACATACTCTAGGATTTTAAAAAAATCACCCCCCACCCTTTAAATAAGGGGATGAAAGTTTGTATGGGTTTTCCATAATGGGCGATAAAAGTAGTATATATCGGGCTAAACGTAAGTATTTCTTATACACAATTATTACTACTTCCATATCTACACTTCTACTTCGTATTTTAAATATCTGGGGGCACGGTAGTGCCCCCGCCAAGACGAACAAAAAAGAAGGGGGCACTACCTACCTTTTCTCGAACCGTTTCGTCTCATATTCAAACCCTCATAGTTTCGTCCCAGTTAACACTAGAGCGCCCAAATTCTCAGGTTAAGATGCAGTTAGCAAACGTATAAAATGTACTAAATTTAATTGATCTAGCTTGTATACTTTAGGTTTTATAGGTACCTAAAATACGCCGATTTTGCCACTCACTCACTGACGTATCAAAACCTCTGGGGTACTTCCCGATGACCTAGAAAGCTGAAATTTGGTATGTAAGCTAGTATTAGTACACAAACAACAAAATAATTCTAAAACTTGAAACTTTTACCCCCCAACCCCTTAAACTAGGGGATGGAAGTTAGTATGAGACTTCTGCAAATTTTGATACTAGAGGTCTGAAAATTGATATAGGGACTCCTTTATTATTTATAAATAATAAAATACATACTCTAGGATTTTAAAAAAATCACCCCCCACCCTTTAAATAAGGGGATGAAAGTTTGTATGGGTTTTCCATAATGGGCGATAAAAGTAGTATATATCGGGCTAAACGTAAGTATTTCTTATACACAATTATTACTACTTCCATATCTACACTTCTACTTCGTATTTTAAATATCTGGGGGCACGGTAGTGCCCCCGCCAAGACGAACAAAAAAGAAGGGGGCACTACCTACCTTTTCTCGAACCGTTTCGTCTCATATTCAAACCCTCATAGTTTCGTCCCAGTTAACACTAGAGCGCCCAAATTCTCAGGTTAAGATGCAGTTAGCAAACGTATAAAATGTACTAAATTTAATTGATCTAGCTTGTATACTTTAGGTTTTATAGGTACCTAAAATACGCCGATTTTGCCACTCACTCACTGACGTATCAAAACCTCTGGGGTACTTCCCGATGACCTAGAAAGCTGAAATTTGGTATGTAAGCTAGTATTAGTACACAAACAACAAAATAATTCTAAAACTTGAAACTTTTACCCCCCAACCCCTTAAACTAGGGGATGGAAGTTTGTATGAAACTTCCGCAAATTTTGATACTAGAGGTCTGAAAATTGAAACCTATAGGGACTCCTTGTTATAAATCTAATACATATTGTAGGACTTTTAAAAAATCACCCCCCACCCTTTAAATAAGGGGATGGAAGTTTGTATGGGTTTCCCATAATAGGGGATAAAAGTGTATATATATATGGGGCTAAACTTAAGTATTTCTTAAATACACAATTGTCTACTTCAGTTGACGCTCAAGAAACCCTACAGCCCAAAAAAATTAAAAAAACTAAAGCACCTTACAAAAAGAAATGAGATCCCACCAAAAACATTTCATGTAAAATTGACGGCCAAGACTCACATTCTCATAACGCTTTCGCTGTAAAAAGTTATCAGATCCTAGGAAAAGCCAAGCCCCTAAGCCCCGACTTTACTAACCCCACCACCTTGGTTTAAAAAGTATGGCATCAACTGGCTTCAAGCCCCTAAACCCGGAGTTTACTAACCCTACACCTTTGTTTCAAAAGTATGGCTTGGCCGTTTCATAGACTACCGTAAATAAGTCTAGCGGACTGTCCGGCCCATATCGTAAGGAATTAAGTTTATAAGTATATATTATCAAAGACATAAACTTAGTTTCTTGATACCATATGGGCCAGACGGTACGTTACGTTACGGGTCTGGCGTTTCGCTCGCTCGTTAGGGTCACAGTTCTTCCTAACACTCCTCCTCGCTTTGCTCGTCGCCGTACCTAAACTAACCAAAAGCTGACCTGCCTGAAGGTAGAATAAAGACTGTATCGTTAAGTATAAAGACAACTTGACAGTGGTTTCATTCGATTAAAACATAGGTTTTTTTTATTCAAACTGATGTCAATCTAAAAATTAAATGTTGGATTTGACTAGGATTGTTTCGTTTCCTCGTTAGTTATTGTAAACTAAAACTGTATGGACTTTCACCAGAAAAACGGAAATGGATTCTGGACAAATGGTGTAGTATAAAAGGAATCACTCTCAGGAAGCTAGCTAAACTTGAAAATGTTAAGTGTTGGTGGAGTCCAAAATGCGATTAAACAGTACGGCCAAGAGTATACTTTCGCTGACAAACCGAAATCCGGCCGAAAATCAGGTCCTTCAAACCCCAATTTGGATAAAAAGATAGTAAAGGCATACACAACCAACAAGGAGGTGTCTGTTCGGGATTTGGCTAAAAAGTTAGGTACATCTATTGGTATGGTCCGACGTCCAAAGCAGAGATACAATTTAAAGACTTACAAGAAGCAAAGGCAGCCTAAACAAAGCGAAAAACAGCAAATCTCAGTAAAATAAAGAGTTTTAAAAATTGTATGACTCTATTCTTTCAAGGAAAACCTGTGTCTTATAATGGACGATGAGACATGTGAAATTCGATTATGAATCTCTGCCGGGACCGCAGTATTACACAGTTCAAGATCGATCTGTCATTAGTGAATCTGAAAAGTCAATTTTTACAGAAAAAATTGGCAAAAAAATTATGGTATGGCAGGCGATCTGCGAGTGTGGCCTCAAATCGACTCCATTTATCACTACGTCTACAATGAGAGCATATTTATATAAAGGAATGTCTTAATAAACGACTTTTGCCTATGTCGGAATCTCTTGCCAACCCTTCGGATATATTTTACTGTTAGTTCGCAGACAGGAATTAGGATCACAAACATCAGGCTTTTTCGTGAGGATTCTGACGACTCATTCGGCTGGTGGAAGCTTTTTTTAACATATACTGCAAGAGTAGCTGCAGTGTGACACCAGACTCAGGTTCGCCGGCTAAAGGTGCCTGAAAGGGTCCGTGACCCTTGGGCCGGGGAACAGGAGCCTATATATATATAACACTATTACAGCCAAACCCCCTCGCATTCTATTAAATTTTGTTATGAATTTGTGCGATAAATTTCTGTATGAAACCCTTAGTTCGTGACTATCGGCATAGAGCAATTCTCCCTTAATGGTTACAATTACCCATTTATCTAGTTTTAAAATTGTTGTGGCAAGAGAATTAAGTTAGTCGCTCCGCGTTAGACAGCTTAATTTTCGACCCATGATTTCACACGTCTCCCCCTAAGCAGGCGGAGACGTTTTGATCTTAGCTCAGGTTCACCGGCTAAAGGTGCCTGAAAGGGTCCGTGACTCTTTAGCCGGGGAACAAGAGCCTATCAATATATATACCACTATTACAGCCAAACCCCCTCGCATTCTACATAGTTTTTTATGATCTTAGCTCAGGTTCACCGGCTTAAGGTGCCTGAAAGGGTCCGTGACGTGGGGAATTTGTTAAATAAAAAAAAAAAACCGCTAACGTGGCAGATTTTTGGATAATAAATGTTTGTAAGTGCTCACTCAGTCCACACATTATTCGTAAATTAAAAATGTAAATATCTTAATATTTGTAGTAGGTATCAAGGAAACTATAAAGTAGTTCAACTTTTAGTAATTTTTTTTACTAAATATCCACCATCTAAAATGTCATATTCGTTGTCTGCTTTTAAAATATATTCAAATTTAATTTTAAAATACAATCTAAGATACAGTCCACATTTTAGATTGTATTTTAAGAAGTGGACTGTGTGATCTAAAATGTGGACTATATCTTAGACTAGTTTTTAGCTGTAGTGGGAAGGAAATTAAGTTAGCCGTTTTACGTTAGGACGCTTAATCTCCAACCCATGATTTCACACGTCTCCCCCTAAGCAGGCGGAGACGTTATGTACTTAGCTCAGGTTCACCGGCTAAAGGTGCCTGAAAGGGTCCGTGACCCTTGAGCCGGGGAACAGGAGCCTATCAATATATATAACACTATTACAGCCAAACCCCCTCGCATTCTACATAGTTTTTTTATGATCTTAGCTCAGGTTCACCGGCTAAAGGTGCCTGAAAGGGTCCGTGACCCTTGAGCCGGGGAACAGGAGCCTATATATATATATATACCACTATTACAGCCAAACCAAAAAAATACTTGAAGCGGTTAGAATTACAAAGTTTTTGATGATTGAAATTTGGACGGCTGTGGCCGACGTGGCGTCAGGGGCACGATTTTTTGTTGACGGCCACAGCCGACTGTGGCGGTCAAAAGGTTAAACATTATAATTCAAAATATTTCTTAAAGTTGAAGAGATGGATTACTTTGATTTTCTTTTGCCCGAAAATTACGTCACTTTACCAACATGAATAAGTTGGAAAATAAACACAATAGCTACCTGTTGTAGTATATTCCGAGGTTTCTAATGATAAGTTCTAACCAATTGACAACATTTCATATTTTTAAGACTATCATTTTATTACTTTTCTGAATTCTGCTTAAAAAGATGAAGTAATCTCTGTTTTTATTTATTTTCTGAGATGATTATTTATTTTATTATTAATTTATAAAAACATACTCATTTTAAAATGTGGCAACACCAAAACCAGAACTTAATGGAACGGTTACTTTAGTCGGTTTTCTTATTAAAAAAAAACTTAATAAAACTGCGTATGCATCTGTCATCTGTCAACGTCAAATAAAAAAAAATTCTATGTTTTCGCTCTTTGGTTTAGACAACAACCCTATTCAGCCCGTATTGTCTTAGATTGCAGTTATTTGATGTATTTTCTTATATTTCCTTAAATACAGAAGAATAAATTCCAAGATTTTTTTTTAAGGTACACGACATAAAGCCCTGTCGATCTCTATATTAATTTCCACCTGTTATAAATATGAAATGTTGTCAATTCTGTATCAGGTTAATTAATTAAATCAAGGAATGGCAGCTCGAGGCTTTTGCCAATGTCAGTTTATAATAATATTCACTTTATAAAGAATAAAACCATGAGAAAAATAAAAATTAAATTATTAAAACATGAGATGAAATGAACATGAACAAAGATGGCCGATGAAAAAACCTGTATCAGGTTGTCCGTGGCGAAAAATGTAGCATTATTTGGCACTGTGCTCAGCAAAAATGACTAAAATGGAAGTAATAATATAAAATATTGGTGACATCCATTTGACAGTAATATAGATTATTTGGTCTGAAATTAACTTTTTAGGTGTTCATATATTTTTATAGGATGTAAGAAAAATAATTATTTGCTTTATTTATAGAATAGTTTGGGATACACTATTTGGTGAGCATTCATCCGTTTTGGTGAGCATTAAGAATTTATTGGTAGTAATTTATCAATATATTTGGTAGGCGTTTAATCATATTTGGTAGGCGTTTAAACACAAGCCACCTGAAAATACCAGATCTGACTTTCCACCTCGAGTTTTAGCCGCCTAGCACCAATTTGAAATTTTGGTGAAAAAAGCCATTTTGGTGAGCATTTAGTTTTTTGCCCTACAAAATAACCACTTTTTTTTATATCCTCATAAATGTGTTCATGTCCACGTACATCAGAATATGTTTTTTGGTTTGTTTTGTTTTTAAGTATGACTTAAGTAACGAAGTTTGTCATTTATCAAATCAAATTAACAATTACAGGATTGCTGCGTTCTGTTAAAATAACGGGAGCCAAAAGTGTGCTATTGCTAACATTCACTATATTTATTTATGAGTTTCATTAGGTATCATCACTACATAGTATAAAACAAAGTCGCTTTCTCTGTCCCTATGTCCCTTTGTATGCTTAAATCTTTAAAACTACGCAACGGATTTTGATGCGGTTTTTTTTTAATAGATAGAGTGATTCAAGAGGAAGGTTTATATGTATAATACATGCATAATTTATCAGCATTGCACCCGTGCGAAGCCGGGGCGGGTCGCTAGTATAAAATAAATCGAACGAAGCAATGAGCACTCCAGGTGTACTATAAGTACATACTATGTCCATATGACTGCGCAATAGCCGATTTATGAAGAAACGTGCCAGGACATGCGCAGATGTTTGTTATGTCAGCGTGGAATATTCTAGAAGGAAGTGGTGCCAAAGAGTAAAAATAAGAGATGTCAAGTCAAGTCAATGCTCTTGCTACCTACCTAGTAGTAAAAAACCGGCCAAGTGCGAGTCGGACTCGCGCACCGAGGGTTCCGTACAAACACTTTCCATCCCTAAGTGGTTAAGTTAAGTTTGCACCTGGTATGTATAGCGCCCCATATAAATTAGGTGCAAAGTTAGGTATTAAAAAAACTACTTACTAGATCTCGTTCAAAACAATTTTCGTTGGTAGTTTTTATAGTAATGTACATCATATGTTTTTTTTAGATTTTTCATTTTCTTATTTTAGAAGTTAGAGGGGGGGGGCCAACTTTTTTCCACTTTGGCAGCGTCTGTCACGCAAACTATACGGTTTAGAAAAAAAATATTTTAGAAACCTCGATATCATTTTTGAAGACCTATCCATAGATACCCCACACGTATGTGTTAGATGAAAAAAAAATTTTTGAGTTTCAGTTCTAAGTATGGGGAGCCCCCAATATTTATTATTATTTTTCTATTTTTGCATCAAAATCTTAATGCGGTTCACAGAATACATCTACTTACCAAGTTTCAACAGTAAAGCTCTTATAGTTTCGGAAAAAAATGGCTGTGACATACGGACGGACAGACAGACGGACAGACGGACAGACAGACATGACGAATCTATAAGGGTTCCGTTTTTTGCCATTTGGCTACGGAACCCTAAAAACGGCAAAAAATCACGTTTGTTGTATGGGAGCCCCACTCAAATATTTATTTTATTCTGTTTTTAGTATTTGTAGTTATAGCGGCAGTAAATAGGTAAATAGGGTCCCGTTCTTACTCTTTGGGTACGGAATCCTAAAAAAGGAGGTTCGGCGCTTGACCCGTATGTTTGCTGGACCGATTTTAATGCGGTTTTCAGTAATGTATTCGTTACATTCTGGAAATAAGAAGGTTTTGGTATACAACAAATGTATATTAACCGACTTTAAAAAAAAACAGTTGCTCTCGAAAAGTATAATTTAATCCGAGGTTAGGTACATAGTTTAATTAAGGTGATTACGTGGATATCTAGCGTGTTGTACGAGGTTGCGGTTGCGTAGTCGCGGGCAAAAGCTTGTATTCATATAACACATCATTAAAAAACCGGTCAAGTGCGAGTCGGACTCGCGCACCGAGGGTTCCGTACAAACACTTTCCATCCTTAAGTGGTTAAGTTAAGTTTGCACCTGGTATGTATAGCGCTCCATACAAATGAGGTGCAAAGTTAACGCAACCAATCCCTTTGTTGTATGGGAGCCCCCCTTAAATATTTATTTTATTTTAATAACGTATAAACTATTGACATAATAGGTCTGTAATTTTGCACAGTAATCTAATGATAGCTAAGCTAACAAATATATAAACAATAAAGTGAGATTGTTGTGGAATGGAAGAAGGATATTGATATTTACACAACGCGAGATCGATAAATTTAAAACTTAAATAAAAACTAAACTATATACATGTGTGGGTTGGAAACAGCCCAGAACCCATTTATTTGATGAGACAGAGCAAATTATGAAAGAAAAAATTGCAAAAGTTTGAAGGGAAAAAAGTCAAAAAATGAATTAAAATTACGTAAATATTGTGCTCTGAACGGCTGGTTTTGCGAGAAAATTCGTTACTTACTAAAAAACTACAGCTAGGAAAAATCTGAAATTTTGCACAGAACTATATTGATACTTAAGCTAATTAACAGTACACTAAAAATGGGGGTAAAAGATCTAGGTTCTGAGAAATGGGGGGAGAAAAGTCACTCACTGTTAAAGTTCAATAAAAACCTGTTTTTCTCTGGTGTTTCTGGACCGATTTTGTTTCTGTTTTCTTGGTTGAACGCAGAAAGGTGTCAGGCAGGCTGATACGTCCTCAAAATCAGCCGGACGATCCCAGGTCGCAAGTTACGGGAACAAAGAAAAAGTGTTTTTCGGCGTTTACTCGGCTGTTTTCCGCCGGAAAATTCTGAGTAAATTCAGGGAGTTGAAGGCTTAACAAGCACTTTGGATGGTAGCAAAAAACCCGGGGGTCGTCGATGATCTGGAGGCGTCGCACGCAAGCAAAGTTTGAAATTACGAAAGTTAACTTTGTTTTCACTATTTTCACTTTAGGAAAACACGTCCGGCTATTTTGAAAACTGTCACTTAATAGAATTTAAAGAGAAGAAAAGAATGTCACATGAATCATCAAAATCGGTCAGCGGAGCGAAGCACAAATGACAAAGTACCAACATACGATACTTACAAAGTAACAACATATTTATTAAAACTTGTTTAAGTTAGTTGCACCGCCCACAATTTATCTGCTTTGCCCGAAGGGGAGGCCTATGTTCAGCAGTGGACGTCCTATGGCTGAGATGATGATACTAATCTACTTAATTCAATGTATACTCTATACTATACGATTGTAGGCCTACTAGGCAGGCAAAAAACTAAATGCTCTTTATACCCTAAAACTAAATTCCAAGTAAAATGAATTACTTCCATATAAATTAAACCCACTCTATACAGAGCTCCCTAAACTAAATCATTTTGTATTCCAAAATCAATATACATACACCAAAATAATTTTACGTTGAGTCCGTATATCTTTTTGCTTCCCAAAATGGATTTTTTGCTAACCAAATATTGTTTTCATAAAACATCAACATTAATACCAAAAACTGCAGTCTAATTTGCTTTAGTGTAATCAAATTATCTAACCTTTGGTCAAAATATATTATTGTCAATCTAAAATTGCAATAGCTTCCCTTTATTTCTTTACAACTAATGTGTTACACTGGCAATGATTTTATGATGGTTTGTCAACAATATCAATATCATTCGTGGTGATTTCTTTAAGACAAGTAGTCGTCATTCGATTATCGACATTAGTATAAGGTCGATTCACTAAAGCTGGCACGAATGGAATGAATGAGTGAACGATAATATTTATGTGTGCGTCACAAAATGATTACATACAGGTTGATACAATAAGTGATTATGAATGTGAAAATTATCGAACCAAATTAAATTCAAAATGACGAATGGCTTTTTTTTCAAAATTTCAAATTGGTGCTAGGAAGCTGAAACTCGGTATCGGGGGGCATTTGGGGCTCACAAATATGAATCTGAAATCGGTGTCCAAAAATTCGGTCAAAGTCAGAAAATATCGAAAAAAACAATATTTGTATGGATTTTTTTTTTTTGGAGTCCCGTATCTCGTAAACGGCTGGAGATGGGTAGGGGGATGCTCAAACAAATATCATAGGGGACCCCCACCCGAGTACAGTCGTGGAAAAAAAAAAACAAAATGGCGACTTTTTTTTTCGAAAATTTCAAATTGGTCCGAGGGGGCTGAAACTCGGTATTGGGGGGCTTTTGGGTCCTCCGACTCAGAATATGAAATCGGATTTTGAATATTCGGTCAACTTCGGATAACATCGGACAAACAAAATTTAGTTAGGGTCGAATACTTAACCCACAAATTTGTACGCCTAGTGGCAAAAAATAGAGAACTTCTGTCTAATGTAACAACTACTTTGTACCTATGTTTGACAAATAAATATATTCTATTCTATTCTATTCTAGTAATCTTAGCTTGACGGAGGGCCGAGCCATTTCTGAGCATAACTTATTGAATCGAATGGGTCTTAGCCTCGGATACTAGTACTTTCAATGAAAACTATATTGAATAAAATCGGTCGAGCCGTTTTAGAGTTATTGCAAAATTTCATAATTTTCTTTAAAATGACGTAAGTGCCGCGCGGTGTCCCTACACTTCGAACGCTACACATATTGGTTAAGTGCCAAACTATATTAAAACATTTCGCTCAATCTGGCACGTATTATATTAATGTTTCTTGGCGTGTACGACTTTTTTATAGGGCTTGAAATCTTTCTCGTAATTTTCGTCTATTGTGAAGGACGGGCAACTACGGGATCCTACACTGAGCAGTGAGCGTGGCCCGACATGCTCTTGGCCGGTTTTTTATTCGAACTAGTCGTCCGTCACCTATTAATTCTTGACATTACACCTTTACCAGGCCGCGAAGACAAGAAGAAAATGTGGGTTACGTTAATACCATTGCATAGTCCCACATGGTTAAACTCATACGAGACAATGGAATAGTATCATCCCACATCCTAATTCTGGTCATACACAGATTGCATGAATATTAAGCAATATGTACAATTTTATTACACTGCCTTACAACAGTCAAAATCTAAAGTATGTCAAAAAACTAGCGTCTTCATAAAACACCATGATAGTAAAATATTTTTGTATCAAACAGTTAAATATACCTTTCGGACATATATATTACTTGTTTAGTCTAAATATTGTGCGGATTATGCTTATATTATACCTAATAATTTTTATTATTCTTGAATAACAAAAACCCATTTTGTTGTTGTTTACAAAATATTAGGAGGCCCCTGTATAAGAACGGCACTCACACTAACACTCAAAGTGACAAGTGACATAACTTTCATTCAATCCATTCGCGCCAGCTTTAGTGAATCGACCTTATATACTACTAAAATTTCAAATTCGAATTATGATATAAGTAATGCCTTGATCACACGTACCGAGTAAACGGGCGAGACAGTGCTCTGTCTCGCCCGTTTGTCTTGTGTGTGACAGGGACGAGAGCACTGTCGATAATCTTTCGAATCAGACGGCAAATTAGTCGAAGCCCGTGGCGCTAGAACGGATCGCGGGCCAGTCGGGAGAAGCGACGCCCCCCCCACGCCGGCAAACTCGCGTCGAGGCTCAGCTAAATAGGCGAGAGAGAATAGAAGAGAGCTACTGTAGGCGAGAGCGGGTCAAAACGTCGTAAGCGCCGTGAATTTCACGGCACTTACACGTTTAGGTCGCGAGACTCAATGCCCCGCTTTCGTAACGTCCTAAGCGCCATGATTTACACGGCGCTTACGACGTTTTGTGGTCGCGATGATGATCTCTGTATAGATTAAATGCCGTTAGAATTTATAGAAGTGTCATCGTCTTTTTCTTTGAGTATTGTCGTAATAATTGATTTAGAACACTCAGGATTTTATGAGGTTAATGTAGGTAAGTACTTAAATAGTGAACCGGAGAGAACGATATACGTACTTAAATACATAGAACAACCATGACCCAAGCGCAAATATTCGAGTTCATCACACAAATATTTGCACTGGCCGGGATTCGAACCACTTTTTGAAGTCGGTGCCAAACCACTCAACTTTTACTATAAAAAATTATTCCGCGCATAAAGCCTTTAATTATTACCATTTGGTATTACGAGTATTTTTGTTCAAATGTAATCTGTACATGAACGGGTTATTTTTGGCTTTTCAGTTATTTTAAAGTCTAACAGTCTTAACATACCTATATCGAAAAGTATAATTTAGTGACGTTGAGCTACTACAACTACTCAATAATAATAATTCAATTTCAATCACTAAAAAGCAAAAAAAAAAGAACCACCACAAAGTCATTTTTGCGGCGTTCGCGTCTATGTAGCTCCATACTCTATGCGCGTCCAAAAGCGTCACGCAAAATGGCGCGATGCATGGCGCGAAAATCATTTTGTGTTCTACAGCCACAATGAAGAGTCACTTCAGTAATGCGTTGCGTCCTAGGTTGTGTTGTGAATTATGTGATTGTGAAACCGAAGTAATTGTGTATAAAGGTAAGTAAAGTCCTTCTTCTTCTCTCGACTAGACTCTCGCTAGATGGCTGGATCAAGGGTCAGATACAGAAGGCGGTACTCCTGGACACGGCGCGCATTGTCAGGAGGTTCCTCTCTCTGCAGCCCTAACCACCGGTAGCCTGGGCCCTGCCCAGCTGCCGGTGGCACCCTAGGTTAGGTTTTTTTATAATGTGTTTATATATTTTGTAATTTCTGTATTGTATTTTACTTTTGATATAACTTTATTGAAAAAACCTAACTTAAGACTTTAAATTAATAAAGGAGATAATAATTGGTTAATTAATAGGTAAGGTTTGCCTATCCATATTTTATGGGCCTTACAGCTCGGCCATCCGACACGTAAAAATAATAAAATGCATATTCTTCACATCCTAGTTACATTAATAACTAAAACTAAGTTTCGTTACTTATTCCCCAATATGTTCATATTTTCCATGTCATTTACGTACATTGATACTATTTTCATTTATTAATTTAACAAATTGACATAATTTCATATTGTGCAATAAAGTTTAAATAACGGCAAGTCAAAACTCGTCGCGATAGCACGCGCTGCGCGAAGGTCCCGGTCGTGAAGTCGAAACCAGCGAGCGCAGCGACATAT
Source organism: Apotomis capreana (assembly GCA_947623375.1). Classification (NCBI taxonomy): domain Eukaryota; kingdom Metazoa; phylum Arthropoda; class Insecta; order Lepidoptera; family Tortricidae; genus Apotomis; species Apotomis capreana. The sequence goes on from OX392525.1 coordinate 2,702,301, forward strand.
ACGTATATGCAGCGGGAGCCCATGTAATTATGGTTTAAGTCCTATATAATAGAGTTGGTATATATTTCTAATATCTATCGTCGGGGTTGTAGAACGGCGCAGGGCCGACGGCGCGACCGTCCGGGTGGCAGCACGACCAGGTTGATGTTCGGCGACTTGCCGTCGGCCGCCTCGGCGTCGCGCGGCAGCGTCTGGCCGTTGAGCTCGGCGCCCGCCTTGTACACGGCGCTGTTGGCGTTGGACGCGGGGCGCGCGGAGCCGCGGCTGACGGAGCGGTCGCGGTGGTCGCGCGGCACGAGCGGCGGCGCAGCGCGCACGGCAGCAGCGCTCGCTGCGCGCGCACGTCGCTGCGCGCGATGCCGTAGAAGAACAGCACGAAGGTGCCGAGCACGGTGATGTTATCCGGTAATTAGATGATGCCCAATTCATTACCTGTGCCAGTTTTTTAGGGTCCCGTAGCAAAATATGACGCAATCCTTAAAATAATAAACTTTCAGTACTAACAAAATGTAAACAAACCCTTATATTTTCATATTTTTTGTATTTAAGTTAAGTTTGCACCTGGTAGCTATGGCCCCGCATACAAATGAGGTGTAAACTTAATCCAAACGGGTAGTCCTTATATAACTTTTGAAAGCAAATTTTTTAGGGTTCCGTAGCCAAATGGCAAAAAACGGAACCCTAACAGATTTTTTCAAAAATGTCATGTCCGCCATCTTGGATTTCATAATTGACATCATTTTCGAATTTCCAACCCCCGATTTATTCGAAATCCATACCCCACATGATATGTTTAAAAAGTCATTACTTTTTTCAAAAATGTCATGTCCGCCATCTAGGATTTCAAAATTGACATCATTTTCGATTTTCTAACCCCCGATTTGTTCGAAATCCATACCCCACATGATATAATGTTTAAAAAGTCATTACTTTTTCAAAAATGTCATGTCCGCCATCTTGGATTTCAAAATTGACATCATTTTCGATTTTCTAACCCCCGATTTATTCGAAATCCATACCCCACATGATATAATGTTTAAAAAGTCATTACTTTTTTCCAAAATGTCATGTCCGCCATCTTGGATTTCAAAATTGACATCATTTTCGATTTTCTAACCCCCGATTTATTCGAAATCCATACCCCACATGATATGTTTAAAAAGTCATTACTTTTTTCAAAAATGTCGTCCGCCATCTTGGATTTCAAAATTGACATCATTTTCGATTTTTAAACATATCATGTGGGGTATGGTTTTCGACTAAATCGGGGGTTGTAAATTCGAAAATGATGTCAATTTTGAAATCCAAGATGGCGGATATGACATTTTTGAAAAAAGTAATGACTTTTTAAACATATCATGTGGGGTATGGATTTCGAATAAATCGGGGGTTGGAAATTCGAAAATGATGTCAATTTTGAAATCCAAGATGGCGGATATGACATTTTTGAAAAAAAGTAATGACTTTTTAAACATATCATGTGGGGTATGGTTTTCGACTAAATCGGGGGTTGTAAATTCGAAAATGATGTCAATTTTGAAATCCAAGATGGCGGATATGACATTTTTGAAAAAAGTAATGACTTTTTAAACATATGGGGTATGGATTTCGAATAAATCGGGGGTTAGAAAATCGAAAATGATGTCAATTTTGAAATCCAAGATGGCGGACATGACATTTTTGAAAAAAGTAATGACTTTTTAAACATATCATGTGGGGTATGGATTTCGAATAAATCGGGGGTTGGAAATTCGAAAATGATGTCAATTTTGAAATCCAAGATGGCGGACATGACATTTTTGAAAAATTCAACTGAAGTGGGTTTGGGATATTTAAGGGCTAAACATTACCGCGTATACCGCGAACCCGATCGTTTCCACGAAAACGGCAAGTCAAAACTCGTCGCGATAGCACGCGCTGCGCGAAGGTCCCGGTCGTGAAGTCGAAACCAGCGAGCGCAGCGACATATACGTATATGCAGCGGGACCCCATGTAATTATGGTTTAAGTCCTATATAATCGAGTTGGTATATATTTCTAATATCTATCGTCGGGGTTGTAGAACGGCGCAGGGCCGACGGCGCGACCGTCCGGGTGGCAGCACGACCAGGTTGATGTTCGGCGACTTGCCGTCGGCCGCCTCGGCGTCGCGCGGCAGCGTCTGGCCGTTGAGCTCGGCGCCCGCCTTGTACACGGCGCTGTTGGCGTTGGACGCGGGGCGCGCGGAGCCGCGGCTGACGGAGCGGTCGCGGTGGTCGCGCGGCACGAGCGGCGGCGCAGCGTGGGGCCCGCCCGCGGCGAACAAGCAGCGCGCACGGCAGCAGCGCTCGCTGCGCGCGCACGTCGCTGCGCGCGATGCCGTAGAAGAACAGCACGAAGGTGCCGAGCACGGTGGCGTTATCCGGTAATTAGATGATGCCCAATTCATTACCTGTGCCAGTTTTTAGGGTCCCGTAGCAAAATATGACGCAATCCTTAAAATAATAAACTTTTAGTACTAACAAAATGTAAACAAACCCTCATATTTTCATATTTTTTGTATTAAACTTGGTGTATAAAAAATACTATCCAAAAGCCAATTTAATGGTTCACTAATGTTTGACCAAAAAACGTTTGACAAATGATCATTTGACCAAACAACGTTTCAATAAATATTCATTAGGCAAACGAGACATATGACTAAAAGTATCATATTACAAAAAGTCACTTAGCAAATTATAATTTTACAAACACTACACTTGACAAAATATCATTTAACAATATGTTATTTCATATAAAGTACTTCTTTTTAACAAAATAAATTTAATCTTTATTTTATCTTATCTTTATCTTGTCTTCTTTCTTATATTTATCTTATCTTATCTTTATCTTATCTTGATCCTATCTTTATCTTATCTTCTTTCTTATATTTATCTTATCTTTATCTTATCCTATCTTTATCTTATCTTCTCTAAAATCTCCTATAAAATGTAAAAGACTTACTATGGCTGTATATTTTTCTTTGTTAACAGTTTAAAAAAAGAGGATATCAATTATATACTGTAAAATTGTAAAAATAACATTATCTTCTTGATTGCAGCCAATGAAAAGAATGAAAGAAGAACCTATTCACAGCAGAGCAAATTTCTGAACTCGACACCTGCGATACCAAGTATTGTTGAAGTGGCCGGTGTGTCTCGAAGAAAGCCCGCGAACAGAGCGCTCCCAACGGCAATGATTTCATAGATAATATACGGCTGATTGCTGTATATTTTAAAGAAGATATATCACACATGTACCAAAGTGATGAGGTATATCTATTATATTTATTACATTATTTCCTTCCGAATTTCGTTCCTTGCTTAATTTTATTAGTAGTTTCATCTATACTGATCTATTTTTTTTTTTCAGAAACCATTGACGGGCAGAAGTTGCTGACCTCCCCAAAGTTGCTGCACCTAATATTGTATTTTCAGGTGAGATGTAACTTTACTACAATTATAAATGGGGAAGGCCGCTGAGCGTTTCAACTATCGCTTGCAATTACATTTAAAGACGAACGAACGAAGCGACGGTTTAAACGCTCAACGGCCTTACCGAAATACCAACCAGGGGAAATAATTAATGCCCAAGTTGAAATTGAACGTTTTTTATGTAACTAGGTAGCTATTAACATAAGCAGCATTTAGTGCCTGTTTTAACCTTTTTTTTTTTCGCACAGATATTGAAAATATATATTACTTGCTGGTAGAAAAAAACATCGTCAGCGAAACTGCGAGCTTCTCCAGGTCGTTACAATTATTGATGGCAGCTTACTTCAACTTTAATTTGGAATATCCAGTGGAATGTCAAAACACGTTAGAGTTTATGCAAAGGTATGTTTTCAAAATAAATCCCAAAGAAGGTTGTAAAATCCGTAAAGGTGTCACGCTGAAAAAAGTATTGTCGTTAATGGGTAAACTTAAGTTTGAATAAAATGTCATTTAAATGCGAAAATTGTGACTAGAATTTCTCAACTGTGATCTCGTACAATAACCACCAAAAATGTCATAGATTCTGTAAAAATGTAAAATTTATGTGTATTGATCCTTTGTGTAAAAGTATGTTCAATAATTATGTCTTCTAGGAATCACAATTTTAGATTACACCAGTCCGAAACTAGTAGTGCTGATGTTGACATTAATTCATCCTATAATAAATGTACAGTGTGTAATAAGAGAATTTTATCAAAAAATGTTGAATACCATTCTAGAATTCACGATATTCAGTCTGGAAAAACGGTTTAATTATATCCATGTTTATTATTACTCTTAACTTTATGTTGTTATTATTACTCTTAACTCATTATTATTAGTACTTAAGGTTTACATAACTCATTATTATATATATACCACTATTACAGCCAAACCCCCTCGCATTCTACATAGTTTTTTATGATCTTAGCTCAGGTTCACCGGCTTAAGGTGCCTGAAAGGGTCCGTGACCCTTGAGGCGGGGAACAGGAGCCTATATATATATATATATATATATATATAAACCACTATTACAGCCAAAACGCCTCGCATTCTACATAGTTTCTTATGATATTAGCTCAGGTTCACCGGCTAAAGGTGCCTGAAAGGGTCCGTGACCCTTGAGCCGGGAAACAGGAGCCTATATATATATAAAATTATGCAAGGAACGAAATTCGGAAGGAAATAATGTAATCAATATAGTAGATATACCTTATCACTTTGGTACGTGTGATATATCTTCTTATAATATACAGCAATCAGCCGTATATTATCTATGAAATCATTGCCGTTGTGAGCGCTCTGTTCGCGGGCTTTCTTCGAGACTAAAGCTTAATATATATATATATATACCACTATTACAGCCAAACCCCCTCGCATTCTACTTAGGTTTTTATGTATTTGTGCGATAATTTCTGTTTTAAAGCCTTATTTCGTGACTATAGGCATAGAGCAATTCTCCCTTAATGGTTACAATTACCCATTTATCTAGTTTTAAAGTTGTAGTGGCAAGAGAATTTAGTTAGTCGCTCCACGTTAGACGGCTTAATTTTCGACTCATGATTTAACACTTCTGATGATTTAATGTAACAGTTTCTAAACTGAAATGTAATATTTAACATTATCTACATCAAAATAATTTATAACATTACCTTGTAAAAAGTTATAGTATATAACTTCAATTATTTGTATTGTTCATTTTTGTTATTGTTATTATTGTAAGACAATAAATTGATCGTTTTACTTTGTTTTGTATTTCAGTTTGTATGTTTAAGGTGGCTGCAAGGAAATACTAAAGAATCTGTTCAAATAGTGATTTCACTCTCTAGAAGGTTCAAATTGTATTACCTTACCAGTTTATTAATTCTAGTCAGCCACCTCAGATACCTAATTAATTTTAACTATAAATTACTTGTTTCGGTGTGCATTATTATAACGATAAATTAGTTAATGTTACATGTTAAAAGAATCAACGTGTCGTTATGTGAAGACGAAATAAAAAAATAGTCGAAAATTCTTACTAACACGATAACAATAAGGCTGATTCTTTTATATGTTGCAATACACTCGCAATATGTAATACCAGGTGTTTCCTGTAAAAGGAGCAATAAATTAAAATATAGATTCTACTCTTCAAATTGAACAACATTTGTTCAGCAACTTTAAAAAAAAGTCAGTTCTCAGAATTTTATTATTTCAAACAAACTAGATAGTGTTTTCAATGTACGTCGTCCAACATTGACATTCCCTGAGCATTGACATAGCTGTCACTCTACTAATATCGGACATTTCGCAATACATTGCTTCTTTGTCTAAACATTATTCTACAAAATATCCTTTTTTACACGTTGTTTTCAGAAGTTGCTTAACAAATGTTGTCCAGTTTCAAGCGAAGAATCTATGTTTTAATTTATCGCTCCTATTACAGGAAACACCCGGTATATTTGATATGATATAACGTTACTGCGCATTCGCTACCGCTAGAAAGACGTTGACCTTATTAACTGAAACTAGATTTAAGTAAAGGGGATTCAGATACAGATACAGATAATTTATTAATAAAAGCAAATGCATTTTACAAGTCACATATCAATATTTCAAATATAATCGAAAATCGCTTAATTAATTACAATTTCAATCACTGTATTTCATTGTAAAAAAGGTGTTATAATATATAACTTCAGTTATGTGTATTCTTTATATTAATCATTGTATGACAATAAATTGATTTACTACTTTTTAATTTGTTTTTTTTTTCAGGTTACTTGTTTTGGTGTGCATTATTATAACTATAAATTAGTTAATGTGACATGTAACTGTAAAATATTTTCTGTAAAATTTAATAATAATTCGGTAGATTTATATAATGTCTGTAATTATCGGGATTTAGGTTTTTTGACGGACGTTCTTCTTTATGTATTTTAATAGTGCAATAGTATTAATCGAAATATATATGTAACAAAAACACTGGGAAATAATTAACTATGAAGATTACTGATCTGGATATAATCGTATCTTCTGTATAGAAACTGTCCACCTATAACAAAATTACAGGGGATATATGTAATACTTGTAAAATGTGTATCCTCAAAGCAAGTAAGTTAATCATAAAGCAGTATTTTTATTTGACTGCTGTGTGACTACGCATTTTATAAAGAGTACATATCACCCCTGTAATTATGTTATATAGGTGGATAGTTCTTATATACAGAAGTTACGATTATACCAAGATCAGTAATCTTTCCAGTTTATTGTTTCCCAGTGTTTTCTTTTTCATATATATTTTGATTAGTACAACTGCACTAATTTAAATACGTAGAAAAAGAATTCTGGCAAAAAAAAACTAAATCCCGAGAATTACAGATATTATGTAAATATAACCGAATTATTATTAAATTTTACAGAAAATATTTTACAGTTACATGTAAAACTAACTAATTTTATTGTTAATAATGCATAATAAACATGTAATTTTACCTTACCCTTACTTAAAAATACATTTTCTTTAGGTAAAAATACATAAATGGATTCAGTAATATTACTGAATGTATGTGAAATTACATAATAAAATCATTAATAAAACACAAACTACGTGTAGTTTTACATACAATATCTGTAAAAAAACCACATAGTATTTCAGTAATATTACAGAATAAATGTAAAAATCCACAAATAAACAGTATTTACACAGAAACTACATGTAGTTTTACAGAAAATATATGTACAAAAAACACATAATATTTCTGTAACATTACAGAATAAATGTAAAAATCCACAAATAAACAGTAATTACACATAAACTACATGTAGTTTTACAGAAAATATATGTACAAAAAACACATAAGATTTCTGTAACATTACAGAATAAATGTAAAAATCCACAAAAAAACAGTATTTACACAGAAACTACATGTAGTTTTACAGAAAATATATGTACAAAAAACACATAATATTTCTGTAACATTACAGAATAAATGTAAAAATCCACAAATAAACAGTAATTACACATAAACTACATGTAGTTTTACAGAAAATATATGTACAAAAAACACATAAGATTTCTGTAACATTACAGAATAAATGTAAAAATCCACAAAAAAACATTAATAACACAGAAACTACATGTAGTTTTACAGAAAATATATGTACAAAAAACACATAAGATTTCTGTAACATTACAGAATAAATGTAAAAATCAACAAAAAAACATTAATAACACAGAAACTACATGTAGTTTTACAGAAAACATATGTACAAAAAACACATAATATTTCTGTAACAATACAGAATAAATGTAAAAATCCATAAAATATCATTAATATCACAGAAACTACATGTAGTTTTACAGAAAACATATGTACTAAAAACACATAATATTTCAGTAATAGTACCGGAAAAATGTAAAAATAATTAACGTCTATGTAAAATTACATAAATAAAAATTTTACATATCCTAGAATTTACATGAAGAGGTATGTAAAATTACATAAAATATTATTTTACATATCTGACAGTTTCAGTTATGTGAAATTACATTTTATGTAATTTTACATATCTGACAGATATGTAAAATTACATTTATGTAATTTTACATAACTGACAAATATGTAAAATTTTCTTTATGTAATTTTACATATATGTAAAATCGTTAATTATGTAAAATTACATAGCCCTGTAAAATTACATAATTATGTAAAAACACAAAAAAGTGAGGGCAACGAAAGTTGCCCTCACTTTTGTGTAAAATTCCCTGAAAATTTTTAACAGTGTAGACAGTTGAAATTTTCACAGATGATGTATTTCTATTGCCGCTATAACAACAAATACTAAAAATAAAATAAAATAAATATTTAAGGGGGGCTCCCATACAACAAACTTGTTATAGATTATATATATGTATAGGTACGGAACCCTTCATGCGCGAGTCGGGCTCGCACTTGCCCAATTTTTTGCTTTAATGTATGGATACTAACATTATCTAAGTAAATCGCTAGGATTGTCTCGAGTGTCGGCGATTCAAGGGTAAACCCAAACAAGTAAACCCGCTAGGATTGTCTCGATATAATTATTTATTTAATCACTAGAACTAAAAACCTGCTAAATATCGTCGCGCGTCAGCGATTGAAAAGCGTCAATTAGTTCCGCGCGACCACGGCCGGACAATATCGCCTTAAAGGGTCGGAAACGCGCGTGTGATGCTTCTAGCGTCGCAAGCGTCCATAGCCGGGCTGTAGGTTTACCCTTGAATCGCCGACACTCGTCACGTCGAATTTTACTTCAAAGATAACGTTTCAAGTATTTTCATTTCATCGACAACTCACTTCATCGAAATTTCATTACGAGTATTTTTACATCACGAATTTTCAAATGGCGTATGATTCATTACACAGATGTATTATTTCATAGAAGTACGTTTCGTAATTTATCGTTTAAAATCTTTTTAAATTACATAAAACTTACTTCACGTAATATCATTTCACTTGCACTACGCACGGATCCAGCTCGCTACAACTAAAATGGAAAATATTTTTTAGGGATAGGTAGTATGTATAAAAAAAAAACTAACCTAACCCGGCCGAGTCGGATCTGCTCTGAAAGGTGATTGATTTACCTCAACCTATTCTCAAACTTTAAATGATTCACCTTTCAGAGCAAATCCGACTAGGCCGTTTTTTTTTATATCCCTAAAAAACGCTCCTTTTGTTGTAGTTGATGATGACATTAAATATTATTCGAAGAAATGAAAATCGGTGTAATGTACTTCCTCCATTTAAAAAATATACGAAATGAATCATCGATCAAATAATACTCCTTGAAAGTTTTTCTACGAAATAATAAAAGTTGAAATGAGTTGTCGATGAAATAAAATTACACTAAATGAAAATACGCGAAGTAAAAATTCAGCGAAACGTTTTCGGTGAAATGATATTCGATGAAAAGTTTGTCGGCGGTTTGCTACAGTATAAACAAAAAACTGCTGAAGTACTTTCATACGATTCACTGACCTCCAAAACGCATATTTTAATTATTGTTTATGCACGTGCTGACTTTTCGTAATACTTTCTGATTTAGCGATAATGTATATTTTGCAATCGGATTTTGCTTTGCTTGATTTTTAATAAGGTGACATATTCAAAGGAAATACCTATTTAAGTACGATTCAATTACTGTTATAATATAAAAATATTTTGGTGGCTTTGCAACATTTGTAATTTTTTTAATGCTTCCAGTCCCCATATTACCGACATTTTAAAAAAAATCGATAAACGAATATTCTTTTTTTATATTGTTATTGAACCTGCTCACAATATTTCACCAGAATCGGGTAAGTAATGCGGTTTTGTAGATGAGAACGGCAGGAAATTCAGACAAACAGACGTAAATATAATAGTACATTACATCAGAGGCCGGGAATCCGTTTTCACGACGAGGCATGTATAGTGCTTTTCTAAAACATACAATGAAATAAAAAAATATACTTCAAAGAACAACATTCTATTAATTGACAAATAGGACATTTTAGTCTAACAACCAACCTTTAAAAACAAAACCTGCTTTTTGTCTAACCAGCCAGCTGTGTGGATGACCTTGTTGTTGAAACCAAAAAAAAGTTACTTTGCAGGCCTAGGCCTGAAAAGCAGTATGAAATCCCTTAACAGTCCTCTCGAGTTGTTGCGCCCAAAAAGCGATACTTCCGAGCATATTATAAGGAACGTAAAGACAATATTTCATTGCATGTTGAGAAAAAAACTTTTTTTGCCGTTTTTTGCTCGATACTGTCGCCAGCTTGTATCTCATGAACCGTGATAGTTAGACAGTTGAAATTTTCACAGATGACTTATTTTTGTTGTGCAAATACAACAAATACTAAAAACATAACAAAATAAATATTAAAGTAGGGCTCCCTTAAGTTCCATACAACAAACATTTTTAGGGGCTTTTTTATTCGATGGTACGGAATTCTTCGTGCGCGAGTCCGACTCGCACTTGGCCGGTTTTTTATTTATTAGACGTGAGGACCAGTAGAGAAAGTTCTAAAAAATGGCCAGGTCAAGATCACTCTTACTGATAAATTAAAATACGAGTCAGACGAGTCTAATTTTGATGAACAAATTATAACACTTTATACTTTCGCGGTTTGTACACATAATTAAAACTTAATGAACCGGCGAAAATATGGCGATTTAGTGTTTGTTATTATTGCGGCAATAGAAATACATCATCTGTGAAAAATTCAACTGTCTAGCTATCACAGTTCTTGAGATACAGCCTGGTGACAGACGGACGGACGGACAGCGAAGTCTCAGTAATAGGGTCCCGTTTTTATCCTTTGGGTACAAATACTTAAAATAAAATAAAATAATTATTTATGGGGGGCTCCCATACAACAAACTTGTTATAGATTATGGTACGGAACCCTTCATGCGCGAATCGGACTCGCACTTGCTCAATTTCTATTCTTCTTTCGCTAAAGTAATTTGCATTTTTTGCATCATAATAACAATGAGCCCTCGGCGCGTGGGTCGGCTCGCACTTGGCAGTTTTCTTTAAATACGATTCCTGATATAGGCAACTTTTGATTGACGTCAGTTATAATAATATTTAATAGGAAATTTGTCATGAGTCAGCCATGTTTTGTAATAATGCAGTGCAAAGGTTATTGATGTGTAAAGAGTTTTTAACACAAATGAATAGATTTAAGTATAGTCCTACTCCCATTTTTTAAGCGAATCCCATTAGCTTTGTACCCGATGAACAATACACATTATCTGTATTGTTAGCTGTGGCCACAACTGCCACTTCAAAATGTAAGGCGTTATAAGTTCAAATTACTTTTACACTAAATTAGTCGTTAATTCAAACAAAATAAGGTTTACTCTTAAACAAAGAGAACACAGATGTTGGTCACTTCGTAAGTGAAAGAGCAGTGAAGCTCGTTTCGATGCTTATAAAGACAATGAAGTGACCAACATCTCTATTCTCTTTGTTTAAGGGTAAACCTTATTTCGTTTGACTTAAAGACTAATTTAGTTTAAGAGTAGTTTGCACTTATAACGCCTTACATTTTGAAGTGGCAGTTGTGGCCACAGCTAACAATACAGATAATGTGTATTGTTCATCGGGTACAAAGCTAAGTGAATTCGCTCAACCAAAAGAATTATTTCTATATGTCAGATTACATTTCTTTAATTAATCTTCAGGTTGTTACGTATATTAAATTCGGATATTTATTGAGGCCTTATTCCTTTAAAAAATTTTTTTTTTTTATATATTATGACAAATACATTGATAATTTCAAGAATCTTTTTGAAGTGAATAATACCTACTTTTCCCCGAGTTCTATGTAATAATGTAGCTATTTTCTTCTTATTATATAGCTATTCCTACATAGCTATTTCTTTTTAACCGACCGACGAAATGGCCCTTGTACTTACAGAATAAACTTTGATTTTTGACTATATTTTTCTTCTTTTTTTCAGTACTTAAATGAATCGATTGATTTATTAAATTCCATTGTACATAATTAACTTTCGTTTTGGTAATGATCAATGTCAATATCTTCCGCTCTTGAGGATAAACCCAGTTAGTAATAAACCAGCAAGGTTACGATATACGTCAGACTGCAGTGGTTGCGTTTACAAGAACTGTGGAAAAGATTTGGAAAATACAGGCGGGCCGCATGCTTGTTTACCACCGTCATAGTATAAATAGGTAATAAAAATCCCATTGGCGTTACATTTGCATAAACAACCAATAAAATATCGTACAGGTTTTGGGAGGATCATAAGATTTATAAGGGAGATTCTTCTGTAGGTACGAGTACTGTATTACGGAAAATGAAAATGAAAAAAAATTTGAAAATTTTGGGTTATTGAGATTAATCCATACTAATATTATAAATGCGAAAGTGTGTCTGTCTGTCTGTCTGTCTGTCTGTTACCTCTTCACGCTAAAACCGCTGAACCGATTTAGATGAAATTTGGTATATACATAGTTTCAGTCCCGGGGAAGGACATAGAATACTTTTCATCCCGAATAAATGTAGTGTTCCCGTGGGATGGGCGGGTAACACCGCGGGGCACAGCTAGTTGTTATATATTTGAAACCCATAGTTTGAATTTTTCATTGATAACTTTTGTTTCAAAAACTACTCGAAATTTACATAATTCACGCATAAAACTGTTTTTTTCAACTTATTTTCGCCTGCACGCAATAAAAGCATGAAATGACATGAAAAACATTAAAAAGTCGATTAAATGATCAATATATTGGTCATAATATGGAAAAAAAATGTAAAAGGAATGTAAATGTTTTCCATCTTGGATAATCCCAGTTAGCAAGAAACCCGCAAGGTTACGATATACGTCAGACTGCAACGGCTGCGTTTACAAGAACTGTGGAAAATAACTGGAAAATACAAGCGGGCCGCATGCTTGTTTACCACCGTCATAGTATAAATACAAATATTGAACGGGTTTTGGGAGGATCATAAGACCACTCTGTATTTTGTATTTTGTTTGTTTTGCCTTATTTTCAGATTTTGTATTTTTATTTTTATATTGCTTTGTCTAACACTAGGGGTAAGTTCTATGTTACTAACACATTATATAAAGCCAAGCTCTGAAATAAATGATTTTTATTTTTATTCATTTTATAAGATTCATAAGGGAGATTCTTCTGTACCCTAGTGTACTAAGTTTCGTTTTTGTTAAAATCAATATTTTCCATGGAGAATAATCCTAGTTAGCAAGAAACCCGCAAGGTTACGATGTGCGTCAGGCAACGGTTGCGTTTACAAGAACTTTGGAAAAGAACTGGAAAATACAGTACCCTTTACAGGAACCGTACTCGCTATCGACAACCTAAACGATTCGAATGGAAAATTGTACAGTGCCCCTAATGTTACTTTGTAGAACTACATTAATCGTTAAAATTTTATTTTAATGTTCCTACTTAACATACTCGTGAACGGGTGCCGTTTGTGGGGTCCGGTCTGTTCATGCTAGCAAGGGCCAAATTAAATATGTAGCAACCGCATACTAGTGTTAAATTAAGCAAACGTGAGAAACTTCATCCTGTACTCGATTGAAGTTATTCAATGTTGATTTTATCTTTTTGAACTCTTAGAGACTGTATACATTTCTAAGAAACAGCTTAGTGTACTATGACACTCAGAGACTTTATACATCTCTGAGGAAATTAAATCCTTTTAAAATATTTTATTGCATGTTATGACGCCTAGAGACCATATACATCTCTAAGAATTTTAGGTTTAATAATTATTTTCTAAATTATTCACGTTGACGCCTAGAGACCTTATACATCTCTATGGAATTAAATTAATTAAGTAATTATATTTTATTGCATGTTGTGACACCCAGAGACTTTATACATCTCTGGGTATATTTAATATTTTAAATTTATTAAATTTTTATTTTAATGTTCCTACTTAACATTGATTTGGAGTATCTTACATCTCCTTTACGTGTACCAGTGTAATTAGTTATAACACAAATGTATCATGTAATTGTTTTAAGTGTTATTTACGAAACAATGACTTACTGTTGAGTTTCTTTCGGCTTTCTTCTCAACAGCGGTCTCCTCTTGCGAAATGCCGGTAGATTCACAATTTGACTTGTAAAAGTGCCCCTGTGGCCTACTTACTGAATAAATTATTTCATTTCATTTACAAGTCTCCATACAAATCAAGGGGTTACTGTACTGTAGTGAATTTACTTTCGTTTTCGTTAATGTGAATGTTTTCCATGTTGGATAATCCCAGTTAGCAAGAAACTAGCAAGGTTACGATGTGCGTCAGACGGCAACGGTTGCGTTTACAAGAACTGTGGAAAAGGGCCTTCCGGGACCGGATGACCGTAATAAAATAAATTGGTCAAGTGCGAGTCGCGCACAATCACGTTTTACTAACACTTTAATATTAATAGGGATAATGACTGCCGTTGAATTCTACAAAATACTGTAGTTATTTGCATAAAATAGCTCAATACGTCATGAAATAAAGAAAATTGGGCAAGTGCGAGTCGGACTCGCGCACCGAGGGTTCCGTACAAACACTTTTCATCCTTAAGGGCGCTATACATACCAGGTGCAAACTTAACTTAACCATTAAGTTTGCACCTGGTATGTATAGCGCCCCATACAAATGAGGTGCAAAGTTAACGCAACCAACCCGTTTGTTGTATGGGAGCCCCCCTGAAATATTTATTTTATTTTATTTTTAGTATTTGTTATTATAGCGGCAATAGAAATACATCATCTGTGAAAATTTCAACTGTCTAGCTATCACCGTTCTTGAGATACAGCCTGGAGACAGACGGACGGAGGACGGACGGACGGATAGACGGACGGACGGACGGACGCACGGACAGCGAAGTCTCAGTAATAGGGTCCCGTTTTTACCCTTTGGGTACGGAACCCTAAAAAGGAATAAAGGATTTGAAATATGAGACTTCAATATTTTTCCGTTTTTTTTTTTACTCCAAGAGCAAATTAGAAAATGTTTTTCGAATCTTCATAATTAAACAAAACAATTATTGGAAGACAACCATGCACTTAAAAGCAGTTTTTCACGGCCAAAGTGCCAAATCAGTTGTTTTTCCATACAGATATTTATTAGGGGCAAACCCAGTATTTATCACGACGTCTGCCCAAATTCCTAATATTGTCACTACCCCTCTACTATAGTTAAAAATAAAGATATCCGCTTCAGATAGGGTCAGTTTTTGTGTTCTATCGATTAATATGACAAAGAAAGCAAAGCCAAGTGTCTCAATAAATTAGTATTTTTCAGTGAATTGTGACTCCAGGGCAAAGGAAGAACAAACTCACCATGGTTTATTTTCCCCTGCTGCGATATCAGCGTGTTGAGGGACACGTCGCCCAGCGTGGGGGGCAAACCCAGCAATTTCTGCGCCTTCTGCGCAACGCCAAATAATTACCCCTCTAATATAGTTAAAAATAAAGACGTCCGCTTCAGATAGGCTCCTTTTTTATGTTATATTTATTGATTTTAAAGTCTAAATATGACGGAAAGGCAAAGCCATGTGTTTTTGAGTTATATCTCAATAGATTAGTAGTTTTAAGTGACTTTGTAACTGAGTGATTCTCCGAGCATTCTAACCGGTTCTAGCGTCATTCCTTTTAACTTTTATTACCGCAACGGTAGAACAAGTCGTTTTAATTATGATCCAACTAGAATAGCACTCGGGAGTGGCGTCGGGATACATAAAAAAATCGACTTCTATTCATCTATTTTAACAATATTTGCAGAAATGGGCGAAAAAACGCTTTACAAACCCTGAATATTCACCCAACAGGAAAAAAGAAAAAGAAACTCACCATGGTTTATTTTCCCCTGCTGCGATATCAGCATATTGAGGGGCACGTCGCCCCGCGCGGGGGGCAGACCCAGCAATTTCCGCGCCGTCTGCCCCAACGCCAAATATTGTTTGTGCCCCATTTTGTACCCTTGTGTCACTGTGTTCCTTATTGTCTACATCCGGATTGGCGTTCTGGTCTGAAACAAAGAAAGACACATTAAATATAATGAGACATTACCATGTTTCATAAATTTATAAATAACAGCGCCCTCTCTCGCTTGCTTGTTCACTGCTGTAATGTAGTGTGGTAAGATGTAAATATTAACGTATTCACATAGAGGTCGCTAAGGTGTAAAGCCTTTCAAATCAAATAAACAAAGATCGACACACAAAGCATAAGGAAAAATTCGAAAGGTTGCTTGGACATTCTTGAGATCTCGGTTGCGTTAAGTTTGCACCTCGTTTGTATGCTGCGCCATACATTTCAGGTGCAAACTTAACTCAACCAGGCCAATTAAGATGGGATAAGTGAAAGTCTGTACGGATCCCTCGGTGCGCTAGTCAGCCTCGCACTTGGCTGGTTTTTTTGTATGATTAAAGTCTTATTTTTATGACGTGAATCCGTGACGTCATCGCACCTTCTCGGTTCATGCTAACTGCTATTTTAATAAACGTAAAAATAGAATACCTACTGTTAAAGTGAAAGTAACCTACTTGAAGCATTTCAGTGTCTAGGTTTCCAGTAAAAGTATATCGTGAATTGTGATTGACATTACCGTGTCATTGTAATTAATGCATATAGCTTATACGTTTTTAAAAAGACTTCAAGGAGATTTTCAAAGCAAATGTGGGACTTAGAAACTGACTAATCCGTCCACGTATTTTTTTGCTTTATAGTCGGATAAAAAGTATCCTATAACCATCTTTGGATGTCCAGCTATCCCTGTACCGAAATTGGTTAAAGATAGGACAAAGAAAAATTTGAAAATAGCCTTCAATTCTCCTCCAACCTTTAAGTTAATTAGTGATAAACAGAAATGTAAATAGCAGACAAACTATACACCGTGTGGGTTCCGTACCATAATCTATGACAAGTTTGTTGTATGGGAGCCCCCCTAAAATATATATATCTATTTTATTTTGTAAGATCTTTCAGTTGATAATGGTCTCAAAAAGGCTGCTATTATAGTTTAGAAACTAGCTTGGCTCTTCCGTTAATTTTTTTTCTAAAATGAGGAGTTACGTTAACACAACACAACATTGATTTAAAAAATGAAGGACTATTTAAAGTAAGTCACAAAAAGTTAAAAAAAATCTAACGTAAGGGACACACATTTCCAAAACGTGGACTTACATTAGCGGAATTCAGCTATGGAATTTTTAAACTTATCCAATTGTAATAAGGTTTATTTCTTGTTTTTCAGTTAATTAGTGACAGGATAGTAAGTCGTGATAAAAACCGGTTTATAAGCGGGAAACAGTTTATTTTTTGTTTATAAAAAACAAAATTGGTAAAGGCACCTTTAGATTTAAAGAGTATTAAAAAACACTTAATTTTCTTTCCAATCTGATACTTTTTCTTACTGTTTTTCCTCACTTCTTGCTTTTCTTTCTCCCTTTCGTACAATATTTATGTACCTTTTTTACCTACGACTTTTACTGCACATTCTGCTTTCCCTTTTTCCCTTTCTTTTTTATTTATTTCTATATAGTTTTCTTCGTATTTATTACCTTCTTTCTGTTCCATTCATCAACTCCCTCCTTTTGATTTTAGTGACTTAAGTTCAAACTTCAGCTTTACGTTGTATAATTTCGTTTAAATAATCAATTTTGTCTTTACAAAGCCTAAGTCCTATTTTCAGTGTAAGGCTTGTCTCTGTCTGAAACTAGCCGAATGATCTTTATTTGATTCTTCATTAGTAATTTGACCATTTCCTGGCAAACTGGTGACTAAATGTTTCGTCACATAATTAGCAACTCACTCTCACATCAGTACATATTATGAACTTGAACGTCAAGGGGTAAATTTACGACTGAAATGCTTCGAATACCTTCGCTATTGGGCTTGGACATCTTTCATATAGAGCTGAAACGGATTAAGAGATTTTTTTATATCTTGTAAGCTGCTGTTTTCTCGCGAACTACTTATTTGAAGCATCATTGATGTCCCGTTATTAGTAGAAAGTATGGCTCAACGCCTTTCTCTGGCTGAAAAAAATAATAGTCAAGGGGCAAGCAAATAGTTAACGTATTTTATTGAATCATCGCATCAATACAATGACATTACGTTGGATACGTAGGCTATTGAAAAAAATATTGGGAGTATCTCAATGTCACTAACCCCCACCATATCAGTATCACTATTACTACCATCATTCATTCCTGTCTCTTGTTTTCTAAAAATAATATACAAGTATATACATTTTATTATGCCTACATGTTGCTACATGGTAGTGGCAGTGACTGATTTTCACAGTCCGTTTAACCAGACATTTAAGAGATTCCCTAATAACGAAATGCATTAAGCCAGATTGTTTCAATTAAAAGTACCTTATTCGAGAATTAGACATTGTATAAATAGGCATAATAGCTAATTAATAAATAACTTAACTTTAAAAAGTTTAAAACATCAATTTCTATTTGATACTGGAAATCCCGACGAACTTCATTCCGCCTTAGAAATACGACTCCCTTTTGAGGTGATAACAATTTCTATAGTACTTACTTAGTACTTATCTTTTTCAAATTTCCCTTTATTTTTAAAAGTTTTTTTATGTGTAATATTATTATTTATTTACTTTTTATGTCGTAGAGGGCAAACAAGCAAACGGATCGCCTGATGTAAAGCGATTAATGTACTTAACTCGTAATTTTTAACTGTACTTATTGATGTGTAACAACGCACTGGCACAATAATAATATTTTCCTTATCACGAATTGTTGGAACCAGGGATCGTTACCGGTATTAATAAAAATTACAAAAAAAATATTACAGATTTTATTTCAAATGATATTACATATAATTAAAGTATTGGTACAGAACTTTGAAATTAGCTCAGTAAAATAAAGAAATGTGTAATAATAAGCGAAATACCGAAATTGAGTACTGGTATTTGTATGGAGTCGAATACCGGCATCCGATCGCTGGTCGGTACAAACTAAAGTGGCTATCATATCCATCACAACACCAAATCGTAAACAGACGCACGCGGCAGTGTTTGTAATTGCTTCCTACAGGCAAATGTATGGTCGTCTCACCGGTATCTACTCATTAACACTGCAAAGGAAAGAGATGGTCGCAAAGTTCCTGGTAACAAAAATACCACCACCACCACCAGGTCCGTCCCAATTAAGTACATAATTTGAATGTAACCGTCATCACTCGAGGTTTGGGAAGACAAATAATAATGTAAGAGGCATTAATTGCTTTAAAAACTACGAAAACTTTAATGTTACTGACTAAATTATATATTCACCCAGCTTGCAGTAAGCACAATTTGTGACAAGATAAGACTATAATTGACTTTAAATGGTTGCTTTCTTATAATCTCGTTTATTTATTTTTTACCTGTCTAATCTGAGCATGTAAATCATTTATGTGCCTTATTATTTACATGATTTGATTCAAAAACTAAAAGTATAACCCATTTAATGTAAGAACCATTTTATATTTTTTATGTAGCTTTGAAGCTAACGTAACAGTCAATCGGTAATAAAGTGCTATAAATTGAGTAATGTAAGAGTCATTTCTTTACCGATGAGTCTTACATTACTGACTTTTGTTCAACTTTGGCCAATACTTGTGGTTACGTTAATCTGATATTAAGTCATTTACTAACAATGTGCCATACATCAAAATAAATACAGAAAACTAAAAAATTGGTCAATTTTTGTTTAACGTAACCAACATTTTTATCAAGTTATCGTAATTTTAATAACAGCAATGGATAGATCGTCAAATTTACAGACGAACTGTATACTTAACTCAATTTCGTCATTTTGGCGGTTACATTAATTCATATTACAGGTGACGAAATACGTATACTATAATAATCATTATTCTTGCTGCGTTAGGGCCTTATCACACTTGCGATTTGGCTTTTGATTAAACAACGGAAAAGCTTACAAACACACTTTCGCAATACGGTATTCGATGACAGCTCAAATCAGCTACTCTTTATGAAATGTCAAAAACGATCTGTTAGTGTGAAGCTTCTATGATGATACAGGCATGTGACGTCATAAAAAGCAGTAGTCAAAACATGTCTTCTTTTTAGTTATTGTACAATTACAAATAGTATAATGTCCAAAAGTTAATGATAGTTTATTTGGTTCCGCGTATTGTTTATTGTGTGTTTAGTGGTTTCAATGCCACAATTTATATTCACTATAGTCAAACATCGTATTGAATACATATTATACCTACTTATGGATAGTCTAAGAGAGATAAAACACAATATTCGTGATGATAATTGAAATTGCTGAAATGTTACGATAATATATGTTAATCGGAGGTAACTCGGTCACGTTCTGTTCATTAGATCATTTCTGTTAGATATGTTAAGCATCTGTACGATTTGATAACAGTTAACATACGATTAGGTAACTTAAGTATGTTTACTTATACAAAATTAAATGATTTTTCTAAACAATGTTTTGGCTTCAAGCCCCTAAGCCCGCCAAGTTTAATTTTTAACAAGCTACCCACTAATTTAAAAGTGATTACAGACTGTGTTGCGTTCAATATACAATTGAAGGCATATTTGTTGAGGGGGTGCTTCCATAGTATTGATGAAATATCTTCAAATTAGTTTTTAGTCATTATTACGTGTTACATATTTAAATTCTATTCTAGGTGTTATTATTTTAAGTGTGTGTATTAATTTCAAACACAATCATTGTATTGTTTATGAAATAAATAAATGATAAATGAATGATAAACGGTTTACTAACCCTACACCTTAGTTTCAAAAGTATGGCTTGGCCGTTTCATAGAGTAGGTACCGTAAATAAGTCTAACGGACTGTCCGGCCCATTGACTGGTAGGGAATGCCATTTGGCATTAAGTCCGCCATTTAGTACCGACTGACACTGACTTTTGTTTTGTGCAATAAAGTTTAAAAAAAAAATATTAAAATTGAAATTTAGCGGAACGTTACAGATGGGAAACAAAAATTAATGTTTCAGATAGTGCTGCGCACCGCTGCCGGTGTCTCGCAAATTTGTTGCATCTCCGGCACAAAACAGATAGGTACAGAAATCAATCTACATACAAGCGCGCTCGAGCAAACGCACACATAGACATTGCTCACGGACACGATATCTCGGACCAGTTCGGACCAGTGCGAGCGCGAGGGCCATCCGCTTGAGTTCGTGAGCAATGTCTGTGTGCGTTTGCTCGAGCGCGCTTGAATGTAGATTGATTTCTGTACCTATCTGTTTTGTGTCTCTGGATAATCTTAGCAAACGAAGTCAGGGGAAATATCACTATCAATCAGTTACATAACCTAAAGTACTTACAGTGTACAAACATACGCTAAGAGGCCTTTGTGTGCTGACGCGAGTCGCTATTGTACATACACACTTTTTATATGGCCATGGGAGATGGGAGCTAATTCGAGTGTAGTTTGAGATATCGCAAAATAAGCATAAAAAAGCCTTTTATTTCTTGCAACGTACAAGTTTACAGTTTACATTATTTCATAGAAGTTTTAGAAGATATTTAAAAATTAATTATTAGGTATTAAGTTAACTACATAATAACCTAAACTAAAAATTTCAAACACCCCCGATACAAGTAGCTAGTCATCATGAGACCATATATTTACTGAGTAATATAGAAAATGCTACTAAAACTGAACATGAAAACAAAATTTGGAATTCCTAGCTTCAATATTGGTTGAGATCCGGTCACTTGTTCTACTAAAAGATCTTGGAGGCGAGAGCTCAAATTTTCATGAAACAAAGCTAATAAGAACCATCTTGACAAATCAGGCTTTTGATTAAAAAAAAACGCACTCAAATCGGTCCAATGGGCGCTACGATGCCACAGACAGATACACAGACACAAGATACACATATTAAACTTATAACACCCCGTAGGATTGATAGCGTAAGCGTTGAGATGTCGTTTGAGCACGTCCTTAAAGCACCTTTCAACATAGCAATAATAGTACATTACCTACCGGATAATAATGACTTCCCGGGTGAGTAGGTATAGACGGATAGTAATAGGTACGAAGCCGACAAGCCCTTTTCACGGCTAAGTCGTGTAAAGTGTTTTATAGTTCTCAAACATATGCGATGAAATAAAAAATACACCACTCAATAAAAATATAATTCAGCTGTGTAGCCTGTTTATGAATTAAACAAAATACTTCGCGGCCTAGGCCTTCAAATTTGTATGAAATTCCTTTACATTTCTCTCGAGTTGTTCCGCCCGAAACGTGGTACTTCGAAGCCCGTTATAACGTACATTATGACGATATTTCATTACATGTTTGAGAAAATGATGACTATTCTACATCTACATAGAAAAAATAGTTTCAATATAATTAAAAATAAGAATGGCAATACATTAATGTAGATAAGCTAGAAAGTTCATAAGTCAGTTTTTAATAGATTAGTCTAAGACTTTCTCGTGGATTTCGAAACGGGGATATATTTGCATTTGGCCCAATATTTGAATTTTATTTTGACTAACAGCTTAGAAATCATAGTCGAATAGTTTTTTTGGCGACTTGGATCGTATACGACTCATATATTTTGTTTATCTTATCTGATAGAAATCGTTCCAAAATCTTGTATGGAAATATTACATCCCACCAAAACATTTCATGTAAAATTGGCGGCCAAGACTCACATGCTCATAACGCTTTCGCTGTAAAAAGTTATCAGATCCCAGGAAAAGCCAAGCCCCTAAGCCCTGACTTTACTAACCCTACACCTTGGTTTCAAAAGTATGGCATGGCTGTTTCATAGGTTACCTTAAATATAAACCGTAATGCGCCTCACGGTCCGTTGGACTTATTTACGGTACTATGAAACGGCCAAGCCATACTTTTGAAACCAAGGTGTAGGGTTAGTAAAGTGAGGGCTTAGGGGCTTGGCTTTTCCTGGGATCTGATAACTTTTTACAGCGAAAGCGTTATGAGCATGTGAGTCTTGGCCGCCAATTTTACATGAAATGTTTTGGTGGGATCTCATTTCTTTTTGTAAGGTGCCCTAGTTTTTTTTTTGGGCTGTAGGTGGGTTTGAAAATGAGACGAAATGGTTCGAGAAAAGGTAGGTAGAGCCCCGCCTCTTTTTTGTTCGTCTTGGCGGGGGCACTACCGTGCCCCCAGATTTAAAATGCGAAGTCACAGTGTAGATACAGAAGTAGTTAATAATTGTGTATTTAAGAAATACTTACGTTTAGCCCCATATATAATATACACTTTTATCCCCTATTATGGGAACCCCATCCCCATACAAACTTCCATGCCCTTATTTAAAGGGTGGGAGGGTGATTTTCTAAAAATCCCAGAATATTATGTGTTTTATTTATAACAAGGAGTCCCTATATCAATTTTCAGACCTCTAGTATCAAAATTTGCAGAAGTCTCATACAAACTTCCATCCCCTAGGTTAAGGGTAAAGGTGGTGGTAAAGTTCCAAGTTTAAGAATTATTTTGTTGTTTGTGTACTAATACTAGCTTCCATACCAAATTTCAGCTTTCTAGGTCATCCGGAAGTACCCCAGAGGTTTTGATACGTCAGTGTATAAGTGAGTGGCAAAATCGGCGTATTTTAGGTACCAATAAAACGTAAAGTATAAAAGCTAGATCAGTGAAATTTAGTACATTTCATATGTTTCCTAACTGCATCTTAACCTGTGAATTTGGGCGCTCTGGTGTTAACTGGGACGAAACTATGAGGGTTTGAAAATGAGACGAAACGGTTCGAGAAAAGGTAGGTAGTGCCCCACCTCTGTGCGTGAAAACGGGCTAACAAAAGAGGATACTCAGGATCAGACTGACCAGCTTTCCTCAATACCACACGAATCTGAGTGATCCTTTCTTACCAGAAAGCGGACCTAAGCAAGAGCCGAGATAACACTAGGTAGATGAAGATAGTGTCTATTAAAACAAAACTATTTTTAGTATAGACTACGACGGTGGCAAACAAGCATGCGGACCGCCTGATGTTAAGCAGTTACCGCCTATGGACGCTTACGACGACGGGAAAAACCTAAAATTATGGACAAATTCTGGTAATAAAAGAAAACTGCGAATTGACACTGAAAAAATACATTACTAGTATTTCCTAGAAACGATTAAGTAAACAGTAATGCTCAATAAATCACGCATTCTTAATATAGAAAACAAGCCAGTGCCAAGTTACAAGATAAATAGGTACTTAGAAACATGTCAATCATCTATTCAATAATTATTTATTTACTAGAATGAATAAATTACTAAGTGTTCATAGTAACGTCAGCAGTGTCAGTTAAATACTACATATTAGCCCAACAAATATAAATAAAATATCTCCTATTGATGTGTCATCTATTCCTAATATTATCACAATAATATTAGAAAGGCGAAAGTTCGTGTGTTTGTATGTTTGTTACGTTTTCACACTCAAACGGCTTAGACCAGTTTGGATAAAATTTGGTAAGGTAAACGCAGGTATCAACGACCCATCGAAAATCTGCAGGTAATACCGACCTATAAATTGAAAGTCAATTTTTACGCTTCCTGTACTATTCTAGCTATAGATAGCTGAAGCTACGCATACGTTGGTTCCTAGACCATCATTTACTTTTGCGTTAGTGTGTGTGAAAGTGCAAAAAAGAGACAAAATAACCCAGTTTGTGCAGAGACAGCGTGGGCGCAGTTCACGTCGTTCTAGGTCTTAATCCATCTGGTAAGCACGTGACTTTTCTACTTAAGCGATTTATTCGAATAAGTGAGTGCTATACTTTTTGTTGTGTTATTAAAATATGTTCCGTTGAGTGTCAGTTCTGGATTTCATACCACATTTTATTGAAAAAAAAAGCTATTTGAAACGATAAAACCTTAAAATAAAATAGGACGGTCTTAGCTTCATCAGTTTTAGTTGTGGCAGCTATCGCCGAGTCATAAGTCGTTAATGGCCTCAGCATAGTGTTTCGGTTTTTTCTATATTGTGTTATTATATGACAATAACACAGGTAGTTCAATAGACCAATTGAAATTCAAACATCTGTTCTTTGTCAAAATGTATTAGCGACCTACGTATTGTTGTCTACTTTCTTTTTATTACGCTTTTATTTTAACCAATATTGACATATTTTTGGAAGGTCTACTCATGCATCGTTACATTTATAAATATTTGTTTTTTGTTTAAAACTGTATGCATGGGTACATATTTCTTGTTATATTTATTCATTACGATCTGATTTATAATCAGAAGGTGTAACTTAATAATAAATACCTACTTTTTATGAGTCGCTAATACATCATATGTTTGCACTTACAAATTTTATTACCGACCCATAAGTCGTTAATGGCCTCAGAATAGAGTTTTGTTTTTTTCTCTATTATGTCATTATATGGCAATAACACAGGTACTTTAATAGCCCAATTTAAATAAAAACATCGGTTCTTTGTAAAAATATATTAGCGACATACGTATTGTTCTCTACTTTCTTTTTTATCACGTTGTTAATTGAACTAATAATGACATATTTTTGGAAGGTCGATTCTTGAATTGTTACATTAAAAATTATTGTTTTTTTGTTTAAAGCTGTGTGCATGGGTTCATATTTCATGTTATATTAATTAATTACAATCTGTTTTAAATTCAGAAGGTGTAACTTTATAAAAAATACCTACTTTTTATGAGTCGCTGATAAATTATATGTTTGCACTAAAAAATTGTATTAGCGATCCATAGGGGTCGGTAGTAGCAACATTAAGAACCTATTACCGATCGTATATAGATTATTGTATATCTCACCTACTTTGTGACCGGACACTTTCTTTGTTTTTTGTTTAAAACTGTATGCATGGGTACATATTTCTTGTTATATTTATTCATTACGATCTGATTTATAGTCAGAAGGTGTAACTTAATAATAAATACCTACTTTTTCTGAGTCGCTAATAAATCATATGTTTGCACTTACAAATTTTATTACCGACCCATAAGTCGTTAATGGCCTCAGAATAGAGTTTTGTTTTTTCCTCTATTATGTCATTATATGACAATAACACAGGTACTTTAATAGCCCAATTTAAATAAAAACATCGGTTCTTTGTAAAAATATATTAGCGACATACGTATTGTTCTCTACTTTCTTTTTTATCACGTTGTTAATTGAACTAATAATGACATATTTTTGGAAGATCGATTCTTGAATTGTTACATTAAAAATTATTGTTTTTTGTTTAAAACTGTGTGCATGGGTTCATATTTCATGTTATATTAATTAATTACAATCTGTTTTAAAGTCAGAAGGTGTAACTTAATAAAAAATACCCACTTTTTATGCGTCGCTGATAAATTATATGTTTGCACTAACAAATTGTATTAGCGATCCATAGGGGTCGGTAGTAGCAACAGTAAGAAGCTATTACCGATCGTATATAGATTTTTTCGATCGGTGATAGCTGCATAAAAATCGTTAATAGCTTCACAGGTATTTTTGTGAGTCGGTATTAGCAACAATCGACTTCGTCGTTATATAAATTATTTTATACAGTATAGACCTTTATTCAGTAGCCTTTAACATAGAAAATATAGAATTTACATATAATACAAACTGTAGTTTTAGGTACTAGCGGTTAGTGTCAATGAAACTAAAGCGCACACTTTAACGTTTATTATGAACGTACTCTTAATAATACAAACAGTTAAGAAGTTTAACAAAACACACCGAAACCGACCGAAACTAAGATTTGGTTGCCTGTTCGGCTACGAGCGGCGAGCGGACTGGCGTACGTGACGCGGTGAGCGAGACGCGCGGTGTTAGAGCGGGTAAGCACTATGCGTGAGCGCGCGTTTGACGAGCGGGCGAGCGCATAGATTCAAAATGACTAAATCAAAACGAAATCGGATGGAATTTACGTGTAGTCTTATATACTCCCCCTTTTGACTAGGACAGTGTCCTCACAACTAGTCAAACTAAAATAACCTAAGTCTTTCGAGGTCGTCCTCTCCGACGAGCAGGAGCGACCGGAGCCTCAAGGCATTCACCCTCCCTACCATGATAGCGTCTCAGATCAGAGATATGATACTTTCCTACAATCTCTTCTGGCTTTTCTGGAAAAGCGACGCAATAAGTTGTTGGACTTGCTTTCCTACAAACAACGTAGGGGCCGTCACGTTTCGGAGCAAACTTAGAAGTGACGCCTTTCGAAGCGTTGCTAAGGACGTGGGATTTCATCAACACCAAATCACCGACTTCCAGCGCATCAGTTTTGCGGCGAAGATCCTTAGCAGCCTTTTGCATGTCCTGGTTCTTCTCGATTATTTCCTTGCTTGTACTTAGAGTATCTGCAAGCTTCAGTAAGTACGGAGTGATCTGGGGCACATAGTTTTCGGCCATTATTACAGCACGCAGATCACTTTGCACATCCAGCGGTGACCTTAACTCACGAGCATAAGTCAAGAATGCGGGAGTTTGTTGAGTTGACTTTGTCTTAGAAGAATTCATAGCAAAGCGAATGAAAGGCAGAGCTTCTGGCCACTCTCTATGATGATCCTGCACAAGGATCGCCAACTGCGTTTTCAGATCGCGATTCTTCCTTTCAACCGGGTTCGCTTCTGGATGATACAATGGGACGAGGTTTTGCTTCACGTTCAGAGTGAACATCGCTTTCTGCATCACTTCCGCAATAAATTGCACTCCGTTGTCGGAAATGACACGACGTGGAAATCCGAAACGTAAGAAGACTTCCTCAATCAATGTTTTGGCACAAACTTCAGCAGTAGCTTCAACGAGAGAGAATAGTTCCACCCATTTGCTTGCGGTGTCTTCGACGATAAGTACCCATCTCTCTCCATTGGCACCCTTCGGAAGTGGTCCAAAAAGATCGACAGCCAACACTTCGAATCGTTGGGCTGGAACAGGAGTTTGTAACAATCCTGTAGGTTTCTCATTAGACGGTTTGAACCTCTGGCAATCGATGCAGGTTTTCAGGTATTCAGTTACAAAACGACGCATACCAGGAAAGTAAAACCGTTGAGAAATGCGGTGCAGTGTCCTATCTAATCCTCCGTGACCTGAGGTAGCAGCATCGTGACACTCCAGCATCACCTGCTTTCTTCTTTTTTCAGGGATAACGAGCTGTGGTTCATCGGTGTCTACGTCAGTATAACGGTACAGTACTCCTCTGCACATATGGTATCCTCTTTCTGTCCATCTGTTGTTCTCTAATTCATCTTTTCCTTCCAGGCCCTTGATGATCTTCGCTACTTCTGGATCGGCGAGCTGGTCATCGCGCAGAGCAGCGGCTTCCCATCTCGGCGTTTCGATGATCACAGTACACACTCCACAGGAATCACGAACTTCCTCTTCGCACGGAGGGCGACTAAGTGAATCAGCTATGACATTAGCCTTTCCAGGTGTATAATCAACTTGAAGATCAAAGGATTGGAGTTTCATCGCCCAGCGTACCAGTCTTCCCGTCGGCGACTTGAGGGTAAGTAACCACTTCAAGGGTTGATGATCACTAGCCACGCGCACAGAGTGACCATCGATGAAGCCACGGAACTTTTCAACGGCCCACACGACTGCCAGAGCCTCTCTCTCTGTGGTAGAGTAGTTGCGCTCTGCAGGTGTAAGAAGGCGGCTGGCGTACGCTATAGGACGTTCCTCACGCTGAGACTCCCCCTGCAATAAAGCTGCGCCCAAGGCATAATTGCTGGCGTCAGTTCTAAGAACGAATGGGCGGGAGTAATCAGGCTGAATCAGTATTGGTGAAGAGGTAAGTAACCTCTTAAGTTCTTTGAAAGCGTTGACCTGGGCTTCTTCCCACAACCATGACTGATCTTTCTTCGTAAGCATAGTCAGAGGCTGGGCAACCTGAGAAAACCCTGGGACGAACTTCCTGAACCAGGAACACGTCTGTAAGAAGCTCTTCAGATGCTTCACAGAGGTAGGTTCTTTCATCTCAGATATAGCCTTGATCTTATCTGGATCTGGAGACACTCCTTGAGATGTGATGACGTGTCCCAAATATTTGACACTTTCTCGTGCAAATACACACTTGGCACGATTGGCACGCAGATTGAAGACACGTAATCGGTCAAATACAGCACGTAAGTCCTCCAAATGCTGCGAAAAGCTGTCAGATATTACAATCAGATCATCTATATACCCTAGTATGGTCACGCCTTGGAGTGACCCACCGGAGCGGAATCTGTCAATTAACCGCTGAAAAGTCGCCGGAGCATTTCGTAATCCAAAGGGCATCCGGGAAAAGCGATGTATTCCCAGCGGTGAAACGAACGCCGTCTTATCCCGATCCTCCTCTTTGACAGAGACTTGCCAGTAACCGGAGCGTAGGTCAATGGTACTCATGTAACAGCTCTTACCTGTGTACTGCAACAAGTCGTCGATGACGGGCAATGGATAAGAGTCACTCTTTGTGACCGCGTTGAGTTTCCTATAGTCCACACAGAATCGATAAGTTCCGTCTTTCTTTGGCACCAAGAGAGCCGGTGCGGCCCATGGTGACTCACATTCCTCAATGATGCCCTCCTTGAGCATCTTGTCTATCTCAGATTCCATAATGGCTTTCTTGGCTGGTGTGAGTCTGTATGGCGGTGCGGCGATGGGCTTGTGGTCACCCGTGTCGATGCAGTGTTCTGCGAACGGTGTCGGACCTCCCCCTTCTCTGAAGATGTCTCCATATTCATGTAACGTTTCAGCCAGGATCGCCTTTTCAGTCGGTGTCAGCATGGTACCTTCATCGCACCGAAGAACATCCGCAGTCGCATACCCTACATACGATCTTGACGACTCGCACAGAAGAGGGTGAATGACCTGAGGCCGATCAGCTGTAAACCATGAATCGTTAGGAATGTTAAGAACAAGACGCGCCTTTCTTAAGAAGTCGATCCCCAATAAAGTGTCGTTATTAACCGCGTCAGGGAATATAACAAACGTTATAGGTATCATAGAGCCCTCGAGCTTTACTTCAACATCAACAAGTTTAACTTTAATATCGCGCACTACACCATCGGCAAGCTTAATCGTCATCGAACAATCACGTAAAGGCTGCTTTAATTTACATAACAACGCGTAAAGACTCGACCCCGCAATACTTCGTTTAGCTGCCGTGTCAATTAACCCGGTACCGCGATAACCGAGAATCTCAATTCGCAAAATCGGACGATCGCCGGTACCGCCACTTTGTAAAGTAGTTGCACGATCCGCTCGCGACTCATCACCGCAACGTACAGTCTGTGATAAACTATTCTTTGACGGAGTAACACATTGTCCCATCTGAATATCGTTAGTCTTTGACACAATATCTGAAAATTCAGTATGGCATGAATTACTATGAAACGGCATAACATTTACACATTGACCCGTCTGAATTGTGTTACTCTTTGACATGACATTTAAATTTTCATTTGAACATGAATAAGCTTGAGACGGGGTAACATTAACAGATTGACCCGTCTGAATTGTGTTACTCTTTGACACAATATTAACGTTATCAGTATGACATGAACTACTACTATTGGACGGCATAATACAGTGATCCGTCTGGTCATGATTAATCTGTGACACGTTACATACATTCTTAGTACGACAACAAGTACTGGACGGCATAACATGACTACGTTGATCCGTCTGCGCATTATTAATCTGTGACACATTACATACATTCTTAGTACGACAACAAGTAATATCGGACGGCATAACATGACTACGTTGATCCGTCTGCGCATTATTAATCTGTGACACAATAGCAAAATGTTCAGTCTGACCTGAAATACTCTTTGAATGCTTAGCGCTACGTTTCGCACCCACATTATTATTCTTTGAACGATTTACTTTACACTCGTCACTTTTAAAGTCATCGAAAGAACAGAATGAGTCTTTGTTACTGTTACAAATATCACAGTTCGCACGAATAACGCCTTTTGCGTTGCAACCATAACAACGGATATCTGCAGACTCGGATTTGTTCTTAAATTTCGCACAATCACTACGCTCATGGCCACTTTTACGACAATAGACACAATAAAGTTTTTTACCTTGCGGCGCACTAGTCACCTTAGTGCGATCCTGTAGTGTCGGCGGCGGCGCAGCGGTAGGCACAGCGGCGCCCGACGTCGTGGCGGCGCGCGGCGGCGCGGCGGTCGGCGGCGCGACGATCGGCGGCGCGCTATCACAAGCGCGCGCTGCGCGTTGATCGCGCAGGGGCGCGCGCAATTCGCGCGCAAAAACGCGATTGTAGTTAGCGCTGCTGCTGGATCCGCGGAGCGCTGAGTCGGCGGCGCTCGCGCCGTAACGCGAAGCGGTCACTTCGTCGAGGGCGTCTTCGACGCTTAGTGTTTTCTGCAGCAATTCGTCCAGATTTTTCACAGCTTCTCTCGGGACCCGTTCTCGGATTCTTTTGTCGAGCAGTCCATATACCATATCGACCTGCATCCTATCTTCTATTGGGTATGGAAGGCAAGCTAACGAAGCACGTAGTCGTCCAATGAACGCTTCCCCGCGTTCGTGACCTTGGTCGGCCGCGAATATTTCTCGGAATATTTTATGCGGCGGACGGGCTACACCGTATCTTGCACGAAGTCTTCGTATCGCTTCATCCCAAGTAGTGATCGATGCTTTTACCCCACGCCACCAAACTGCGGCGTCTCCTTCGAGTAGCATGCGGAGTCCGCGTAAAGCATGCTCGTTCGTTATTCCTGTACACTCTTTGTACATTTCTATGTTGTCCAAAAATGCCTCCAGCACCTCGGGATCACGCATGGAGCCGTTAAATCGTGCAGTACAATTTGCGAAGTTCGTATTTGTATTATGCGACGGCGCGGGAGTGGCACAAGATGGCGCCGGGGACGGCGCGGCAACTTCGTGCGTGTTCGCGGTCGTTGCGGCTTGGACAAGGCTTTCGACTAATTGACGATTCGATGCTGCCTGTGCCTCCGCAAACGCCGACAAGAACGACGACAGTTGAGCCCCTAGCATCGTGTCTTCTTCCGCTATATCTCGATCAGAGCTTTGCGTACTTTTCCGACGAGGCATAATGACGAACGGTAGGTATATTACTTCGTAATTTTCGTAAGTAACATGTAGATAGCACTACGTTACGACGACGACACTGTACTATAACCACGATAACAACTGTTCACAAAAACATAACCACTAGTATCACTATTTAGTTCGTAGGTAAACACTTCGATTCCGCGAATCGATCGTGTGCCGCGAGTTGAGCGCCAGTGTAGTTTTAGGTACTAGCGGTTAGTGTCAATGAAACTAAAGCGCACACTTTAACGTTTATTATGAACGTACTCTTAATAATACAAACAGTTAAGAAGTTTAACAAAACACACCGAAACCGACCGAAACTAAGATTTGGTTGCCTGTTCGGCTACGAGCGGCGAGCGGACTGGCGTACGTGACGCGGTGAGCGAGACGCGCGGTGTTAGAGCGGGTAAGCACTATGCGTGAGCGCGCGTTTGACGAGCGGGCGAGCGCATAGATTCAAAATGACTAAATCAAAACGAAATCGGATGGAATTTACGTGTAGTCTTATAAAACGTAAAAAAATTAAAACGTGAATCTGAGAGCAATCAGCATCCTTAAAAATGATGGTTCATTTTGAAATTGCCTTAAGGGGGTCGGTAATACCTGCGTTTACCTTATCTATGGATTAACATAGGGTACTTTTTGTCTAGCAACCAACCAACGCAGCTATTAATTTGATGACGAAATTCATTTGGAATTAAGGGAACTCCAATAAACTGTTTATAAATAACGAACTTTTGAGGTAAACTTAAAAAAAAACCACCGAATTGAATCGTTTGAAAACTTCAACGCATTAAAAAGTTATGACATTTTCCTCTTTCATGATGCCTGTTTAATTATAAATAACAGCGAACAAGCTAGAAGGTCGGAAATTCCGTTAAACTATTATGAAGTTAAGCTATTCCGACGAAGGAACGGGTAAGTTGGTCAAGGCAAGAGGCTGCTCTCTGATTGGTGCGCTCACACTATGGACGAAGACGTTTGCTCGATCATGTGAAAGTGAATATTGGCTAATATTTCATATTTCGCACGTACATGGCTTTGAAGATCTTGGATTTTTAATATAGGAGATACGAATTAGACAACCTTCATCGGGGCCTGTGATTGCGTTTATCACGTGATAAATAAGTGGCAGAGTATCCGTCACGTTTTGACAAAATGCGAGTGTGAGTGACGGATGCTTTGTCACTTATTTATCGCGTAGAAGCAACCATCATAGGCCCGCAAAATTTAATGGATGAAAAATATTTTATATCGAATTTAACTATTTTGCTAAATATATATTGCGTTTGGGTTGCCTGAAAAGACATAATATTTTCTTCGGTTTTCTCGACTATCATACATTTAAATAAAACAGTTACCGCTGTGAATCTTTGACAACAGTACTTAACTGTAATAATTGCCGACATCAGAAAGGCTCAAATAATGAATAAAATTCCATTTCAAATGTTTTATTTAACTGCGTTCTATCGTACGGGATACTAGGCTTGGATCTCTTTGTTTCTTTCTAGTTTTCATTCGCATCAAATTTTAACTTTTGTAGTTCGACAACCGTCATTCATTAAAGCTTAAGTACACTTAAGTTTAAGAGAACAACGACTTTTAGTATAGTTGAAAATATCCAGGAAAGTAAAATGCATTTGAGAAAGTCGGCCCCGTGAAAAGAAATCATCTGGGTTTTGCTACCCATAATTTAGTTTTGCATTGCCAATCCCGAATTAAAATTTTGTTATATATCAAGAATTTACGATACACTTTTAGTATTCGCGAATTGCCAAACTTGAAATACCAGGTGTAAGATGAAATTTAGATTAGTCGTTCTAGTTGTTTTTATTAGCATAAATGACTAAAAGTGCAATTTTGTTGCTCTATCTATAGACAAATTAAAATATACAAATTAGGTTGCCAAAAACCGGTCAAGTATAAGCTGTATCGCGTTATAAGCCGTGGGTTCCGTACCATCGTCAGGCATCTTCTATCTTATACACATTGTGATGTGTAACCACATAAAAAAGAGATATTACATGTTTCATAAGTTAATAAAATAAAAGCACCCTCTCTCGCTTACTCGTTCACTGCTGTAAAGTAGTGCGGTAAGATGTGAATATTAACGTATTCACATAGAGATCGCTAATTTGTGAAGCCTTTCAAATAAACAATGCATAGATCGACACACAAAGCATAAGGAAAAATTCGAAAGGTTGCTTGGGAGTTAGAGTGGCGGAGGTTAACGCACTGGACCGGCAATCCAGAGGTACCGGGTTCGATTCCCGGTCTCTTCCACCAGGTAACTCATTTTTTTTTCTTTGAGCTTTGATCTTTGTATCAATGATTTGATATAAACATTGTGGTGTGTACTCATATTAAAAAGAAAATGAGATAAGAAAGAAGAGAGAAAAAGAAAAATTACGTTTTTTTTTTGCAAAATTATAAATGTTAAATATCAAATGTTTCACGAATGATTTATTTATTTGTTTATTTATTAGGTTACACAGTATTACAGTCTTAAAACTAATTCACTGTGAAACTTAAAATAACATAAATTGTAACTAATTGAATTACAATACTCGTATGTTCAACAATAACTACGTAACATCAAATATTTTAACATTAAAACATCATGCGAATACACTGGATTGCCTTTTTTTCTACTCCAGTACTTTTTGCTGTCATTTATATAGTTACTAACTCTAATATAAAGATATAAATTATGACAGTCTGTAAAAGTCTATACTCTACTGCCCAAAAAAACACTGCTAAACGATGTTATAATGTCGCCAAAAAAGCATCACTTAGTACCACAGATTACAAGATAAACAGCTGCATTCACACAATTTGCAATTTAAAAAAAACTTATTGTACTAAGGCGTTGCTGCCAACTAAAAAAAAAAAGTTTTATCTTCAGTGCATGGATGTTTAGTATAGTGAACGTATACCTTTATGAATAAGTATATTTTTTGACTGATATTTAGTATAGTGAACGTTTACCTTTATGTATAAATTCATATTTTTTTGACAGATGGAATCAATAGAAAAAAGTTTATCAGACTATTTTTTTTGTTGATTTCGAGCGGGAACATGTAATTATTTTCTTTGTTGTTTATTTGCATTTTATTTATGAAATGTCGTGTCGTAGAAAAAATATTGTATGCAACGTTGTATAAGTAGGTCAAAAAACGCTCGTGCCATCTTTCTTACAATGTTCGCTTCGCTCACATCGTAACCATGCCACTCGCGTTTTTTGCCCCCTCTTATACAACGGTTGCATAAAATACTATATCCATCATCTCACAAAACTTCAAGCATTCATAACATCATCCACCATCCCAGTGGCCCATCGCCACGCAAACAGATCACATTCCGGTGCTGATACCAGGAGCGCATTCAGTAGGGTCAGAGCGCGAAGGAGAGGCGAGTTTTTATGTGCCACTGTGCGCGCCGCTGGCACTGCCAACAGGGGCCGTGCACGCGGCCTGAGGGTAATTCTCGAGACATCTGGGACGATCCGGGGCCGAATATCGAACAAAACAAAATCCATAGACAAAATCAGTCGCGTTCCGTTCTACTCACAAATCGGTTGTGGATTTTCGGATGTCAACGTTGACAAATGAGCGCGTATGTAAAAAAATGGTCCAACTCCAACAACTTTTCAAAAATCAGATTTGCTCGATTCCAAAAAGTCCATCTTTAAAATCATATAATGACCTGATAAAATTACAAGAGTTTGCAGCACTGCTGGAGACATCAAAGGATGTCACCCGTCCAAAAATAACATTTCAAGACAGAAACATTTTATTTGTAAATATATTTATTAGTTTATGGTATATGATGTATATACATTTCTGGGCAACACACCGTTAGCTAGTTTGCGTTAAAGGCAGCGCCATCTAGCGTACAATTGGTTAAACTAGGTTGTGAGCCATACATTTTTTTTGGACCGAAAATAATCTCTGGTATAAGGGTAGCCAGTCATCCACTAGGGTTAGGATTAGGACATTTGACATACCGTGATTTTAAAACCTACGGAGACGCAAAAAATTTTTTTTCGAAGTCAAAGTTGAAGTCTAAAAATATATTAGACGACCCGGTTGGCTCGGTTTGTAGAGACCTTGACTACTGAGCCGGCGGTCCCGGTTTCGAATCCCGGCCAGGGCAAATATATGTGTGATGAACTTGAATATTTGTGCTTGGGTCATGGTTGTTCTATGTATTTAAGTATATGTTTATCTATAGAAGTATGTATATGTTCGTGTAGTACCCATAACACAAGCCGTCTTGAGCTTAATTTGAGACTAGATAGATTTGTGTTGAGGTTGTCTGATACACATGATCATTTTATCGTCATTTTATTTAATTTTATCATGAATTCGTCCGAATAATGATTTTGGCGAAAGGAAAAGCGAATTTATGTTTATAGGGTTCCTGATATTGAGATGCGGTACCCTAAAATGCTAATAATCTGAGTTCAAGGCTGTGTGTGGAAATTTAAAATCAGAAAAGAGGTTTTTGTATTAAATATTTTTAGAATCACGTTTAGAAAAATAATCAATGTATTGCGAAATGTCCGATATTAGGTTTAACGAACTTTATTTTTCTCAAAAGAAATTTTACATTTCACATAATGAGAAATTACAGTACTAGTGTAACAGTGAGCACAAAGATTACTGAAAACAAGACGAATAACTTACATAATAGACGCCACTTACGTTGAAATTAACCACTTAAATCATACTATTAATAATTATCTACCTACTAGATAGTAGGTAGATAAGGCGACTTATGATTTAAACGTAGGTACAACATATATTGAATAAAAAGCCATTTACAATTAAATAAACAAAACAGAATATAATATTAGTAGAGTGACAGTTATGTCAATGCTCAGGGAATGTCTAATTCTAATTTTAAAATATGGCTTCCATCAGTTAAT
Organism: Apotomis capreana; assembly: GCA_947623375.1. Classification (NCBI taxonomy): domain Eukaryota; kingdom Metazoa; phylum Arthropoda; class Insecta; order Lepidoptera; family Tortricidae; genus Apotomis; species Apotomis capreana. The sequence continues at coordinate 2,739,299 of OX392525.1, forward strand.
GATGATTTCGCCAATTTCAAGTTTGCTCGTAGAGCTTGCCGTTGTTCGGTGAGGTTTTGCTTTTTGTAAAGTGATAGCGATTTACAAAAAACCACGCGGACTACCGGGCCTTGACCCAGGAAGGGCTATGAACGCTTCAAGTTGAATTCTTCATTAGCTATTCACTCATACGTTAGATCACTGCACAATACGCTATCAATACTACACATTGAACAACAAAAATGAATAAATAATGAACAACTAAACTTAAACGCATGCGGCCATCTTGGGACACGAACCGGAAGCCTCAGGGAATGTCAATGTTGGACGACGTACATTGAAAATACTTTTTTTTTTATGTCATAGGGGGCAAACGAGCAAACGTATCGCCTGATGGTGCGCGATTACCGTCGCCCATAAACACCTGCAACACCAGAGGAGTCACAAGTGCTTGCCTACCCGAAGGACGAAGATAGAATGCCTCTATGCTAGTAATTTCACCGGCTATCTTACCCCCACACCGGAACACAACAATGCGAACATTGCTGTTTGGCGGTGGATTAGCAGGCAAGACGGTAGTAATAATCCGGACGGACCCTGCACGAGGCCCTACTACTCCATACTATTTAATTTGTTTGAAATAATAAAATTCTGAAAACTGACTTTTATAGTTGCTGAACAAATGTTGTTCAGTTTAAAGAGTAGAATCTATGTTTTAATTTATTGCTCCTATTACAGGACACATCCGGTATATTCAAGTTCATCACACAAATATTTGCCCTTGCCGGGATTCGAACCCTGGACCGCATCTTTAGTATTTTAGGCAACAAGCCTATGTTAAAAAAATTAACATTTAGTCAGCCCATATCTATAGTAATTGACCTATAGAGCGAGTGGGCCTCGTTTAAGCTTGGTCCAAAATTATTTCGTATATCCCTATGTATTGTCAGTTTGTCCGAATGTCCAGCTGTTCTCACCCAAAGGCCTCATTTCTCAACCACATCCCATGAACATTTACGTCGCTCTAGGCCTTGTGAGATATTCTGCCCGCACGTGGGGTAACGTAACACTTTAGACAAACTACGGGCGGTAATTCGTAAAGCCCCAGATAGAAAGAAAGAAGAAGAAAGAAAAACATTTATTCGGGGACAAACACAATTACGCAGATAAATAGTGACAAAAAAGAAAAAAAATCTATAAACTAAGTACTTATGTTAAATTATGCTTGCCTCGAAATGGTCCCACCTCAGCGTAATGCTAGCTCCCGAGAGAGCTAGCGCTGATCTTCCGGTGGGACCATCAGATCGCCTATTTATGGCCATGTCTGTCTATCTATCAGCCCTGACGTCCACTGCGGAACATAGGCCGCCACAAAGTGCGATCCCATGCAGGCCGTCATGATCATGACCATGTGTTTTTTTTTTTTAATGTCATAGGGGGCATACGAGCAAACGAATCGCCTGATGGAAAGCGATCACCGTCGCCCATAGACACCTGCAACACCAGAGGAGTCACAAGTGCGTTGCCAGCCTTTCAGGTGGGAATACGCTCTTTCCTTTTTTCTTTTCTTGGCGTAATTACTATTTTGCATCTTCGTCCAGTGGATAAATGAGTTATCTTATTTTTTTATCTAGATCCATCATTACTTACGAAGTAGTACCTACTTACTCTCATTCATCTAAGAGCACCTACAAAAACATTTATATGTTAAGGAGCATCCATACCACTGCTCGAAATACGCAGACGGTGCTTTTTAACCGACTTAAAAAAAAGAAGGAAGGAAAATAATATTTCGTTTATTCATTTAATTCCTTAGGTTAACTTTTATACATTAAATTTATATAATAAGTAACAAACAATAAAGTAATTACAAAATATAAATACATTATAAAAAAACCTAACCTAGGGTGCCGCCGGCAGCTGGGCAGGGCCCAGTCTACCGGTGGTTAGGGCTGCAGAGAGAACAACTTGCAGAGCGAGGTCACAAAACCCTGTAAAATTGTATCATGTTTATTTTTAAATTACATTTCCAATCCCTTTGATAGTTGCGCGTGAGAGATCTGCAGTTGTTTTTGAGCAGCGGTGTGGTCAATACTTTATTCGGTGTGTCCATTTTTTGCGTACACCGCTAGTCGAATTGAGGACTCAATTAAATCTGACATACGTCAAGTCTCATCATGTTGCTTTAATTGAAGGTAGGGATGTTACGGAGGTGGTTTTATCGGAACCGAAGCCGAAACCGGAGTTTTTAAATTTGTTTTAACGAAACCGAAAGCGAATCCAAAACCGAAACCGAAAGCGAATCCGAAACCGAATTCGAAACCGGAGCCGGAGGTAAAACACTTTGAAAAAACACACTGCAGGCCGTGACGTGAACTCGCGAACTAAAACAATAAACGAATGAGTAAACAATCGTCGTAAAACACGTGGGGTAATTCCCGGGGAGACAAGTCAAAACCTGTTTGTACTCCTAGGCACACGCCGCGTGCCGCCGCTGCTGACTTTCGGCTCCTTTAAAACCTCCGCTTAAAATTGGACGAAACCGAAGCCGGAGCCGGAGGTGTTCGCTTCAAATTAGACGAAACCGAAGCCGAAGCCGAAGGTGTGAATTCAGCCGAAAGTTTCGGTATATCGGAGCCGAAGCCGAACCTCCGTAACATCCCTAATTGAAGGCGCAGTTGACGTTGTAATGCCTACTGAGGCGACGATCCAGGCTTCAAGTCCCAGCAGGGGCAAACATTTGTTCCGGGTCATGGATGTTTTCTATTTATTTAAGTATGTATTAAAATAAATAAATAAATAAATATTAAGGGACAATCATACACATATCGACCTAGTCCCAAACTAAGCAAAGCTTGTACTATGGGTACTAGACGACGATATACATAATATATAAATACATATATAGATAACATCCATGACCCAAGAACAAATATTTTGCACAAATATTTGCCCTGGCCGGGATTCGAACCCGGGACCGCCGACTCAGTAGGCAGGTGTCTACCAACCGAGCCAAACGCGTCGTCGAAATTATTTATCTATATATGTATGTTTATCGGCGTCTATTGTCCATAACACACCATAAAACTCTCGGTGCGCCAGTCCGACTCGCACATGGCCATTTTTTTATGTTTAACCTTTTCAAGCCCCTTATCTCATCCATTAAAAAAAACGATTTAACAAACCCACTCACAAAATTTCATGAGAATCGATTGAGAAATGCGGAATGTAGGCGAGAAAGTGTAGAGGTCCATACATCCGGACATACGAAATAATTTTTGGCCAATCTGCAACAGAGACGCCTTGCTCGGTCGGTCAAAAAAGGAAGTTTCTCAATAGCCCTTGGTTCTGTTGCTCAAGAATTTAATTACTTTCGGGTTGCGACAGCAGGAAACCCATCGAAAACTGTTAATTACGTTATTTTGCTTATCTCTCTCATTAATAAGTTAATAAGTATATAAAGCCTGACCAGAAATATATAAGAGGATTGTCAAGAGTGCGCTATTTACAAGATTAATATGGCAACAATTTTGCAACCAATCGCAACCGCACTATAATGACCTTAGTTTAAATACCTGTCAGTTCCTATGGTAACCTCGTAATATCATTTTAATGGAATGCACTCTATTTCTGACTGTTTTTCACGTAGCAAACACGTGTACACTTTATCATCACTACATTTTGATGCGGTTTTTTTTAATAGATAGAGTGATTCAAGAGGAAGGTTTATATGTATAATACATGCATAATTTATCAGCATTGAACCCGTGCGAAGCCGGGGCGGGTGGCTAGTTTATAATATTACGTTCACGACTGTGAATGGTCTCCGGCATTTTCTTTGGATATTTTTAAATATTTTTTCTTTTAAAGAAACCACCACGAATGACATTGACATTGACATTGTTAACAAACCATCATAAAATCATTGCAAGTGTAAGAAATTAGGTAGTTCCAGTGAAATTCTGCAATATGGAGCATCCTCGTATATTTCTGGTCAGGCTTTAATAATAATAATAAATGTGTATATACTTATATATATATCTATTCAAATTCAAAAAGAGTACATCAGCATAAATGACTTTTAATAAGTTTCTGTCAAAAATTTCATTTTAGTGACAAGCTTTTATAGCCGACTGTACTTTTCTTTGGGTATCAATCAAATGCTCACTGAGACCCAAGCTCGAAGAAGAGAAGAGCCCAAGCTCGGTAGGATTGCTTTTTCTATTATAGAGTTCCTATGGCCACCTTCCGGCTCCATCATCAGATCAGCCCCATGGTACCATATCATGTATTGTCATCAAAGTTCGGTTGACGATACCTATCTGCTTCAAAATTTAGTTGCAAGATTCCACCCGAACAAACATACTTACATACATACATACAGACATACATACATACAATGCAAGTTAAATAAAAGCTTGTTAAAAGCACGCTCTTGTTCACTGATTGGTTGAAATTACTTATCAATAAATTTAACCAATCACGAGGCACCCGCCATGACCGTCGCGATCATGTTTTTTTAATAGGTCAGTTTTAGTTAAACGATAAGGTTACATCAAAAATAAAAAATCATATTGGGGAATGACGATTAAAGTAAAAAAAAAAACTGTGTTTTTCTCATATAAAAACTACTGTATGCAATAGTTACACAATTAGGTCTTAATATCTCGTACCTTACTTAGGCCACTCGGCAAGCCTCGTGACCTAAACGCGCTACTCGACTTAAAGAACCTTCATTGTGCAACGATTGCTTAAAATACTTTGAAGAGACTTGTCGTCTATTTTTTGTAGCTACCTGTATTTATGTCCCAGAAACTTCAAGTTCTATTAGGGCCATCGTTGTTTACGTATGCATAAGCTATTAATTATCCTGCTCTAGAAAGTTCTTCTTTATTTAGAAAGTTATAGAAATGATCCCCTTGAATATATAAATATACCGTTTTTAAAGTTAAAATCATTAAAAATAGAATATCATGAAATTAGATGGCATACAATTTTGGCTTATTTATCCTACGTACGCTTATTTATACACGATGATTTTTAATCGGTGATCAGGTACCAACTTTTCTAACTCAGTAAATGATGGCGGTCACGTTGAAGTCGTAATTACAGAAAAACAAACTTTTATTTTTCTATGATATTTTTTTATTTTGAAGCCAATTTTGTCTTAAATTCCTTGTCACCCAACTAATCTGTATCTGTATGCTTACAACCTTTTTAATAATTTAATGGCAATGTCAATTTATGAGTACCTAATAACTTGTCATTGTCATTGTCATTACCTATACAAAGTATGAGAAAATTTCCTAAAATTTCCCGCCAAAGCGATGACACGTGACGTAGGTATCGTACTTCAGTAATTTAATGTAGGATAACCACGCATCTAGTGGTTATTAGTTTTAATTATGTTTCAACTTTTAATTAATTAAACATTGAGGTAATTGCGTGAGACCACGCCTATTAAGTTTAATTTTAGCTGGATATTAATAATTTTCTACTCCTGATCATCGATTAAAAATCATCGATACAAAATAGTGTCAAATTAACAGAAATACATATAACAGATGATACACGTTAAGGCACAATTTATCTGCTTAGCCCAATGGTTGACTGGTAGAGAATGCCCTATGGCATTAAGTCCGCCTTTTTTACGAAAAGGTCTTTCTTTTTAGCAATAAAGATTAAATAAATAAATAAAGGCGAACTTGTCTCTATATGCAATCTCTTCTAGTTGATTTAATTTGACAATGTTCGCCAGGATGAATACACTCTTTGACCATCTTTTTCTATTTTTTTTCGAACGAGAATTGTTTGCTCTATTCAACCTTAACGAGGCTTGAACTAGCGACCTTCGTTTTTTTGTCAAATTAAGGGTTTTAATCAATCGAATTTGATAGGTATTCTATGGTCTGTCTCTTAGTAATTCATTATATTTTATTTGTTTACAACTTTTGGACGCTGTCTACTCGTATTTCATATTTTTTATGTCCGAAACTTATTTCACCGAACACGTTTCGTACGCAAAAGGTATTTGAAGACAGCTCAAATCAGCTAGTATGAAGTTTCAGTGATGTATTTTTATGACATATGTCTTCAGTAGTCTTATTTTAGTTTTTATCCAATTAAAAATAGTATAACGTCCAAAAGTTAGTAGTCATTTGGTTCCGCGTATTTTTGAATGTATATTTAGTGGTTACATTTAAATAATTTATTTTCACTATAATCCAATGCCGTATTTGATTCCGCCGAACTTTCATATTGCCGAAGCATCATTTCTCCGAATCCTAATACGCATAGTGTTGTATTACTGAAATTTTATATAAACTGCTTATTGGACCTTTAAATATTAGTATAGAATTTTTTTTTTCTTTTTTTTTTCGATTCATATTTTTTATGTGGTAATATACCACATTTTTTTATTTTCCTAAATAATTTATTTTATTTATTTATTTTATTCATTTATTACAATAATTAGCACTAACAGTTAAACCTTACATGCTAATCATAGTACGATACAAAACATATTACATTAATTATGATTATTGTAAATTATTATATTATTAGATCCATTATTCATTATATAATGACACAAAGGTAGCCCCGCTTCGATTGTAGTAGATTGCATTCAATTTTTCTTTCTTAATTTACCTTTGTGTCATTATTTAGGTGCTTATTGGTCCTCTAACAATAAACCGTTGCCATAAAAGTAGGTTAGGTTAGGTTAGAACTGCTATCCCGGACAATGGATAACTGATGCTGCCAGAAAAGTTGTTTTTTGACTTTAAAATGTTCATTCGGCAATTCGGCGTAAAGAAATTGCGATTATGTGATATATAGTTATGTGATATATACTTTATATTCTAGCTTTATGGTCACTTTTTTTTATTTATATTTTTCTATTAGCAATGTAGTAATTCTAGTTAATATTGTTTAAAATTCTCAATTTTTGATGAATTGATAAATAAAATTATGTATAAAATTCTTAACTTTTGATGAGTTGGACAAATGTAAAATGTAAGTGTCATATATAGCTTATGTAATAATTGACGAGGCATGCTTATATCTTATTGACATAATTGTTAAATGTATGAGTGTGTAATAAATATTTCTATTCTATTCTATTCTATTCTATTCTATTCTATTCTATTCTATTCTATTCTATTCTATTCTATTCTATTCTATTCTATTCTATTCTATTCTATTCTATTCTATTCTATTCTATTCTATTCTATTCTATTCTATTCTATTCTATTCTATTCTATTCTATTCTATTCTATTCTATTCTATTCTATTCTATTCTATTCTATTCTATTCTATTCTATTCTATTCTATTCTATTCTATTCTATTCTATTCTATTCTATTCTATTCTATTCTATTCTATTCTATTCTATTCTATTCTATTCTATTCTATTCTATTCTATTCTATTCTATTCTATTCTATTCTATTCTATTCTATTCTATTCTATTCTATTCTATTCTATTCTATTCTATTCTATTCTATTCTATTCTATTCTATTCTATTCTATTCTATTCTATTCTATTCTATTCTATTCTATTCTATTCTATTCTATTCTATTCTATTCTATTCTATTCTATTCTATTCTATTCTATTCTATTCTATTCTATTCTATTCTATTCTATTCTATTCTATTCTATTCTATTCTATTCTATTCTATTCTATTCTATTCTATTCTATTCTATTCTATTCTATTCTATTCTATTCTATTCTATTCTATTCTATTCTATTCTATTCTATTCTATTCTATTCTATTCTATTCTATTCTATTCTATTCTATTCTATTCTATTCTATTCTATTCTATTCTATTCTATTCTATTCTATTCTATTCTATTCTATTCTATTCTATTCTATTCTATTCTATTCTATTCTATTCTATTCTATTCTATTCTATACCAAATAATTGTTTGAAAGTTAAAATGTTTTCAAGTTTAATATTTATTTTCTATTTAAAATTACTACAGCAATGTGACTGTCTAACATTCAACTCATACATACAATAAAATAATCAATGATGGATTCGAGACACCAATTAAAATAATAATAATAATAATAATAATAACTTCTTTATTTTCTCCACAAACATCAATCTTAAGACTAATACTTAAGTAGTATACCTAAATAGTATCCCAAATACCTATTTAATGCACCAAGATTGTATTTTTACTACTCAATGCAACGGCTTCAAATCCAAATGGTCGTATGATACTATCACTTTCTCCGGTTGATGATCTTTTAGAAGTGAACAGCAAAATGCCGTTAGATCAAAACTTTGACCGATTTTGCTTCACTTGACGTGACGAATTACAACAATGTCTAGTAAAAGGTTGTACTGGTTTCCATAGAGACGAAATATGTTTAAATAAATAAGTATTAAGAGGCCTTATTCCTTTTAAAATGCTGATTGTTTTAGACATTTTTCTCTATGACTAAACATGTTTCTTAACATATTATTGATGTTAATACCTAGAACAGTGCTATTGAGATTTATTGGTATATATATTTGAAACCTACAGATTGAATTTTTCATTGATAATTTTTGTTTCAAAAACTACTCGAATGACACAAATTTCATTCGTTTTTCTACTTATTTTCATTGGGACACTTTTTTCTCCAAATTAGATCAAAAGAGCTCGTGATTCTGAGTAGAAAATACCTAAAATATCCAAAATCTAAAAAAGTGGGGTATAATACGTAAATCTGCCGGGTTTTCAATGGCGGCAAAATGTAATTTAAAACATTGTAAAAAATACCTATAGACAACACACTACTATCAAAAATATTGAAACTTAATATAGGAATAGGAATAAAGCACATGATAAAATCATTTTCCGACCCCGCGCCTCGCCCTCTACTCACCTCATCAGCTTAATTCGATCCCGAGATTATTTTTTCCCATTTCTTGTTAGTGAGCTCAAAAAATGGGTATTTAATTTAGACAAATATTATCTCAAAAAGATACCGGCTGGTTGCGAATTTACAAAATCTATACTTAATTCAGTAAATAAAGGAGTTTGACCTTACAAACGGTCCGGTAGTTTTGAATTTTTTATATGTTGTCTAGGATGGTTAGTCAGTGTTTAAAATGCAAAATGCACAATTCCCCCCCCTCCGCGCCCGCCGCCATATTGAAAAAACCGGTAGGTTCTTCATATTTTTGCTCATATCTTCCTTTAGGAGCATTTTAGCCAGAAGAAAGCTGTGACAATGTTATAGAGAGATAAATATAAAAATTTTCAATATGGGGAATTGTACTCTTTGCATTTTAAACACTGACTAACCATTCTAGACAACATATAAAAAATTCAAAACTACCGGACCGTTTATAAGGTCACACATAGTACTTTAGTCTCTATTCACCGAATTAACTATTTCAGTCACGATCTTCATATTCAAATCGGGGAGCTTTTGTTTGTGCATATTAGTTAACAATATCTATACCTTTTTTGTATAGAATCTTTTTATCGATTCATATTTTTTTATGTGGTAATACCACATTTTTATTTTTATAAATAATGACACAAAGGTAAATTAAGAAAGAAAAATTGAATGCGATCCACTACAATCCAAGCGGGATTGTAAAAGTAGTCACTCAAATGTATTAGCTTTTTGCTTACATATTTTCAAGTATTATTCACGACAAAAACCTAGTCGAGTTTGGTAACGTCTATATGGAGCAAGCGTGCCGCGGTAGTGGACGAGGAAGCGCATGAACCAAACTGCTACCAGTAAACTAGATTAATGGGTGAGGTTAGGTTAGAACTCCGACCACAACAGCGCGCGAGCCGAGCGAGCGAAGCGAGTGTACCGCGGTAGCGGTCAGCGAAGCGCCAGAAACGATTTGCTACCACTGCTACCAGTAAAGTAGGTTTGGTTAGAACTGCGACCACAACAGCACGCCTGCTGATATAAATTCAACTATTTTATCACGAGTCACACTAAATAATATGTCCTAATAAGAGTACCTATCAACTGAAATAATTCTAAACGTAAAAAAAATGCTTAGCCATTGGCATGAACGGTAATTTATTGAATACAATCGGAGTCGTTACTAAAGTATTATTCAAGTTATAGACCGCAACAGACTAGCATTTGTACATTTTGTACCAGCAATATCCGTATGAATTTAGTTAATAAACTCTATACGATTTCAGTAAATTTCTGTAAAGCTAATCTGGTTCAGTTCGCATCTGAACCCTATCAGTATAGGCTGTGTAAAGACGCCGCCCGCTTTTGGGAATTCAACTTCCAAGCCCTTCGGCAGTCGCACATTTTGTCATATAATCTATCCGCGTACCTCTGATATCTGTGACAGGCAAATGTCCTACGATAGTTGCTTTTATGACGCGATAAATAAGTGACAAAGTATCCGTCACGTTTTGACAAAATGCGAGTGTGAGTGACAGATCATATACATCTCTAAGAGGTTTAATAATTATTTTCTATTGTAAATTATTCACGTTGACGCCTAGAGACCTTATACATCTCTGTGGAATTAAATTAATTAATTGCATTTTATTGCATGTTGTGACTCTTAGAGACTTTATACATCTCTGGGTATATTTAATATTTTTAATTGATCGTTAATTTTTTATTTTAATATTCCTACCTAATTTTGATTTGGAGTATCTGTACATCTCCTTTACGTGTACGCATGTAATAATTAGTTATAACACTAATGTGATGTAATTGTTCTAAGTATTATTTACGAAAAAATTACTTACTGTTGAGTTTCTTTCGGCTTTCTTCTCAACAGCGGTCTCCTCTCGCGAAATGCCGGTAGATTCACAATCTGACTTGTGAAAGTACAAGGGCACTTACTGAATAAATTATCTAGACACGCGGCAGCGTGTCCAGCCAAGTTCACCGCAGAAACTGGCGAGCAGCAGCCGTGTGTTATATTACACGAACCGTTTGGAGCCACTTTTGACCCCCAAATAACTCCAAATCTATTTAACATAAAAAAAAAATTTGGCTTATGTATTAAGATCCTTTAGAACAAGTAGAACCCCAAATTTCATTAATATAGGTTAAATAGTTATTGAGATATTAAAGTCCAAAAAACGGTATTTTTATCACTGACTGACTGACTGACTAGTAATCAAAAACCTAACCCACTTCCAGGTGACCTAGAAAGGTGAAATTTGGCATCCAGCTTAGTAATTGTGTGTGTATACATATAAAAATCGAAAACAGTGATTTTTTCATGTTTTTTTATTACTATTATTATTGATGGTTGTTGCCTCAGAACTCTGTCATTTATAAACCGATTTGGAAAATTCTTTTTTTGTTTGAAATATATACTAAAATAGCATATACACTCACACGCACACACTTACACATACATGCACATAAAAATCCAATACGTACTAACCGTTTTGGAAAATTCTTTGTTTGTTCATAACTTTCAAAAGATGTACTAGAATAGCACACAGAACTAATTAACAAATAATAATTAAGTAATTTACGCATCATAATAATTTCTGTACAAAAAGTAATGATATCCCATTAAAAACATAAATGTAAAACGAGAGCCAAGTTCAATATCGCGTGCACTTCGCCGACAAAAGAATTGAGATCTGCAAGGGCGCCAAGTTCTTTGCCCTAAAATTTTTAGATACAAGGACATGCGACGTACTCAATGCATTTATTTTACTTGGGGTGTAATTCAATATCAAGATTTGACTTGGCTAGTTTTAAAATATAAATTTATATTATAAATCAAAATCAATCAAATTATTAACCTATTTTCGTAAAGGTAAGTACGCAAGTTAGTGTACGTCTTGTTACTTATACTGTTAGCTTGATAATGAACTATGACTATGACTATGTTACTTTTATAAAATTTAGTTACTTTGTGAAAACTAGCCAAGTCAAATCTTAATATTGAATTACTCCCCTAGTAAAATAAATGCATTGAGTATGTCGCATGTCCTTGTATCTAAAAAATTTAGGGCAAAGAACTTGGCGCCCTTGCAGATCTCAATTATTTTGTCGGCGAAGTGCATGCGATATTGAACTTGGCTCTCGTTTTACATTTATGTTTTTGATGGGATTTCATTTCAGATGCTTTGTCACTTTTTTATCACGTGATAAACGCAACCATCATATCCCATAAACATTTTCAATGTTAAAACTGTTTTAAAAATACTACTTTTTAGGGTTCCGTACCCAAAGGGTAAAAACGGGACCGTATTACTGAGACTTCGCTGTCCGTCCATCCTTCCGTCCGTCCGTCTGTCACCAGGCTGTATCTCAAGAACGGTGATAGCTAGACAGTTTAAATTTTCACAGATGATGTATTTCTATGGCCGCTATAACAAAAAAAACACCAAAAATAAAATAAAATAAATATTTAAGGGGGGTTCCCATACAACAAACTTGTTTTAGATTATGGTACGGAACCCTTCATGCGCGAGTCGGACTCGCACTTGCCCAATTTTTATTAATATTCGTCGGTCTTTACTAGCATGTCCTACATTGTCAATATTATCATCTTAGCACTACTACACTAGATACATCAGGAAACCAGTATGTGTGTCTGTATGTCAGTTATGTAACTAGCAGGACAAGTTTTTGCGGCACGCGTAACAGTTGTGACATTCCCTCTGTCAGTTAGGGATACTTTCACTTCATTTTATTGTATGTATGAAAATATGTTATTATTGTAAATCAGGAATCGAACGTTTCTTAAAATCATTCATAATTATGTATACCAGGTGTTGCATAGGAGCAATAAATTAAAACATAGATTCTACTCTTCAAACTGAACAACATTTGTTCAGCAACTTGAAAAAAAGTCAGTTTACAGAATGTCATTATTTCAAACAAATTAAATAGTATTTTCAAAGTACGCCGTCCAACATTGACATTCTCTGAGCATTGACATAGCTGTCACTACTAATATCGGACATTTCGCAATACATTGCTTCTTTGTCTAAACATTATTATACAAGTTATCATTTAATACACGTTATTTTCAGAAGTTCCTTAACAAATGTTGTTTGAAGGGTGCAATCTATGTTTTAATTTATTTCTCCCCTTACAGGCAACACCCGGTATAGTCGGTCAATACATGTAGACCACGTGATCATTCTGGTTTACTATTGGAAGGCATAAAATCATTAATACTAATATGGTTACGCATAATTGCTTTTCGCCGAAAATGAGATGTGCATAAGCCTCATTACGCATAATTTTTTGCGCATAACATTAAAAAGCATAAATACAGAAAGCATAACCGTCATGAAGACTAATAACAAAAAACATAAGCATAAATAGGCATAATAATCAATTGGCATCATATCAAAATGCATAACGCTATTATCCTATTAAAAGTTGCATTACGAGAGAAGGTTAGTATAGTGTGTATATATATTTAGGAACTAAAGTGAGGTCGACGGAGGTCCGCTTCGCAGACCCCGTATTCCGCGTTACTTAGGCGCGAATATCATGCTAACCTAACCTAACCTAATGTACCTACCTAATGTGACCTAACGCTACGTAACATACCTAATATTCTGTTTTGAAATATATACATACAATAATAATAAATGCATATTAACCACGTAACTGAGTTTCATTCATTTTAGACAACTGAAATTATGGATAATGACAGATACCTATACCAAATAATTATTAGCCCAAACAATAGTATGCGTAAAGTATATTCGGCCAATACAAATTAGTCCAACTAAAATTATGCTAATAGTGTAGTATGCCAAAAAAACAGTAGGCCAAAATATTTCTATGGGAAAGTACTATTATGCCAAAACAAATTATGCTAAATCAATTATGCGAAACAGCATTAGTCTAAAAAACATTATGCGATCCAAGGGGATCCCGATCATTTTTAGGGTTTCGTACCCAAAGGGTAAAAACGGGACCCTATTACTGAGACTTCGCTGTCCGTCCGTCCGTCTGTCACCAGGCTGTATCTCAAGAACGGTGATAGCCAGACAGTTGAAATTTTCACAGATGATGTATTTCTATTGCCGCTATAACAACAAATACTAAAAATAAAATAAAATAAATATTTAAGGGTGGCTCCCATACAACAAACTTGTCATAGATTATGGTACGGAACCCTTCATGCGCGAGTCGGACTCGACTTGCCCAATTTTTAAAATGACTGGAGTATGACTTTTTTACGTTTTTATCCCCCATATCTCCGCCACTTTGAAAGATTGAGTAAAACTAACCGACCAAAGAATCACACTATTATTATAATGGCGAAAGTTTGTGAGTGTGTTTGGTTGTAACTTCTTCACGCTGAAACGGCTGTACCAATTTTGATAAGTTTTGATATGACGGTAGCTGACGCTCTGGACTAACACATAGGCTACTATTTATCGCGAAAAAAATTTTGTAAAAAAAATAACTTGAATGCTTCTCATGCTTCAAACTAATTGCAATATTAAGCGCATTTGTTGACCCAACGAGCAAAGTGCCTCCGTTTCAGCTTGGCCCGTGACTCTTTCGTATGTCCGGATGTCCTGATGTCCGGATATACGGATGTCCAGATGTACGGATGTCCGGATGACCGGCTGTCCGGATGACCGGATGTCCGGATTTCCGGATGTCTCGCCTAGAGGTCGCATTTCTCAACTAATATTCTCCTTAAATTTTGTTAGTAAGTTTGATAAGTACAGAGATCTTTTTGCAGATTCAGTTTTTCATTTTTTTTTCAAAATGGCACAAAGTAAAATTTAAAATGCGTAACCTGGCGAAAGAGACCGGAAATCGAACCCGGTACCTCTAGATAAAGCATTTTCAAATTTTCTTTGGGCTTTGATCTTTGTATCAATGGTTTTTATTGCATTATTAATGTTTTACCTGCGCTATTTTTGCCGGCCAGGGCTAATATTTGTGTGATGAACTCGAATATTTGTGCTTGGGTCATGGTTGTTCCTATGTATTTAAGTAAATTATATTTATCTATATAAGTATGTATAACGTCTTCTAATACCCATAACACAAGCTTTCTTGAGCTTAATTTGGGACTAGATCGATTTGTGTGAGGTTGTCTGATGTTTATTTATTTATTATTATTTGTTTCTCATTTTTCGAGTCACGGGCCCTTATGTCCCGGTCTTTTCGAAGGCTTGCGTGGGGATATGGATCCAACACGTAGAGGCCCTTTGGAGAAATTTGCTGTGGCTGTAGCCCTGCTGTGGGACCCGTTCCTGATCATATCAATAAGATGATACATCCATGAACAGGTCCCAGCAGGTGGTTGAACTATTGCATTATTATTATTATTATTATTCTGATTTTTGCACCGCCTATTAACAAAATAATTTTTCAGTTTCTCCACTACCCAAAGGTTGTCTGGAATAGATCGCTCATTATCGATAAGACCGCCTGTTGTTTACCTCTAATTGTAATTTTTTTGCATTGTATTTCTCCTGTATGTTTTATGAGGTGTGCAATAAAGAGTACTTGTATTGTATTGTTTGCCAAACACAACTGCATTCATATTTCGAACATTTTCGATAGAAGTGCATATTCAAATCAAAGACGGTTCGCAAGTAATTAGGTAGGTACCTATATGAAGAAAAAGTTATTCCTTTGACACGTTTGGCACAGTTTGTAAGCACTTGCCTACTGAGCCGGCGGTCCCGGATTCGAATCCCAGCCAGGGCAAATATTTGTGTGATAGTTAAACTCGAATATTTGTGCTTGGGTCATGGTTGTTCTATGTATTTAAGTATATATTGATCTATATAAGTATGTATATCGTCGTCTAGTACCCGTAACACAGGCCTCCTTGACCTTAATTTGGGACTAGATCGATTTGTGTGAGGTTGTCTGATATTTATAATTATTTATTCCTAAGAGCTACTTAACAATATTAATAGGATTATTCCATTGTATATTTTATTGTGGTATGATTAAACTACAACTTACTCGTACAAGACATGGTAATTGCCAAAGGGCATAAAATTATATTATATCTCTAACTACACGCGTACACACTAAACAATATTTATTACATAAGTAATTAACATGCTAATTATAAGAACAGTAAAAATAATAGGATCTCAAAGGGCAATGATTATTATGATTAATATAGACTTAATAGAACGTAAATGCAAATTATAAGCAGTAAAATGTACTATGGGTACTAGACGCAGATATGTACAAATACAAATACAAAATGCTTTATTGCACACCAAAAAAGTACAAATTCAGTACAGAACAATAATTAACAATAATGTACATAATTTATTTCAACTTTATTGCACAAAATACAGAAGTAAAAGTACAAATGGCGGACTTAATGCCATGAGGCATTCTCTACCAGTCAACCACAAGGTCAAACAGAGACATTTTTGGTGCGGGAAGGGTGTAAAACAATACGTGTATTTTGTATAACTAGTGTATTTTGTTTCGAGATTTGCATCGTGTGCATGATGCAAATGTCGAAACAAAATACACTTGTTACGTAGATAAATATATATATTTATGGGAATACCTGATATATAAATAACATCCATGACCCAGTAACAAATATTCGAGTTCATCACACAAATATTATTTTGCCCTTGCCGGGATTCGAATCCAGGACCGCCGGCTCAGTAAGCAGCTGGACTACTAACTGTGCCAACCGCTTCGTCAATTCGTCGTCGTTTCTCAACCGATTATCGTGAATTTTCGGTTCGTTAATTATTTTAGTTTTTTTCGTCGATACAGTTTTTCGATATTTCTCAAAATGGCGGATATTGAAAACGTAACAATTCATAGCCATTCCAAAAAATGCCCACAGAGACTAGAACATTCACTTTTAAGGTACCTATTATGCAATCTACGTGTGATACATCAATTATTATTTCAAATATTAATTTGGTATATAATCGCTAAGCACATTAAAACGAAAAGCCAATTAAAATTGTCTCGATGCGTAATTACCATACCCCGTGGTTTTGGATGCCCTAATGATTTGACTCCTACTGTCCACCTAGTGTCACATCATCCGTGAGCTTAAAACCACGGGGTATGCTAATTACTAAAACCGCTATACAAATTCAATATTTTAATGAGTTTGTAATTAGAATTAATGTTTGTCACGTACACGTTTGTCGAGTAAATAGCCTAATTTAAAGGCCTTACACCTTTTTAGGGATCCGTACCCAAAGGGTAAAAACGGGACCCTATTACTGAGACTTCGCTGTCCGTCCGTCCGTCTGTCACCAGGCTGTATCTCAAGAACGGTGATAGCTAGACAGTTGAAATGTTCACAGGTGATGTATTTCTATTGCCGCTATAACAACAAATACTAAAAATAAAATAAATAATTAAGGGGCTCCCAATACAACAAACTTGTTATAGATTATGGTACGGCACCCTTCATGCGCGAGTCAGACTCGCACTTGCCCAATTTTTTTTTGATCTGTCATAAAATACTGTATTATGCGAAACGTGTTCGGCGAAATAACTTTCGGACATAAAAAATATGAAATAGATGGCACCTAAAAGTTGTAAACAAATAAAATATTATAATGAATTACTACGTTATAAGAGACAGACCTTCACCTATCACATTGCCGTTATGTTTATGAAATGGACATCAGCAGCACCTCTAGCATAACTATCATACGCGATTATTTCTCGCGCGAGTTAATTACCCGTCTCTTTCTGAGCAGTAATAGGTAAATAGTTGTGTGACGGGCTGAGATTTTAAAATGCGAGCAAAATCAATTGAAATGACTTTGACCCAGTGACGGTCCTAGGCCATTTCATTAAATATAAATATACTTGAGGGCGCCTGCAACTTCAAAAAGTATCCTATAAACTTCTTTGGATGTCCAGCTATCCTTTTAAATTGGTTAAAATCCGTCCAGCCGTTTCAGCGTGATGCGAGGAGACTGGAAATTATGCCCAACAGATGGCGCCAGGCTGACATGGCCCCGCGCGCCCTTACAAAACAAATGACGATCCTGCATCACGCTATCGAGATTTCTCCTGAAATCATGACCCCTCTCCATAGAAAATTAATTTGACATTTCGGTGCGCGGAGCTCGGCCTGCGGCCTCGCATTAAGTTACTTCAACATATATTAAGTGGGTGGGCGGCTTCCTTGAGACGCTCCGCACCTTCGGTGCTACGCGGAGCTCGGCCTGCGGCCTCGCATGAAGTTACTTCAACTTATATTAAGTGGGTGGGCGGCTTCCTTGAGACGCTCCGCACCTTCGGTGCTACGCGGAGCTCGGCCTGCGGCCTCGCATTAAGCTGCTTCAACTTATATTAAGTGGGTGGGTGGCTTCCTTGAGACGCTCCGCACCTTCGGTGCTACGCGGAGCTCGGCCTGCGGCCTCGCATTAAGATACTTCAACTTATATTAAGTGGGTGGGCGGCTTCCTTGAGACGCTCCGCACCTTCGGTGCTACGCGGAGCTCGGCCTGCGGCCTCGCATTAAGTTACTTCAACTTATATTAAGTGGGTGGGCGGCTTCCTTGAGACGCTCTACCTTCGGTACCGCTACCAACGTTGTCTGTGGTAACCTTAGGTATACGCCATTTTTAAAAATGTTTAGTGAATGTTTTATTTTATAGAATTTTCATTTTGTCGACAATTTCTGTCCCCTAAAGTCAGATCAAAATATTGATTAAATAATAAATTATGAATATTAACGTGGTGACTAAGGTGTAAAGTAAAGCCTTTCAAATAGACAATGCAAAGATAAAACATAAGGAAAAATCATTTGTATTAATACGTCTGAGATGCACGGTAGTTTTCTTTGTATAATTGTTGTTTTACTTGACGGGAAGTCGCATACAGTTAGTTAGTTAGTTAGTTAGTTCTCGTGACCTTGACCCGTGGGAAGATTTAGTCGTGAACATAATAACAAACACTTTCACATCTGTCTGTGTGAACCGCGGCCTTTCACCTTTCTTAGGTCACTGTTCCACTAGTGACTCAGTGAGGGACATTGCGATCATTTTTCAAAATGACTGATGGCTTTTTTATGTTTTGAACCCTCATATCTCGGCATTTTGAATAAATGAAAAATAGGCACGGGGAAAAAGTATAATTAATCTCATGGTCTAATGATGACTTCGGTAGGAGGTGTTAACAGTGTAAGACTTCCCTTCAAATGAGGAATGGATAAACATTTCAAAAATCTTTAATTTTTTTTTATTGAACCATTGATACAAAGATGAGAGCAAAAATAATTTAAATGCGTAACCTGGCGGAAGATCTTTTTCTTCCGCCAGGTTGACGCATTTAAAATTTTCTCTGAAAAGTTCACCTGTACATACGGTGTGGCCGTTTTGCGAAGACAAATGTCGCCGTTTTCTAAAACTTAAATAAAAAATCCGTCTAGTATTTTATTCTGTACGTCTGACATTTAACAGCCTTGACACACTAAAACCACGATATTGGTTTTTAAACACTTCTTGAGTAAACACTTTCACATTTTATAGCATGTGAAACTCATTCATCCGCGCCATAGACATTTGATACCTTAAAGATTGCCCCCGTTCATTATACCGGATGTGGCGGGTACCAGGAGCAAATATTTACAATGACGCGAAAAAAAAACATAAAATTAATAGTTCGTTTTCGTTTCATTGTAAACATTTGGTTTACATTAGCAGACGTCACCGCTTTAATTAAAATAATCGGGAGCAAATAATTGAGATATATTTTTTTTACGACCTGTCAATTCTGAGAACATTTTATCTAGGTACTTATTTTAATAACTTTAATGCAAAAAATATGGTATGGGCAATTGGCAGGCTATGTCTTAACACGCATCTCTATAATAAATCCTATAAAAAGTTAAGATTACTTCTATAAATTAAAAAAAAAAGTTTTTTTTTTCAAAACGTCATATTGACCAATTTATAATCCTAAGACAAAAGTGCTGCTTTTTAACCCAGTTTAAATATATATATGTATATTTTTAGGGTTCCGTACCCAAAGGGTAAAAACGGGACCCTATTACTGAGACTTCGCTGTCCGTCCGATCGTCCGACCGTCTGTCACCAGGCTGTATCTCAAGAACGGTGATAGCTAGAAAGTTGAAATTTTCACAGATGATGTATTTCTATTGCCGCTATAACAACAAATACTAAAAAGAAAATAAAATTAATATTTAAGGGGGGCTCCCATACAACAAACTTGTTATAGATTATGGTACGGAACCCTTCATGCGCGAGTCGCACTCGCACTTGCCCATTTTTTTGTAATTTAATACTCATTTACTCAAAGCTTAACTGGGAAAGATCCCCTAATGAGATAAGTTTGCCTTTGTACGTATTTTTCTAAAAATGTGTCTTCATGTTTTATTTTATACAATTTTATTGCACAAAAAATGAATACAAATTGCGGACTTAAGCCCCCGCTCAAGGTGCATTGTGGTCGCAATTTCCATTATATCCTAAAGATGGCATGACTCTAATCATTACGGTTGCAAGGTTTTTCCTATAAACACAGTTTGAGTTATAGTTAAAACCCTTATATCTATATTACTAGCTTAGCCACGCGGCTTACCCGCTCATCCCACGACAAGGCTACATTTTTCGGGATAAAAAGTAGCCTATGTGTTAACACAGGGTGTCAGCTACCTTCATACCAAAATGTATCAAAATTGGTCCAGCCGTTTGAGCGTGAAGAAGTAACAATCATACACACAAAAACACTAGCAGACTTTTTTTTTCATTAAATACGGATGATAACTGAATGAAATTCTACAGCATGATTATGTAGTTATTTGAATACAATTAGCTTAATACTTCATGAAACCGAGAAAAAATAATTTTATGTTTTTTTTTATCCAAAAGAAATTGTATTATAATGTAACAAAACAATAATTGTATGACAAATATGAACTTCAAGGTTTTTCAAAAGGTGATTTAAATGTAATCTGTAACATAAACGGGTTATTTTTGGCCTTCCAGTTGATTTTGAAGTCGGTTCTTTTTTTCCTTTTTAGTGATTTAAATGAAATACCTATAGCGGGGTGATCAGAGATCTTGTTTGCTTGCATCTCGTTGGAATTATCCCCTAACTCCTGACCATTAAAGAGTTGTACTTTCCATCATCGGCTCAGCATAGGGATATGATGGCTATCAGACGCAAATACGTGAATAACTTTATAAAATACATGAAAATCATTGCTAGTGCTTATAACATTTGAGGGTTGCCCTCGATTTCCCTGGGATCCCATCATCAGATCCCGATATAGTGAAAATGGGACCTCGGGAGTATACTCTTTCAAATAGAAAAAAATGAAAATCTGTCAACAATTGGCGGAGATATCGGTGAACATATATAAAAAATAAAACAAAAATAATAATAGAAAAAACTTTGAAACATAGTACTTGCTCCATATTTGGAAGTCAGTTGAAAGCAGTTGTTGTCTTAGGGGGCGGAGTCTAGCGGAATCGACCAATCAAAAACGTGAAGCGGAGCTGAGATACAGATTTCAACTCAGCTGATTGGTCGACTCCTTAATGGTCTATATATCTCCTATACGTGTACGCATGTAATAATTAGTTATAACACTAATGTAATGTAATTGTTCTAAGTATTATTTACGGAAAAATTACTTACTGTTGAGTTTCTTTCGGCTTTCTTCTCAACAGCGGTCTCCTCTTGCGAAATGCCGCTAGATTCACAATCTGACTTGTAAAAGTGCCCTTGTGGCCTACTTACTGAATAAATTATTTCATTTCATTCCGGACGTCTCCGCTCCGCTCCGCTCCAGTGCAGACGCACCCTAATTGCAGCTGCACACTATTCGCGAAGTTGGCCGAGGTTAGGCGAGGCGAAGTTGACCGAAGTATGGGTTTCCGTAGCGAAGTACCCCTCCACACTAGTAGTAGTGCGCTGGGCATTTTCCGCAAGTCGACATCCAACGTGCCTATTTTGCGTGCAAAGGGGGTAGCGCTACTCCAACCACCCCACTCCACGAACGTAAGCAAAGCCTTGATGTTGCTTATGGCTCCGTGTACGATACTTGGAGATCCTAGGTATTTCATCCTGTATCCTTCTACCTGTTTGCAATCTAGTAGAATATGTTTGGTGGTTTCTTCTGCCTCCATGCATGCTCTGCATACTGGGCTGTCTGTTATACCTAAATTGAAAAGGTGTTTGTTCAGAGTATTATGCCCCTCCACACTATCATATTCGCCCTAGGGCTGCCATTTCTAAATTCGCCGAACCCGGACAACGACCTAAAAATCCGGGGCGTGGTTATAACAATGGAATGTATATTGATAATATAATTAGTAAATAATAATGAAGCATATAAACAAACAAACAGACATGTAACGATGTTATGAATAAATTACCGCCAACCAGCAATGTTCGCATTGTTGTGTTCCGGTGTGGGGGTAAGATAGCCGGTGAAATTACTAGCATAGAGGCATTCTATCTTCGTCCTCCGGGTAGGCAAGCACTTGTGACTCCTCTGGTGTTGCAGGTGTTTATGGGCGACGGTAATCGCTTTCCATCAGGCGATACGTTTGCTCGTTTGCCCCCTATGACATAAAAAAAAAAGAAAAAAAAATCATTTTAATTTTTTTCATTTTCATTTTCAGCCCAATTCGCCCAACCACGGCCAACGTCAAGTAGTGTGGAGCCGCTATAAGAGTTGATCGAGGGTTTCATGTCGTACTGCGATGCGCACACGCAACGTTCAGCCTTGCCGTGCCGGTGGTTAGCGGCACGCAGGTCCTTGCGATGTTGTAACTTATTACATTTTACTTACTTCAAGTTAACCTGAAGTATGCGACTACTGGATAACTTAACCTGCCTAATGAGCCGGCGGTCTCGGGTTCGAAACCCGGCAAACCCAAAAATGATGTTTTAAAAAAAATGTTGGTCAAAAAAATTGTGCGTTGATCTTTCTATCTATATTTACGTTGATTTTCTCAAATAATATTGGGCAAGTGCGAGCCCGACTCGCGCATGAAGGGTTCCGTACCTATACATATATATAATCTATAACAAGTTTGTTGTATGGGAGCCCCCCTCAAATATTTATTTTATTTTATTTTTAGTATTTGTTGTCATAGCGGCAATAGAAATACATCATCTGTGAAAATTTCAACTGTCTAGCTATCACCGTTGTTGAGATACAGCCTGGTGACAGACGGACGGACGGACGGACGGACAGCGAAGTCTCAGTAATAGGGTCCCGTTTTTACCCTTTGGGTACGGAACCCTAAAAACTCAAATTCAATTTCGATAACATTTTGACTTCTTTTCCATTTTTCCTGGAGTAAATTGACTTATATACTAGAAATCCAAGAAATCGTTCATAAATACAGTTAAATCAGTAGTTTGAATTACCTTTAGGCGAGGCAGGTCGTTTTCGGATGAAAAATATTTTATTTATAAATTTAATCATTGATTGTTTGGTATAGTTAACCTCAATAACCATAAAGGCAGTGTTTTTTTTTACAAACTGACCGGCGATTGACCTCAATAACACCTGTTGGTGATAGTCAGTGACAGTCGAGGCAAGTACAGGGTCGAGGATGTAGCTCGCCGGTTCAGTAATAGCCTATTCACTCTTACCTTGAAGAAACCCGAATTATAGTTATTACTACTGACCCGCCCCGGCTTCACACGGGTGTAATCCTGATAAATTATGCATGTACTATACATATTAACCTTCCTCTTGAATCACTCTATAAGCTTTTCCCATTTTTGGTTTTTCGGAGTGACGCAAATGCGTTGTTGAAGGTCGCAAGTTATGCGATGAGACCTGGTTCGCGGCACTCGTTGACAAGAGACAAAGACGTCGACAAGGCGACGCAGTACCACCCGTAATCTTGAGCTTAATTTGGGACTAGATCGATTTTTGTGAGGTTGTCTGATATTTATTTATTATTATTTATTTATTTATAGCTCTCTAAAGTCCTACCGTGTTATCAGGAGTCCGATGCTTCTGATGCATTAACGATAGCTGATGTTAGTGACACTATGTTTATGCAAGCATAAATCAATATTATAAATGATTTACAAATTTTTATAACGTCGCAATCGGTCCATCGCCTTTTGGATCAAGGTCTTTATTACTGAGACACAAAGAAAATGTCAGACCGATAAACTTATTGTCATAATTAATTGCCTGATAATTCGTAATACCTTGAACCTACTGATATTCGGAGAAAGTCGGGAATATGGACTTATAATAGAAATGTAGATTGAGGTTGAATCATACAACATACTTTAGTAATATAAATAATATAAGCTCAATATGTCATGGAACAAAGAAAAAAAAACCATGAAAAATATTATATTTTGTAATATGTCACTTTCAAAAAAAAAATTTAAATTGTGTCAAGAACGAAAAAAAAAAAAAAAATGTGTATGACTGTTTGTTCCATAATAAAAAAAAAAAAACTAGCTGTGCCTCTCTACCCACTCATCCCAAGGGAACAAGGGATAAGTAGCCTATGTGTCAGGGTGTCAGCTACCTCCATACCAAAATTCATCACAATTGGTCCAGCCGTTTGAACGTGAAGAACTAACAAACATACACATAAACACAGTCACAAACTTTCGCCTTTATGATACTAGTGTGATTATGGGCCAAGCTGACATCCAGCCGCTTTGCTCGCTCGGTCCACAAAGTCTCCACTTACGGGCCAGTTTACAAAGTAACTCCACAAGTGGCGCTTCATAAGTACAAGTTCAAGTTGTTGATATTGACCCCCTTTCGCGTAACTGAGCTAGTTATGGACTTATTAAATAAGCCCTTGGTAAAGCAGCATATGTATTTACTTCATTAAATGAGTGATTGACATGTTATCGTATTAAAAAACCTTATTTTCTTGATAACGCCTGGTACGTGTAATACTTAATTTGGCGTGTATGGCAGGTTGAACAAACTCTTTGACCATCATTTCCATTTTTTTTCGAACCAGAATCTTTTGCTCTATTTTACCATAGCGAGGCTTGAACTAGCGACCTTGTCTCCCAGAGCGGGAATTTGTCACACGAAGGGTACTTCGACGCCTTTTATAAAGAACATAATGACAATAGGTATTTATTAAAAACATTGATACAAAGATCAAATATTAAATAAAAATGAAAATGAGTTACCTGGTGGAAGGGACCGGGAATCGAACCCGGTACCTCTGGATTGCCGTTCCAGCGCGTTAACCACTTTGCTACCCTAACCCCCAAGCGACCTATCGAATTTTTCCTTATGATCTGTGCATTGTATTGTTTATTAAAAGGTTTTACACCTTAGCAACCTCTTTGTGAATACCTTAATATCCACATCTTACACCACACTCACATTTAAAAAATGAGACATTACATGTTTCATAAATTTACCTACCATGACAATATTTCATTGCATGTTTGAAAATATAGTCATCATCATCATCATCATTTCAGCGACAGGACGTCCACTGCTGAACATAGGCCTCCCCAGACTTCCAGATCGGCTGGTTGGAAGCGGCCTGCATCCAGCAGCTTCCTGCAACCTTTAACAGGTCATCTGTCCACCTTGTGGGTGTACCACCCACGCTGCGCTTGCGGGTGCGTGGCCTCCATTCGAGAACCTTTCTGCCCCATCGGCCGTCAGTTCTACGTGCTATGTGCTTCGCCCACTTCCACTTCAGCTTTGTATCGTCGGGCTAAATCAGCGACTTTTGAAAATATAGTACATTACTGCAAACGCCGGGAAAAAAAGGCTTCCCTAACGGTAACGGATCACACTTCCGAAAACAGTAATATGAATGTGATCTGGGGAGAAAGAACGCCAGAACAGACGGAAATGTTTCATAAAGAATGTCATAAAATGTTGAAATTTATTGATTTTCCAAATGAGCTGAGAAACTGTGCTGATAAATATTGTGAGATTTCTGAGCATAAAACAATTCTTGATGGACTTTATAACGAGGTGATCTTTGTTCTTAGGAAGGCTGCGAGTCTAGGGAGGGGTAAAGGGGGTAATGGGGTTAAAAATCGAGTAGTGGGATGGAATAAGCATGTCCGCGACGCACATGGGGTGGCTAGACAGAGGTTTCATGAATGGAATCTAGGTGGTAGACCGACAAGCGGCCTTCTTTTCGAAGAGATGTATGAGAGTCGGAAGATCTTTAAATCGCGTCTAAAATGGTGTCAAGATCATCAAAACCAAATTAAACTCGACATTATCTCCTCTCATCACTTGAAAAAAGATTTTCGTGGTTTCTGGAAGTCCACAAACAAAATGAAGCCTCAGTGTGGCCAGCTGGTTAGCGTAGATGGCAGTAGTGATCCGAAAAGTATTGCCAACCTGTTTAAGGATCATTTCTTTATGAAGTCCACAGTATGCCCTGCGTTGGTGGAGACGCTCGAGTTTCAGTCCGGCGAAGAGGAGATAGGCCATGGGTTTACGGCTAATAGTATTGACGAAATCATTAAAACCATGTCCAGAGGTAAATCCCCTGGTCACGACGGGCTCAGCATCGAGCACCTCCAGAACGCAGGTCCTCACATATCTAGGATATTGGCAATGTTTTTTTCATTATGTGTAAGACATTCATATTTGCCCGCAGATATGATGCGTACGATCGTCATAACGGTAATAAAAATAAAATGGGAGACCCGGCAGATAAAACTAACTACAGGCCGATATCGTTAGCGACGATTGTAGCCAAAATATTTGACAGTGTGTTTAATGCGCAGTTAGGGAAGCATGTAACACTGCATGACAACCAGTTTGGGTTTCGACCGCGCTTGTCTACAGAATCTGCAATACTGTGTCTTAAGCATACTGTCAAGTATTACCTCAAAAGCAAGACCCCTGTAATTGCCTGTTTCTTAGATTTATTTAAGGCTTTTGACCTGGTTTCCTATGACATATATTATGGAAAAAGCTAGAGAAGACCAGTATACCACGGGAAACTGTACGCATACTTAGGTACTGGTATGGGAACCAGGTCAACTGCGTTAGATGGGCAAATGCGCTGTCTGATGAGTACAGATTGGAGTGTGGAGTGAGACAGGGGGGTTTGAGTTCACCTACACTTTTCAATCTGTATATGAACGAACTGATCGAGGCGCTCAGCAGCATTCATGTCGGATGTCATGTGGATGGAGTTTGCGTAAACAACATCAGCTATGCTGACGACATGGTGTTGCTGAGCGCGTCGGTCTGTGGCATGCGTAAATTGCTCAGAGTATGTGAGACATATGCGGCTAGTCATGGTCTCAGATACAATGAAAAAAAAAGTCAGTATGTGGTCTTTGAGACCGGCCGTAACAAGCATACAGAATTCCCAGTGATATGTCTTAATGGTAGTCCAATCAATTTAAATACCTCGGCCATGTAGTTGCGGCCGACCTCAAAGATGACATAGACATCGAGCGCGAGCGAAGAGCTTTATCGGTGCGGGCAAATATGATAGCCCGAAGGTTTGCGGGATGTTCCAGGGAGGTGAAGATAACTCTGTTTAGAGCTTTCTGTACCTCCTTGTACACATGCAGCTTGTGGGTTCATTATTCGCAACGGGCCTATAGGGCTCTCAAGGTCCAATACAATAATGCTTTCCGGGTGCTGGTGGGACTGCCTCGCTTCTGTAGCGCATCAAGGATGTTCGCGGAGGCGCGTGTGGATGGTTTTGAGGCCACCTTGCGAGGGCGCGCCGCATCCCTGATGCGCCGGGTGCGGGACAGTCCCAACACCATCCTGAGAATGATAGCGGACAAACCGGACTGTCACATTATGTTACACTGTGCGGGGCTACATTCCCCCACTGGTAACATACTGTGGTAGAATTAGTTTATTTATATAATATATTGTAATTATTTTGGCTAATACTTACTAACCCCTAAAATTAAGGTGTAATTACTAACATAATATGTGTCAAGTCAAAGTTACACGAAATAAATTATTATTATTATCTCCTTTATTCATCTTTTGTCTTAGGCTAGGTTTTTAACAATAAATTTATATAAAAAGTAAAATATAATAAAGTAATTACAAAATATAAATACATTATAAAAAACCTAACCTAGGGTGCCGCCGGCAACGGGGCAGGGCCCAGGCTACCGGCGGTTAGGGCTGCAGAGAGAGGAACCTCCTGACAATGCGCGCCGTGTCCAGGAGTACCGCCTTCTGTATCGGACCCTTATTATTATTATTCCTGTATGTCGCACCCGCTCACGGGACAATAGTGTCCCGGACCTTTGGGAGGCGTGCGCGGAGCCGAAGCCAACGCGTAGAGGCCCTTTCGACAATTTAATGAAATTATTATTATTATTATTATTAGGGGGTGAGTAGGTAGACTGTGACAGGTGACTCTTTCTTGCGCGAGAAATATTATCTTATCTCTTTCTTCGCTGTACTGTGAGAGAGTGACGGACGACGCGATGTCGCGCGACAAACGCGAAGCGAACCGTAGTGCACCTCTAGCACAACTGTCACAAGCGACTTTTTCGCACGAGATAATTGTCTGTCTCTTTCTGTGCAGTAATGTGAGAGGGTGACGGGTAGCGATGTCGCGCGACTAGAGTCGCGAAGCATAGTTGTGCTAGTCGGCCTAATGTGTTCTAATTTCAAATTGTGAAGGTAATAATGGACTTTTCTTAAACATGCAATGTAATGTCGTCATAACGTGCGTTATAAAAGGCCTCAAAGTGTCACGTTTCGGGCGAAACAACTGAAGTGTAAAGGAATTGAAGGCCTAAGCCGGGATTTTTATTTTAAACATGGCGTCTGTGTTCATGAACTGCTGAATTATATATATTTTTTGTGGTGTATTTTATTATTTCATTGCATAGGTTTGAGAATAATAATAATAAATAAATAATAAATACCTAAATATTAGGGGACAATCATACACAAATCGACATAGTCCCAAACTAAGCATAGCTTGCACTATGGGTACTAGACGACGATATAAATAATATATAAATACATATATAGATAACATCCATGACCCAAGAACAAATATTCGAGTTCATCACACAAATATTTGCCCCAGCCGGGATTCGAACCCGGGACTGCCGGCTCAGTAGGCAGGTGTCTGCAAACTGCGCCAATCGTGTCGGCAGAAAAGCACTATACATGCCTATTGCCTAGCCATAAAAAGGGCTACACGGTCGGCCTATACCTACTCACCCGACTAGCCCTTTTTTTCCCAGCGTCTACAGAAATGTACTATTTTTCAAGCATGCAATGAAATATTGTCGTATTACGTTCTTTTTGTATTAGGCGTCGTAGTATTGCGTTGCGTCGCGTCGTAGTATTACGTTCCAGACGCGAAGAAAGACAGTACGAGGCCAGCAAAGTTGTTTTATTTCAATATCGATTTATTATATTGTTTTCCTGCCGTTTTTAGGGTTCCGTACACAAAGGGTAAAAAGTGGCTCCTATTACTAACACTCCACTGTCCGACTGCATCTGTCTGTCACCAGGCTGTATCTCATGAACCGTGATAGCTAGAGAGTTGAAATATTCACAGATGATGTATTTCTGCCGCAAAAACAAAATAAAATAAATATTCAAGCAAAATACAGTCCTATACAAAAATCATATTTGGTGAACCCGGTTGCGTTAACTTTGCGCCTCATTTGTATCCGGCGCCATGCATACCAGGTGCAAACTTAACCTGGCCAGTTAAGATGGGATAAGTTATCCGGAAGTTCGCTAACTTCCGGACAACCGGCCAAGCAGACAGTTTCGCACTTGGCCAATTTTTTTTTACGTCGCATGTTTATGAAAAGCAATTTACAAGTCCCGGCGCGAGCAGGAATTCTATAGCAATTTATACACATATTATTTTGAAGGCCAAGGCCGGGAAGGCAATGTCTCTGGTATCAGTGTTTTTTTTGTTATTATGGTATTCTGCCAACTCCTTAATAGGGGATGCGACTGATGTTGAATAATACAACACTAGCTGTGCCCCGCGGTGTTACCCGCTCATCCCACGGGAACACTAAATTTATTCGGGATGAAAAGTATCCTATGTCCTTTCCCGGGTCTCAAACTATCTCGATACCAAATTTCATCTAAGTCGGTTCAGCGATTTAAGCGTGAAGAGGTAACAGACAGACAGACACACATTCGCATTTATAATATTAGTATGGATAGTGTAGTTATAATACAGTGTAGTTGAATAACATTAGCTCAATATGTCATGATCATGAAACACAAAAAAAAAAAACAAATTAAAAATATTTTTGAAATATGTTACTTCAAAGGTACGCAATTTTTTTATCTAAAATATATTTTGAAATTGTTTTCAGAATTCTCATAATTTAACAAAACAATAATTGTAGGACAACCATTAACTTAAACGCACTTTCTCACGATGAAAATGGCAAATTACTTATTGTCTCCATACAAATATTGGTACCCAACCCACAAATTACGTCATATGTAGGTAGGTAGGCCATTTATATAGAGCATTTTTAGCGCTCTGTAGGAATGTTGAACTTTGACAGTCATGTCCGATTTTGAGAGCAGTCTAAGTGTAGGTAGTCCCATATAGACATTTGATGCCAATAAAAAAAAATCGATTGACATCCTCAAAAAATAGTTGTCCGCACGTCTACTGTTAAACCATAAAGATCAAAGCATAAGATTTTGTTCCTGCCGGAAGTAACTCGGAATCGAACCCGGTACTTCTCGATTACCGGTCCCTGTCAGCCACTCCACTATCCTAACCCCAAAATGCCTCACGATTATTTCCTTATGCTTTGTGTGTTGGACTTTGCATTGTTTATTTAAAACTTAACAAATATGACGTCTTGTTTTCTTCAATTTCCGTGACTGTCACACGTTTAATTAAAATAAAAGGTGTTGTCAAAGGTTGACCTTTGACAACGGTAACTGGAAAGCTACCAAAACGTCAGGGGACTCAAATTATTAATATACGCGATATGATCCGTTTAAATAGGTTTTTTTTTATGACATTTTCCTATAAACTTTTTCGTTTCGCCCAGAATGCAATTGGGTCAATCAATTATTTTCTGCCACTCGTTGCTATGGTGATGCCCCTGGGTCACTTTTTAAAACTACGATTTTCCGTGGTAATATTTAGCAAAAGCTTTGTAATTTAAGCAGTTTAAGCCCATTGTTATGTAGACTATCTCCTGACAATACCAGTAATATCAATTATCAACACTTTTCTTAGAAATTTTATCACTATTATCCCCTGGGTCATGGACATTTAACAGCAAGAAAAAGTTGATCCACCCAATTTCATTCGTTGGAGTTGATTTTTTTGGAAAACAATGGTGTCTTGGAAGCAGCCCTCGTAAATCCCGATCCGAACCTTAAGTAAAGTGAAAATACCTGAGATATTTCGCCACACTCCACAAAACGGGAAATCCAGTACCTGAAAAATAGAAACAGAAAAACGTGAAAACTAAATATTCTTTGGAGAAGATATTATTATGAAATTTA
Organism: Apotomis capreana; assembly: GCA_947623375.1. Taxonomy (NCBI): domain Eukaryota; kingdom Metazoa; phylum Arthropoda; class Insecta; order Lepidoptera; family Tortricidae; genus Apotomis; species Apotomis capreana. Next base: position 2,770,665 of record OX392525.1, read on the forward strand.
ACATTCAAATCGCTGTCGGAAACGCAAAAATGTTTTTTTAATGTGTACACAACTAGTTGTTTTAGTGTTCATGTCATTTTTATTTTTATACGGTTTTATGTTTTTTTATATATATTGTTATTATTGATAAATGATGTTATCTATGTATTTAGGCTTGCTGGAGAAAGATTAAAATAAACACTTTTTAAAGTCACCCATATAAGTAGCTGACAATAGGAATGACGACTTTTTTTGAGGATGTTTTTTTATGATATCAATCAATACCACTTCCTATAGGAATTTGTATCGGGTATTGGGATCTACAATGTGGGTCCTGTAACCTAAGCAAAAAATTAAAACATAGATTTTACTCGTTAAACTGAACAACATTTGTTCAGCAACTTTAAAAAAAGTCAAAACAAATTAAATAGTATTTTCAACAAGTTGGTTGGTTCAGCAAGTCTAAATTGCCATTCAGCGGGGCAATGCTGCTAGCATAATGGGGACTTTTGGACCGAATATGGCCATGAGAGGGGATTTAAGAGATTAAGTTTTCCTTGACGAGGCGTGTTGCGGATTTATTTCATGTCATTTTCAATGTATGTCGTCTAACGTTGACATTCCCTGAGCATTGACATAGCTGTCACTCTACTAATATCGGTCATTTCGCAATACATTGCTTCTTTGTCTAAACTTTATTCTACAAAATGTCATTTAATACATGTTATTTTCAGAAGTTGCTTAACAAATGTTGTTTAGTTTCAATTAGGGACGAATCTATGTTTTAATTTATTGCTTCTGTTACAGAGACCCCCTGTATATGGGACTGTTCTAAAAGTCAGAAATTACCATCAAAGTTCAACATTCCTACGGAGTGCGTCCTACTCGTGACGTCTTTATATATCATGCGCACCAATTTTTGTATTGAGACAATGAGTAATTAACCTTCTTTGACATTTTCACCGTGAAAAAGTTTAAGTTCGTGGTTGTCATACAATATTAATTAAACGAAAAGATACAATTCTTTAGTTAAATTGTGAGGATTCTGTAAACAACTTCAAAATTTCTTTTATATTAAAAAGGCATTGAGGTATTATAAAGGTTGCAAAATTTGCGTACCTTTAGTCACATAGTAAAAAAAAATGTTTTTTTTTTTGTTTCTTGACATAGTTCAATATGTCATTTTTTTTATTACATTCATATAACTACAGTTTGTAGAATTTAGCATCAGACGCCATCCCTATTACCAAACACGTGCACTTTCATAACAGTACCCTTCTATTTTCGCCGCATTTGGGTCCTTCAAACGCATTGACTGACACTTCTCTTTACTTAAGTTTTGAACTAGTTTTCGATATTTGTCAGTTACAAGGTTCTCGCTTTTGACCCTGTTCCGAATACAAAGCGAGGTGAAACATATGCTTCAACTTTATTACTTTCCGTTATAAGAACATATTATTAATTATTATGCAATAATTGCTATAAAATTACAAGTTTAAAATCAAATGATAATCGATTTCCTGCCAGCTTATAAAGATTTCTTCTTTGTAGGGTTTCGTAATTCAAAACCGGCCAAGAGCAGGTCGGGCCACGCTCAGTGTAGGGTTCCGTAGTTGCCCATCCTTCACAATAGACGAAAATTACGCGAAAGATATAAATTCCGAGAAAGATTTCAAGCTCTATAAAAAGGTCGTAAACGCCAAAGTGAAAGTAATTACTTATTACCTTCTGGAAGTTATACGCGCCAGATTGAGCGATTTTTTTTAATACAGTATGGCACCAATACGTGTAACGTTCGAAGTGTAGGGACAACGCACGGCACTTACGCCATTTAAAAAAAAATGAATTTTTGCTATAACTCAAAAACGGTTCGACCGATTTTATTCGATATAGTTTTCATTGAAAGTACTTATAAAGCCTCATTTTCAAGAATTTTTCCATAATTTTTGGACCTGTGGTTAAAAAGTTAAAGGGGGGCACACAATTTTTTTTTAAAATAATGTTCGTAGACCCCTATTATTTATAAAAGACCTATTCAACGACACCCCACACACTAGTATTGGAACGAAAAAAAAATCACCCCCACTTTAGGTAAGGGAGGTAACCGAAAAAATTTTTTTTTTTAATTTTTATTTTACAGTTTTGTCGGCGTGATATATACACATACTCATACCAAATTTCAGCTTTCTAGTACTAATTATCACGGAGCTAAGCCGCGGACGGACAGACGGACGGACAGACGGACATGGCAATACTATAAGGGTTCCTAGTTGACTACGGAACCCTAAAAACGCTCTGCATGTGGAATGACCGAGAAGTCCCCGGGAGCTACAGCATGCGGTTCTTCAAGAGTAAATATTAGGTTCTTAAGGGGTCGGCAACGCGCATGTGATGCTCCTAGCGTCACAAGCGTCCATAGGCGGCGGTAACTGCTTAACATCAGGCGGCCCGCATGCTAGTTTGCCACCGTCGTAGTAAAAAAAAAATTACATCAGTCATTCGTCATCCCTATTGTATCATCACTACATAGTATATACAAAGTAGCTTCCTGTCTGTCCCTATGTATGCTCAGATCTTCAACAGTAGGCAACGTATTTTGATGCGGTTTTTTTAAATAGATATAGTGATTCACGAGGAAGGTCTATATGTATGTATTAACATGCATAATTTATCAGCATTGCACCCGTGCGAAGCCGGGTTGGGTCGCTAGTTGAAATATAAATAATATATAATGGTTTCAACTATGACTCAAACTATGTTTATAGGAAAAACCTTGCAACCATAATGATTAGAGTCATGCCATCTTTAGGATATAATGGAAATTGCGACCACAATGCACCTTAACTGGAGGATTAAGTCCGCCATTTGTATTCATTTTTGCGGCGGCGGTAACTGCTTAACATCACGCGCCGCATGCTTGTTTGACATTGGTGTAAGTAGGGAGGTGGCCGGGTGGGCCGTGCCCACCCCAACATGGTCTAGTGCCCACCCCAGGATTTTGGGTGACCCATAGAAAGTCAGTTCATCTCATAGACCATGGCCAGGCCCCACCCAGGCCCCGCCTGAAAAATAATCTTAGATACGCCAATGTTGTTTGACACCGTTATAGTATAAAAACAAAGAAAACGAAAAACGGATTCCGTACAGCAATGGAATATAAGGACCGTTAAACTACCCAAATATAGTCCAGTCCACACAAGTATGGTCCAATTCAAGCCGAAAATCACTCGTTAAAATATGACAATTATAACGAATTAACTCTAAAGCGAAGAACATAATTTAACAAACTTAAAATAAAAACGTATAAAATCACTGATAGAATATGGATTTTGATAAAAATAAACGAGTATTGTTTTGGACCATAGTTGGATGATTGGACTATATTAGTTGGGTAGTTTTACGGGATATGTTGGACGCCAGACCAGCAACATCACTGTGGCGCGGAAACATTCCCGTTAGTAGGTTCGTGCTTCCATACGAAGTCCGAATCACTGACAGTGAGGGCTAACCAGGCCTGAGACAGTTCAAGTCATGCTTATAAAGCCTGATCAGAAATATATGCGGAATTTCACTGGAACTAATTTCTTACACGCAATGATTTTATGACGGTTAGTCAACAATGTCAATGTCATTCGTGGTGGTTTCATTAAAGACTATGATTGGAAATTATCCAAAGAAAATTCCGAAAACCATTCATAGATAAATAAAGTGTACATGTGTTTACTACACAAAAAACTGTCAGGAAAAGAATGCATTCCATTAAATGATATTACGCGGTAAACATAGTGGAACTGACAGGGAAGTATTTAAAAGTAATGTAATTATAGTGGGTTACGATTGGTTGCAAAATTGTTGCCATATAAATTTTATAAATAGGGCCCTCTTGACAATCCTCATATATTTCTGGTCAGGCTTTAAAAATCAAAATAAAACAGCCAAGTGCGAGTCGGACTCGCGCACAGAGGGCTCCGTTTTTATTTTTAACTTTTTATTTGCTTTCTGTATTATTTGTTTATAGTAGCTAGAGAATAACATCATCCGTGAAATTAACTGTTAGCTAGCTATCACTTAAAAACGGCAAAAAAAACACGTTTGTTGTATGGGACTCCCACCTATAAATATTTATTTATTCTGTCTTTGGCACTGGGGAATTTTATTTATTTCAACTTTATTACACAAAAAAATGTGTAAAAATTGCGACTTAATGCTATAAGGCAATCTCTAGCAGGCATTGGGCTAAACAGAAACATTTTGAATGAATTTTCGTTGTATTATTTGTATTTAGGTATACTTATGAATAAACGTAGGTAATGCATCTCGTCTATCCACTACACAAGCCTACAGAGCTTGGGATAAAATCGATTTGTGTGTGGATGTCTCATATTTATTAGCTGCGCCACGCGGTTTCACGTGCTCATCCCATGGGAACACTACATTTTTCGGGATAAAAAGTAGCCTGTGTTAATCCAGGGTGTCATCTACCTTTATACCAAAATGTATCGAAATTGATCCAGCCGTTTGGGCGTGAAGTAATAAAATACACATAAATACACTCACAAACTTTCGCCTTTATAATCTTAGTGTGATTTTCCATCAGATAGGCTGCATGCTTGTTTGTCACTTGTCAACAGTTCGTTAAGCAATCTCGGTCAACTTTATTTTGATTGATGATTGATTGTCCTTGTGAATTCCTGAAATCATTTTAGCGAATTGGTCTTATTTAAAGTTATTGGTTGAAAGATTTGAAACTGACCTCACGAATGAAATCATCCAGTACGAGTAAAGTGTCCCACTTTCGTATGTTTAACGAATTGCAAAAAAGATGCTACCGTAAAACTACCATAGTCCAGTCCTTGCAACTATGCTCCAGTTTAATCCGAAAATTACTCGTTAATATTATGAGAATTATTATCAATAAACTCTAAGGTCTAAGGAACAACATAATTACAAACATATTAACAAACTTAAATAAAAAATTATAAAATCACTGATAGAATATGGATTTTGATAAAATAATAAACGAGTTTTGATATACTTGATTGGACTATAGTTAGGTAGTTTTATGGTACATCTATACTATTATACAATTCTACATTTGTATTGCATATCAGTTTATGGAGTGGGTTCATGATTTCAGGAAAAAAATTAATAGCGTGATGCAGGATCGTCTTTTGTTTTGTATTTGGCACCAGCTGTTGGACATAATTTCCCTTGTCCTCGCATCACGCCGAAACGGCTGGACGGATTTTAACCAATTTCGGTACAGGGATAGCTGGACATCCAAGGATGGTCAGATACTTTTTACCCAAGTGAGTTTTGCTGCCCGCTACGTGGAGAAAATCCCACTTCCTGGCCACGGCATGACGTAAAACTTTAGACAAACCACGGGCGGTAAATCGTAAAGATTGCATTTATATTTTTGCACAAGCACCTTCCCGAATTCACCGCCCTAATTTATGTAATTTAGTATTAATAAATAATCCATACTAATATTATAAATGCGAAAGTATGTCTGTCTGTCTGTTACCTCTTCACGCTTAAACCGCTGAATCGATTTTGATGAAATTTGGCATGGCTTTTATTAATTAAGGTGATTAGGTGGATATCTATCGTGTTGTACGAGGTTGCTTCCATACTTCCAAGTTCCACGCGGACGTAGTCGCGGGCAAAAGCTAGTAATAAATAAATATCAGACAACCTCTCACAAATCGATCTAGTCCTAAATTAAGCTCAAGAAGGGTTGTGTTATGGGTACTAGACGACGATATACATACTTATATAGATAAATATATACTTAAATACATAGAACAACCATGACCCAAGCACATATATTCGAGTTCATCACACAAATATTTGCCCTGGCCGGGATTCGAACCCGGGACCGCCGGCTCAGTAGGAAGGTGCTTACAAACTAAGCCAACCGCGTCGTCGCGTCGCCACATCTGGGACTAATTCAAACGATGTTTAAACAAACATCTACGTTAATACTTCGCAAATCCTATTTCGCAATTGGTTAAAAATAGTGACACTGCATAATATTTAATATAGTCTAATAATAGACGGGACATGTTTTGGTGTCTGAATTAATGAATCAGAATACGACAGAAATAACTATGAACGTACAAGTCAGTGCAAAACAAAAGTACCTACTTATGTGTACACAGAATTTTATTTGTGATTCTGTTTTTTTTTCTAGCCCCACCTGCAATGTAGATAATAATTTAAATAATTTATTTTTTATTGGCATACGAAAGATTTTTTGGCGTAGCTGAAACGGCGACAAAAAACGTGTTGACTTCTTTTTGGGTCAAGTAACAAAACCAGGAACAGATCGCTGTTCAGTGATAAGATCGTCGCATGCCTTTATAAATTAACCTGTCTTTAATTATTTACTGTATTTTGGTGTATATAATATATAAATATTAAATAAATAAATAAATATTAAGGGACAATCATACACAAATCGACCTAGTCCCAAACTAAGCAAAGCTTGTACTATGGGTACTAGACGACGATATACATAATATATAAATAGATATATAGATAACATCCATGACCCAAGAACAAATATTTTGCACAAATATTTGCCCCGGCCGGGATTCGAACCCGGGACCGCCGACTCAGTAGGCAGGTGTCTACAAACCGAGCCAAACGCGTCGTCAAAATATATGCACTAGGTAACCAATAATTATTGTATTCGTATACGTTAGATCACTTCAGGATTAATAAAAAGTTAAAATAATTTAATAGGTACAACAGAATAAAATATTACAATAAATTAAATTAAACAATAAAACTAATAACTAAACCTAAATATTGTCTAATCAAAAAGCCCGCCCCGAATCGTTCCCGGTGCAAAAGTGCCCAACACGCTCGCCGCGTTACCGCGCTGGACCGCGATGGACAGCCTCTGCACCAAGAACGACTCGGAACGGGTGTCATGGCCTCTCTCTCGTAACCGACGCCCCACTTCCCTCAGGAACTTTAGTGAATAAAAATACATAAGTATATGTTAACAATTCTTGTAACTAGGTTATTTACGAGTATCAGCCTTGAAAATCAATAACACATATAATTATGCTAATAAAATACAAACAATAGTTATTTATACATTTCCAATGCATATTTAATTAATTAACATCTGTAACATGATAATTATAGGTCATAAATTGCCTACCTACTAGCTGCTATATTGTAGGGTCCAAATCTAAATGCCCATAGTCATTAACGTTAAGTCGGACCTAATCTAAATGCCCATAGTCATAAACGTTAAGTCGGACCTCTCTATCGCACTTTACAACAAATAGCGGGTGCGGCCGAGAGGCCTTGATTCCTGTTAACAACTCTACGATTTTGACCTCACAATATTAACTTTGTTGCAGTAGTGTTGTGTCAAGCTTTGACTAAGCTGATTTTAATGATGATACGAATTTCATAACTTAAGGTGACTAAAGGAATATTGCCACTAAACATAACATATTATGCTTTGAAATAATTAAACGAACTGATGAGAAAAAAAATAGTTTCGAAGGAAACGTTGAAAAAGTAGTGAACGACCAAGTTTGTCAGGTATCATCGAGATTGTCGAAGTAGTTGAACTTTCTTATTAGAAAGTAACTAAAAATCTAACTAGGTAATACTAAAAACTAAATTTTGTTTTAGTATGGCAATTATCTAATCTAATCATTCTTCCTTTTTGTATGTATGTACGTTTATGTATGTTTATATATATAGATATCGATACCTTTGGGTTCAATTGGCGTAAAGGACATTTTGGCGAAAATGAGTTATATATATAGTTTTGTTCAGAATTTCAAGCTCTATCGTTCTGTGTAGTTAAAATTTCGATAGCTTTAAAAAAAATGCCTTTACGACCCAGTTTTTATTCATCATGTTCGCAAATCTAGCTCAGGTTAAGGGACGTAAGTGTCCAGTTATAAATTACGAATTAAAAGGTGTATCGTAAAGTAAACCGGTAAATATTAATACTGTCGTAGATGACGTATTTTTTTCTTGGTAACCTTTAAGCCCTTAATTTCTCACGATTACTTTCCATTAGCGCATAGTCGAAATGGGCGTTAAGGACATGTTTTCTTTTACTTGTCCTTTACGACCTGCATTCAAATTATGATACTCGAATTTGATAAACCGAATAAGGTTGTAAAGGGCATGTATTATTTTAGTTGTCCTTTACGACCTCCTTAAAAATGATTACACCATTTTTTGATAGAATTAAGTAGGTTGTAAAGGACATGTATTCCTTTACATATCCCTTACGACCTACCTTCGAATTATTATACTTGTTTACATACCGTAATTTGATAAACCGAACACGGCTGTAAAGGGCAAGTAGTCTTTTAATTGTCCTTTAAAACCTGCCTTAAATCTAATTATAGCACAGTTTTTTAAAAAGAACTGGGTCGTATAGGGCTAGCCTTTATATTTGGCATTTACTGCCACAAATGTGTGTATAAATTCTAAAAAAAAAGCAATTGACGTAATCGTAAAGGTCTAAAATATATAATAAATAGTTTTCTTGGTGCTTTATAACTATAAAAAGTTGTTCGATCAGAAAGTGGAAGATCAGAAATGGAAGTTAGATGTCCTTTACAACTGGTAAAAATGCTATCAATGTCATTTACACCCGTGACTTTTTGGGGTATTTGGAGATGATGGGGTTGTAAATGACGGTCTCAGATCACTTTAGTCTAATTTCGGGGCGTAAAGTTAATAGCTATGTAATAAAAATGGACAGTTTTCAACTTAATTTACCTTAAAGAGACTTGAAAAATGTATTATAAAGATAATGAATTCAGCTAGGCATGTCCAGATTATATTTAAAATGAATATTTTTTGGAAAACGCAATAATAACTATGAAAGAACTAACTATTTTGTAATCAGATTTGAAATAAAAAAAAATATTTATTGTTTATAAACTGACTAGTAGATTGCGGGAACAAGGAGGGAAATAATGTCATACTAGTGTTCTACTCTCTTCCAATAGCACTAAATAATAGTAATGGAAGTGACAGAGTGGCTAATGGTTATCGACATTAGGATGTCAAACATTATTAGGACGAGTACGTAGTGAGTACAATACTGTAAATGTAAACAATAAGTATAATAGCATGAAAAATAATGCAGTCTTGTGCGTACATAATGACAGTTACATTAAAAAATCTTACTACTAGGTCTTATTTTAATTAGTAATATTTGTACCTCATGAGAAAAGTCACGGTACAAGTATTATTTATTTAGTTTTACGTAACTTGTACCATTTTCCACTATACATTTCCATTAGGGTTTATTGCCCAAATTTAAAACAAAAAACTTAATGGTTTCAACGATTGTTGAATATAGAAATATAAAAACTTAACAGATCTTAATGGACGTATTATTTATTTATAAATTCGTAGCAATATGTTTCAAACACTTTATAAACCTTACACTGTTTTTTTACCCTGCAATCCCTTCATTCACGATTAACTACAATAAAATGTTAGAGACCAATCGAAATATTAAATTATAAATACTTATATATCAGGGACTGGAACCGGTAACCGGAATTCATACAAATATATTTGTATGAATTCCCGGTATCGGATAAAAGCTTTCCTTTGTTTTTCGTTTATTATTTTATATTTAATCGGACAATATAAACATACGTATTCGTCATTTAATACATGATTGAGTCCCGTATAAAGAGCATAAAATATTGGGTTATTGCTGCAAATACCGGTTCCGGTCCCTGCTATATATAGGTACCTAATAGAAACAGTTTAAACTTATTATTGCTCTTCTATTCACTCTCGATCTCATCTTCTTCGTCAGTTTCTGGAAGTTTATCTTTTATTTTTGATTAGAACGGCAACGTTGCGTATTCAAGATGAAAACGCCGTGGTATAGTAGCCTGGTCGCAAAGCTTTTTCAGGTCTCTAGACTTTGCTTCTGAAATTGGCAATCGTTCAGTGTATAAAGTTTTTGGTCTCATTACACCCACATCAGACACTGTTTTTACTGTTTTTTTTCCTTTTCCCTTCCCTTTTGATCTCACTTTAACCGGGCCAGAATCAAATAGTATTATAGGGTGTACTTCTGCACCAACTGCCATAGAATATTTAATTTCCATCACATTCTTGTGTTTTTTTCGGAATGTCGCTACTCCCACTGCACGCATTTGAATTTGACTCAAAACTTTGGTCGTGAATGTTTTGTTAGTAAGGTCATCAAAAACGCATTGACTTTGCTACTATACCACGGCGTTTTCACCCTGAATACGCAACGTTACCGTTCCAATCAAAAATAAAAGATAAACTTCCAGAAACTGACGAAGAAGATGAGATCGAGAGTGAGTAGAAGAGCAATAATAAGTTTAAACTGTTTCTATTAGGTACCTATATATAGCAGGGACCGGAACCGGTATTTGCAGCAATAACCCAATATTATGCTCTTTATACGGGACTCAATCATGTATTAAATGACGAATACGTATGTTTATATTGTCCGATTAAATATAAAATAATAAACGAAAAACAAAGGAAAGCTTTTATCCGATACCGGGAATTCATACAAATATATTTGTATGAATTCCGGTTACCGGTTCCAGTCCCTGTAATATAAGTATTTATAATTTAATATTTCGATTGGTCTCTAACATTTTATTGTAGTTAATCGTGAATGAAAGGATTGCAGGGTAAAAAACAGCGTATGGTTTATAAAGTGTTTGAAACATATTGCTACGAATTTATAAATAAATAATACGTCCATTAAGATCTGTTAAGTTTTTATATTTCTATATTCAACAATCGTTGAAACCATTAAGTTTTTTGTTTTAAATTTGGGCAATAAACCCTAATGGAAATGTATAGTGGAAAATGGTACAAGTTACGTGAAACTAAATAAATAATACTTTTACCGTGACTTTTCTCATAAGGTACAAATATTACTAATTAAAATAAGACCTAGTAGTAAGATTTTTTAATGTAACTGTCATTATGTACGCAAGACTGCATTATTTTTCATACTATTATAGTTCTTGTTCACATTTACAGTACTTTACTCAGTACGTACTCGTCCTAATAATGTTTGACATCCTAATGTCGATAATCATTAGCCAATCTGTCACTTCCATTACTATTATTTAGTGCTATTGGAAGAGAGTAGAACACTAGTATGACATTATTTCCCTCCTTGTTCCCGCAATCTAGACAGTTTATAAACAATTAATATTTTTTTTTATTTTAAATCTGACTACAAAATAGTTAGTTCTTTCATAGTTATTATTGCGTTTTCCAAAATATATTCATTTTAAATATAATCTGGACATGCCTAGCTGAATTCATTATCTTTATAATACATTTTTCAAGTCTTTTTAAGGTAAATTAAGTTGAAAACTGTCCATTTTATTACACAGCTATTAACTTTACGCCCCGAAATTAGACTAAAGTCATCTGAGACCGTCATTTACAACCCCATCATTTCCAAATGCCCCAAAAAGTCACGGGTGTAAATGACATTGATAGCATTTTTACCAGTTGTAAAGGACATCTAACTTCCATAATTCATTGTTTACAGGAATAACTGTCATAAAAGGTTAAAGATATGGACAATTCAAATATATTTCATATACATGTCAAAAATATAGGTCGAGAAACAAAAAAAGTATAGCCATTTTTTGTAAAATAAAACAGTTTTTTGCTTCTCCTCAAAACCAGCGTTTTGTCCTTTACCCCAATTGAACCCAAAGGTATCGATATTATTTGTGTATGTGTATAACCTATCTGTCTTTAATATTTTGTTTGTCGTTTATTTATTATATCTCAAATTACTTAATGTTCTTATCTCACCACCTACTATTTTCTGTTCAATTTTGTTTTCTCCGCCACTCAAAGGTTGTCTGGAAGAGATCGCTCTTTAGCGATAAAACCGCCTATTGTCTACCATTATTTAATTTATGATTTCTCATGTTATATTTTTCTTGTTGGTGTGCAATAAAGTATTGTTGTATTGTATTGTATCTGTGACAACTAAAAAGGCTAGGTACAATTTCGCATAATAAAAAAATCTAATTAAAATATATTTAACGTTTGTCTCAATTAAACTTTACACATTATTTTGCACCCAAATGTAACATAAATTGATTCACATCTCTGCCAACTTCTTTTTGCGTGTGGCTAAATAAAAAAACTAACCTCCTCCGTTGAATTCTATACAAAACAAAAGCACCGTTGCGCCATGTAGCTGTAAATGTAATTTTGTACTTTTTATCATATTACTATGAGTCGTTCATTGACATTAAGTTTTTTTCTCGTTTCTTTGATATGAAGAGAATGTGGGTCGGAATGTCAAATTGACGCTTTCAGACGTTCAGGCGTTTTTAGGGTTCCATACTGCATAATAATAAAATTATCGTAAAGTATATTTACATTTTTTTAGACATGGCATATTATCGACGGTACTTTTTTGCAAAAAACTTCGTTTGAATCGAATGAACTGAAACACATTGTTAAAATTAACTTATGGTCATCTTTAGACACACTCACACATTTGTTGCTTAAAATTATTCTAATTAAAAAAAACAATAAATAATTCAGCAAAACAATAATTGTATGGCAGGAAGATAAACCATAATAAAGCATACAAAATTAAAAGTCGAAATTAATGTACACAATTTATTTTGTTAATTTGTTACCAATTTTTTTTGTAATTTTATATAAATGTTATAGTTATGTTGAATATTTAAGGTTCTGTTAAGCTTATACTCATTTAATTATATATAATCTGAAATCAATGTAATTGGAAATCACAAAGAAAATTGGTACTATTTTTTAGAAATCACTATGATGTATAGTATAAAACAAAGTCGCTGCCTGCTGTCTGTCTGTCCCTATGTATGCTTAGATCTTTAAAACTACGCAACGGGTTTTGATGCCGTATTTTTTAATAGATCAAGAGAAAAGTTGTGTAGTTATATATAATCTGAAATCAATGTAATGGAAATTACAATGAAAATTGGTAAAAAAAAAGGAAAAATATAATTGAACATCAATTGACGTCTCAATTTTTTAATTATTAAATAAATAAATAAATATTGTCCGTTAAATTGTAGTACGATTAAACACATTATTGTAATTAATATGGACGTATTTATGGCTGGTTGGATCGTGTTTTGAAACGTTCACGTTTTAATTCAGCGGTTACTGGGTTACTGGTGTTGTAATGTAACCGGTTGCGGACGAAAGCGAGCGCGGCGTACATCGCTATATGTATACTACACTCGCGGTCAAACGGTACGGGACACTATACACAATGTAATGTCTCAAACGGGGTAGGGTGGGTCGCTTTTGGGAAAAAAATCAATACATTTTAGGGTCCTTAGTCAACTAGGAACCCTCATAGTTTCGCCATGTACGTCTGTCCGTCCACGGCTTAGCTCCGTGATCATAGGTACTAGAAAGCCGAAATTTGGTATGAGTATGTGTACGTATCACGCCGACCCCCTAAAGTGGGGGTGATTTTTTTTTTCGTTTCAGCACTAGTGTGTGGGGTGTCGTTGAATAGGTCTTTTTAAAATAATAGGGGTCTTTAAACGTAATTTTCTGATAGTCAGCAGTTTTGTAAATATTCGCTCCAGACATCCAAAAAATAGCCCCCCCCCCTCCCTAAATTTTCAACCACGGGTCAAAAAATTATGGAAAAATTCATCAAAATGAGGCCTTATAAGCACTTTCGGATTACTAATGTTTGGCAAAAAACGTTCCCTAAAGTATCACATCGCAAACTTTGTTTCCCAAATTTTTATTTGGCAAAAAGTGCAATTAGCAAAACTACGTATCGCAAATTTACAGTTTGCAAACATTTTGTTTAGCAAGTGGTTGCTTAGCAAATAATTACTTGTCAAGTTTTACTTTCCCAAATTTTTTTTTGCAAATATATCGTTTGGCATAACATTCTTATCCCAAAATATTGCATGGCATACGATTTATATCCCAGTATAAGGTGAAATAAGTAATACTATGATGTTTGGCCCACTCACTATAGGGCCGCGTGGCTCGCTCGCTACGCTCGCTCGTTAAGGTCGCAACTCAACCTAACACTCCTCCTCGCTACGCTCGTCGTCGTACCTAACCTGAGCCAAGTCGGATTTCCCTTAAGGTGAAATAAGTGATATTATGATGTTTCGCCCACTCGCTATCACTATAGGGCCGCGTGGCTCGCTCGCTACGCTCGCTCGTTAGGGTCGCAACTCAACCTAACACTCCTCCTCGCTACGCTCGTCGTCGTACCTAAGCTAAGCCAAGTCCGACCTGCCTTACGTACTACTATTAGGTAATATTTAGGAATACTTAGGGCTTACAATTTACCAGACTTTTGCTATAAGTTCAGCTTGCAAAATGACTAATTTGGGAAAATTTTGTTTGGAAAATAATTTATGACAAAATCAAACATTTGCTTTATAAGCATTTGCTAAATAAAATCTTGACAAAGTGAAATTTTGGGAAAAGATGATTTGACCAAATGAATACAATGGGAAATGTAACTTTGCTAGAGATGCATTTGGGAAATAAAACTGTTGCGATAAGTTATTTGGGAAGTCATATTTGGGAAACATTATTTGCCAAACGGCAGTACACCGCCGCGCGGTGTCCTTATACTTGGAACGTTACACATAAGTATTAGTTAACTGCCATACTGTACTAAAACATTTCGCTCAATCTGGCGCGTATAATCGATAACTTCCAGAAGGTAATAAGTATTTACAGCTACTTTGGCGTTTACGACCTTTTTATAGAGCTTGAAACCTTTCTCGTAATTTAAACCTCGGGCTTAAACCGCAGTTAAACTCCGACTATTGTGAAGGATGGGCAACTACGGAACCCTACACTGAGCGTGGCCCGACATGCTCTTGGTCGGTTTTTTTCTACTAGGCGTAGCAAAAAAATGTAACTCATAATAGTATAAACTAAATACCAAAATTGCGTTGTAATTGAAGGTTATCTTTTGCCCCCGGAACAATTTTTGAGTTAGTATAGAAATGCCCATATTAAAAGAGCGATATGAAGACTTTTATTATTTCAATAGTTAGGCCTAAAATGTTGATGCATATTGGTCTCAATATAATCAGTATCACAGCATCACAAAACGAAACACAACAAAAATATATATATAAGTACAAATCACCTTTTTTTAAGTGCTCAATACATTAGGAACTTTTTTCCTGAGTAACCCAGAGCCAATAAAACTGAAATAAAAAAGTACCTAAACAAAAATATATACTCATTAATGGCACCAAACGGCACCTTATTTCAACTGTGCTCGTTAGAAATTGTAACAAAAATTAAAATGACCCACCGTAGTATATACTGGGCCTGTAATAGGAGCAATAAATTAAAACATAGATTCTACTCTTTGAACTGAACAACATTTAAAAAAGGCAGTTTCAAAAAGTTTGAATGAATGAATGAAAAATGAATGAATGAATGAAAATTACCCACCAGTTTCTTATGTTTTCTTCTGTTTCCGCGATTGTCACACATTTAAGGGCTATCCATTTAAAAATGCTGATTGTTTAAAAAATAATCTCTATGATCAAACATGTTTCTTAACATATTATCAGAATTTTAACTACTTAGAACAGGGCTATTGCGATTTATTGGTATATATTTCAAACCTACAGTTTGAATTTTTCATTGTTAATTTTTGTTTCAAAAACTACTCGAAATTGAGAAAATTCACGCAATAAACTGGTTTTTTCAACTTATTTTCGACTGCACACAATGAAAATATGAAATAGCTATGTTACTACCTAGGACTCCAGGAAAAGTATTAGGTACTAACTTTAAAAAGTTGTTGTATTAAGCGGTTTACACTCACGTGAAATTGTCAGGAACGGCCCGACATGTTTCGAACTCGTATGGAGCCCTTCATCAGGGACGGTTGCCCGTACACCGCCGCGGCACACTCGTCACTGCTGATACTTTGACCGACGTTCCGCTCTGAGCGCGCGCGCCGATGGCGCGGGGGCGGGGGGTGCTTGCAAGCCCGCAACTTGTACGTCCAGCACTCCAACGTCACTTTTGTCATCAATAGACATTACGCACACTTGAAGGTAAGGCAGTTGTTGCGGTCACCTAAAGATAAAGATCCGTTCGGTAGCCCGGGCGTATATGAAATACCCTGTGAGTGTGGCAAGGCGTACATCGGGGAGACGGGACGTAATGTGTCTGCAAGGTTGTCTGAGCACATACGCAGTGTACGGAAGCTGGACACGAATAATTCCGCGGTCGCTGAACATGTCGTCGAAGCCGGTGCGTCTCATT
The DNA here is from genome assembly GCA_947623375.1 of Apotomis capreana. Taxonomy (NCBI): domain Eukaryota; kingdom Metazoa; phylum Arthropoda; class Insecta; order Lepidoptera; family Tortricidae; genus Apotomis; species Apotomis capreana. Next base: position 2,786,964 of record OX392525.1, read on the forward strand.
TTGTCCGTTTCGATAAAGCAAGAGTGTTGGTACGTGAGAAACGTTATATACAACGTAAGGTACACGAAGCTATCGAGATCGGACGGCGCCCGAATTTTAATAGAGACGGCGGTTGGGCTTTACCTCCAGCATGGAAGCCTGTGCTTCCGGCGGCGAAACATATTGTGCGTTTGGACAATCCCGTGGACACCATAAGTCAAGTGTGCGTAATGTCTATTGATGACAAAAGTGACGTTGGAGTGCTGGACGTACAAGTTGCGGGCTTGCAAGCACCCCCCGCCCCCGCGCCATCGGCGCGCGCGCTCAGAGCGGAACGTCGGTCAAAGTATCAGCAGTGACGAGTGTGCCGCGGCGGTGTACGGGCAACCGTCCCTGATGAAGGGCTCCATACGAGTTCGAAACATGTCGGGCCGTTCCTGACAATTTCACGTGAGTGTAAACCGCTTAATACAATAATAAAATATGTCTCACGAAAGTTTTAATAAAATTATTTTAAAAAGTTGGTTGAAATTATCAATATATAAGTATTTAAACCGTGAATACAAAGATCAAAGCTTAAAGAAAAATTGAAAAAGGAGCTACCTGTATATAAGAACTTGTCATAATATGAAAAAAAAAACATTTTAAATCGTATAAGGCCTCATAGCTTCATAAATTAAAGAGGTCTGAGGTAACAAAAGCAAAATACTTACTTATAATCCTATTAGGTAGTATTAAGGTATCGTTAACTAATTACTTAATCTCCTCTTAAACTTATTTTTAACAATATTGTGTTGTTAATTAGTCTGTTTACCGAAGGGTACTCGTAAATAATATAGGTACATTAAAAATTACATCATTACTGCGGCATTAATAAGTGACGAACAAACATGCAGGCTACCTGATTGAAACCCTATCTACCTACCTATACATATGTGTCAGTGCACATGGAAAGGTACCTAGTCACGACATTTAGTTACCGAGTTACATGAGTTTTTGTGGAAGCGGATGAAAAAGTGCCAAAATGGGTTTGTGTTATAATTGGGTTATTTACGTCCTAAGGAACATATGTGTACAAGAATACCAGTAAAATTATGTTTTCTTAGTATTTTTCTCCGACCATAAAGTTTAGTAGTCAGGGTACCTTGTCACGGATTGTCTTAAAATCGTTTAAAATTTGAATAATTTTGGTAATAGGTATTTCCATTGCGGGTAGTATAGAATAGAATAGAATAGAATATGCCTCTTTCTAAGATAAGGTATAGAATCGGCCCATAGAAAAATTATTTTTTGAGCCGTGAAAATTTAATGTTTTTTTATAAGAAAACATTGAACTTGCGTGACTTGTATGAACGCAAAATGCCATAGAATATGTAACTATGATAAGAAACTAACAGTTTTAATCTCGTTTTTTTATGAATTGGCTATAATTAACAGTTTTGAGTTTCTTCCGCCCTTGCATATTCAACCTAGAAAATCAGAATAATTTACATGTTCTTTTTAGACAATTAACCTTTATTATTTCTTTAATTTCCCAAAATTTGATTGATACCCTTCACTATATAACTTCGAAGTAGAAGTGTGTTTTTTGCCATTATAAACTTTAAATGCAATTTTCTCAACTTCTGCATTTTGGAAGTTGCAAATTAAAATATTTATATAAAAATAGCGGTTCCACCTAGTCATGATTCTTTTTTGTATAAATAGAAAATTTTATCTTCTTTTTGGAACTATGCATAACTCAATACAAGGTACCTTTCCATGTGCACTGACACATTTTTTCTACTTACTCCATTTATGTAACATAATGACTTAGCGTGACAAGGTACCCAGTTTAGTAAAATGCTAAACTTGATGTCTTACACGACTAAAACAGAAGTTTTTATAAATAAGAATACATTGATTTCCACTATAATTATCCTAAATAACATTTTGTTCCAGATATTTCTTGCATTATAGGTACTAAAATAGTGATCTTCGAGTTTAAGTTACTAAAGTTTAGTAAATGTCGTGACAAGGTACCCTAGTTACGTTTCCATACAAAAGTTTCGACCGAGTCACTAAACTTTATTGTTAAAAAAAACTGCTTTAAAACCATTTCTATTATACCATTGTGGTACACCACGCTAAATACCATTTGATCTTGTGATATAGCATGAATATACAAATTATTTTGTCGGTTTTTAATATTATAAGTGATCTTTTTTGTAACTGTTAAAAATGCGGTAATTATTAAATTTCTTTATGATTATGAAGTTTTCTTTCATTCAATTGTCCCAAAATGCCATGGAATATGTAACTATGATGAGAAACTAACAGTTTTAATCTCGTTATTTTATGAATTGGGTATAATTAACACTTTCGTGTTTCTTCCACCCTGGCATGTTCAACCTAAGAAATCAGAATAATTAACATGTATTTTTAGACAGTTTACCTTTATTATAATTCTTTAACATTCAAAGATTATGATTATACCCTTCACTATGTAACTTCGAAGTAGAAGTGTGTTTTTTGCCACTATAAACTTTAAATGCAATTTTCTCAACTTGTGCATTTCGGAAGTCGAAAATTCAAAAATTTATATAAAAATAGTGGTTCCACCTACAGTCATTATTCTTTTTTGTGTTGATAGCAAATTTAATCTACTTTTTGGAACTATGCATAACTCAATACCTGAAACAAGGTACCTTTCCAGATGCACTGACACATATTGTGTCTTAAGGGTCATTTTTTGCGTTTTTTTTTTCAATTCGTATTGGGAGGAAAACACATCTTCTGCGGATTTTTTTTTAACTGTGCCCACAAAGCCAACTAAATAGCCGACAGTGTGCGATTTTGTGTTTGATTTTGGACTCATTTGACGAACATTTGAACAACATTGACGTTTATACCAAAAAATACGGTCGGTATTAAAACATTATCCCAAAAACATATTATTTTCAATTATAATTAATTATACATATTCTATTGCAATATATTGTAAATTAATAATATATTATTTTAAATATTCTTCCAATCCACGAAAAAATTAAATATATATTAGCAACGGAACAATTCAAAAGAACTGAATATAAAACTGTCCGAGTGTACACCCGAAATCTACGAGTAACGTCACGCCATACCTACACGGAACCAAAAGCAAATATGTAATTATTATGGTAAAAGGAAAAGAGAATATTTAATACCCAGAATATTTAATTCTATCTTTCCGGAAGATGAATGCGCCACTAAAGGTATTTTTAAGAATAGATTAAAAAAGATACTCTTAGATGCCCTGTCTTAGTGTAACACTTACTGTTATGGTTACTACCTACCTACTTAGTTTGATTCTAAAGAATCTAAACTGTCTGGCAAATAGTTACCTACCTACTTCTAAGGTTAAGTGAACGTTTTTTAAGGATAAGGATCCAACCCGCACAAAACAAAATTTAAAATTTGAACCGTGAGTGTAAAGCTCACGTCATCTTTTTTGTGTGGATTGGATCGTTTTCGTTAAAAGGCGTCCTAGTTAAGATTTTAATGGTACTAATGTTAAAAAAGTGAGTGCAATACTCGCCAATAAACTTCGTGTTTGGCGAAATTTGTTATAAAATGTGTACCCTGCTTTTTTGAAATAAATAAATTAAATTAAAATTAAATTTCATAGATAAGCCATTTTTTTATTAGGGTTTCAATTGTAAATTTTTCTTGTTGGTGTGCAATAAATAATTGTTGTATTGTAATAAATTGTTGCCCAGTTGTGGCTAATAGAGTATTCGGGCCATTATGTTTTTTTTATTTTACACTCCTAACTTTTTTTGGATTGCACGCAAAAAAGTGTGCCAATATTTTTTCGTTCCATTCCTTTACCATTTCCATATAACCTACTATAGCAGTAACGGAATGGAAAAACAAAAAATATATAAACATTTTGGGAGAACTTTTTTCTCCTAATTAGATCGAAAGAGCTCGTGATTCGGAGTAGAAAATACTTAAAACATTTTAATACTAAAAAAAGTAGGGTGTACAACAAAAAATTAAATGGCCCATTCAATGACTTGTCTACTCAAAATTTCTATCAAAGGCTATATGAAGTGAGCCATATCTTTTACTATCAAGAAACAACACAACTTTCAAGAGCCACACTCAGGATAGTATAATTTATCAATCGATATAAGTACTCTAATGATTAGTTTACTCTTTGATTTTGAAGCAAGAAGAAGAAATAACAGAAGCCATATTCAAAAAATCTAATCAGAGTAAGGTGGACTAAGACTATTATTACCGGGGGAAAACTGCCACTAACCAACTATTTTGGCTCAGTGACCCAAACAGGATCTTAGCCTAAGAAACGAGAGCACGCCTCTTGTCCTGATCCTGCGCAGTTTCTCGCCAGTTTTCGACTGAAGAAGACTGCCCACAGTCCAATAACTAACTAACTGTTTGTCTGACCCCTTTAAACAATAAACTATGTTAGTTACTACACATTATCTTATGTAACCAGCAGTTTCTTTGGAGAACAATATTTTCTGTCACCTAAGTTTAGATGTGTCACTAATCTGCAATACAATAATTATATCTATCCCCAAATAATATATAATCATCATATTCCATTATATCTTCCATTATAAAGTATCTAATAAATGCATTTTCAATTAGGTACCAAATAAGTATAAGTATAATTATTTACTTCTTTAGTCTAATTAATAATAATATGTATTTGTGTAGCATGTAAGCGTTTTGGTGTGTAACTGTGAGCTTGTGTGTGTAATTTAAATAAACAATAAATAAATAATATTAAATTTGTTCCTAAAATAGTACCTCTGTCACCTAAATTGAATAAACAAATAATCGAATTAAACCTCATTTCCAAACTCATTTGTATCTGACGCCATGGTTGAGCATTTGTACACAATGCAAAAGTTTGTACACAATAATTGTCTTAATTATTAAGACAGCAAATTAAAGTCCAATATAATTTTCCTATTTTTTTACCATTTATTTTAGTAATTTTATATCAGTGTTATGTTCGATAATAAAGGTTCTGTTATGCTTATACTTTTTTAATTATACATAATCGGATATCAACGTACTGGAAATCACAAAGAAAATTGGTAACAAAATAGGAAAATTATATTGGACTTTAATTTATGTACAAACTTTTTGAGAAATGCTCAGTTAGGTACCAGGTGCAAAAGTATCAGAAAAGGAAGAAGGAGTGATAAGTATATCTTGAGTTTTCATTTTAAGGTCAAGAATAAGTAAAGGGTAAAGAGGAATAATTATAAGTTATAAGTCACTTTTAGTTCAAAATGTAGATGTGCCCGCGATTAACTACTATTTACATAGAAATATATAGTGTTCGGTTGGCCGCCGCCGCGACTGATCGTCTCTCCTGATGATGAATCGCGTACCGATTCGAAACATATCGAGCTTAATTCGACTTCTACGACGTGAGTAAACCCGTTTAAGTATTTTAATTAAGTATTTTAACTACTATTTAAGCTTAAAACTAGACATTGTACTCTTAAACTAAAATGTAGCGTGAAAGTTTTATGACATTTGGTACGCGGTCTATCTAACAATCTACCTACTTTCGTGATACAATGTCTTTTTAATTGAGCTATAAAACTAATGAGGCTAGTATTATAATCATTACTTACTTAGTGACTTTGAATATACTTTGAATATATGACGACGTAACGAAAAAATCACGACAGATCATATTCATATTGAGTGACGGAGGGGTATAAGGAGACTTAACGTGTATTTTTCAAAAAAAAATCTACCACATGATTGAATACTCTTTCTAGGTTTCGTTAAAAATAAATCTTCACTTGTTAAATACTTCAAAATAGCGAGCTTATTATGAAATTCTGGCGAAAAAAAGTACACGTGAGGTTGTGAGGGGGAAACAAAAACCTCACCAAATATTACAAGGGGGCAGGAGGGTGAAAAAGTAGCCGAAAAAACCTCGCGTGATTTGTGCGCAATCCCTTAGGTTCGATAAAGTATTTGGAATTTTTTGTCGAGTATTCCTTGAGAACAGAGCTACTATTAGTAAGTATTAGTAAAAATTACTGTTCCGATTCTGTTACTTGTTTTTTAACCGACTTCCAAAAAAGGAGGTGCTATTTTTCACTGTATGTATTTTCTTTTATGTATGTCCACCGATATCTCCGCCAATTGTGGCCCAATTTTCAATATTTTATTTTTATTCAAGGAGGATACTCCTAAGGTAGTCCCATTGTCACCAAGTCGTGATCTGATGGTGGGATCCCAGGGAAATCGAGGGCAACCCTCAAATCTTATAAGCACTAGCAATAAAAAGGAAAACTACTGAGTAGTTACAGCCTAGTTTGTAAGATTTTTTCTGTATATAGTAGTAGTATCTGTATAAAATTAATTTGTATTTCTTTCTTCTTGAGGTGTGCAATAAAGAGTATTCTATTCTAAGCCAAACCAAAAAATATTAACTAAATGTTTGCTACGCCCTGACAGGGTCCATGTGTACCTACCTAACTTTAAGTACATTGGTCGCAATAAATTGTTATGTATGCTTTTAATGTATTTTTATGCCTCTGTACTAATTTGTAGTGACAGTACATTGACCTGTATGTCGTTGTAGAGCAGACCTAATTTCGAGTTCCCGAATCGATAAAAAAAACCGATAAACACGATGTAAACAAAATGTTTACACAACAGGGCACCCATAAGATAGAAAAAAGGGCAATGGTGGTTAAGCTCTTTTTAACGCTTTACTATGCGCGCTCTGTACACATCTCGGAAAAAGGTTGTAAGCGCCGCGACAGATTCCCTAAAATTGGTTCATTTTAGATAAGAACTATTTCTCAAACTTGCAATGAAATATCGTCATAACGTGCGTTAAAACAGGCTTCGAAGTGTCACGTTTCGGGCGGAACAATTCGAGAGAATTGTAAAGGAATTTCATACAATATTTAAGGCCTAGGCCGGGAAGTAATTTTTTAAAACATGGCGTCTGTGTTCATAAACTGGGTAAACAGCTGAACTATGTTTTTTTGAGTGGTGTATTTTTTTATTTAATTGCATATGTTTGAGAAAAGCACTATACATGCCTTAGCCGTGAAAAGGGCTTGCCGGCTTCGTATCACTATCCGTCTATACCTACTCACCCGGCAAGCCCTTCCTTCCCGGCGTCTGCAGTAACTACTTTTTGACCCATTTGAGGCGTGGGGGAGGCCTATATGCAGCAGTGGACGTCTGTGGCTGATAGATAGATAAATATATACCCAGATAGACAAATAAATAAAATACTTACTGCATAAATTATTTCATTTCAAACGTAAAAAAGTCATATTTCAATTATTTTAAAAGCCCCAAAACCAAATCTTGAGTTCCACAGTCCACAGAGCCACTGTTTTAATACACAGCCACCATTTAAACATACTCAGTAAAAAATGGATAAATATTCAACTCTGCGTATTGGAAATTGTTTATTTTTGTCCGACTGTTTGTCGTTACGCAAATTATTACTCAATATCGGAGGCCGCACCTCGGCATAGCTTGGTAGGATCGTTTTAAATCACATTCATTCAAATGATTTGAAAACTATAAAACGATTGATACAAAGATCAAAGCTTAAAGAAAAATAACCGGGTTCGATTCCCGGTCTCTTCCATCAGGTAACTTATTTTTAGGGTTCCGTACCCAAAGGGTAAAAACGGGACCCTATTACTGAGACTTCGCTGTCCGTCCATCCGTTCGTCTGTCACCAGGCTCTCAAGAACGGTGATAGCTAGACAGTTGAAATTTTCACAGATGATGTATTTCTATTGCTGCTATAACAAAAAAAACTAAAAATAAAATAAAATAAATATTAAAGGGGGGCTCCCATACAACAAACTTACAGATAATGGTACGGAACGCTTCGTGCGCGAGTCCCACTCGCACTTAGTGTATTTTTTTTCCCTTTGTGTACGGAGCCCTAAAAATAATTTTCCAAATCAGTCTACCCATTTTCGATATATCGGCGAACAAACAGAAAAAAATCACGGACGAACTGACACCTTACTCCGTTTTTTAAGTCGATTGAAAAGGAGCCACACGAAGGTAAAAGTTCCTCTCTTTCTTATCCGTAGTCGGGCAAAGTGTATCCTACCTGATGCCAAGGGCGGCCCGTGTTTCAATAAAAGCACTCTTCGAAACAAAAATCACTGAAAAAACTAGTTTACCTATTATGACCTGAATTATTTTGGGTCTCAGAATTAGAAAACCTTTTAGTATATAGATGTCGAGGGATTTTCAAGTTATTAAAAGTTGAATGTAATTTGTATGAAGCGATGGATGCCAAACGGCACCTCTAGTAATGAGAAATAGCCAAATTATGGTAATTTTACACAACTTATTTTGGTTATTAATAGCCCTCAGTTTGTCAGTCCGATTTATGTAACTAGGGTAAGGTTGCGATTATTGGACCTTTACTTGGGATGGCCATATCAGCTGAAATATTATAATTAGGGAAGTATAGAATAGTAAGTTTGATAAGTCTTCTATAAAAGAACATTTAGGTGCCAATGTAGATTTTTATTTATTAGCATAAATTAATAAAAAAATAAAAACCGGTTTCGCAAAGGTTGTTTTGTTTGACCCACTGTTTCCTTGATTGGACCAGTTAGTTGCTATAATTGGACTTGGGGAATTGTTTGTAGCGGTCCATTCAACGCACCCATTGGAATTCAAACAAATAAAATTAAATGTTATAATCAAACCAATGATTTATTATCAGAGCGGTTTTTTAAAAGGTAAGTACAATTTCAAAATTCGGAAGTAAGCCTTTACATTTTTTTCGTCAGATCTATGCTTTAGAGTCGCCTTTGGTACACCATACATTCTACTTGCCTCATTCAGACCAACTTCTTGGTTACGTAAAGCATCTAATGCAATTTCATGCTTTCTTCGTTCCATGCATTATATTGGCCACGTTTTGCCATGCTCAAACAAAATACACCAATTAAAATTTCAATTTTAAGTTTCTATGATTGGACCAGTCCAATCAAAGAACCTCCCTCCGGTCCAATCTTGGCAATTTGCTGTGCAAACACTAAACCATTTTTAGAAAAAAAACCGTCATTTATTGAACTATATTGATTAGAAAATTGGATAAACAGATAAATAAAGTACGCAATTAATAAAAAACCCATATTAAACATCTTTAAAAACTGTATTTACTTGGTATAAAAAAGCGCCGTAATTTAACATCGGGAGCGCGCGAAACATTCCGACGTAGGTGCTTCCTCGACGAAGGCCATGGGCGAACTGGCAGGACCGGGGGGGTTTACTGGTACAAATAGGTAGCGTTTAGACGCCATCGTGGATTTTTAAATTTGTTTGTTTCCGAGAAACCAACGCGGTCCAATGAAAGAGCCGGTCCAATGATCGCAACCTTACCCTATCAGCTGACATTTGGGGTGTTGTTAACAAATCTTTTTTTAGCCATGAACATATAAGACGACTAGAGATGCAACGGATAGTTGTTCGGCCGGACACCGGATACCGGATATTCGGCCTAACCACCGGCCGGATATTCGGTATCCGGCCGCCGGATATTCGGCCCGCGGAACTATACCTACATTTTGAGTTTTACAGGTGCGCGTCGCGCAGGTTTTGACCTGTTTCTTAGTGAACGTTCGCACGGACACATTTCTAGGTTCGAAACGAGTTTTATTATGTCATTACGAAGTAACTTCGTTCAATAGTACACGTGCAAATTGTAGTAGAGTGCAGTACATTCCAGTTTTACCAAAAAATCAAGCATGTTTACTATCCGGCATCCGGCCGGATAGTACGGTGCTATCCGGTATCCAGCCGGATATTAAAATAAGGGCCGGATAGGCCGGATACCGGATAGTAACCGAATAATCGGTGCATCTCTAAAGACGACATTTATTATCGCCTGGTATATACCTAATATAATCTGAGTGTCACGTCTCCGGCTACAGTATGCGGTTCTTCAAGAGGGGAGTAAATAGGTTCTTAACGGGTCGGCTTCGCGCGTGTGATGCTCCTGGCGTGGCAAGCGTCCATAGGCGGCGGTAACTGCTTAACATCAGACTGCACACTTGTTTGCCACGGTCGTAGTATAAAAATAAAGACTAGTAGAGGACAGGGCGAAGTTGAGAAGCAAAATAAAGTTGTCCCCACCACCATAGGGTAATAGGATGAGAGAGAGGTACCTAAACCTAATATAACCTCGTGAGGTCCAATGTGCCTCCCAATGCACAAAATAAGACTTATAACTCGTACAAAGACATGTACAAAAGAAATATTGCTAATATGAGTATAACAATTTATAATAATTTACCACGTGAATTACGATTATTTTCGGGACCAATATTTAAGCGAAAATTGACGGAATGGTTACTGGACAAATGCCTTTACAGTGTTAAGGATTACTTGAATTATAAAAATGTTTGACATGTGCAATTATTGTAATATTAATTAATAACACCAAATTGAAATGTTATTTTAGCCTATTTACACAAAAATATTTGTACGCATGCTTGCATGCTGAATACGAGGACTTTTATATTATACCTTAAGACCATGTATATAACTGTATTCTGACAAATAAATAATTTTGAATTTGAAAATTTTGAATTTTGGACCCCGACAGTTTCTGCTATACGCACTTACACGCCCAGTGTACATTACAATGTACAAGATTCATTTGGTGCTTTTTTAGGGTTCCGTACCCAAAGGGTAAAAACGGGACCCTATTACTGAGACTTCGCTGTCCGTCCGTCCGTCCGTCTGTCACCAGGCTCTATCTCAAGAACGGTGACAGTTGAAATTTTCACAGATGATGTATTTCTATTGCCGCTATAACAACAAATACTAAAAATAAAATAAAATAAATATTTAAGGGGTCTCCCATACAACAAACATGTTATAGATTATGGTACGGAACCCTTCATACGCGAGTCGGACTCGCACTTGCCCAATTTTTTCGTCTAGACATCAGAGTATCTTGAAAATAATAAAAAAAATGCCGTTGAGATTTATAAAAAAAAAGAACAAGTTATGGGCCGAACGTAAAAAAAAACGAAAAAAACCTAGTTGAGATATTAAAAAAAATAACAATAAAGTTAACTATACACCCATAGACATTAACAAGTTGTACTAAGGTTTATATTAGTTTACAAATGTACATCAGTGTCTTCGATGGTACAGTTAGGAAATTCAAACGTGTGCCTTTTTCTCTCTTGTCACAATGACAGGGTCAAAAAGGTACGCGTTTAAGTTTTCTTTACAGTCAACCAATTTGATTTCTAGGCCACTATAGAACCTTATCACAATGACAATGATATGAGATTTCAAGCGGCTTTCATATTGACGTTCACTGTGACAAGGTACGAAATGACCTAGGAATCAATTTTGTTGACTGTACAAGTAAATGATATAAATATAAAGAAATTGTACATTAGGAGTTAAGGCCTTATGGTTTTAATTGTACTTGAGCCTCACGAGATTTCAAAATTTCTTTATTATTATTATTTTATTATGATCACCTATCTGAAACACAAATTTTCGGTTTCCCACCTACAACGATTCGCCAAATTTTAATTTGCCCGAAAGCCATTTTATTACTAAACTGTTAATATTTCAGAATAATTATGAAACAAACCTAACCTAAACGAATGGGTTCCTTAAAAGAGTTAAAAGGATGTTTATGTTAAAGGGTTTTAAGAAAAAATTGCCACCGGACTAATGAAAAAAAATATTGGCCAAGTGCGAGTCCTACTCGCGCATGAAGGGTTCCGTACCATAATCTATAACAAGTTTGTTGTATGTGTTTTTTAATATTTATTTTATCTTTAGTATTTGTCGTTATAGCGGCAATAGAAATACATCTTCTGTGAAAATTTCAACTGTCTAGCTATCACCGTTCTTGAGATACAGCGTGGTGACAGACGGACGGATGGACGGACGGACGGACAGCGAAGTCTCAGTAATAGGGTCCCGTTTTTACCCTTTGGGTACGGAACCCTAAAAAGGCGAAACGTCACAGATGGGAAACGATTTTTCGGATTCGGAGTTGTGATGGGGTACCTTTTATTTTAATCACCTGTAACAAAATCATACCTACTTCAACTATAAGTAATTCTATATCCATTATTAATCACGTATAAATTGTAACCTATAATGTTTATTTAATTAGTAATTACCAAGACAAGGTAATTCGATAAACTTGTTTATTAATTAACTTCCGTTTTAACCGACTTCAAAAAGGAGTGTCAAGTCAATTGTCAAGTGTCTTTTTTTAGCATCAGTGTCATAATTAACCGAGCGAGTGAAGCGTCTCCATGTCAGCTTGGTCTAAAATTTATTATGTTCGGATGTCCGTTTTGATTTCTGTTCTCGCCTAGAGGTCGCATTTTTTACATATTCTCATGATATTTTGTAAGTAGCTTTGATAATTATATACTTTTTTATCGATTCAGTTTTTAATTTTTTCAAAATGGTGGAGGTGTTGCGATTGAAAACGTAAACAAAAGTATTTCAACCATTTCGAAGACCTCGAGGGCTACAGCTCATAGAGCCACTAGAAGTAAGAAAGAAGAAATAAATATTTATTTGCACACATACGAACACAGTAGTAGTCCAAACAAAATCAAAAACCTTCAGAAACTTAAGCCTTGTGCAAGGAAAATGGCCTGACTCAATAAGCATCTGCTACAACCCACAGGCCGCAACGCTGATTTTCAGCCCGTACCTACACACTAAGTATCATATATACTAGATAAATAAATAAATATAGATTACTAGGTAAGCTTGCAAAATTCTGTGACATCGCAACGGTGTCAAGTTTACGTTCCTCATTTGGTTATTTTGCCGTCAAATCTTTAGTCCGGTATTACATAAGTATTTATATACGGTCATATTTCATATGGGACATTTATTATCATATTTCACAGAACGATGTTAATTATTAAGTAAAAGTAAAAATAAAAACAGCCTATTCTCATTTGAATTTTTGACACTTTCACGGTCAAGAGAAGTTGGAAGCCACCTTTTCTTAGTCACGTTTCGGACCGTGAAACTTCAGACATCTGGTAGAAAAAAGGTCGATGCTTTGGCTAGTGGCTTTGATAGCATAATTGGTAGTGCACTCGTCTGGCCCAGAAAGCCGTGGGGACGTGGGTTCAAATCCCGCTCAGTGCATATAATTTTTCAATTTTTCGCTTCAATACAAACACTATAAAACTTATTCAAAAAAGGAAAGAAGTCTCGTCTTTACATGTAGATGACTCAAAAAATTGGGTTTTATTTTACCATTTTGATAGCGTATTTTTTAAGTATGGATGCCAAATTACAGATTGTGCTATAGAAATCCTGCATCGCGTTATTAAGTTTTTTTCTGAAATAATTGCCTCTGTCCATAGAAAACTGATCTTAAATACAGTTTCAGAATTTGTATATGTTTATCCTTATATTTAGTATAGAACTTCCAATGTAGTTTAAAATATATTTAATTCAGAAAACAAATAAATTACAATAATGTAAATCATTTATGGGTCAAAAAGAATAATGAAAAATATGAATTTTATGGGAAAATTACAATTATAATAGCTAGACAATGACAAAAAACTTAAGTACCTACCTAAAAGATAAAACTAAAGAACTAAAAACTAAAATAAATTAAATAAAAATACAGTTAAAATAACTCTGTGCCCCACGGTATGGTCCGGAAGACGCTGGCAGAATCGCAATGCTGATGCGTTGTGCGAGGAAGCTGCCAGCTCTTCGGTCACCAGCAGACTCGATGAGCCTTTGGCTTGTCTTTAAAAAGTTTGCGGGCGCTGGGACCCCACGGACCTAAGGTCTCAACCCGAAGATGAATAGAGTTATATTAGGAGGCCGAGACCCAAAAAGAATAAAGTTATATTCGGGGCTGAGGCAATACTAATTCTTTTTTTAGTATAGATAAAAGTAGGCCATAAGGCCTCTGCACTGTTAAAATCTGTGTTTACCGGCATTACCTAAGAGATTCTTAGATAATATGAAGTGCTCTTACTAAAATGGAACAAAATAAGTTAAACCTAATACTTTATATGCGTATTTCTCCAAGAAAACATATCTTAGACTGAAAGATTTTTCGACAACGTGAAAAGAAACAGAATCATACTTTTTTATAGTAAACACGACAACAGAATATTATTTTGTATTCTTTTCTTTTTGTATTTAACTGTTTATCATACTCATACTTATTTATTTATAAAATGTTTAGCAATTTTATCTTAGGTATATAATAACGCTTTGTTTTTCATTTTCGTCATCATCATTCCAGCCATAGGACGTCTACTGCTGAACACAGGCCTCCTTCATAGAATTCCACATGGGTCGGAGAATTGACCCGCATCCAGCTAGTCCCTGCAACTCTAACCAGGCCGTTTTGCTACCCTCCGGATGGCCGTACACTGTGTTTGCCGGTACGCGGTCGCGACTTGAGTGCCTTATACTTACTTTTTATAGTTCAAGTTTTTATGTAACACTTGAAAGCGTCTTGTTGATCTTCAGGGTATTTTTTTATTTCAAAATTTGTAGGTAATACTAAAAATATTGCCAAACAAACAAACATTAAATTAATACGCCTATTAAAATAAAGTATCCCAGATTAACAACTTTTTTTATTATTATTTCTCACCTTTATTCTACTTTAAACTGAATACAACTATTATATTCATTCACTAAACCCTCATTTAATAATTCATTTCAATAAAAAAAACGTCTAAAAGCTTTATCGTTATAAAAATACAACCACCAAATTAAAAAAAAAAAGTTGTAACCATAAACTAAAACGAAAGGTTAACTTTCTTTCGTACAAACAATTAGGCAAAGGCTTAAGGTACGCGCAGCCTCCACACATTTCTCTCAATCTCTCGACCTACTGACACATATACCCCTACCCACAGTGAAAGCAAAATTAGCAAAAACCAATAATTACATAAGATTATCGCAATGATATTACCTTAGCAAAATTCCGATACGGTCACAACACGATTCACAACACTTTCACAGATAAAATACACAAAAAGACACTTGTTTTTTAATTGCTCGGATCACTTGTCAAAAAAGCGCGGGAAGTCAGTTTTCTTTTTTTTAATGTTTTTTTTTTCGCGGTGCAATGGATGCGTTACGTTCAAGTGGGCTCTAAAGCCCGACTGACTGCCACTCACTATACTGAATCATTCGCGTTGAACACAATCATTAATGCTTCAATAAGGCATTGTCTCGTCTACCTTTACCGTCTTCAAAATATATCAAATAGGATGTCTATTTTACACAGTATATAAATTGTATTGATGTACTCGATTTTTAACCGAGTTCCAAAAAAGGAGGTTTGACCTGTAAGTATGTATGTAATTTTTGTCCACGATTATCTCGCGTTTGGCAGAACCGATTTCGATGCGTGTTTCAGAAAAGTATTTATTATACTTAGGAGAAGGTTTTGGTATTTTAACCGACTTCAAAACAGAGGTTCTCAGTTTCATCCATATATTTCTTGTTTATGAACAACTTTATCATTTCGCACTACCTTATCTTGAACAACTTTTTAATTTGCGTCTGATAGTCATCATCTTCCTATGCTGAGCTGATGATGGAAGATATAACTCCTTAACGGTTAAGAATTAGGGGATAATTCAAAAGAGATGCAAACAAGACCTCCCTCGTATTTGAATCACTAAAAAGCAACAAAAAAGATAAAAAAAAAGAAAAAAACTTGAAAATTACCTAACTGAAAAGCCAAAAATGACTCGTTCCCGTTTGAAGTTGGTGCCAAACCTCACGTAAACTTCTTTATTGAACAAAAATATTCGTAAATACCCAATAGTTATCATTCAAGGCTTCATGCGCGGCATCTGTTTTCATAGTAATAAAATAAGAGTGTGTTGACGTGATTTTGGTATATTTTTATGTATTTAAGTATATTTGAATCTACGAGTATATAAGCGTGTATACCGTCGGCTAGAACACATAACATAAATCTTTAGGTCGATTTGTGCGAAGTTGTCCAATATTTATTTATTATTGATAAACATTACATATTAGTTAAATCAGGTAGGTACTAACAAGTTAGCGCTCATTTTGGTAAATCGATAGTAGAATACATTGAGGATAGAATAGAATAAAATATTCTTTATTACACACCTCAATGGGAAATAAATACAAACAAACAGATTACACGTAACATTCAATAAAGGTAAACAACAGGCGGTCTTATCGCGTATGAGCGCTCTCTTCCAGACAACCTTTGGGAAGCGAATTTAAAAAAAACGCGAAAAAAATAAGCATGAAAAACATTTTCCTGTTTTTTAGGGTTCCGTACCTCAATCGGAAAAAACGGAACCCTTATAGGTTCACTTTGTTGTCCGTCCGTCAGTCTGTCTGTCAAGACCAGGGAACAGGTTAAGGTATCGAATTGAAATTAAAACCATATAATCCGGTCTCCAGTCTTTTGAAGCGGTGAAATAATCAAACTTCTAAGTTAACTAAAAAAAGGATACGGCCGTTTTTACAGCAGAAAACGTATATTTCAATACTCTCAAGGGAATCAAAATTAATGGGGTATTTTCCGTTGACCTAGCACTATTAAATTAGCCAAGTATTACCGTATTAT
Source organism: Apotomis capreana (assembly GCA_947623375.1). NCBI lineage: Eukaryota > Metazoa > Arthropoda > Insecta > Lepidoptera > Tortricidae > Apotomis > Apotomis capreana. The sequence goes on from OX392525.1 coordinate 2,803,582, forward strand.
ACTACTAGTATAGGGGAAAAGCTGAAAAATATACATTTGTAATTAAATCATAAAAAGTCTTTATATAAAGTACGCGAAACAGTTTTCCAACGGTAAAGTTAAGTTAAGTGTCGCTCAGTACAGTTTATCTTTCCGTTACAGCAATACAGCAGTACTCTCATAGATCGTACGGAACCCTCGGTGTGCTAGATCGACTCGCACTTGGCCGGTTTTTTATTATGACGTGCGTAACTCATTAGAAGCGTCAAACTTGTCAAAAATTCTATTGTATTTCCGGAATATGATATTTTTATAATATACACTTTGAACTGACTTAAACAATACCTAGGTATTATTTACACGTATAGGTACATATGATTGGACGACGCGTTTGGCGCAGTTTGTAGACACCTGCCTACTGAGCCGGCGGTCCCGGGTTCGGATCCCAGCCAGGGCAAATATTTGTGTGATGAACTGGAATATTTGTGCTTGGGTCATGGTTGTACTATGTATTTAAGTATATATCTATCTATATGAGTATGTATATCGTCGCCTAGTATCCATAACACACGCCTTCTTGAGCTTAATTTGGGACTAAATCGATTTGTGTGAGGTTGCCTGATATTTATTTATTAATAACTATGATAAACACTTTGTCTAGTTAAGGCTTAGCTTAGGCTTATCCGTTCAAAAATGCTGATAGTTTTAGACATTTTTCTCTATGATCAAAGATGATTCTTAACATAGTATATCAATGTTACTAGTTAGAACAGGGCTATAGGCAATAGGCATATATCTGAAACCTACAGTTTGGTTTTTTAAATTATTTATTTCAAAAAACTACTCGAAATTGACAAAATAAACGCAGAAATCTTTTTTTTTAACTAATTTCCAATTTCACGCAATGAAAGCATTCAGAAACAGCTCTGTTACTATCTAGAACCCAGGGAAAAGTATTGTTCACTTAAAAAAGTTGGTTGAAATGATCAACAGATACAACACTATACGATATTACAATAAGAAACAATGTGTACATGGAATGCCAGAGTGTCTATCCAATGATAGGCAAACACGACATGCATAATATGAAAAAAAAATTAAGAGGAATAAGGCCTGTTAAACAAAACCTATATCTTATATTTGGACATATAAATAAATAAATTTTATTATTATTAAATTGTCCTGGAGAGAAAAAATCAAGGGCGGAAGAATTGGTTAAGTCACATTTAAAAGATTACATCACTAGGCAGTAAGTAGGATTTACTGCCCGCTACACGGGGAGAAAATCTCAGTTCCTGGCCAAGGGAAGACCTAAAACTTGACGAACCGCGGGCGGTAATTCATAAAACGCCAGATCGCATATTTAGCCGCATATCTCTGCCCAATATTTCTTCGTTCTATTCCGTTACCATTTCCATGTCGCCTGCTATAGCGGTAACACAGATCACCTTGTGAGCGGTAACGAAATGGGAAATCAGAAAAATATGAACATTTTGAGACAGTTTTCTTCTCCTAATTGCTCGTGATATTGAGTAGAAAATACCTTAAATATCCACAATCTAAAAATGGGGGTATACATCAAAATATAAAATGACCCAGGTTAATCTTATTAAAACGTTCGTGAGACCATGTGAGACATATTTAATAGGGTGGAGCGAATTTTTTTTTTGGAAATTCAACTCAGAACGCCTCTAAAACGTTGCATTAGGCTGCCAGGTGTACGAGAAAAATAATATGAAAAATATTCAATAGTACTTTTAGCCCTCTACTGTCATCTTGATTCATATTATGATCAAGCCCATATCAAAAAAAAAAATTTTATCAAAATCTTATTTTTTTTTAATGAAAGTCAAGTGATTTTTTACTAAGCACATAATACTCGAAATAAAAGATATTTATTGCATAAAAATATAACAATAATATTTTTTTTTAAATACTGAATTTTAATTTGGGTCACAGGTTCACGTGTAAGTAGTTGCCGTAAGTATGAAATAAGCTCAAAACATTTGAAGTTGAAACCCTTCTTTATAAATCTAATACTAATTACGAAAAAAAAAAGTTTTTTTTTACCAATTATGAGTAAAAAAAATAATTTCTAGCTCAAGTAGAGGGCTGAAACATATTTAAAATCAATTACATATATATAATATATTCATTAATATCTTATCTAAAGGCAACATATTACAACTGTTCCAGGTCGATCAGACAACTTTTTTTTTCTCATACATCTACGCTCCACCCTAATATTTAATTATTGTATTAGGCGGTTCACACTCACGTGAAATTGACAAAGTCAGTGACGAAGTTGCCGCGCCGCTGTACGGGTAGCAGTCAGTGATGAAGAGCTCCATACGAGTTCGAAACTGTCGGGCCGTTCCCGACAACTTCACGTGAGTGAAAACCGCTTAATACAATAATGAATTAATCACCTAAGTTATTAACCTTATTTTGAGTACTTTTGGAATATTGTTTACCCGATGACGGTAAAAAAGTAGTGTTATGACTGTCTATCGCACAGAAGCTGCTAGTAATTACAGCAATCATTCTTATTTCCATGACGCTACTGAAACGTCAATGGAGACTATGTCTGTAATTAATCATTATAATGGCTTTGCAAAACCAACTTAATGAAGATAATGATTAATATTCAGCTCAAGACGATGGGAATCCCGATAATACGATGACACTTAATCGCTCGTTATAGACTACCGGATCCGGATATCAATCAATAAAAAATTCCGTCAATATTCGTAATTTCGTCTGTGAATATTTTCTTCGCCTACCATATATTTCTACGAAAGCTTATGCATAACACTAAACTAAAGTAATTTAGTTTAAGACTAAACTAAATTAATTTAGTTTAATTTCAGTTTAGTTGACCCAAACAAAAGTAATTAGTTTAACACGAAACTTAATTTAGTTTAATGACAATCTAGTTAATCCCAAACGAAAGTAATTTAGTTTAACACGAAACTAAATTAATGTAGTTTTATGTCCGTGTAGTTAACCCAAACAAAAGTAATTTAGTTTAACACGAAACTTAATTTAGTTTAATGATAATCTAGTTAATCCCAAACTAAAGTAATTTAGTTTAACACGAAACTAAATTAATTTAGTTCAAAGACAGTTTAAATAGTTTACCCCTAAACTACATTAGCTTAGTTTTGTGTTAAACCATGTTAAACTATATAACTTTCATTTGGGGTTAACGAAATTAATTTAGTATCGTATTAAACTAAATCACTTCAGTGTTAAGAGGCGTTATTCCTTTCATATTTTATGTTTTTCATATTATGACAAATATACTTATTGATAATTTCAATCAACTTTTTAAAGTGAATAATAATGTGGTCAACCACATGACGGATAGGAAAGAAAGCATAACAAGTAACGAATGACAATTGAATGTGACGAACCAATACGATGCCTTTTTTAGTGTTCCGTACCCAGAGGATGCTCATCATCATCAGCCCGTATCAGCCCACTGCTGGACATAGGCCTCTTCCATGGCACGCCACTGAGCTGCCCTACGGATATCGTCGCTCCACCTTGTTACAGGGCGCCCTACACTACGTTTACCGATTCGTGGCCTCCACTCCAGAACTCGTCGACCGAGAGGGTGCGAGGGACCCCATTACTAAATTCAAAATTCAAATCTTTATTCCTAAAGTAGGCACTTGTACATGTCTAATTCTAAAGCCTCCACTGTTAGCCCGTTTGTACGTTTGTTACAAGGCTGTATCTCTGGAACTATGCTCGGAGTTTCCTTGCGGGTTCGAATACGAAGTGATGAGATACGCAAGAGAGCCAAGGTTGTAGATACCTCGTGTGTTCATAAGTTTAGAGACGAATTTAGAAAAGTTGACTTTGAAATAAAAACATGGCCGCAGCTCGCTTCGAGTGTTTCGAATTTTAAATTTGGAACATTAGTATTTAAAAAAAAAATTATATTCGATTATTTGCCATTCTTTATCGAGATGGTGGGAAGCGAAATTTACACAGCTTTAAAAGAAAATCATTCATTCATTCATTCATTCATTCTTAAAACCGTTGGATTATGCTTTATGGACAGAATAGGAGCTAAGAGCTTGCTGAAAGTCACATCCAAACTTTCAGTCCCTAAAACGCAAGCTAGTGAGAGAATCGAAGCTAACCCCTATAGAATAAGTACGTGCCGCTATTTGACGAGTGGTCAGCACGCTTAAAGGCCTGTATAAAAAAAGAGGCGGTAAATTAGAGTAATTTTTTTTATATTTTATTTATTCAATGCATATTGATAGGCCGTATGTTGGTTTTATTAAAATAAATTGTTTCTGTTATTTATAATACTTATGAGTTTTTTTTCTCGTCTCAAATCAAAACTTATGAACACACGAGGTAGCTCAGGCAGTCGCCAAACTTAAGTGGCAGTGGCATTGCTCGTAGAACCGATGGCCGTTGGGGCAGAAAGGTTCGTGAGAGCCGACCGCGGATCGGAAGGCCCCCAAGAAGGTGGACCGACGACCTGGTTAGAATCGCGGGCAGAAATTGGACGAGGGCGGCGCAAGGCCGATCTTTGTGGAGAACTTTGGGGGAGGCCTTTGTCCAGCAGTGGGCGTCTATCGGCTGGTATGATGATGATCTTTGGAAAAGTAATAAGTAGACTTGATTTAGCATCGGGCGATCCCATTGAAATAAATCCTAGGGTTTCGATAGCTCCGGTACTTAATTACTTATGTCCCATTTTTAGGGTTCCGTACCCAAAGGGTAAAAACGGGACCCTATTACTGAGACTTCGCTGTCCGTCCGTCCGTCCGTCCGTCTGTCACCAGGCTGTATCTCAACAACGGTGATAGCTAGACAGTTGAAATTTTCACAGATGATGTATTTCTATTGCCGCTATAACAACAAATACTAAAAATAAAATAAAATAAATATTTAAGGGGGGCTCCCATACAACAAACTTGTTATAGATTATATATATGTATAGGTACGGAACCCTTCATGCGCGAGTCGGGCTCGCACTTGCCCAATTATTATTATTCATATGTTTATTAGAAACTATCGTTTACTTTTTAGTTTATGGGAACACAACTGACAGTATTTCATCGAGAGTAAGCTACTACTTAATTACAAAAAGTGAAAAGAAAAATCGGTAAACGTTTTTTCTTCGTGCAGTCTGTTTCTTAGTAATATTGCTAGTGACATCTAGTGTCGAATAGCGTTACTGTGAATTGTAAAGATGAACAGCGTCAGAATTTAGTTCTGAGTTGGTAATTTTACCAACCACGACCTGTGGGAGAATACATTTTTGTCCAACATAATAACACTGAAATTAATAAAATAAAATCGAGTCAACTAATAATCTTTACAATACGCCACTAGATGACGCTACTATGCGCGCTTGCTCCACATTCGTTGATTGTTTATTCATCGTTATGTTCACGTACAAATTTATTTAGTTGAATTATTACAAAAAGGATTCAACAGTTCATAGAAGTGTTTCTTGTAAAATTATGTAACAAGCGTGTCGTTAAATGTATAATTAGTATCGCAATTTTATGCATACAAAGTAATGTAATTTATGTAAACTATGTTGCGAAAAATCTGATCCGAGGTCATTTACTGCCATCTGCCAGGAAGTAGACCAATTTAAATAGTTTGTATATTTCATACTAGATGTCGCTAGCTGCGAATTAGTTGAGCATAAATATTGAGAAATTCACAATGTTTCCTGTCAACTGCTAGCATATTTGTTAATTTTTAAAAGAGTTCTGTATCTCGTGCCTTGTGTAATGGAACAAATGTGCTTCTGTTCTGTTAGTTATGAAGTTTGGCTACTGACTAGTAGATGGCGCTAGCAGTCCATCTTAAAACAGTTTCAGCTACTTAAATATTTAATATGGTTGATCTATGGTTTAATTAAAGCATTTAAAGCACGATAGGAAGTAACTGCTCTTTGAATTACGTTTCATTCTGGTTCCTTTCAATTTTCAATTTCGTAACAAAGTTTGTTTCCATTTAGCGACTTTAGCGGTCTCTATTGTCAAATAGTTATACTTTTGTAGTTATTCCACATACAACTAGATGGCAGGATAGTAGTAGGCCTTAATGCAAATTACATATAATATAATAATTAATATTACTAATAATGTAACTACCTATTTCAATTTTTATTTAATAATTACTTAATGTTTTCTTATAATAATTTGTATTTTGAAATTTAATAGAACTTTTATAATGTATTGACTTGTAAAATGTTGACATTTTATTAATAAATGAGTATGAGTATGAGTATGTATAAAGTGTTACAAACAGTAGTTATTTAACAATTTAATTTTTAAATTAACTCATGTAGAAAATAAAAACAATTCCGGTATATGTTAACGAGAGTGGCTAAAACTTTGTGAACTGTTTAAAGATTTCTTTGGTAGGTCAGTAAACGTTAAATAGATGGCGCTAATAACCCTGTACAGTTAACCAGCTAAATTAAAGAGTTGTCATCTACAGCAGGGTGTTATCCAACTATCATGTATCTTTAATTCAGAAGGCTACATGCTACAGGTGGAGGTTTGTACTGTGTTTGTACTTTCCCACTCACCCAATGAATGCCAGCTGTTTCACATACCAGTGTATAATGGATACCCGACTATCGGGGTAAATTATCTCGCTTTCTATCGATAGACCATAGTACAGTCAAACCACGCTAACTTCCAAGCAAATGAACTGTCAAACCATACAAACTGACTCACTTTGTATAGTTTTTTTTTTTTATATTAATCGAATATGTGATGGAAACGTAATTTTTAGGGTTCCGTACCCAAAGGGTAAAAACGGGACCCTATTACTGAGACTTCGCTGTCCGTCCGTCCGTCCGTCCGTCCGTCCGTCCGTCCGTCTGTCACCAGGCTGTATCTCAAGAACGGTGATAGCTAGACAGTTGAAATTTTCACAGATGATGTATTTCTATTGCCGCTATAACAACAAATACTAAAAATAAAATAAAATAAATATTTAAGAGGGGCTCCCATACAACAAAGGGATTGGTTGCGTTAACTTTGCACCTCATTTGTATGGAGCGCTATACATACCAGGTGCAAACTTAACTTAACCACTTAAGGATGGAAAGTGTTTGTACGGAACCCTCGGTGCGCGAGGCCGACTCGCACTTGACCGGTTTTTATTTTTTATAACTGTTTACGTAATTTATGTACAAAGTTTTCCCACATGACTTCATCTACCCGCCAAAAACATTTTATATTGATGCGTAATATTGTATCTACGTACGTTGCCGCATGAAATAGAGACAAAACAAAAAAATTATGTAGATTGAAGTGCAACAATAAAATAGAGAGTCAAATAAAAACCAATACCATTTTAAGACATGAGATACGATTATTTGATACTAATCGGGCGCATGACTGAAATATTATGTTAAAAAACATCTTAAAATGCCATGTTGTATTAATATGTAACATATTTATTTAGAATACACATGTTTGTTATGACAAAACGGGACTTAATCTCGTTCATATTTTAATCATCATTAGCCAAAAGACAGTGGACACTGCTGGACATCAGCCTCCCCTAGAAAACGCCACGATGACCGGTCCTGCGCCACCCGCATCCAGCGGACTCCAGTGACCTTCACCAGGTCGTCAGTCCACCTTGTGGGTGGCCTACCCATATTTTAATAATGTTTTAATATTTTAGATGCAACCTTATTAAGTAATTAATACAATCTAAAAATAGTCCCTGTAATTGAATGTTATGATAACTTTCTGTATACATGGCAGTTTCGTATGCCACATCATACCTTTTTTTGATATTGCTGTCACTTCTAGTATTTTTAGCCAGAGGTATTACACCAATTTAAACTTTGACAACGTTTAAGCATATCCCATATGAGGAGAATAAGTAGTCGGTTAAATTTTGGTTTTTGTGGGAGGATATAGGTGGTCTATTATATATAGCTTTGTGCGTGTAACATCTGTCATTAATAATTATCACGTAGGGAACCTAAAACAAAAAACATATATGTTATAGATGGCACACATAATACCTGTACTATGCCTTACCACAAATGTCACCTTATCTCACCTATGTTGGTAGGTATAACGAACTAAATAAATTTAAAATTTGAAATTCCAAAATGTGTTTGTAGTATTCCTTCTAAAATCTATATACATTTATTTATTTAAAAGTTCTGAATTATACTAAATAAGAATAACATTAAATACAATAATACAGTCGAGTGTCAGATCGTTCGATCGCGCAGGCTGCTTTCCCTACTAAATTCGGGTGACCGTTTCAACACGTCTGGCAACACCAGTAAAGTGCCATGCCCTTCCTCGAACGGACGCAGGCTATGCTATGAGCAACTGTTTATGTAAACTTTCTGTCAAGCGATTAACTGTTTCAAAATAGTGGAACTTCGCGTAAAATAACAATTCGCGTATTAACCGTGTTGCAATAATGTAAACGTTAATATCAGTGAAACTATCAGTGCTTTGTCCGTGCGAATCACGATTATGACGATTCCAGTGCCTTACATCCTGTGAAAAAAAAGGTTCAAAAACATGTTTTAAATTAGTCAGTTGAGTGTCCCTTTTGTTTGCTTGTTGTTTACTAAAGTAAATAACAATTTCAAAACTCTTTTTCAGTTTAATAAAAAGCTTTAAATGTCGTGTGATTAAATAAGTATATGTGCATGTCAATAAAAAGTTTTCAGTGTTTTTGACTAATCAAAAATGTCTGGTATTTCGACATGATTACGAATAAAACTAACAGAGTGCAAGCTATTAAAAGTAAATTTGAGAACTTGAATCACGACACAGAACCACTAATTGTTAAAAAGAGTGTTCTTCGCGAACATCTGGGTAAACAAAACTCACTCCCCGTCCAAAATGGAAGCAGTTTCGAAGAAAACTTCCATAAGGACAGCGATAAATTGTCGACAAAAAAGGACAAAATGTGCCAAGAATCTGACTCATCTGTTGAGGACTGGTCTGCTGCACCTAACCTAAGTTATCTATACAATAGAAGTGATGTAAAAAGAAGTGTTAGTGATATAAAATCGTCTTTGACAAGGCAAACCAGTGATCCAGGCAAAAAACTGCACAGAAGTCACGCTTTCCGCTGTGATAGAAGCAAGATACAGCCTCAGAGGCACGGCAGTTGCAACGGGAGAAGCGAAACCAGTGATTTTACTCTAAAAATGGATGGAAAGAAACTTAGCAACGAACGGTTAAAGAAGCTCGGAAACTTGCTAGAGGACCAAATGCGAAAGGAAAACTTTGTTGTGCCAAAAAATAACTCTGCATTACACCGGACTGACTCTATACCGAATTCCGAGGTGCCAAAACATATATTAGATCAGTACGCAATGGTTATTAAAACTAAGAAAAAGGATGATACTAAACAAGATGCCATGACGGATAGTGGTGTTAGTTCGGAGACTGAAAACTTAGACGATGACAAATCCAACCGAATAAAAAAATTAAAATCTCATTTTGAAAATGACATAGAACCTGAGAATGACTTAGAGGAATCAAAAGATTCTATGACTGAATTGAAGGATTCCATGATTGATTCAAATTCTACAATTGAATCAAAAGCTTGCCTAGTATTTAAGCCTAACTTGTCTTCCATGAATGATGAATTATGCGCTTCCAGTGAAACTATGCGTCTTGAACGCAAGAACCCACATTTAGTCTTAACTGATACTTTAAAAAAGGCTCTCAAACAGCCGTTACCCCCTGGTCCGCCTCCGAAGAAACCGCCCAGAATACTAGTGACACCGGAAAAGAAAAACGCAAAACAGATGCTGCAAAAATTAGAACAAGTTTTAGAACAAAGAGAGGCTCAGAAAGTGAAGAATATTTACGATATCGCAGAAACTAACTTAAGTATAAAACGGCCAAAGGAAATGCATTATCTATGCACCGAAATTTTAGATATAACGCACAGAACTTTGCTACCGAACCAGAGTCAAAATGATTCACTTTCCAACTGCTTTAACGCCTTAAATTGTGCCATTGGTAACTCAACCACCAGTCTCCCGTACACTCGATTGAGTGCATCATTCAACCGTAACTCGAAATTCTGTTCTTGTAGCGACGAAAGCCTCCATATCGCTACTGATGACTTTTTAAAAGAGAAAAAATGTGCAAAGTGTGTCTGTAATGATGGCAAGAACTTTAAATGCCATTTAAAGTGTCAGTGTAAAGAGGAGAAGTCTGAATTCTTCTTGGAGAAGGAGCACATATATGATGAACCATTCGTGGAGAAGAAATATGGGACCTTAAACAGCTTGAAGCCAAAGCAGAGAAGTTTGGAGAGCCTTAAAATGGATGAGGTAAGGCTACCATTTTTTATTATATGTTGACTGACCTTTGCACTGAATTTTGTTCTAAATTTTTTTTCAATTAACTAGATTATTTCAATACTACCTACCCTCTCATACCGCGGGAACACTAATTTTTATAGAAAATAGGATAGACAGTAGCCTATGTGTTAATCCAGGGTGTAAGCTACCTCCATACCAAATTTTATTAAAATTTGTCCAGCCGATTCAGCATGAAGAAGTAACAAACATACAAACACATAAACACATTCACAAACTTAGCCTTTATAATATTAGTGTGGTATATACCTATACCTACACTACACATAGTACATTGTCTTTCCAAAGCAAACATTATTTTATTCATACGGAAAGACGTTGGATGCAACATACAGATTTTCTAAGGAATCCTGGCTTTGACCTTCATACCTATTAATGTTACCTGAACCTAGCATCGGCCATATTGTCAATTGTCGTTGAAGGATAACTGACTTTAATGATTATTTTAAAATAGCTATGTATAACTGATCTGTCATATGACACCGTATAATTGTGTTAGTATTTATATACGCAGTAGGGAATGCAATCCGGTATTTTTTTTCTATAGAAATTACCGGTTATTTACATACAAAAATTTACCAGTTTTCCTTCATTAATTCTAGGTAGGGTCAGGTGGGGTAACACATGGGGGAATTGGAACACTTTGGAATATTTTCTATATAATAGCATCAATAAACATAAAATGAGCAACTACAGCGACATTTATTTATTCTTTATCTACAACTGTTTCGAAAAATTGGATTCACCTCGCACTGTGATTTATTTTGAGTGTTTCCCTTACCCCAATATGTTTCTCTTACACTACCTGACAGATTTTCCAAGCAAACCGGCAAATATTTCTATGTAAATTACCGGTAATTTACCGGAAATCTGCATACAAAAAATTACCAGTTTGCATTTTCCGTAATACATACCTTCGTACAGTTTTTGATATAGGTATAGCAAGCTACTGACCAAGTTAGAAAATTACTTATGATCCTAGGTAGGTAATTTTGTAACTTGGTCAGTTGGGATGGGATGGGATACGTGGATTGGATTAGGTATTTAGGTATATTTAAAACGTTTTTATTAAAGCTGTATTCTAGTAACCGGGTGAATACGCATTTTTTTAATTTTTCCTTAGACCTCATATCTAGGCCATCACTAAATCAAAAAACTTGACAAAAACCTAGAAGTAAGATTTTAAGATTAAAAATACCCATCTAAAGTTAACGTAACGTTAAATAACCGGAATTCAAAATACAAAAAAAAAATATCCAACCAAACATAGCTAAAAAATATGACGACAGGTAAAGGCTTTCGTTTAGAAAACACGCATTCAAATCAGTCCATCTGTTTGGGAACTACGATGCCACAGACAAACACACAATACACAATGTTAAACTTATAAGTCTTATAACACCTCTTTTTTGTCAGGCTTAAAAAACATTATTGGCATTTTATTTCAAATCTTTCGTTCCATTTCCACATTATCATATATTGTATTTATCTACATACCTACTTAGAGGTCATTGACCCGTGTTAACAGTACAATTGCAAATTATTGTATCGCATGTGTCGTACTTAAGACAACGTACGAAGAATTGGCCAAATTATATATAAGAGTGGAATCTGTTGGTAGCAATTGACCAATTTTGTACAGTAACTGCCACAAATTTAATAAATTGACGAATTTTAAGTCTGACTACTGGGCCCTGTTTCATAAAACTTACAATTGTCAGTGACAGGTTTCATAAAATATTTGTCTAGAAATATTTGTTATCAGAAATACTGACATGTTTGTCAAATTGTTACGACAATTCGACTTTTTTTGCGTTTCATAAATAAGTTTCTGTCAAAAATGACATTTTAGTGGCAAGCTTTTATAGCCGACTGTACTTTTCTTTGGATATCCATCAAATGCTCACTGAGACGATTCTAAAGAGCCCAAGCTCGGTAGGATTGCTTTTTCTATTATAGAGTTCCTATGGCCACCTTCCGGCTCCATCATCAGATCAGCCCCATAGTACCATATTATTGTATTGTCATCAAAGTTAAGTAAGTATGCAAAATTTCAGCTCAATCGGTTGACGATATCTGCTTCAAAATTGAGTTGCAAGATTTCACCCGAACAAACATACTTTAAACATACCATGCAAGCTAAATAAAAGCTTGTAAAAAATACAGATGACAATGAAAATCGGACAATTCATGGATGGAGGATCAAATTCGTTACTGTTATCGACTTTCGGTTGGCATTGTGTACGATGTGATTAAAGAAAACAGTACTATTGTGTGGTTTTGAACGAAAACATTTATTTCAGGCAACTGGGACCATAGATACATACCTTAAAACTAACAGACATATCAAATACAAAATAATAAAAATATAAGTAACTAGACTGGGTCACATTTTTCAACAGCGACGTGTTACGCGTGTTCGAAGCGTCAGGTAGCCGTCCACGGAAACGCCGGAACATGACACCTTTCGGCCAGTACTCTTCCTTGGTGAAGGTCGCTGGTTGGTTTCGTACCTCTTTATCGTCCGTCAGAGAAGCGTGTTCCATAGTCATAGATAAGGTGTCATTTCGGTGGATTATCAAGTCTAAGGCCTTTGCCAAGAGTTAAAATTGCGTTAATAGAGGCCCTCAGGAAGAGAACCGCAGGTTGCCAGGTAGACGCGATTACTATTAAAGCAATCATCGGACTATAGCAACCATCAATATATTTGCGTTTGATCAAAAGCATAACAATACAATAGAATAGGGCTTATGGGTTTTGCACACCTCGACAAGAGATAGGTCGCGCCACATAAAAAGAGCGCTGTCGATCTTCTTGCACACGCGCAGTACAAGATGACTACTGCGCAATAAGTTTGACAGCGCTCTTTTTAAGTGACGGGTCCAAAAGATAACACCTATAAATGTTGTATGAACATGCAAGTAAGTGTAGATTATTTTAGAGGCCAAAATAAAAATATTAAAAAGAATCAAACAAGGACTGTTTACTATTGTTCTGAATTGCATCAAAATCCGTTCAGCCGTTACGCCGGAATGAAGTAATCTGCAAACAGACTTTCGATTTTAATTGTTTATTGTTCAATCGTATTAAGAACGGATTCAGTACCTTATCATTATAAATTATCCCTTAGTAGGGCTTAGCTTCACTAATACCTAATAGTATCCAGTCTAGATATGATAGGCTAGTATTCTGGCTCGTTGCACTGCACGTAGTATTTGCCGCGCGACAAATCACTTTCCTTTCAATACTGTCCCAGCAAGACAAGCGACAGAAATTTGGCAGTCGCAACACACCAAAAAAAACAGTGGTACAATTTCCATACTAAATCCGCCTTAGTAATAGTCCGACTGTATGGTTTTCTGCGCTGTGACCCGTCTACGACTCAATCACAAATTGGGATATTTTCGAAAATTTAAAGACAGTATTAAATATTTGAGCCTTTTTTTGATAATATCGAAAAAAATATGCTGTCAATTGTGTTGTGAAAACATTTTACGCTTAAATTTACTGTTTTTGCAACAACGTATCGTATCGCTCAAGGCCAGCCGACGGCCTTATGGCAAACAAGTTCTGTAAATATATCTACAATATAGGTATCGATATTGTTAATGATCTAAAAAACTAGTCTAGTCCCTCGAGTGAAGGTTTCCAACGCGAACGCGACGACATAATAGTAAATATTAAGGGACAATCTTACACAAATCGACCTAGTTCCAAACTAAGCAAAGCTTGTACCATGGTGGGTTCTAGACACGATATACTTGTACATAATGTACATATAACATCCATGACCCAGGAACAAATATTCGAGTTGGTCACACGAATTTGCCCTGACCGGGATTCGAACCCAGGACCGCCGGCTCAGTAGGCAGGTGCACTGCAAACTGCGCCAATCGCGTTGTCAAATTGAAAAACGAAATGTGTCTCGTTAAAACTTACACTAGAGGCTCAGAACTTGATACCCGTTCGGTCTCCAGTTAAATAAAAATGGAATGTAATGTTTGGTTCCCAGCGTGTTGCTCATGTGAAAAAATGTTGGAGTTCCTGTTTGGGATTCTATTTTTGTTGTTTTATTGGGAGAAGAGGGCTGTTAATACCGGGGGGTAATAAGAACCACCCCTGTTATTTATTGACAGATAGTTGACAGAGTGAGCGAATCCGTTTCGGGTTGGCCAAAAATTCTTTCGTATGTCCGTTTCTCCGGTTCTCGCCTAGAGGTCGCATTTGTTAACCGGCTTTTGTTAAATTGTAAGCTGGTTCAATTATTGTTTTTTTTTTTTGTCAGTTTTACGAAATTTTTCAAAATGGCGGAGATATGGTGGTTGAAAAGGAAAATAAAAAAAAATACATGTTATTATAACCAAACGGGACTTAATCGAAGGTCCCCCGTCGAGACCATGAACATAAAAAGAATTACATATTTTAGCTATTTCGAAAATAATTGTCCCGAGGTCCTTTTCAACAACGTAACTTTTTCAATCCCTTTTTTTCTAGTTATGTACGGCGAACTGCGACTAAATTAAGTTCCACTTTTTGGTCCATACCCAAAATCTTTTGCCAATTAGGTCGCGCCGATGGCCAAATTCGGCGCGTCACATAACGTCCGGAATTGTTCTCAATGTCTGTATTTATTTATTTATTTATTACTAGCTGCGCCGCGCGGTGTTACCCCTCATTCCACAGTAACACTCTTTTTTTCGGGATAAAAAGTAGCCTATGTATTAATCCAGATTCCAGGGTGTCAGCTACATACCAAAATTTATCAAAATTGGCACAGCCGTTTTAGCGTGAAGAAGAAACAAACATCCACATAAACACACTCACAAACTTTCACCTTAACAATATAGGTAAGTGTGATTTGGAAAAATTATTGAAATAATCAGTACGAAAATTTAGGGTCTCTTGTACGAGTAATATTATAGAACTATATTTCTACTAAACTACACAAAAAACCGGCCAAGTGCGAGTCTATACTATAACGTGCAAAGTTAACGCAACCGATCACGTTTGTTGTATAGGAGCCCCCTTAAATATCTAAATACGTCACCTGTGAAAATTCCAACTGTCTAGCTATCACGGTTCATGAGATACAGCCTGGTGACAAACGGACAGACAGACGAAAGGACAGCGAAGTCTTAGGACCCGTTTTTTACCCTTTAGGTAAGGAACCGGAATTTCTCACAGAAGGGAAAAGTTCTTGTAATCCTTTGTCATTAGGACACGCCGATGTCCAAATTCGACGCGTCACACAACACCCCGAATCCTCAATGTCCGCAGGGTAAACTCCCACGCGGCCAAGCGCGACCAGCCTTCCTGTGCGTTCCGCTCGGCTGCCACGAGGTGTCGTCTTACTCGACAAATAAGATCACAAAGTCGTTAATTTACAGATGATAATAGGATTTTTTTTTCTTATTCATTAACTCACCAGCGATTGACGTTAGTAACACCTGATGATAAGTGACTACGGGGTCTATGATGTAGCTCACTGGTTCAGCAACAGCTTATTTGCTCTTGTCCTTAAATAATCTCTTCCAGAAAAAATAACCAACTTCAATGAGCTAAATGGGTATATCTTTTGATTTTGGTCGATTTTCTTATAAACTCATATAGATTAAATTTACATGGGACTACCTCTTATGTATGATCTACCAAAAACACATCAAATTTGATTCAGACTTGGCGAAATGATCGCGTATGATAAGTACAAAAAAAAACAGTCGAAATGAAAAAGTTGTCATGGAGAATGGATGCAAGTTTTAAAAATGTTGTATTATTCTTTATGGGTAGTAGTGACCCCCCTCTTTCGTAGAAAAAATATACAGATTATTTTAAGCCTAAAAAAAAGATAAACATGTTTTTTCCCGTATTCTTCTTCTTCTTTCTTCGTCTCTACGGACCTAGTACGGAAATCAAAGCGCCCATACAAGCCCTGTTAAGATTTTTCCTGAAACGATGGCCCCTCTATAGAAAACTGAGTTCCAATACAATTATAGAATACTAGCATTAACCCGCGGCTTCGCTCGCGTGCCTATGTAATATACATCATCGTACGGGAACAATGCTCTTTTTTTTTCAGGATTAAAAGTAGGCTATTTGTTAAGTTAGGTTAGGGTATAATCTGCAATCTGCATTTCCCTCATGCATATCCGTCCAGCCGTTTTAGCGTGAAGAAGTAACAAAACATACACAGACTTTCGCTTTTCTAATATTACTGGGAAATACTTTTTATTTTATCATAACTCTACTTTATCAAATCAAACCGAAAACTCAAGCAATCACAAATCAAGCGATCTCAGCTTTTACTGTACCAAATAAAGTTCACTTCAAAATTCATAACTCGAAGTGAAGCAAAGACACCGGGATATTATATGTGCATTTTATTTGTATAAAGCTTTTATAATGTCCCGAGCCTCCGCTTATCGACTCCGATATTCGAGATTGGTTTAATGATTTTAAGCCATGTTCTAAGTTACGTCATGTTCTATTGTAAGATATTAAGGTTCTCTTCGTTGATGAATGAAAAATGTATTATTCTGAGCCAGATAAACGTAATTCAGAATTCTGAAATGACTTAACATAATTATTGAAAAGCTTGAATGTCTTTATTACGGATGCAGGAAGTTTCCCGATCATTACTCCTCCCGTCCCAACGCGCCGCCCGCCTATAGGTACCGATTGACGACGATCGAGATGCCACCAAATACTATTTTTTGGAGTTTACTCCTTAAGAATCGATTTTCATATATAAGCCCGGGATATGAAAAATATGGGGTATAAAATCGAACGTATCTGCCGTGCTAATTTAAAAAGTCGTATCTCAGTATACGATCGGGGTAAAAATACGACTTCTTAATTAAGCAGGTTATGCGTTAAGCGTTATAGACTAAGATCCCGATATAAAATGACCTTCACCGAGATGTTTATTTGATGAAATGTATTTTATATTCAATTTAATATGTCAATAAATATATTGCATATGGGTTGCCTAACAAATTTTAGTCCAGGGTATGTTTAATTAATAATAAAAAAAAATGTTTTAAACATTTCACCGGTTTGATTAATATTAGATTAATTCTATACCAATCGAAAGTATGCAGCCCATAGAATATGCAAACGTTAGGTTGCCTATTCTTTTCCCGTTACAACTATCGGGTAGCCAGGTATAAACAGGTAAATCTATACCTACTAGCATTTTGCAACGGTCTGATTATTGAATTGAAACTGAATAAAATTAAAGATTATTTAATTATGAATTTATCTAATATAATCAAATCGGTGAAATGTTAAAAAAAATATATTTTTATTTTTTACTAAACATACCCTGGACTAAAAATTGTTAGGCAACCCATATGCAATATATTTATTGACATATTAAACTAAATATAAAATACATTCATCAAATAAACATCTCGGTGAAGGTCGTTTTATATCGGGATCTTAGTCTATAACGCTTAACGCATAACCTGCTAAATTAAGAAGTCTTATTTTTACCCCGATCGTATACTGAGATACGACTTTTTAAACTACCATTATGTTCACATAAACAAACTATAAAATTGTCAATGTCAACCTCATGTCGAGTGTCAACAAAATTTTATAAATAAAATAAAATTTAATAAAATCTACGCTTAACGGGTAAAATGTGCTGCTTTTGAAACAATAGCGCCCGTCACACAATCGGCTAAAAGATACGTGTTCGGTTCAGCTCCCAAACAAACCTAACGAATTTTTGTGATATCCAAGATTACAACTTTTATAACGTGCAATGCAAAGACCGTGTTTTCTTGGTGTTTAAGCCGTGCTTGTATGGTGCTAAGATCGAAGAAGACGTCTTGCTGTAGAGAGAGAGAGACCGCTTTAATTGTGACTCAGCTTTAAGCTTAGAAATAGAGAAGGCGTGAATACTTTTCCATCACCACTGCTCTCATTTTCCTGCATTCAGCCGCAGAATGGTTTTGATTTCGTGAAACTTTCCAGGATAAATACATACATAAATCAAGGATCCAACACAACCGAGCCATTCATTTTCTAGACGGGAGTCTTGCCAACCGACAAGAAGCCATGAAGTTTAAGTCGAAATTGTTATGTTATTGATGTTGGCTTTTAAATTGTATCTTTTTTTATTATAATTGCTTGTATTTTTTACTTGTATTTGTAAGTGTTAGTTATAAATATGAGTGATCCTTCTTCATCCTTGCGCTGTCCCCATTGTCCCAACTCAACTCGAACTTTTACCCCTCATGGACTTAAAGTGCATATAGGGCGCATGCATAAACATTTTCCCCAAGTCATCCCTTCCAACCCTAGACTGTCGGTTTCACAGCAAGCTCATGGTAACAACCCCATTCATCTAGATTTTGGTGATCTAGCTACGTTAAAGCAGTCAGTACGTGTGTTACGGCATATCCCCAAAGGGGCGCGAAACTTGGCAGCGGCCAAATTGAGCGACCTCATTGATAAGTGTATCGACCGGCCGGGCGGTTTTATTACTCATTATTCAAATTTATTTGAAAAAAGACGGACAAATTAAAGGGCCGGACAAAGTCCGGACAAGAGTCGAAAAGTCCGGACATGTCCGGACAAATCCGGACGTATGGTAACCCTACTCCAATGGCACTCTCGAATGGTTTAGTTTACTGTCTTTTGCCTATTCCGCACTCAAATCGCCTGAAGCGTCGGCCACGGGCAATTTAACCACGAAAGTTAAGAGAAATAGTAACTCTGCTTCTTTTGATATCAGTGGGAACATCAGTGCAGCGACCACGCCTTTGAGATCACACTCCATACTGAAGACAATTGAGCGTAAAGTACATGAAGGGGATCTCTCAGGTGCAGTGCAAGTGCTTATGTCGGATGAGGGCGTGGCGCCGTCGAGCCCTGAGACTTTAGCTACGCTGCAGTCGAAGCATCCAGCCCCGTCCTGGCCGCTGGTACTTCCACCGGAACCTGACATATCTATTTCTGCCTTAACTGTTAAGCCGGAGGAAGTGGTGCAGGCACTCAGCTCTTTCAACAATAGTTCGGCCGCCGGTTTGGATGGTATCCGCCCTGTTCATCTTAAGGAGCTTACGTCTGCATCTGCGGGAGACGCCGGTTTTCGGCTCCTGGAACATCTGGCCAAGCTTTGTAATTTTTTGCTCAGTGGTCAATTAAACCCTGAAGTTTGCCCCTATATTTATGGTGCTTCCTTATGTGCGCTGTCAAAAAAAGACGGTGGTATAAGACCCATTGCCATAGGCAGCGCTTTCCGCCGCTTAACGGCAAAGCTAGGATGCCGTGCAGTGAGAGAAGAAATGGCAGCTTATCTGCAACCTTGCCAATTAGGGTTTGGCACAAGATTGGGCTGCGAGGCTGCAATTCACGCTACGCGGGCTTTTTCGGTAGATACCAAAAACTCAGAATCCGTTTTAATTAAAATTGATTTAAAAAACGCATTTAACTCAGTGGAGCGTGATGTTTTACTGTCCGAAGTGAAGGATAAAGTGCCATCACTCTACCCCTTCCTTTTCCAAGTATATTCTTCCGCTTCTAATCTTTTCTACAATGGTCCTCTTGTTTTTTCCCAAGTTGGTGCACAGCAGGGGGATCCGCTAGGCCCTTTAGTTTTCTGTCTGGCCATACAAAAGGTAATTTCAGAGGTTAAATCCCCATTGAATATCTGGTACCTAGATGACGGTACCCTAGGTGGTAAACCTGAAGAAGTGGAACAAGACTTGCTCATGCTCCTGCCTCGTTTAAAAGCTCTGGGTTTAGATATTAATTTCAGCAAATGCGAATTTTTCCCCTGCAGTACCAACTCACAAGATTCTTTCCCCTTATTCAGTGCTCTGCTCCCCGGACTGAAAGTGTTGTCGGCGAGATCTTTCAACCTCTTGGGGTCCCCAATATTCCCAGAAGCCATTCCTGAAGCCTTCGAGGAGAGAAAGCTGCTTCTGCTGATGGCTGCGCAGAGGTTGAATGAACTTTCGGCTCACGTAGCCCTCGTTATGTTGCGAGTTTGCTTTGCCGTGCCTAAGCTGACATATTTCTTGCGCACCGTGCCAGCCTGGCTGCACCCTGTCCAGACAGACTCCTTTGACTTCGTGTTGAAGGAGAGTTTGGAAAAGGTGCTGAACGTCTCCCTTAACCAAGGTCAATGGGACCAGGCTTCTCTGCCGATTCGAACTGGTGGTTTGGGCGTGCGTCGCGCGCGAGATGTGAGCCTCCCGGCCTTCCTGACTTCGGCGTGTGGGGTGGTGGACCTTGTCACTAAAATTTTATCTTTAGATGGTGACAAGGCTACCATTCCTTACGCCTCCGATGCTTTGACGGCCTGGACGGCTCTTAATCCCGGCGTAGCCATACCCGTAGAATTGTTCCGTCAGCGTCTATGGGTTTATTTATATGAGAGTGCGCGCACCACGATTTTCATAAACCCATAAGTACGCTTATTTCTGCGACAAAATTATCGCGCGACTAAAAAAAATCGTGGTACGCGCCTGGCCTGAAGAGTAAACTCCAGTCGTGCGTCGGAGCTGACACACACACTTTTTTTTAATCTATTAGGATAACGCGGGTCTCTATCCATACCTCAAAAGCAATAAACAGAACCCCCTTATAGGATCACGTGTAGCTTTCTGTCAGTCCGTTTGTTACAACCGATTTGCTGCAAAACTACTGGACCGATTAAATTGCAATTTGGCGCAAATGCTTTCAAGAATTTTCATGACCACAAATAAAATTTCAAAATCGGTGGCATTTTCGTAATTAACGTCCCAACAAACCATAAAAATTACACCCATACTCATATTTAGTCATTTCAACCCCATCGCACCCCAACAGGCGAGACGGTATTTCACGTCCACCACGTTTTTTTTTTAAATCGTTGTTGTTTTGGTAATCAGCGACCCGATAAACCATAGAAACATTACCCTTGTTGATTTTCAGAGTTTGTCACCATATTCTCCTCCTTTAGGGATTGAATTCTCAAAAAACATGAAACACGTGCTTACTCATTTATCGTTAGAAATACTCCTTGGAAGTTTTCAATAAAATAGTCTAACTAATATTTTTTGCCTATAACTTACGACCCCCATTTCACCCCTTCGGGGGGGGGGTGACTTTTGAGAAATGCTTCTTTTATTGCACCCCTAGACTTTATAAGGACACGTAGGTTCCAAATATGGACTCTCTAGAACCAGCGGTTTAGTATTTAGACATTTCAACCCTATTTCACCCCAACAGGGAAGATGTTAATTCACGTCCGCCACGTTGGATTTAAAAAACGTTGCGGTTTTCGTAATCAGCGACCCAATAAACCATAAAAGCATTACCAATGGATTTTCAGACTTTGTCACCACATTTCTCCCTTATGGGGGTTGAATTTTCAAAAAACCTGAAACATGTGTTTACTCATTTATCGTTAGAAATACTCCTGTGAAGTTTCGAATAAAATAGTCTAACTAATCTTGTTTCCCCATACAAACTTTGGAACCCCATTTCACCCCTTTAGGGGGTGAGTTTTGAAAAATCCTTTCTTAGCGGATGCTTACGTCATAACATCTACCTGCATGCCAAATTTCAGCCCGATCCGTCCAGTGGTTTGGGCTGTGCGTTGATAGATCACTATGTAGTCCATTGAATAAAAAGTTCTAGAGTGCGTGAGTTAGTAACGTAAGATGTTTCTTCGGAAACATGTCAAGAGTCTCTAGGTAATAAACATACTAAAACCCCGGGACACTAGGAGGAGCCCCGGAGTGGGGGGGAGGGGGGGAAAGGGTCCATTTTTTCATTTTTCGCTTATATCTCAAAAACGGTACATGTTAGAGAAAAACTTTCAAGGAAAAGTTGAAAGGCCATAAAATTATCTACAAGTTGTACCTAAATATTTTTTTCCTATATCCTACCGTTTCTGAGTTACACGCAGTAAAAAATGATTTTGGCTCAAACAATTTCCCCATACTACATACCCATGTTTATCACATCAATCGATCAAAAAATATTTCTTTCTTCCAAAAAACTCAAATGTGCAACTTGTGACCGGTACTGATAGATTGCTCTTAATTAGGTCTATAATTGGTAAAGTAAACACATTCCTCCATGGAAGCCTTTAGGAGGAATCGATTGTCAAAATATTATATTAGGGTAGTTTGAGTTACTGAACTTGATCTTTTTATTTCTTCTTCCAAAAAAACTCAAAAGTGCAACTTGTGACCGGTACAGATAGATTGCTCATAATTAGGTCTATCATTGATAAAAATACCAGATTCCACCACGGAGGCGTTTACGGGGAATTGAATTTTATTAGAGTAGTTACGATACTTGAACTTTTTATTTTTTTTCTTCCAAAAAGCTCAAAAGTGCAACTTGTGACCAGTACTGATAGATTGCTCTTAATTAGGTCTATAATTGGTAAAAAAAACACATTCCTCCATGGAAGCCTTTAGGAGGAATTGATTGTCAAAATATTATATTAGGGTAGTTACGCAACTTGACCTTTTTATTTTTTTTCTTGCAAAAAGCTCAAAAGTGCAACTTGTGACCGGTACTGATAGATTGCTCTTAATTAGGTCTATAATTGGTAAAAAAAACACATTCCTCCATGGAAGCCTTTAGGAGGAATCGATTGTCAAAATATTATATAAGGGTAGTTTTCGAATTTTTCACCTTTCATGGGATGTAGCTCGAAAACGGCTGCGAATAGAAAAAAAATATTTAGGTACAACTTGTAGATAATTTTATGGCCTTTCAACTTTTCCTTGAAAGTTTTTCTCTAACATGTACCGTTTTTGAGATTTAAGCGAAAAATGAAAAAATGGACCCTTTCCCCCCTCCCCCCACTCCGGGGCTCCTCCTAGTGTCCCGGGGTTTTAGTATGTTTATTACCTAGGGACTCTTGACATGTTTCCGAAGAAACATCTTACGTTACTAACTCACGCACTCTAGACCCCCCTTGGAGGGACTCATTCAATGGACTAATGTCAGTCAGTCAGTCACCTTTGAGTTTTATATATATAGATTATTATGGTATAGATATCGTTGACTTGATTTGCGCTGTGAGTCACATACAGAACGGCGGGGCATTCCTTTATTATTATAATTTACAATAATGTAAATGACAAAGTGAACACCGCAGACCAGTTTTGGTCCTTTTCCGTGTGTCGCAGTGCATCATAGTTACGTCACATCTATATTGATTTAACTCAAAAAGACTAAAATCGAAATCAAAAAGTTTTATTCTGTAAATAGACCATGAGGGTAATTTTAAATGTCTGAATCTGAACTGAACTCAATGGGATGGATGGAGATGGATCCCACAAGGTGCGTACCGGAACAGAGGCAGATCGAAAAGGAGATGGCGAGACGATCTGGACGCCTACTGCAGAGAATGGCAGAACCGCACTGGCAATAGGGTCGAGTGGAGATAAGAAGGCCTTTGCCCAGCAGTGACACCTAAACAGGCTATTAAAAAAACTGATTCTACTAGCATTTCACAAGGAGTTGTTGAGAAAAAAGTCGGAGTATTTTTGTCGTAAATTATACATAAAGCTACTACAGCTATATTATAACTAGGTAATTGATACGCATTAAGTAACAAGTCAACTCTTCATTTGGCAATGTATACCGATCAACATATTTACTGAATTGATTGCTCTATTCCAGTGAGGTTTGAACTAACGACCTTCGTTTATTTTTATCAAATCAAGGGTCAAACACACGATTTTCACATATTATTACCCTTCGAGACCGTGGACGTAACATCACGTCCAAAACGTCAAGGTAAACAAACACCTTTTTGAACGTGATAGTTCCGTTTTTCTGTTTTGTTATAATAATTTGGCTACTAGTCACAAAAAGGAAGCAGTACTTAGTGTCTCTTCCCGTTTAATACGCATTTACGCTTAAGACGCAGTTTTTGCGTGATCCTTCAGAATCAGAAAGTTTTACCTGTAATGTAAGTAGAGTGCACAACTTAATGGACACCTCAACTTACCAGCGAGTGTTAGTCTAACTGTACTTATTCAAACTGGCACGCTCGTGGGAAGTAGAACCGATGAATGGAATGAATCAGCGAACGGTCAGAAATAACATACAGTTGATTGTTTAACATTAGCATTACTTTACGCACATATGGAGTGGGAATAGTCACACAAGTCTTACTCGCTATGAGTTCTTACTCATGAGAGCTTAAATAAAGCTATTTCAGCGGGTTTCGCGTATATATTCATTGTTTGAGTCTTCCAACGTTTCGGAAACTATTTCTGCTTCTGTTATCAAGGTACAACCCTTGGAGCACCAGTGTCCTTTGAGAAAGGGAGCTGCCTATTGGTATTTGATGCTTTAGATAAGAAAAACATAACTCCAAAGGTGATTCGAGATGACCCGGTGAATAGCAATCAATTATAATAATAAAAAACAATCTTTATTGCACGTTACATAAAGGAATATATTATTATTCGCATAGTACTAACTGGTTGGTATACATTGACACTACGCCGATATTATAAATTATAATACCCTTCTCCGACTGATCTATACCCCCTTAGTCATGACTCTTGAGGGGCGGGCTATGTTCAGCAGTGGAAGTCTGTGGCTGATAGATAGATAGATAGATACCCGACTGATCCTGACTCACGGCACCAAATTGTAACATTAACCCTATTTTATATAGAAGACTCCCGCGAGTGTCAGTCATATTAAAATACTAATAAAACGGGTTACTCACGTCGTTCAAGGTCGAAATGTTTCGTATCGATTTATGATTTTTAGTCACTAGTTGTGTTTAGTTGTGATAAGGCGCAAACCCGCGGTATTCGACTTGAACGACGTGAGTAAATCCGTTTCGTATTTATGTAGGATTTTAATTAATAACTCAGCAAGACGTTTGTAGTTTCTTTTTATTTCATAAATCTTATATCAACCCCATACAATTTTTCAAACCCTCCGTCACTCTCCCCAAAAAACAAGCGACAACCCCCTTATGTCATAGACACAAAAAATAATTATCATTGAAAAGTATTTAATCTTACAATTCGGCCATCCTGAACTTGTATGACCTCATACAAGCATAAAGAAACAGCATAACAAGATGCATCATACATCTAATCATAAAACAAAACAAACACATATTCAAGTGACTACTTTGAACCAAGTGAATACCAAGTTCACTCCTATAAGTACAAAATGTATCAAAAAGAAATAAATTGTCACCTACATGACATGAACCAAATTATCTTAAAACAAACTAATTTGCCATCTAATGTAATGCCTTGTAAAATAAAAAAAAAAAAAACAAACTATATTATAACTACTGACTGGGCCATGGTTTCATGTGATCTGCAGCACTGGAAGTTTTCCACGGTCCCTCAGCCGCTCCATCAGTTTTCTCCACCTCATAGCGGTCATTGCCCTTAACACGAACAATCTTATAAGGACCCAGGAACTTAGGCCTTAACTTCATACATGTGCCAAATTGAGTTCTTTTTATAGCTACATAATCTCCTATGTTATAGATATGACTAACTTTTCGTTTCTTGTTATACTGACGCCGATTCTCTTCCTGCACCCTCATTATCTGCGCTCTAGCATGCGCCCGTAACTCATCTCTCTTTTGCATAAACTCTTCCTGACTCTCCTCCTGCAATAATTTAATGAGCTCTATGTCTTCTTTTTGTCTCATCTTTACACCTACAAATAATTGGAAAGGACTCATACCCACACTTCTATGAAATGTGCTGTTGAGGGCCCTTTGAACATTGTTTATCTTTTTATACCATAACCCAGGATCCTCAATGCAAAGCTTTGTTAGTAATGCAACAATAACCCGGTGAATCCGTTCTACCTGACCATTTCCCCTAGGTATACCGGTTGTAATCTTAATATGGTGAATGTTTTCATCTTCACAATACTGGGCAAATTCATTACTAGTAAAGGCCGATCCTTTATCAGTAATAATTTTATGCGGATTCCCAAAAGCTTGCTGATGATTCATTAATTTATCCAAGGTTTCTTTGGCTGTTGTTCCCTTTGTTGGGAAAAGCCAAACAAACTTTGTATACCCATCTACCATGGTCAAAATATAGTTATACTTCTTCCTTGTTTCCGTTAGGGGTCCTATATGATCCAGATGCAGAGTGTTTAGTGGTAAATCCCCTTTGTCAAGTGTATTGAGGTATCCTTCCTGTTTCCCTTCTTTTCTTAAAGCCAATAAACAAGGTATACAAGTTACTAAAAACTCACTAATTTTCCTGCTTGCATCATTTATAAAATACTCTTTTTCTATAATCTCCATCATTTTCTTTTTAGCAAAATGACCATTTGAATGAACCCTTCTAATGACTTCTCCTTCCATTTTTTTCGGGATTACTAGTAAACCCTTATCCCCTTTATAAAGCAAACCATTCTGCACATAATAATCTAGATATGGCTTGTCTTTGAGCAACTCGACAATAGCCATAACACCTTCATCAGCTTCTTGTGCTAACCTTATTTGACTATGTATGCCTCGCGTAATAAGACCCACATAAGGATTTCGACTGAGTGCATCAACATGTCTCATACTCACACCCGACCTGTGTTCTATAGTATAGTTGTATTCCTGCAGTAGCAAAACCCATCGAGCCACCCTAGTAGTAAGATCCCTTTTTTTTAAAGTCATTTCAAATGCCAAACAATCAGTGATAATTTTGAATGGAATGCCCAGCAAATATTTCCGAAATTTTTTCACACCTTCTATAATTGCCAAAGCCTCAAGTTCATAACTAGTATATTTTTTCTCCGCGTCCGAAGTTTTCCTACTCATATAATAAACTGGGTGTAAACAGTTATCATTGGGGTCCCGCTGTAACAATATTGCAGAATAAGCTTGAAGGGAAGCATCTGTATGAAGTTGTGTCTCTAAAGCTGGATTAAAAATCCTTAGCACAGGATATTCTATTAGCTTCTCCTTTAATATGCAGAATGATCTCATCTCATCTTCATTAAACTCAAAAGGAACATTTTTTTTCAATAAGTCTGTTAATGGTTTTGCAATGCCCGCAAAACCTTCAATAAACTTTCTAAAGTAAGAAGTGAGCCCTATAAAGCTATGCAGTTGCTTAATGTTCTGCGGTGTAGGGAACTTAGCTACAGCCTCTACTTTATCTTTTGTAGGTCTCACTGTTTCATTCTCTACCTCATGGCCCAGATACTCAACCTTAGTGACAAGTAACTCACATTTTTTCCAATTAATTGTTAACCCATATTCAGCAGCAACCTTTAACACTTCACTCAACCTTGACACTGCATCTTCATAAGTTTCAGCCAGTATAATAATATCATCAATAAATATCATAAAATAACCTTTTGCAATGAGTGGTCTAAAAATGCAAGTTATAAACCTTGTAAAGTAATTAGGACATATTGACAAGCCGAATGGTGCTCGTAAAAACTCATATTGTCCATTTTGAGTAACAAATGATGTATACTGTGTACAGTTTTCATCAATTTGCAAACGGAAAAATGCATCTTTTAAGTCTAGTTTGCTAAAAATTTTACCACCTAACAACCTGTCAATATGATCATCAATTATAGGTAGTGGGAATTCATCTTTAACCATTTTAGCATTAATTTTCCTATAGTCCACACAAACCCTTGTAGCCCCACATTTCTTCTTTACAAGGACCAGGGGACTTGCATATTCTGAAAAACTAGGCTTAATGATTCCCCTATGTAACCAATCACTCACCTGTTCATCCACAATCTGTTGCTCCTGGATAGATAAACGTCTAGGCCTCTGAGCGACGGGGATATCATCCTTCAAGATAATCTTCATGCGGATAGGAGCTTCTCTCGTTTGCGTCGGCACATAGTTCGCCACCAGCTCTTTAACTTGTTCACGCATCTGCAAGTCAGGTACATACCCCACCGCCTCCTCAGAAACTGTGTACGTACACTTTGGCAGAACATCTATACCACGCGGAGTCACACACACCATACCCTTGTCAAAAACAACTGTAGCTACATCAAATAACGGCCGACCTAAAATAATTTTAAAAGGCATTACATCTTTAGGCACAATATGGAATTGCAACTCGTAAGAACATCCGTCTATTTGCAAAAACGCTTTAAAATAACCTATGGCAGACACTTTCACTAATCCAAGTCCTGTTATCGTAATACTGTCCTTAATATACGAAGCGACATTTAAGTCGAAAAATAACTCAGTCGACACTAAATTCAAATCGGAGCCAGAGTCAATTAAACTATCAATTTCTACGCCACAAATTCTCACTAATTTCACTGATAAACTTTTCACTTTCATCGTACAATTAATTTGACTCGGCTTATCCCGGCATCACAAGAGCTTGTTTTCATTTTCATTTTGTAAATTCTGTTTCTGTTGACATTGACATTGACAAGCACCGGAGACGTCGTTTTGCTCACCAATGCTGCCAACCGCACCGGCAACGTCTATGTTTTCATCATCGCTTTTGATGCATAGCGCATGCGATTTTTGGTGCCATTTCGATGTTCTCGGCGCGCGTTCGCCCGCAGAGGCGCTATCACCGTACTTCTTAAACCCGCTTCTGTCACCGTAATTTTCTCTGCGCGCCATCTTTAAATCAGCCTGACAATTCGGCGCGATATGTCCGAAAGAATCGCAACGAAAACATTTAATTCCGCTGCGGCAAAAATTCGCAACATGACCCTTTTCTCCGCATTTATAACAATTTCTTTCGGGTTTTATCGACTCTGTGCGGACAGAAGGTTTTTGTTTTTCTTTCAGTTTGATATTTTCGTAAATAGTTAGCTGCTCCTTCAATTTTGCAAACGTTTTAGCTCCATACAGAACAATTTTATTCGCCTCGCTGTCAATAATGCCGTCGACTATGTATTCTATAGTT
Organism: Apotomis capreana; assembly: GCA_947623375.1. NCBI lineage: Eukaryota > Metazoa > Arthropoda > Insecta > Lepidoptera > Tortricidae > Apotomis > Apotomis capreana. The sequence goes on from OX392525.1 coordinate 2,832,808, forward strand.
ACATAATCCGGGAATTTGCCGCGCTTGCCCAATTCTTTCATTATGAGCATGTAGTCATAGCAAGACTCATTCCGCTGTTTGATCCGCGAGGCCATTATTTCGTGTATCTCCTTAACATTTCCATTATCGGGAAACTCTTTCAATAGCGCCGTCTTTAACTCATCGAATGTTTTGAAAATTTTCTCCGTCTTCAACCATAACGCCGCTGTACCAGTCAAAGATCTCCGCGCAACCAGCAATTTCTGCGTCGGACTCCATCCAAATATTTCTGAATTTTCATTTATTTCTTCTGCCCATCTGGCAGCTGTGTACGTTCTGTCTGTTCCTGAAAACTGATTCATGGTCTCCTCCACCTGCCATAATGCTCCTCGACCCGTCGCTTCAACTGTAACCACCAGATCTTCTTTTTCTGCCATCTTTACACCTTTTCACCTTTACTACACCTTTAACAATACACCTTCACCTTTTCATGAAATCTTATTACTTCTTCAGAGCTTCATACTATTATTTATTGCTCGCCGCTATACAAAAATTATCCCGGTCGTGCCCCCAAAAATTGTAGGATTTTAATTAATAACTCAGCAAGACGTTTGTAGTTTCTTTTTATTTCATAAATCTTATATCAACCCCATACAATTTTTCAAACCCTCCGTCACTCTCCCCAAAAAACAAGCGACAACCCCCTTATGTCATAGACACAAAAAATAATTATCATTGAAAAGTATTTAATCTTACATTTATTTTAAAACATTAAGGTGGTTGCAGAAGAAACAAAACTAGACATTCCACGCTAGATGGCGCTGGGAAGCAAGATTTGTAGTTTTTGTGTATTATTTCGTATGTTACTTTAGTTTGAAGTGAAATTTGTATGTTGGCGAGTCCGCGTATTAGTCTTTTATTCATATACTATTAGTAGCACGTCATTAATTGTTTTATTCTCCCATGTATTGGCAATTTGTGAAAAATCAGCAAGTACTCACACTAATAGACACTAATTGTGAGTGTGTGCGGGTGATTCATTCATTAAAGGGTCGCGTATCATCTGTCAGTTTGATAGTAAGCGCAGAATAAATAAGCAGGCATGATATTTGATATTGATGATGAAGTTAAGATGCACCTCTAGCACAACTGTGACACGCAACTCTTTCTCGCGCGAAAAATATTACCTATCTCTTTCTTTGCGGTACTGTAGGAGACTGACGGACGATGCTATATCGCGCGACAAGAATCGTGAAGCCTAGTTGTATTAGACGGGCTGGATTGTCAAAATAAATAATACGAAGAAATTACAAATCTTGGGCAGTTCTACATTTTTTAAGTATGTGGTGAATTTAAATAAGTATTTTTGTTGGGTTTCTGTTCTGATATACCCATTGTGATTCTGATTTGCGATGTTATTGAGTTTGTCCTAAGTTTTTCTGAATGATTGATTGGGGTATAGCAAAAAGGGCCCAATTTTAGGACACATATTTTGTTGAGAAATATTTTTCTCATTTTTGTTACTTTTTAGGGTTCCGTACCCAAAGGGTAAAAACGGGACCCTATTACTGAGACTAGTGAGATTTCGCTGTCCGTCCGTCCGTCTGTCACCAGACTGTATCTCAAGAACGGTGATAGCTAGACACTTGAAATTTTCACAGATGATGTTTTTCTATTGCCGCTATAACAACAAATACTAAAAATGAAATAAAATAAATATTTAAGGGGGCTCCCATACAACAAACTTGTTATACCTATATATACATATATATATAGATACGGATAACCCTTCATCCCTGCGCGAGTCGGACTCGCACTTGCCCAATTTTTTGATTAGAACTAAAGAATACATTAAAAATGAGTATCTTTTATAATTTACAATTGTTTGATTAACTTGCCCGTTTAAGAACTAGATCGGTCCTAAGTTGCCATAGAATTACTACGCAGCCTGGGACTACTTGTGCTATCTATTCTGTGCTGGAACTAAGAAATTTACGGTGGAAAAAAATTACAAATATACCTCTGTTTTTTATCACTTAATGAAAAAACCGGGCCCTTTTTGCTATACTCTGACCTGATATACAAAAACCCGACATCAAGAATAAGTAGGTACTGATTACGGTTGAGATTTTCGCTGCTCTAAATCATGGTTCCATGGAGTCTAATTGTAAAAATGTTCAGTCTAAAAATATATAACTACTAGAACTACTACTAACTGAGCGCAGCACCAGTTGTTTGCGCCACGCTTCACGATCCAGAGCTAGCTCGCGCCATATAAAAATATATGACAATATATTGTTATTATAAGGGTTTTAGAACCACCAACCACTAAATAAAATAAAACAATTTTTGTTACGTGTAGGTTTTATTATAATACATTATACTTTGTGTGAGTTGTAGACGTCGCTTTAATTCGAAATGGTGGATTATTTTTCTTTTTAACCCCCAGATCTTCGCCGTTTTCAATTTTTCCTAGGATTCTTTCTGTTTAGTGTTGTTTAGTGGTTAGTACGGCTGCCTGAAAACGAAGGTTTATATTTACATAATTATGTGGTTGGCAGGTATACGTTGTAATATTTTTTTAGGCAACACGCATGTTTTGTAGAAAATTATAAGTTTCTGCAGCTTTTCTTGGATGAAGCCTTCATCTGTATGAACTTTAATTGACATTATTTTTGTTGATAAATGATAAATCAATGAAGGAAATCATCTTGCAGTAATCCCTTTTGATGAAGCTCTAAGCTGGCCTTGAATCTGTAAAGAAATTATTTATTACGTCACAAAAATGCCAGCGATGGAAACCGCTGTATGCAGTACCTATTATGTGATTATCTTACAGGGTGTTAGTGTTATTACAAATACAAATACAAGTACTCTTTATTGCACACCTCATAAAATATACAGGAGAAATACAATGCAAGAAATTACAATTAGAGGTAAACAACAGGCGGTCTTATCGCTAAAGAGCGATAAATATTTTAATAATAAGTATTACAATTATCCTTCAAGGAGGAAACTTAGTCACTGAATCGATAATTCCAAAAGGATTTGGTTTCCCACACCTATTGAAAAACATGGGTTGGTCTTGGTATCAATTCAGTCAGAGAAAAAACTACCCATATGAACCCACTATGAACATTTTTTTCAACACCCAAAGCGAGCGATTGCGTTCAGTTTTTGTGGTTGGTTACAGTTGTCATCACGCCATGCTTGTCTTCGCCTAAAAAGAAAATAGCACGGCTTTTTCACGGCAGGACGCATCGATTTGTAATGTTAACAAACACAATACTTTCCCCGCAATTTCTGACCCATGATATCGCAATATCGTTTAGGGATCACTCTATGTCCTGAGTAGGTACACATGTTTATTATATGCACGTTTCATTATTCACACTTTACATACAGTAAAAACTCACGAAACGAAAAAAATGCAAACCAAACATGATTCATTTTTATACGAATTTCCACAATTGACAGTATTGACACAATTCATTATATTTTCATTCACAAGATTTAGTGCGTTCGAAATCTGTTCCACTTTATTGTTATGAGCAAATAAACAAAATAGGTATCTTTAAAAACCAAATGTTTCCAATTATTTGTATCATGTTTAATGAAAGCTGAAATCATTTAAAAATAAACTGTTATGCATTCATATCGAAACATAAATTTAAATTTATTATCCTAAATTATAAGTTAAGTAGTATTATATTTCAGAACGCACTGTTCATGAATAGCTTTACGTGCGCTTACGTTTGTATGTGTGTAAAAGCAACGCACACATACATATATGGACAATATTTCAACGGGTTTTAAAGCTTTAATAACATTGTAATTGTATGATTTAAAGCAAAACTGATTTCCTTGGCGAATATAAGATAGCTTAAAGATTTTTTTAAGAATGTTTAATAACCTAAAGCCATAACCGCCTAAGCGTGTATTGATCAAACGATTTGTATGAAAGTGACATCGCTGCAACCACCTTAACCTTCTTAGTCTCGCGATTGAACACGGTTTACGAGTATGTTACACGGGTTAACCTTTTGAACGCCAAGCGGCAAAGCAATTGACCGTGCCCGTGCAGCCACAGCAGAGAAGTAAAAGATAAAAAACAAAGAAATAAAACACCGGTCAAGTGCGAGTCGGACTCGCGCACCGAGGGTTCCGTACAAACACTCCATCCTTAAGTGGTTAAGTTAAGTTTGCACCTGGCATGTATAGCGCCCCATACAAATGAGGTGCAAAGTTAACGCAACCAATCCAGTTTGTTGTATGGGAGCCCCCTTAAATATTTATTTTATTTTATTTTTAGTACTTGTTGTTATAGCGGCAATAGAAATACATCATCTATTCTGTGAAAATTTCAACTGTCTAGCTATCACCGTTCTTGAGATAGAGCCTGGTGACAGACGGACGGACGGACGGACAGCAAAGTCTCAGTAATAGGGTCCCGTTATTACACTTGGGGTAGAACCGGGACCCTATTACTGCCCTTAAAATAACCCTAAAAATGTGCTCCCAAATCACCAGGCATTACAAAGTTTATGATCATTGAAATTTGGACTGTGGCCGCCGTTGGCGTCATTGGATTCGTTGTCGGCCACGGCCGTCTTTGGCGTTCAAAAGTTAAAAGAAATACGGAACGCCAAAGGTAAAAGATATCCAAGATGACCCAGCGAATCGCAATTGACACTACGCCATTATAAAATCATTAGCCGTATGCAGTAGAGTTCGAGACACTTTCACCGGTTGGTGCAAGTCATAAGCGTTCGGTTTGGTGTCATATTTATGGTTAGTGACCTCGTAAGTCCGAATTATTGTTTCGGATGTGTAACGTTTCGCCAAATCTTCGTTTGACCGAAAGCCATTTTTTTCAAAACTGTTCATATTTCAGGCTAATTATAGAACAAACCTTACCTAACCTAATGGGTTCTTTAAAACGTTATTTATAAAACCCCGAAAATATTATGTGTTACAGGGAAAAAATACTTTTGCACAAATTAAAATCTGGTGAAACGTCACAGATTTCCACAGAGGGATGAAATCCAGTATTGTCGAGAGGCGATGGTGGATCGATTGAGCCAAACTCTCGTGGCAGTGTCCGAGTGGGGAGATGCCAATTTAGTTGGATTCAATGCCACCAAGACTCAGGCATGTCTGTTTTCCGCTAAACGGAGTCCCTTTGACCTGACTCCCACTTTCCAAGGTGTATCCGTTCCGATTTCAGGTCACCTAGAGCTTCTTGGGATTACCTTATCATCCAACCTGAACTTCGGCCAATACATTGAATCCTTGGCTACAACTGCAGCAAAAAAACTTGGGATCCTATCTAAGGTGAGGCGGTACTTCACGCCGAGACAGCTGCTTCAATTATATCAGGCGCAAGTCCGATCATGCATGGAGTACTGCTGCCATCTTTGGGATGGGTCCGCCAAATACCAACTGGCCGCCTTGGATTCAATTGACAAACGTGCGAAGAAGCTCATTGGCGACCCTGCCTTAGTTCAGGAAAAGCTGCAAAACCTCGAACACCGCAGGAAAGTCGCTTGTTTATCGGTTTTCTACCGGATACACTTTGGTGAGTGTGCACTAGGACTGCATGAATTAATTCCACCGTCTCCGTTCAGACAATACAGTACTCGGCGCGGACTTGGATTCCACCCTTATGTTGTCGATATACCACTGATTCGTACGAAACGCTTTGCGTCTACTTTCCTTATGAGGACAGCTAAGGAATGGAACTCTCTTCCTGCGTACCTGTTTCCTGAAAAATATAACTTGGATCTCTTCAAGTCGAGAGTGAATAGGCATCTTCTAGCCAAGCATGCTCCATCTTAGGCCTTATTGTCACTTAACATCAGGTGCAATCGAGGTTAAATGCATGGCTATTTTGAAAAAAAAAAAAAAAAAACAGATGGGAAACAATGTTTCGTTTCGGAGTTGTGATAAGATACCCATATTTATATTATAGTCAGTCTAGAACCAAGCAATAGGCGTCTAGAAAATTTATTTTGAAGATACCAATCGATTCTATTTTATTTTTATTAAAGCGTAACGTCTGGCGTAAACCGAATGCTTCCAATGAAGCGAAGAATTGAAAATTTTAATGGTTCAGGCAGGGTTCGAACATGCGTCTCCAACGGCTTTCCGGGCCAACTCGGGCGTCCTACCTATTGGACCAGTGAACCTGATGCGAAAGCCAGTGAATTTTTCAACCATTGCTGCTTATTCGCTACATTGTAAACATTCGTTTCTTTTTTTTTACTGGGAAATTTATTGGGTATTTAAAATACATCAAGTGGTCTAAGACTTAAATTGTTTCATTATATAAAGACGTAAAAGAAAAATCGGAATGTAGAATTAGCTAGAAATTACTCCACCGACAAGAGCCTAGCTCTTAAATATATGATGATGATGATGGTCTAAGAGTCGGAAATTACTGTTCAAGTTTGACATTCCTACGAAGCGCTGAAAACGCTCCGTACCAATGGCTAGCGAGCCGTGAGGTCATCGTCCCGTAAAGAAACTAATAAGTGTATGGAAAAATAAATAAGTTGCCATTTTGACCGTAAGGAAGTCCGTATAAGGACATGGTTGTCATGCAATGACTGTTTTGTGGAATTATGTTTATAATTATAACGAGTTATATTTAAGAATGAGTTATTTATAACCTAAATAAAAAAAATATAATAACCGCGACACAAGTAGCTGGTCATTATGAGATCCTCATTCAGTGAAAAAGAAAATGCTACTAAAACTGAACATAACTACAAGATTTTAAATGCTTAGCTACAATATCGGCTGAGAACTTGTCACTTGTTCCAATTAAAGCTGAATATCTTAGAAACTACTGGTCCTATTTCCCCCAAACATAGCTAAGAACTATCCCGACGGACAAGTCTTCCGATTAAAAAACACCACACTCAAATTGGTCCATCTGTTTGGAAGCTACGATGCCACAGTCAGAACACAGATATACATGTTAAACGCATAACGCTCTTTTTTGTATCGTTAATATTCGAGTCCGCCTTAGTTCGTCTCTTGCACCGAACAACTCCACCGATTTCTAATTCGATCATTATTAAGCCTGCATTGTGCTGTAAGCTGTAATCGCATCTTCCGTAACACCCTGTATAGTGCGGTTTTCATTCATAAATGAATGTAAGATGCAGTAAATTTTAAGTAGTTTCCTGAGCAACAAAAGAGAAACTTTCCTTGCTCAAAAAAAATCCTCAGGGCTAGTATGCGGTTCTTCAAGATGGGAGTAAATAGGTTCTTAAAGGGTCGGCAACGCCCGTGTGATGCTCCTGGCATCGCAAGCGTCCATAGGCAGTGGTATCTGCTTACCATCAGGCGGGAAGCAAGCTTGTTTGCTAGCGTCGTAGTAAAAACGCTGGACTTAGGGTTTTCCCGGGACTGCAGAAATTGCTAACCCTATTAGCAGGCTAGTATGACATTTCCTGTCTAACATCAGCATCGTCTTGTGCGGTGGAATTACCTCCTAATATTTGAAAGAAAGAAATATTTACTGCCACACCAAAAAATAAAATAGGTACACGGAATAAACAAGAACTGCATTGTCCACCCAAATTATTCTGTGTGACAAAAGGAGCGGGCTCAGCACGTGCTGCGACAGCCAGGCGTCTGCGCAGCGCTGGTTTTCAGGCCGTCCCTTTTCTCACTCTTTTCATTTGGTAATTTTAAAATACTAACATTAGCCAGAATCTTTGTAACAATCCCGCAGAGGTCATTTTACTGTCCTGAGAACCTATAAGGGTAAAGTTCGGCACGCGAATAGGAAATGCAAACCGAATTACCGAATTTCCAGTAAATTACCGGTAATTTCTATAGAAACATTTACCGGTTTACATTCCCTACACACGAACCGTAAATGTCAAAGCATTTGTCACCCCCGCACTCATAGACTCATCATAGACTTGCCACAAGGTGACAGCTGCTTTGCTTTGTTAAATGACAAACTATATAATATTATTAGCACGCAAGTCCCGCAACAAAATATATTTATTTTAATAATAATAATAAAAAAAATTAAGTGTAACCACATATTTATTTCCGCGGAATTAGATCGTGACTTTAATAATGTTGATAAAGGTACATTTTAGCTATTGTGTACCTATAGCTCCGCCTAATACGAGGTAAATGTGGCATAAAAAATGAAAACAGAAAAGTCTAAAAACAATATTATCTCCGAAACTAATCATTGTAAATGTACGCAAAAAAAATGGAAACGGTAAGGATTTCAGGTTCATGTGGTTTAATATTTTTTTTTATAAGTAGACCTGTTCTTGAGCAATAAAATGAAATGTTAATTTTATGACCCGGATATGAGCAAACTTAGATGATTTAAAAAAAAGAACTACAGGACCTATTGGATGGGAGTTTTAGTCTGATATTTGTAATGGTAATATGTATCGTATTTCTGAAAACGGCTTGAGACAAAAACGGGTTTTTTAAAAGACTGTGAGACGGACGACAAAGTGATCATATAAGGGTTCAGTTTTTGCCGATTGTATTACGGAACCCGTGGAAACCCCAATGATGACAAATCTCAACAATGTTAGTCAATCTGAATATAAGATAGGAGGAAAATCAGGACGGGGTTTCTGTTTAAGTACCTATCTGGAATTCCCGGTGCGCTCTCTCATTACTATCTTGTTCGTTCTGTCAGTTGGTATAATTACGTTTTCTGCCAACGAACTTTTATGCAGTTTTGCAGAGAGAAGTTTGTATTGTGAATATACTGTATTGTGAATACTAGGTACATCCCTACAGGGGGTTTTACAACCGACGCCATATTGCGAATTTTTAGTGATACTAATTTATCTAAGGCAACGACAAATTTTTGGTAACTGACGTTCAAATTCGGTGAATGTCAATGATAACAAAGAAGAAACAGGACTAAATATTCCGCAGATTTCAAGTATTTTTTGCATAATAAAGCCAAAACTATCCTCAGTGATAAAAGAAGATTTTGTCAATAGGATTCAGTATTTATTTCGCAAGAAGAAGGATTGAGCAGCATTCCGGTAAACAATGTTTTGAATTTGGTTAATGAATAATGGAAATATATGACGTATGCACATTATTGCCATATGAAAGCTGTTTGCAGCGCCACTATCCCTGGGCCGGACCGACGCTTGCTAGGCTATAAAAAAAATTAAAAAAGTTTAGCATGTGTATATCTATTGTCTCTCTGTGGCATCGTAACTCAAAGTCAAACTCTTGAACGAATGGACCAATTTGAGTGCGTTTTTTTAAATCGAAAGACATGCCCGTCGAGATTGTGCTTAGCTATGTTTGGCGGAAATAGGTCCAGTAATTTCCAAGATATTCAGCTTTAATTGGAACAACTGGCAAGATTGAAGCTAAGAATTCCTGTAGTTATGTTCAGTTTTAGTAGCATTTTCTACATCACTCATTGAATGAGGGTCTCATGATGACCAGCTACCTGTGTCGGAGGTGTTTTAAATCTTTAATGTAGCTCATGTTGTAAGTAAAATAACCTAAAATAACCACAAATTAACTTGTAAGTAATGAAGTACTTATAGATTTTCAGATGTTTCAACATTACCACGAATACTCAGCTTAGAAGTCACTGACAGTGCTCATAAGACACAAATTGCAACAATACCTTCCTATTCTAAGTCGGTGTAACTTAAAAGCGAAAGTGATTTGTATGAGGTATTAATATTGATGATTTGTACGTTTGTCCGTTTATTTGTAATGGTAATTTTTAGAAAGCTCCTTTGAATGTATAGACAAATAGTCAAAGGAAGTAGGTACTTGCGGGATTGACGGATGTTTACAATAACATCATTATGTGTTACCGTATAGATGTATGTATGTATGCGCGTTTTGTATGGATTTTGCGGAGCGATCGCTTGTATCCGTCAGTTCTCATAGAATCAGATTCATTTATTTCATGTGAATACATTTGCAAAAATATAAGTATTTACATCATGGTCGTCAAAATAAAAATATAATAATAAAAATAACTGTAACAATGTCAAGCCCAAGAAATAATAACAATAATAATCAATATAATCTCCCAATAACGATCGTCATCACAATTTTAAGTCATACATTAAAGCAAAGCAAACAATCGCTATACACACAAAAATAATAATCAGATGACATCTCCTTAAAGGGATGGTAACCCACTGCAATAGAAAATAAAATAAAATACCCAATCAAATGTCAATAATAAATATGCAGATAAGAATTAGAAGAGTTCCATGTACTCACTCACGGAGTACATTATGCATATGTACAGTCGAGTTCATTTATATCTACACACTTACGAGAACAAAAATATCTGAACACGACCCTATTGTCAGGAGCATAAAGTCGTACCTACTTATTGTTGACATTGACTTGTAAAATGTTTATTTTTACCAATAAAGAATCTGAATCTGACAGAGGGTTTTCCAAGGAAATGTCGTCGAAGCCTGAATATTTCGTAGATCTTCAGGTAAATGCTCACAGTAAGTTGACATAGTAGTCGCCCGGTAGAGCGAAAATGTTTACCTGCAACATTCGAATAGAAAAGTAAGTCGAAGAGATATTGTGAGCATAGTTATCCATAGAAGAGTAAATCGGTCCTTGCTAATATCTATAACATATTCATTTTAAATGTTCTCTTCTAGAACATTTTCATCGCATCTCTGTATCAAATCAATTGGAAACTGCACAACGCGTGTCATTGACCAGTAATCTACAAGTGTCAACTTCCCTCTCCATACACAAAACGACGTAACCGCCTTGATATACCATTAACATACTCCCTTCTTTAATTAATATGTTGTGCTAACGGCCTCTATATATAAAACGTCGTAACCGACATGATATTAGTACTCACATACGCCCTTCTTGATTTCATGTTTTGTGCTGCTAAGAATGAACGCAGTAAGTATGTATGAATTGTGTATGTAGTTAGTATGTTTTGGGTTTAAGGAATGTGGTCGCGGTGTAATGTTTCGTTGGCTACTGATCAGTAGGTTTTACTGGTCACCATAGTAATATTATATTTACTTATAACTCTTATAAGACAGGTAGCACTTGTAGCGTAAATGTAACTTTTAAATATGCATGTCGGGTCATGCGTAAAGCGTAAACCAAACAGAAGAGACGTAAGATGAAGATGCGAGGCCACTTTAAGAGGATATATCGCAGACTTAAACAGTTTACGTTAAGCATTTAAATAAAACAATTTAAACGGATTATATCGCGTATATTAATTATTTGAGCCTCCCTGACGTTTCAGTACCTTTACAGATACCGTTGTCAAAGGTTGACTGAGAAAACACAATTTTTCTCTGTCAAAGTTACATTTGTGCAAACTGCCCATTTTGTAAATATTAATTTAAAATAAAGGTGTTCATACATGCCAGATGGGCCTAATGTGTAAAGACAGTTACACATGTGCCAGAAGGGCATTTATTATTTATTTAAAATATCTACCAGCGGTTCACTAAAGGCTTACTGAGGAGAAAGAACCGCCAAAGAAAACTCCCAGATTGCCTTATTTATTACTATAAAATACTTTTAAACAAAAACTCTACATACACTACTTTTAACACTAATTTGTTTTACACCGTTCGAGGCCCAAGGTTTCCAGTCTTGTGTCTTGCTTGATCCTTGATAAGATGTACAACAGGATCCCAAGCCGGTGGTAATGACAAACCATCTTCTCTATTGAAATTGGGATATTTTTTGATTTCAATAGCCTCGCGCAACATTCTGGGAAAATATCGTTTCTCTCTGGCAAGGATTGAAGTGTTATCAAACTTAATTGAATGGTAATCAACCAGAAACCCCGTGTGAAGACTCCTACAGTCGAGCGTAAACCTGCGGTCCTGCCATATGTGAAAGGGGTCACGAATAGGATTGGAAACATCTTGAAACGGGCTTCCATTAAAACATATCCCATCAAAAACATAAATGTAAAATGAGAGCCAAGTTCAATATCGCGTGCACTTCGCCGACAAAAGAATTGAGATCTGCAAGAGCGCCAAGTTCTTTGCCCTAAAATTTTTAGATACAAGGACATGCTACATACTCAATGCATTTATTTTACTTGGGGAGTAATTCAATATCAAGATTTGACTTGGCTAGTTTTCACAAAATAACTAAATTTTATAAAAGTAACATAGTCATAGTCATAGTTCATTATCAAGCTAACAGTATAAGTAACAAGACGTAAACTAACTTGCGTACTTACCTTTACGAAAATAGGTTAATGATTTGATTGATTTTGATTTATAATATAAATTTATATTTTAAAACTAGCCAAGTCACGTCTTGATATTGAATTACACCCCAAGTAAAATAAATGCATTGAGTATGTAGCATGTCCTTGTATCTAAAAATTTTAGGGCAAAGAACTTGGCGCTCTTGCAGATCTCAATTCTTTTGTCGGCGAAGTGCACGCGATATTGAACTTGGCTCTCATTTTACATTTATGTTTTTGATGGGATATCATTACTTTTTGTACAGAAATTATTATGATGTGTAAATTACTTAATTATTATTTGTTAATTAGCTCTGTGTGCTAATCTAGTACATCTTTTGAAAGTTTTGAACAAACAAAGAATTTACCAAAACGGTTAGTACGTATTGGATTTTTTGTGCATGTATGTGTAAGTGTGTGCGTGTGAGTGTATATGCTATTCTAGTATATCTTTCAAACAAAAAAAGAATTTTCCAAATCGGTTTATAAATGACAGAGTTCTGAGGCAACAACCATCAATAATAATAATAATAAAAAAACATAAAAAAATCACTGTTTTAGATTTTTATATGTATACACACACAATCACTAAGCTGGATGCCAAATTTCACCTTTCTAGGCCACCTGGAAGTGGGTTAGGTTTTTGATTACTAGTCAGTCAGTCAGTCAGTCAGTCAGTCAGTCAGTCAGTGCTAAAAATACCGTTTTTTGGACTTTAATATCTCAATAACTATTTAACCTATATTAATGAAATTTGGGGTTCTACTTGTTCTAAAGGATCTTAATCCATAAGCCAAATTTCATTTTTTTATGTTAAATAGATTTGGAGTTATTGGGGGGTCAAAAGTGGCTCCAAACGGTTCGTGTAATATAACACACGGCTGCTGCTCGCCAGTTCCTGCGGTGAACTTGGCTGGACACGCTGCCGCGTGTCTAGATTTCAAGCCGATGAAGAAGATGTCTCAATACCTGAGGCCCGTGAAGTGTAGCATCCCTCTGCAGAGTGCTGGTGTTTACAAGCTGGACTGCGAGTGTGGTCTGTCATACATTGGCCAAACGAAACGTAGTATAGCTACACGGGTTAAGGAGCATGTAGCCGATGTCAAGCACCGTCGTTGCAACAGGTCTGCAGTCTGCGAGCATGTCATGGACAAACCAAACCATTCAATTAACTTTGATAACACTTCAATCGTTGCCAGAGAGAAACGATATTTTCCCAGAATGTTGCGCGAGGCTATTGAAATCAAAAAATTTCCCAATTTCAATAGAGAAGATGGTTTGTCATTACCACCGGCTTGGGATCCTGTTGTACATCTTATCAAGGATCAAGCAAGACACAAGACTGGAAACCTTGGGCCTCGAACGGTGTAAAACAAATTAGTGTTAAAAGTAGTATAACTATGTAGAGTTTTTGTTTAAAAGTATTTTATAGTAATAAATAAGGCAATCTGGGAGTTTTCTTTGGCGGTTCTTTCTCCTCAGTAAGCCTTTAGTGAACCGCTGGTAGATATTTTAAATAAATAATAAATGCCCTTCTGGCACATGTGTAACTGTCTTTACACATTAGGCCCATCTGGCATGTATGAACACCTTTATTTTAAATTAATATTTACAAAATGGGCAGTTTGCACAAATGTAACTTTGACAGAGAAAAATTGTGTTTTCTCAGTCAACCTTTGACAACGGTATCTGTAAAGGTACTGAAACGTCAGGGAGGCTCAAATAATTAATATACGCGATATAATCCGTTTAAATTGTTTTATTTAAATGTGTGACAGTCGCGGAAACCGAAGAAAATATTAGTTTACGTTAAGGTTGCATCTGGTAACTGGGCCATTTTTTCGAAAGTTGTACACCCCATTTTTTTTTTAATTTCGTTATATAGGGTATTTTCTACTCAGAATCACGAGCTCTTTCGATCTAATTAGAAGAAAAAAGTGTCCCAATGTTTTTTCGTTCCATTCCGTTACCATTTCCATATAACCTACTACAGCGGTAACCACAGACCATAAGAATACTATAGACTGGGTATTGGGCGGGGCACGCGTAACCGAGCTTATGCCCAAATACCCAAAGATATGTCAACGTGATGTCAACAGTCACTTAGTTACCGTACGAACGTGTTTGAGTAATTATGTGCCAAAAAATTAGAAATATGCCGAATTGTGCCATTATAATCGTCACAGGCGAGATCTGCATACTCAAAAAGATACCTGATACCGTTTAATTTCACTGGAAAGTAATAAAATTCGGTATTTTGTAATATTTCGTAAAATATTGCAGTGCATTATGACAATTATACATTACTAGCTTGACATGGCAACTATTCACGCAACATCTTTAGGAGCACGCAATGTATACGTCCGTCTGACAATTTAGTGCGGGGGAACAAGTCTAAACCATAAATTGTCGATATTCTGTATGGAGGTTTTAATGTGAGCCGCTCGTGTTTCATACTAACTTGTCCATTTTAATAATATAATTTACACTTTATCACCTTGTTTAGAACTATGAAATTTGGCAAGTACTAAAAATACTTATAAAAATCTGAAATCGCCACATACTTACTACAAATACTAATAAAAATCTTAAAAAATATAGTCCTTTTCAAACATCAAGTCCACCTATGTACGATACGTTTTCTTTTGTGCAATAAAGATTAATTAAATAAATAAATAGGTAAATCATATTTGGAGTACTTGGTTGCGTTAAGTTTGATTCAAATTCAAATACAAATTCGTTTATTGCAAGAACATAGTAATAAATTAGGTGATACCGGTATATACAGTGTTGCTTATGTTCTACGAAAAAGGCATACAAACAAAATAAAACAATATTCAAATACTTAACTTGTTACATATTTCAATTTGTTACTTATGTCAAAAAAAATTACTGCAGATTAAATTACATTAATTATTACATTATTTTTGGAGCGGAGCGAGCGAAGCGAGCGAAGCTCCCATGGATCGACTCGAATGGACTTTGTAACAATGCGCAGATCTCAGCGAGTTCTCAACCGATTTTAGAAATTTTTGTTTTAAAATCCACAAATTAAATTTCGCTAGGTCGTGACGAAGAGAAAATTTCGAAAAAAAAAAAACTCCGCTCCAATCTATGGTGCAAGCTTAGCCGGTGCCGGTGGCTGACTCTGCATCGACCTAGTTATAAGTATTTGCACCTCGTTTGTATGCGGCGCCATACATTTCAGATGCAAACTTAAGGCTCAATTCACACGTACCACAACCACACCACGTCGCAGCGTTAAAATGTGGTGTGGTTGTGGTTACGTGTGAATTGTACTATTCATTAACCATACAAAATATGCGCCCGACCACGTCGCGACCACGTCGTGTGGTTGTGGTGTGGTTGTGGTACGTGTGAATTGAACTATTCATTAACCATACAAAATATGCGCCCGACCACGTCGTGTGGTTGTGGTGTGGTTGTGGTTGTCGTGTGGTTGTGGTACGTGTGAAACAACCCTAACTCAACCAGGCCAATTAAGATGGGATAAGTGAAATTTTGTACGGAACCCTCGGTGCGCGAGTCAGAATCGCACCTGGCCGGTTTTTTTTTAATTCAGACAAGTAATTTTATTACAGCGAAATCAATAGCAGTGGCTGACTAAATCATTAGATTAAAACAGTATTATTGTTTTGCTAATCCTTGTTTTGCTAGTCAGTTGACGACGAGGTTGGCGCCAGTTTTAATGCATCTGCCTACTGAGCCGGCGGTCCTGGGTTCGAATCTCGGCAAGGGCAAATATTTGTGTGATGAACTCGAATATTTGTTCCTGGGTCATGGATGTTATCTATATATATTGTTTATATCGTCGTCTACTATTGGTTAGTATAAGGTCAGGTCGAGTTGTGTACGATTGTCCCTTAATTATTTTGTTCACATTTTATATGATGAAATAAATAATTTACCTACTACCTGTTCCAAATGTTGTAAGGTGATGTTTTTATTATTTATATATCACTATATGTAAAGTAAACATTCTGAACGATAGAAAGATTGAGATGGACGCTTCCATTTGATTTCGTCGCCAGAAATTAAAAGGTCTGATAATTTAATTTACGACGTTTACGACCATACAAAAAAAATATTTTCAACATGCATTATACATATTATAAGCCTATACATATTATTATTTTATCGATATCGACTATTTTGATTTGATCACGCCCTTAACCTTTAGAATCATTAGATGCATACCGCTGGCAGAGCTTACATTACATTTTCTGGGTCGTTCAAATTAGACCCCGTGTTACAAGGATAGGGTTCAATTTTAAATGTTTTAAAATTGTAACATAAAACCTTGCGATATTTAGCCAGCGTTAATATCAAAAGTGACACTACTGAATTGACGGAAGTAGAAATCAATTTCTTGTCAATTCGAGGCTTTGTCTTACTGAATCACAAGGTCTCATTTGCCTTTTATTTTATTTCTATTTAAGTTATAATAAAAATAAAGACATTGTCTGATATGCATATAAGGACTAAAATTCTCGATACATTGATCGTAGTAGTGTATGACCACGTAATACGCACACATTAGCACAGCCAATGTCAACTCACTTCTGTTTGTTGTAAAACCTTATTTTTATACGAATATAATTGTGTGCGTGTAAAAGTCGGCTACAGCGGTGCTAGAACAAACTGCGCTGAATGCCATCTCCATATACTCCGTGTTTTCTCCTAATTAGATCGAAAGAGCTCGTGATTCTGGTAGAAAATACCCAAACCAAAATATCGAAGATTAAAAAAAAAAGGGAGGGACATAACTTTAGAAAAATGGCCCAACTATGGCGTCGGATACAAATGAGGTCCATATTTAACGTAATCCGGGTTGTACAGTCGAGTTCATTTACATCTACACACTTACGAGAACAAAAATATCTGAACACGACTTTATGCACCTGTCAATAGGGTCGTGTTCAGATATTTTTGTTCTCGTAATAAGTGTGTAGATGTAAATGAACTCGACTGTACAAATCAAGGTTTCGCTCTCTTCTGTTTCCTCAAAACTTAACCAATCTTTACGATATTTTAGGAACTGAAAGGCAAAGTTCTGTGTCCGACCGTTTCGTTTTTTCGTCAAATTATTATAGAATTTCTGTACTTAGGCGCCCGTTTGCGACGGATTTTTCGCCAAAAACGAATAATAAGCAGCAGCATTTTTTTAAATGTTTACAAATGAAGCGAAAATTAAAAAATTTAATGTTTCGGACAGGATTCGAACCTGCGTTTCCAACGGCTCTCCGGGCCAACACGGGCGTCCTCCCAATTGGACCACCGAATCAGATGTCAGAGCCATTTTCAATTTTCGCTTCATTTGTAAACATGTTTACGATACAATACAACAATACTTTATTGCACACCAAAAAAGTTTACAAAAGGAAACAAGATAAATACAATTTATAAATAACGGTAGACAACAGGCGGTCTTATCGCTAAAGAGCGATCTCTTCCAGACAACCTTTGGGCAGTGAAATTGATGAAAATTTAACTTAATACACGTTACGTTAACGTTAGCAGACGTTACTCAAAACGTTATAAAAAACTCAAGACGTTATAAAAATAAGCATTTTTTTTTTAATTATGTTTACGCTATGTCTTCAGATTGCAATCAACGCTTAAGGCTCCTTATCCGTTCAAAAATGCTGTTTGATATAGATTTTTTTGTCTATGATCAAACACGTTTTTAACTTATTATCAATGTTACTAATATACTCAGAACAGGGCCACTGCAATTTATTGGTAAATATTTGAAACCTACATTTTGAATTTTTCATTGTTAATTATTGTTTCAAAACTACCTCGATATAATTTTCAAAACTGAAGACTTTTTTTTAATTATTTTCGCCTGTACGCATTGAAAGCATGAAATAGCTAAGTTACTATCTAGAACTCAGAGAAAAGTATTATTTACTTCAAATAATTAGTTGCAAATTCAATAAATTTTAAAAGGAATAAGGCCTCTTGAACGTAAACATTGGCTTTAGGTAGAAAATACATTTACAAAAATGAGTTTCTCTGAGGAGTCTATTTTCGTCGCTTCGTTTTCATCACAGACCACCCCCACTAGACGGAGCATGTAAGGCGACCCGCGCGCACCAACGATATGGTACGGCAGAACATTAAAGTATCAACACGGCGGCCACCGTTTAGTTACGTCCCTGTTTATGATCCATGCGTACGTCAACGAAAAAAGAAATTAAATAAATAACATGGTAAATTGTAGTGTTGAGTGGTGTAGAGAGACCTCATAAACATGGACGCAACTAAACGGTGGCCGCCGTGTTGGTACTTTAATGTTCTGCCGTACCATATCGTTGGTGCGCGCGGGTTGCCTTACATGTGCCTTACATGCTCCGTCTAGTGGGGGTTGTCTGTGGTTTTCATGTGTCATAAAAATCTTCTCAGCAAATTAAATATCGAGAACTTTCAACTTTTAATGAATGTGACATTTAACGCAACCAACAAACGCATCTTCTGATCATGAATTCCGATCGCCTATAAAGTTTATTGCGATCTTAGTGCCATAATCCAGTTTCTTTCACTTCTGCATAACGTGAGCTTCGATGTAACTGTACAAGTGTACAGTCGCCATCAGATAAATAGGTATCCCAGCGTATTAGGCGTTCATAAATGTCTGAACACGACTCTTATTGACTAGGCGTTACAGTACATGTTCAGTTATTAATGATCGCCTTATATGCTGCGATATATCTGATGGCGACTGTACAGTCAGCACTTCAGCAGCAAAAGAAGTTAAGCATTAAAACACGCTCACAATTATCTGTACATCATCATCATGATATCAGCTGAGACGTCCACTGCTAGACAAAGGTATCTCCCAAAGTTCTCCACGACGATTAGTCTTGCGCCGCCTTCGTCCAATATCTGCCCGCGATCCAAACCAGGTCGTCGGTCCACCTTATTGGAGGCACGCTGCGTGTTCCGGTCCGCGGTCGCTCAAGAACCTTTCTGCCCCCGGCCATCGGTTCTCCGAGCAATGTGGTTGCCTTACAATTTTTTTTTTTTATTTATGATGATCCTGAATACAATTTCAAAATTCCTTTAAGACAAAAAATAAGCATAAATTGGCATACCTATTTAAAAAAAAAAAAAATCCTTTATTTTATAACATATTCAGCTAATTTTATTCATATAACTACAGTATGCTGTATAATTCAACATCAGTCGTCATCCCAATTTGGAGCACCTGGCGTGCGCACGCGCAGTAACTTGTGCGGCCGACTGTACATTATGTAAGGTAATGAAAGTGAATCGATTCACTTGTACTGATCGTTTAAGGAAGCTATAAACGTAATCATTGCTATTATAAAACTGTAATAACATAAGTTAAAAATTTAAAACACCCCTACACAAGTAGCTCATTATGAGACCTTCATTCAATGAGTAATATAGAAATATTACATATAAAAAAAATGTTTTGATATGCATAGAAATTGCTACTAAAACTGAACATTACTAATTTGGAATTCTTAGCTTCAATATTGGCTGAGATCTGATCACTTGTTCCAATTAAAGCTGAATAACTTGGAAACTACTGGTCCTATTTCCACCAAACATATCTTAAGAACCATCTCGACGGACAACGGACGGACGGTCTCTCGATTAAAATACTGCATTCGAATTGGTCCATCCGTTTCGAAGCTATGGTGCCACAGACAGACGCAGATGCAAATGTTAAACTTATAACACCCCTCTTTTTTCTTTGGGGGTTAAAAGTTGCATTCCAAGATTTGGTTACATTGTTCGTTAGAAACAATGAATTAACAAACTTAGTTAAAGTGAAGGTTGACTGGTAGAGAATGCCTCATGGCATTAAGTCCGCCTTTTGTACGATAAGTTTTCTTTTGTGCAATAAAGATTAAATAAATTATAGTAGAGCTGAGCATTTCTCAAAATGTTTGTATAAAATTAAGACTCAAAATTAGTTCAATATACTCGTAATTCTCCTGTTTTGTTACCAATAGACATGTTGACTAATTTTTTTGAGGATGTCAATCGATTCTATTTTATATTGTGATCAAATGTCTATATGGGACTGACTACACTTAAACTGCTCTAAAAGTCAGAAATGACCGTTAAAGTTCAACATTCCTACGTTGCGCTAAAAACGCTCCATACAAAAGGCGTCCAGGCTAGTGACGTCACAGGCCGGTATCAATAATAGTATGGAGAAATTAAGAAATTTGCCATTTTCACCGTGAAAAAGTGCGTTTAAGTTCATGGTTGTCATACAATTATTGTTTTGTAAAATTATGAGGAATCTGAAAACATTTAAAAAAAAAAATTGGATTAAAAAAAAACATAATATTTGCGTACCTTTGAAGTCACATATTTCCAAAAAAGATTTATTTTTCTGGATTATTTTCTTTGTTTCGTGATATATTTAGCTAATTTTATTCATATAACTACAATAAGCTGTAGAATTCAACATCAGTCAACATGTCTATTATGTGAGTAATTTTATATCAATGTTATGTCTATGTTCGATAATTAATATTCTGTTATGCTTATACTTTTATAATCAATACATAGTATAAAACAAAGTCGCCTGTCTGTCTGTCTGTACCTATGTATGCTTAGATCTTTAAAACTTACGCAACGGATTTTGATGCGTTTTTTAATCAATAGAGTGATTCACGAGGAACTCGAGGAAGGTTTCTATAAATGCGTAATTTATCAGCTAGTCATAATATACAGGGTGGAATTTTTCTATGGGCCCTGGAGGGGAACTACCTTAAATCCTTTAGTTAGCTCATTTTACTGGAAGGAAACATGCCTTTATTTTTAAAAAGAAAATCTCGTACAACAGATGAGTGTAGGGCTAAGTTTACTGGATAAATTTTATCCTGAACAATAATCCTACCGATTCGTGAAATAAAATATCGAGCTTTTATTTTTTTTAATTTTTAGTTGGTTCGATTCCCGGTTGAGGCAAGCAAATTTTGGAAAGTCTTTGAATGCAGTTTTGTTTTTTTTTTTTAAATAAAGGAATTTTTCCTTTCAGTAAAATGAGCTAACTAAAGGATTTAAGGTAGTTCCCCTCCAGGGCCCATAGAAAAATTCCACCCGGTATAATCTGAAATCAATGTATTGGAAATCACAAAGATAATTGATAACAAAATAGGCAAAATATATTTAATTGAACATTAATTGACATCTTAATTTTGTACAAACTTTTTAAACATGCTCAGCAGAATAAAATTGGGCAAGTGCGAGTCGGACTCGCGCACCGAGGGTTCCGTACAAACACTTTTCATCCTTAAGTGGTTAAGTTAAGTTTGCACCTGGTATGTATAGCGCCCCATACAAATGAGGTGCAAAGTTAACGCAACCCACCCGTTTGTTGTATGGGAGCCCCCCTTAAATATTTATATTATTTTATTTTCAGTATTTGTTGTTATAGCGGCAATAGAAATACATCATCTGTGAAAATTTCAACTGTCTAGCTATCACCGTTCTTGAGATACAGCCTGGTGACAGACGGACGGACGGACGGACGGACGGACGGACAGCGAAGTCTCAGTAATAGGGTCCCGTTTTTACCCTTTGGGTACGGAACCCTAAAAAGCGTGTTCAAAGCGTACATCATCTAGTTATTATTTTTATTAACCAGTAACGTCTGCTAACGTAAACCAAATGTTTACAATGAAGCGAAAAATTGAAAAACCTGCGTTTCCAACGGCTTTCCGGGCCAACACGGGCGTCCTACCAACTGGACCACCTTGACCCGGAAAGCCGTTGGAAATGCAGGTTCGAATCCTGTCTGAACCATTAAATTTTTAAATTTTTCGCTTTATTGTAAACATTTAATCTAGTTATGTCGAATGACTACATAACTACTCTTTGCCTGGCACAGTATCTATATGAAAGATGTAACAATGATATCTATATATCTATGCCTATTGTTCGTAGGATGCTATCTCAGTAGGTTAGTTTGCTAGTAAACAATGCTGGCGGCCTTACAGAATTCTAATATAACATATAGACTTGACGTCCTTTTTAAAAGTCGGTTAAAATGTGATTAGATCTTTCGGATGTCCGGATTTCCAGCTGTTTTTGCCTACAGGCCCCAATATCAAACGATAATCGTCAAATTTTGTGAGAAGGTTTAATAAAAAAAAATCGAGTCACTTTTTCGTTTTTTTTTGCATAATGGCGGAAATACGGTTCTTGAAAACGTAAAAAAGTCATATTTCAGCCTGTTTTATAGCTCACAAAGGCTCTAGTGATTGTTCTCCAAATCTGAATTGAATTCGGACATACAGAATCATTTTTTGCCAAGTTCAATGGCAAACATCTCGATTTCCTCTGTACCTGAGAACCTCCTTATTTTGACGTCGGTTCAAATACAACCCTTGCCACAGGGAATTCGGACATTAGAAAGCATTTTTGGTCGAGCTCAATACCAAATATCTCGATTTTCTGTAACCAAGAACCTCCTTTTTTAAAAATCGGTTAAAAAGCAACCCCTGCCACAGTCGGATAAACAGCGCAGAATACAGGAAAGTGCTTCCCGGAACGCTCGGTAGAAAGTGAAACGCCGGTATACAGGTTCGATTTCCGGCGGACCTTGTACAGCGGGTCCTGGTCTCACGATGCCATAACAGATATAACAAGTGTAACGAAGGCAAGAAATTAATGAATGAATATTAAGGGACAATCATACACAGGGCAGTATTTTGGGACCTCTCTTATTCTTACTATATATCAACGATCTTCCTAACTTTATTACCCATCGTTGTCTTCTGTTTGCCGATGTTACAACTGTCATCATAAGAGGGAAAAACGATATGGAGTTAAAGGAAAACATCCATAATACATTGACACAGATATCAACTTGGTTGGAAAATAACGGTTTATATATGAATGCTTCCAAAACTAAACTTATTAGATTTGTAACCCGTAATAAAAAAATAAAAAATAAATTAGAGGTGAACACGGGTATGGACGAAATAGAACAGGTATCACACACCAATTTTTTAGGTATTGTTATTGATGAACACCTCAATTGGAAAAAACAAGTTGACTTAGTTTCCGCAAAAATAAACAAATCTGTATACGCTCTAAAGAAACTAAGATCTATAACTTCTGAAAGCACTGGTCTACTAGTATATCATAGTTATGTCTGTTCTGCATTGCGCTACGGAGTGGTATTATGGGGTAATGCCACAGACATACAAAGAATCTTTATAGCGCAGAAAAAGTGCATCAGGGCTTTAAGCGGGATAAAACAGTCTGATACTTGTAAACCATTCTTTAAAAAATTCGGGATTCTGACTGTTCCCAGTCTATATATTCTAGAAATTTGTAAATTTGTAAGAAATAATTTGGAACTCTTTAACATGAAATGCAACAAGGGAAAACGAAAAGTCACACACAAATCTTTGATTATTCCTAAAAGCCGTCTACAATTAAATAAGAAGAATTGCTACCATATGTCAATAAAAATATATAATGCAATCCCTATTTCATGGACAGAACTTCCAGATAGAATTTTCTTCTCAAAATTAAAAAAAATGCTACTTGAGGAATGTTTTTATTCAATAAATGATTATTTTATTAAAATGGCAAACATTGTAAGGGACATTTAAATAGATAATTTTTATTAGTTAATTTATATAGATTATGTGATTAATAATAGGTATATGGATTTTTGTGATAATTGGACTTATTTATATTTATATTATTGTAAGAAACAGGATTATTTGTTTTCTGGAAATGTAAAGTAATTAAAATGTATATTGTAGACTTTAAAATCACCGTCGCTGACATATATTATTATTGTATACCGTTAATCGGTTTATTGTGACACTCTCCCATGTTCTTATTTAACAGCTTCTGTATATGCACAATCGAACAATAAATGATTTTTTTCTTTCTTTCTTACACAAATCGACCTAGTCCCAAACTAAGCAATGCTTGCACAATGGGTACTATACTACAGTCCGACCAAAAAGAGTAGGAATTCAAAAGTGGCAATACTGTAGTGTCCTCCCTTTCTAATCAATTTAAGAAGACGGGGACGACACTACAGTATTGCCACTTTTTAATTTCTACTCTTTTTGGTCGGACTGTACACGACGATATACATAAAATATAGATAACATCCATGACTCATGTCGGCACAGTTAATAATTCGGTCAAATTGGTAATGCAACCCTTACGAATTAAACGACAAATGATATAACTTCTTTGGTGCCGTTTGGGAATTTCGGATTCCCATTCGGTAACTGGCTTCAAATTTCAATAGGGAATTTGAAGCCAGTTGCCGAATGAGTTTTTTTTCCCAGTTTCGAAGCTGGTTACCAGCCGCGGTTACGAATCGGTGATAGAAAAGTCCCGTTTTGTAACCAGTTACAACACGGGATTTTTTTCCCGTTTCGAAGCTCCATACGAACTTTTTGTTACCAAACGGTACCAAAGAACCTTAACTGAAAATTATAAACCCCTAGCTATTAGTAACCATATCGACGAAAAAAAAGCTTTCGAAAAAAAACTTGAATCGGTCCATCCGTTTAGGAGCTACAATACCACAGACAAACGCAGATAAACAAGTTAAATTAAATAGGACCCCTATTTTTTCGTCGTTCGGTTGAAATTTAAAATATGTACTTCAGACAGACTAGGCGTGACACTAAATAAAAGCTTATAAAAAAATGTACCTTATATAATCTTTATGTTACTTTCAAACAGATAACATGCTTTGTATGTTAATTCTATTCCGAGATGTAAGCATATGTATCTAGGCCGAATATAACATATCTTTGTGTACATCTGTTATGTAACGTTGTTATTATGTGTTATGAGGTTAGAGTATGGAATATTTTTATTTTATTTTAATATAGTACATTACTGTAGACGCCAGGAAAGAAGGGCTTGCCGGGTGAGTAGGTAGTAGGTACAGACGGCCGAATAGTGTATTTAAAGTACATTTTTCAAACATATGCAATGAAATAAAAAATACACCACTCACAAAAATATAATTCAGCTGTTTAGCCTGTTCATGAACATAGACGCCATGTTTAAAAAAAATCCCGGCTTATGTCTTCAATTTTGCGTGAAATTCCAACAGTTTCTCGAGTTGTTCCACCCGAAGCGTACGATACTTCGAAGCCCGTTATAATTATAACGCACGTTATGACGATATTTCATTGCATGTTTGAGAAAATTACATTACAGTTTCGTAGCTACGTTTAAACACGCAGCTCAGTTGATAAAAAGTCAAGGAGCACGCATACATAAAACCGATTAAATCAATATCTTGAAAATTTGATGTATACTTTTTTAGGCAAACGCCAGTTTGCTATACTTACAAATATTCTTCACCCACGCATTCTTCCCTATTTCGGCCATAATGCAAGGAAATGACGACAATCTTGAAATACTGATTGTGGTTGGGAACACTGAAGACTATCGATCTCGCGGTCGTTCACCGACAAGATTATGTTAAGTAAAAGATTCGTCGTCCTCTAAACTGTACACGGTTGTAAGAGACGCGTTGGACAGGAACTGGAGGCAGATCACAGACACTTACTTACTTAATAGTCTGGCTCAGTGACCCAAAGAGGATCTTGGCCTCTGACATAAGAGAATGACATTCTTCTCTGTTTTGCGCCTTTTCCCGTTAGATATTTAGGGCTCATAGATCCTTCTGCACTTCGTCTTTCCAGCGGTATCTAGGGCGATCGACCGCACGTTTCCCACTCGGTCGCCCCTGGAACGCTCTCGTTACGGCCCGATCGTCTCCGATCCTCTCCAGGTGACCCAGCCACCGGAGTCATGTGGCTTTGATTTTGCCAATTATGTTCTGTGTTATGTATCTCCAACTGCCATCCTCATTTCGTATTGGTCCCAGAATCTTAAGCCAAAGAGATACATACATTTCTAATTTAATTTAGCTATTCCTGTAATCTTGTCTAAGCTGATAATAGAATTTATAGACACTTCAGTATGAAATCAAGGCGCTGACATTTGCAGTACACAAGGAAGCAGATAACCCCCTGTTATCGGACAGCTTCTTATCATTGACTCTTGAACATTGGATTAATCTTAATGGTACTTGCTTCGATCGGGTGCTTGCGGACTGGCCACGACTATGTGAGACCAGCGACGAGAGTCGGCCATAGGAGTGAGCGAGACAGTGCTTAGACCTTCCGCTCCCACTTATGGCATGCCGTTAGCGGCGAGCTTGCCAGCAAGCATGCCACGTACACCGCCCGATCCGTAGCGCGAAACGTTTTTGCAAAAACACTATCCTTTTTTCAGTAAGATTGAGTTTATGTGTTCTGAATCCGATCATATGGGGTATCTAATGAAAGGGCATGATCATTCATGAGCTGATTCCAAATATATACTGCATTATTACATTACTGCTACTTTATTGATCAAATAATCTACCTATTTTTAAGCGCATGCTACGCAAGCATCTTTCTGATCTATCTGTCTTAAACTATTGTCTCAAGATGAATTATTGGTATGATGTTACCACTGGGTACATGAATCTATATGTATGTAGTATATTATAATTAATTAATTATGTTGTGTAAGTTTAAGTATATATGTATATTATATTTTATTTACATTTGTTTTTTTTTTTAAGTTGTCTCCCTACGTTATACTCGTAGACCCTGCACCAACTCAACGTTTCTGTTAAGCCCTATGGTTGACTGGTAGAGAATGCCTTGTGGCATTAAGTCCGCCATTTTTAATAGTTCGATCTGTGTAATAAAGTTTAAATAAAAATTAATAAATAAACAATCTGAAACAACATTATCGAAACATACCAAGTTTGGGCTCTTGTAGTTAGGAGATGGGTGAATTATTTTTTATGAAACATACGCCAAATAATGCGTTATACGCCATAACTCCTTCCAGCACTAAAATTCAAGATGACTCTCCTTCTTACAATGTCATTAGGGTTCATTCAAGATGGCTCTCCTTAACCCTTTGAGCGCCAAGCGGCAAAGCAATTCACCGTGCCACTGACGCCAAACCAAAAATAAGTGCTCCAAAATCAACAGAAATTGAAAAACACAGATAGTGGTTTGAATTAGCATCTTTTTGACCATTGACATTTTTGACGTCAATAGGCGTTGTTGGCGTCAGTGGCACGAATTCCCGATGACGTGATTTGCCGTCTTTGGCGGTCAAAGGGTTAAAATGTGCTTAGTGTTTAAAAGCTTCATCCTGTCATAGGAAACCTTCTGATCATAAAATGACATGTATATATATACGCTTATATGTCTTGAACACCGGCCACGAAACTCCGTCATAATGTGCGTTCCTCGTATAGGTACATTTCGTGCTAACCATTCCAGCATTTTGCCCTCAAAATAAGTAGCTGATTTGATCTGTCAGGAATAGGAAACAAGCCTAGCTCTCTTGCAACACTAGCGCCACCAATTTAACACCTTTCAGCGGACACTTTTGGATATAATGAAGATGTTGCTTCTCTCCTCGACACTCCATCCATACTTAATATTATAAATGCGAGTGTGTCTGTCTGTCTGTCTTTTACCTCTTCACGCTTAAACCGCTGAATCGATTTTGATGAAATTTGGCAAGGAGATAGTTTAAGATCCGAGGAAGGACATAGGATAGTTTTCATCCCGGAAATTATCCCTAAAAAGATTGAAAGGTGAGTAAGTAATTCATGATGACATTGATGATCCTGTAGAAAATGTAATGATTAAACCAAAAGCACAATTGCTATTACATTTGCTTAGGCGCTTTTAATAATCCCTTTTATTAATTAAGGTGATTAGGTGGATATCTATCGTGTTGTACGAGGTTGCTTCCATACTTCCAAGTTCCACGTGGACGTAGTCGCGGGCAAAAGCTAGTACTATATATAATATGAAATCACATCCGTTCAAAATACCCCCACACTATATATCATATGAAATGATATCAGTTCAAAATACTCCTGCTTACTGTTATCGGATAGATATCGCTGACTCTTGAACTATCATTGGGTTAATCTTAATGGATTTACTTGCATTAATACTAGAAAAACAAGAACTGAAATATTGTTTTAAATATGTATTTATATTTAAGTGCGTTTATTTGTGATTATGTATTTAGTTATATGTTTATTTATGTATATTTATGCATGTATGTTTATGTACTATTATTATTATAGGTTTCTGTAGATTTTTTATTAGTTTTACTCATCTCATTTCATCTATTAATCCGCTACCCAAATTTTGTCTGGAAGAGATCGCTCTTCAGCGATAAGATCGCATATTGTTTACCTTTTTGTATTGTGCTAAGCGATATCTGTATTTGTATTTCTTTCTTGTTGAGGTGTGCAATAAAAAAAAAATTGTATTCCAATACGTATCCATAATTTTTTGATTATCTAACTGTTAAACTTAATTATAATAACCTTTTTTACCAAGTAAACTACCCAATTTGTTGTCTGTGTAGTTCTCCCCAAAAACTTGCTCGAAAGTTAAGTGGCCGTTTTAGGTTTGGGCAAGTCTTTGAGGACTACTACAAATCGACGAATTCTTTACAGTGGTTTAATAAGGCGTTTTCCTAGAGCCTTTTGAATTTACTGAAAATAAATTTCATTTAGAAGATGTTTTTTTTACTTGCTCAAAGAATCAGTGAGGCGATTCAACGAGGAAACACCGCTAGCATTTTCGGCACTATGCGGCACGGGCCATCTTTAGATTTAGTTTATCTTTATTTTGTTTGACTATAAGTATTTTTGTACCAATGTTAATATATTTAGTTAATTTGAAGACATTAAAAATTATGATGTTTTGAATTTAACATCAGTCATCATCCATATTATCCCACGCGACAAGCTTATGGTTGACTGGTAGAGAATGCCTTCTGGTATTAAGTCCGCCATCTGTACAAGTTCGATCTGTGCAATAAAGTTTAAATAAATAATACGAGAGAGAAAATCGTTAATCGTTCGAAAATTTTCAAAATTATCACATTCACAACTTGCAATTAATGATTCTTATGAAACAGTAATTAGTTTTTTCATCTTAATGAATACGTACGATCGAGGCAAGAGCGAAAGTGGTATTGTTGAGTGTAATGTTGCGTGGGAGGCTGGGAGGGGAAAGCACGGGGGCGGGTATGACCGTTACAAGCGAGCATGCGGTATTAATGAGATACAATTGATTAGCTAAGATTGTGTACACATCAGAGATGGGCAAAATGTAATCGATTATCGATTAAGATTACTTAATCGTGATTAACGATTAGTTAATCTTAATCCCGATAAAATTAATCGTAAGGTTAATATCCAGCGATTAAATTTTTAATCGATTAATTAGTTTGATTAATTTTCTCTCGATTAATATTTGGAAGCAATAAACTATTTTGTAAATACAGTCTCACAAGAGCGGGACTAGGGTAGGTAAGGACCTAGAAGACACTAGAGCACTGCACTATAAAAACCACCTTGTATTATCGTAACAAGTTTATTTCACACAACACACTATAATGATTTTTCAAGTGTTTGTATACATGACAAGAGAAATTGCATTTTTGTATCGTGCACAAATGAGCGTGATCCAAATTTAATCGTGAAATTTAATCGATTAAAATTACTATTAATTAATTGTTAATCGAAACTGCCGATTTATTTAATCGCGATTAATGTTGCGACGATTAATTGTTTAATCGATTAATGCTCATCTCTCTCTGGTACACATGCTATTATATGAGTATAGCCCAATGGGGGATTTTTTTTAGTCCACGCCATATTGCGGATTTTTAGTGTACTAATTAATTTTACTGACAACGACATTTTTTTTAACTGACGTTAAAAGTCAGTGAATGTGATTGATGTAAACAAAGAGGAAACAGGACTAAATATTCCGCTTTCAAGTAGTTTTTGCATAATGAAGCCAAAACTATCCACAGTCATGAAAGTAGAGTGTTGTTTCCAATAGGATTCAGTGTTTATTTCGCAAATAGAACGAAGAATTGAGCAGCATTCCGGTTAACAATGTTTTGAATTTGGTTAATGACAAATCCTTGACAATTCGCTACTGACGATTAAATAGCGCTCATACGTGGTCCACACTGGGACTCGAAACCGGTACAGGGTTCGAAATTACCGAGATAATTACGCTTCTTGATAATTATCGGTTACTTATGACCAGTGTAATAATCAAAACTCATAACATAACTCCATTCATTTCCAGGAAATCATCTACGACACCCCGTGCACCTCGCGCCCCGCAACCCCAGAAACCAAAACCGAATTCCAGAAGCTCCGCGACAACTTCGAGAAACCGGTGCTGAAACCGAAACCGATACTGAAACCGAAGAGCTCGGAGGACATCTGCGAATCGGTGCAGCAGAAGAGGTTTAGGAAGTACGCTACGGAGAGAAAGAGTAGGAGGTTGGATGGTAGCGAAGTGAGATTTGTTAAAGAGAAGAGCGTACAGTTGGATGTGGATCGGCAAAATGTGAGTATTTATTGAATTATTCTTAGGTTAGGTTAGAATCTAAAGTAAAAGGTTGAAAAAACCCTTTTCTCCGTTGAAAAAACCGTTATGTTTTGTTTTGTACAAGCGCTGATTACCTACTAGGGTCTTGATTTCAAGAAAAGTCTCTCTCTCTGTCTCTTGTCTTTTTCTATCATCACCAGAAATAAAAATTAGCGCAGTTAACGTTTTCTATTGTCTTGTATTTTAAGCGTTAATTGTCAAAAACCTAACCATCTCTTTCTCCTTATCTATCTTTTTCTATTTGGCTCTGTCTCTTTCTGTATCTATTTATCCCTTTCTGTCTCCATCGTCGACTTTTGAAATTTGAGCGAGTCTATTGCGAGGTATTGGTATCGGCTTTAGCACCGGCTGAAACTGATACCGAAACCGAAGAGCTCGGAAAACATCTGCGAATCGGTGCAGCAGAATAGGTTTAGGAAGTACGCTACGGAGAGGAAGAGTAGGCGGTTGGATGGGAGCGAAGTGAGATTTGTTAAAGAGAAGAGCGTCCAGTTGGATGTGGATCGACAAAATGTGAGTATTTATTGAATTATGCTTACTTTAGTTATACAATCTTAAAGTATGGATAAAAACTGAGGATTCGGGACTATTTCATGATACCGGAAATGTTTATGTTTTAGCATTGATAACAAGGATCATGAATCCAGGATAAATCAAAGGCCGTTTCCGATTAAGGGAAGAAAATATGCCCTTTCGTGATAATGGACAGATTTTTTTTTCTACAGTCAGTTACGTCTAGTAGAGTAACTGTGTCAAGTTTGGTTAAAAAATTCTTTGTGGTTCCGCAGAAAAAAAATAAAAACGGAAATAATGAAATATGGTTTTTCTCCAAAACTATTTAACTTTAATGTACTATTATTTTTTCATTCTGTAAAGCTTAGTCAAGTTCATGTTTTAAGTGCAAATGGTATCTCTATATCTAACGATTATGTAAAAAATAGGTAAGTCAAAATTTTAATATATATATTTTTTTACTTTTGTGAGAGATACCACTCTAATTGACATTTCTAAATAAGCCTTAGTTAACGTCCTGTAACACATATTAATTTGATGGATAAAATCGGAAAGCAACTGTGTCAAAATGAAATAAATAACTGGGCTGGAATTCATTACTATTTAATTAGTAAACTACTCTAACACTGCTAAATAACCAAAACATATTATCCTCTTTACAAATAAACAAGATTTGACAGTTACAGTGACATTTGCTAGAAAATGTTTCCTTTTTAGTTACGTAATGAAAAAAAATACACTTATTCTAATCCTCATCGCTATCTTCATTGACAGTAACGTGAATTCCGTGATTCAAAAAGTCCGCTTAAAGTTTCAGCAGGCCGAACGATTTTGGACAAATATCTTGCGTGCGACAAATAATAAACAATAGCAACAATGTGTGAAAAACACCCTACTGTTCGCATTCCGTTGGCACATTCACAATAATGCCGCCTTATGGATCCAACACCAATGCTGTTTGGGACATATTCGATAAAGCATCTGTAAATATTTTTTGAAATATGGCGAGATTGGACTTTCTGTTTCAGTATATTAGAATTTTCCTTCACATATTCCAAATTCAACGAACCATCTTCATTAAATATTTCTGATAGATACGAAATCGCTACTTATATCATTGCGAGGTGATATATTATAATGATGTAGGTTTCTTTCTTAATATTTTTTTGATTGCATTCGCTTTAGAATTCATTTTGTAAAGACGAGTTATCTTTCTAATGTCCCTGAAATGTCACGTTACATTTAAAAAAACAATTCATCTTTATTACTGTCATAATATGTATTTATTTTAATTTCGGTAGAAAGAGGATTATTGCGTGGCGAAAAAAGAATAGTTTGTAATTACAATTTCAAGATAATGAAGTCATACCCGAAAAGTCTTTTAAATTCCATTTTACAGTTAGTGTCCGATTAAAACCTTTAAATTGATAATCTGGTATAATGTTAAGTAAAGCTTATATACCAAATAGCAAAAATGATTAATATATGCATAGTTTTTATGTTATTAGAAAAATAATGACATTTTCTATAACAATAAAAGGCAAATGTCACTAACTGTCAAATCTTGTTCATTTGTAAAGAGGATGTATGCTTCGGTTATTTGGAAGTGTTAGAATAGCTTACTAATAAAATGTAATAAAATCCAACCCAGTTATTAAATTTATTTCATTTTGACACAGTTGCTTTCCGATTTTATACATCAAATTAATATGTGTTACAGGACGTTAACTAAGGCTCATTTAGAAATGTCAATTAGAGTGGTATCTCTCACAAAAGTAAAAAAATATATATTAAAATTTTTACTTACCTATTTTTTACATAATCGTTAGATATAGAGATACCATTTTCACTTAAAACATAAACTTGACTAAGCTTTACAGAATGAAAAAATAATAGTACATTAAAGTTAAATAGTTTTGGAGAAAAACCATATTTCATTATTTCCGTTTTTATTGCTTTTCTGCGGAACCGCAAATAATTTTTCAACCAAACTTGACACAGTTACTCTACTAGACGTAACTGATTGTAGAAAAAAAAATTGGGCAAGTGCGAGTCCGACTCGCGCATGAAGGGTTCCGTACCTATACATATATATAATCTATAACAAGTTTGTTGTATGGGAGCCCCCCTTAAATATTTATTTTATTTTATTTTTAGTATTTGTTGTTATAGCGGCAATAGAAATACATCATCTGTGAAAATTTCAACTGTCTAGCTATCACCGTTCTTGAGTTACAGCCTGGTGACAGACGGACGGACGGACGGACGGACGGACGGACGGACGGACAGCGAAGTCTCAGTAATAGGGTCCCGTTTTTAGGGTTCCGTACCCAAAGGGTAAAAACGGGACCCTATTACTGAGACTTCGCTGTCCATCCGTCCGTCCGTCCGTCTGTCACCAGGCTGTATCTCAAGAACGGTGATAGCTAGACCGTTGAAATTTTCACAGATGATGTATTTCTATTGCCGCTATAACAACAAATACTAAAAATAAAATGAAATAAATATTTAAGGGGGGCTCCCATACAACAAACTTGTTATAGATTATGGTACGGAGCCCTTCATGCGCGAGTCGGACTCGCACTTGCCCAATTTTTTTAAGAATATCTCATATAGTTACTGACGGATTTTGGGAATCCTAATTGCTCGATCAGGAAAACAAACAGGAAAAAACATTGAAATGCCATAATAGGAATTGGATGTAAGAATAATCATTCCGATAAAAAATACAATACAACAATACTTTATTGCACACTAATAAAAGTTTACGAAAAGAAACACGACAAAAAATACAATTTATAAAATAATAAATAAATAATACTTAATTAAATCAAAACATTACGAACAACGAATGTCAAGCTGCTTAAGAGCCATATTTGAATTATACAGGATGTTAAGGTATACTTTATGTATATATTTTATGTTTATAGACGTATTGTTGCCGTGCGAAGTATGAAGCGTGTTGATGACTGTAACTATTATATCAATTTATGTATGATATTAATTACTAATTAGCTCTTAACATGCACTTGATTAATTTACTAAAGCTGTAGCTTGGATATATTGAAATTGTCTTATTTCACGCAAAATGCATATAAATCTGTGTCTATTGTATGTGGCTATAGGTAATTTATCTACATAATAGTTTACGATTAAAGATTTCACGATTTTTTGTTATTTTTAGAACAAAATTGTTATTACAAAGATTGTATCCTGAACAATAATCCTACGGATTAATATAATGAAAGAGCGATTATTTATTTTTGGAATTTTTTTGGCGGTAAGGGTGAGACAAGTGATTTAAAAGAAAAACATTGAATACCGATTTGTTTATTTTTAATAATAAAGTAATGTTTGCATTCAGTAAAATAGCTAGCTAGTTAATTTAAAGATTTAAGGCAGTTTCCTACCAAGACCCATAATTTTCTCCCACACTGTATATAGATATAAAAAAATACCTTATATTACCAGTCAAGAGAATAAAAAAAATACATACCGTGAAACACAGAACCACAGAACCTCCTTTGTTTAAAGTCGGTTAAAAATATTTTAAGTGTTTGTGTATAATATGACGACTCGTTTGGCTCGGTTTGTAGACACCTGCCTACTGAGCCGGCGGTCCCGGGTTCGAATCCCGGCCGGGGCAAATATTTGTGTGATGAACTCGAATATTTGTGCTTGGGTCATGGTTGTTCTATGTATTTAAGTATATATTTATCTATATAAGTATGTATATCATCGTCTAGCACCCATTACACACGCCTTCTTGAGCTTAATTTGGGACTAGATCGATTTGTGTGAGGTTGTCCGGTATTTATTTATTTATTTATTATATATATCTTGTAGCTGACTGTACTCAAAACGCGTTTGCAAAACGAGCGAAGTCACGTGATAAACTAGTGTTTACAATTTTTATAGGATACATTAAGAAATAACAAAGAAAAGGTTTGATGCTCAATATAATGACTATAACGAAAGGTTAATAACATCTTCAGAAAGTTGTATTTCTATTGCTAAATTGTACCTATTAATTTTAACTATCGAAATATGTGAATAGAAATCTTTGCGTAGATAGTTTTCTTTTGCCATCATACAATCGCAAATGAATGAGATAAACACCGCTGACTCGCGCACCGAGGGTTCCGTGCAAACACTTCCCATCTTAACTGGCCGGGTTGAGTTAAGTTTGCACCTGGTATGTATGGCGCCGCTTACAAATGAGGTGCAAGGTTAACGCAAGTGATCACGTTTGTTGTATGGGAGCCCCACTTGAATATTTATTTTATTCTGTTTTTAGTATGCGGCAACAGAAATAGAGTCCCGTTTTTTACCGTTTGTGTACGGAACCCTAAAAAACAACTTGATTTTTGTTATGATTTTGACTAATTTGAAATTCTTAAAGTATGGCAAAGAATTTGATACCAACCACTCCATAACTTCAAAATACAAGTGTTTTTTGCCATATTTCACTAAACTGCCCGTAACTACAATCAACAAAGTGGGACGTTTTACTAAACTCATGGAGCAGTTTGAGTATGAGCAGATCCACTGAACGAAATGAGTGATACATATCGCGAGCTAAAGACGTTAATCGTTCTCCTTTCCTTCATTTGGGTGACATAATTGCGCTTCTCTTCAAAGTCGTCGATTGATATTACCGTTATCGTCGCTGGTAAACAGCGATAATCGGTTTCAAAAACTGAAAATTTCATCAAAATCGATTTCGGCGCTCGATCGCATTTCCTCGTTACTTGTACAATCTACGACAACATAACGCTTGCGCGATGCAGTCGACAGGCAGCGACATCTGTTGTCAAATCCGGTAACTAATTAGTATGATATATAAAAGTAAGGCATATTATATGAATGAATCGTTTCTATTATATTATTAATTAAGTATTGTAAATAATGTTTGTTGTGTTTATTTTAAAATTAACTTTTCCAACTGTACTTAAATATAAAAACGTACAACATAAAATAATTAAAATTTTTTAAAATTGTGACTGTATATAATCCCTTAAATAGAAAATACAATAAAAATAACATATACATAACTAGAAGAATGCGATATTGAGAGACAGCAAACTAAGGGAATCATTTATTATCTTATAACCAAGACTGATATTAAACATATGAACGCACTTATTGACTACTTTAATGTACTGAACTTGATATTCAATGAGTGATTAAGAAAATGCTACTAAAACTGAACATACTTAGTAGTAAAAGAACCTTCTCGACGGACAGAACTTGATATTCAATGAGTGATTAAGAAAATGCTACTAAAACTGAACATACTTAGTAGTAAAAGAACCTTCTGGACGGACAAGTCTTGATTTAAATAAGAAAAAAAAAAACTTTTTAACAAAAAAAAGAACCGACTTCAGTAAAACTAAAAAACCAAAAATAACCCGTTCAAGTACAGATTACATTTGACTCACCCTTCGAAGTCGATCCCAAACCACTCAGTTCTTATATTTATATTATAGTTTATGCGAGGTTTGGCACCGACTTCGAAGGGTGAGTCAAATGTAATCTGTACTTGAACGGGTTATTTTTGGTTTTTTAGTTTTACTGAAGTCGGTTCTTTTTTTTGTTAAAAAGTTTTTTTTTTTTTGCTTTTTAGTGATTCATATAAAAGTTCTAGTGGCCAAATCCTATTTACTGAATGTAAATTCTTGACTTTATCAATAAATTACCGAAAGCGCCGTACATGTCCCTATAACATTTGAAGAGTTCCCTCGATTTCTCCAAGATTCCATCATCAGATCCCGACTTAGTGCCAACGGGACCAACTCGGAGTTATACCCTTTCGATTAAAAAAAAAAAATTGAAAATCGGTTCACGATTCTCGGAGATATCGAGTAACATACATAGAAAAAAAAAAAAAAAAAAAAAATTAGTTCGAATTGAGAACCTCCTCCTTTTTTGAAGTCGGTTAAAAAACCGCATTCGTATTGGTTCATCCGTTTGGGAGCCACGCACGATGCCACTGCCACACTCACGTTACTTTTTTTCATGGGTTAAATAATGAATATAGAAATAATTACTAGGGTATAGTATACAATACATTTTAATCTATATATTAAATAGCCGCTTTCGCTACAGTGAGTAACGTCCGGCTTCAAAAACTCTAAAAAATGGATAAAATCCGTCCGCCTGTTAAAATTTGTTCAGAACAGTAGTAAATTTTACGAGAAACAAACGTTAGCGCGATGCAGACGACAGGCCACGCCATCTATGGAACGACTTGGTAACTTACTCATAAAAAAGGTCATGGACTAATTCAAGCCCTTCAAGGGATCATGATTTTGTGATGTGGTGCTGCCGGAAAATGTAGAAAGAAAGAAATACATTTATTCGGGAACAAAACATAATTAAATAAATAGTGAAAAGCAAAAAAAAAAACGATTAATTATTTAAATTAAAATTATTTTTCGAGATGAAATAGGAAAAAATTTAAAAGTAAAATGTCATAGGGAATTTTTACATAAAGGCAAAGACCTTGCCCTCTTTCTTCCAGTAGTCCCCATTTAAGGCTATTTTAAATTCGATCAGATTGAAAAAAACCATAAATATTTAAGGCAGTCTCAGAATGTTATACTACTGTGAACAGTAGCATACCGTGGCGTGGCATCTACTATAGATCCGGATTCCCACCGGCTTGCCCTACTTTACAAATGGCTTTACCAACGATATGTTTGACGCCGCGCTACTGTTAGCATAACAAAGATTATGCGAAATTAAAATCTCTTGTAAAGTGTATTCCAATGTTTTTTTTTTAATATGGTAAAATATTCGATAAAGTGCCATATTTACATTTTATCGCCAATTACAACTGGCCTTTAACTAAGTAGTATAAGGGGGTAAGAGGCCTTACTCCTTTTAAAATGCTGAATGTTTTAGAAAATTTTCTCTATGAAGAAAACATGTTTTTTTAACATATTATTGATGTTACTACCTAGAACAGGGCTATTGGGATTCATTGGTATATATTTGAAACTTACAGTTTGAATCATTGATAATTTTTGTTTCAAAGACTACTCGAAATTGACAAAATTCACGCGGAAAATTAGTTTTTTCAACTTATTTTCGACTGCACGCAATGAAAGCATGAAATATCTATGTTACTACCTAAAACTCGGGGAAAAGTATCGCTTCAAAAAGTGGGTTGAAATTATCAATATGTTTGTCATGAGATAAATTATTTTTTTTTTCTCAAACTTCCAAGGAAATGTCGTTCTTATGATCGTGGTAAAAGAACGCGAAATACGTCTTTGTAGCAATTGTTGAAGATTCGTTCTAATTTCAAATTAGAGGTCAATAAAGGAATTTCATACAACATTATTGGCCGTGGCCAACAAAGAGATTGTCTTTTGTTTCAGTGGGGTTTATTTCTTTTATTGATAATCAATGGCATACTGCCAAAAAAAAAAAACCTTGTTTGTGCATGCATATTTACGTTTTATTTCTTATATTTTACTAGATTATTCAATTAGATTAAAACAGATATTCAATAAAATAAACAAGGAATCACGTTTATTGTAAACAAATATAACAATATCTAATTAATAAGGTGTTGTAATTTTTTAATAAATAGAATCATCTTAACATTTGGTGTCAAAAACATTAACCCGAACAACTTATAAAATAAATTTTGGAAAAAGTAAAAAGTGTGGGAATATTAAAAATATATTTCCTTGGATTTATTTGAGAAAAGCACTATATAAGCCTCGGCGCGAACAGGGATTGTCGGCCTCGTATCTCTAGAACAATTCCCTATTTCGCGGCCTCTGCAGTAATGTACTATTAAAAGGAATAAGGCCTCTTCTCTTCATAATTGCCACTTGCCAGTTGTTGAACGGTGGTTATTGGTCAATAAGTGGCGATTTATTTACCCCATGTCTATTAACTATTTTTAGATTATTTTACCGCAATGTTACTGTCACATAACAGACGGTTGCAAAAAACTTCAAAATTTTTCAAAATTGGTGCATGGTATAGTTACTTCTACGTATTACTACATTCTACAACAACCAAACGCTTGCGCGATCTAGACGACAGGCAGCTCCATCTATTGTGTAATTTAGTAATTAAAATGTTAATAGATTAAAAATGTGTTGGCCAAAGTTGGTTGAAACATACATACCTATTTCAACCGACTTCAAAAAAGTCGTTATCTATTCGGTTGTATTTTTGAAATGTTTGTTACCTCAGAACTCCGCCATTTATGAACCAATTTTTCTGTAGTTGGAGACGAGGCATACATATTGGTCCCATAAAATGTTGGTGAAGACCAGATGAGGAATCGAAGGAACTCCTCAAATGTTATAGGGACATCTATAGCGGTTTCGTGTTTTTTTTACAGTAACTCGTCCAGTCTTTTCGGAAATACGATGGAAGAAGTGAGCTTGAATGGTTATTTTTAATCCCCGACGAAAAAAGAGGGGTTTTATAAGTTCAACATTGTATCTCATTATAGTCATTATAGCTTCCGAACGGATGTAGAAATTTGAGTACAGTTTATTAATCGACCTTTGAGATGATTCCTGGCTATGTTTGGTGGAAATAGCGTCAGTAGTTTCCAAGATATTCAGCTTTAATTGGAAAAAGTGACCAGATTTCGGCCAATATTGAAGCTTCAACATTTTGTAGATACCTATGCTCAGTTTTAGTAGGATTTACTATATTACTCTTTGATTGAGGGTCTCATGATGGCCAGTTACTTGTGTAGGGGGTGTTTTAAATTTTGATTATAATTAACTGTGTTTAAAAAATTGCATTTACTTGGTTTCGTTCAGTGACCTAAAATTGATAACATCATTTATAAACAATTTGGTGTTTCCAAAAAATTTTCTCGGTAGTCGTAAAGGCACAAGATATAAAAAGTCAAAAGTGTTTGTTTGTTCATGTTAAATACGCGGTCTTTAGCGGCATCTAGTATCCAATAGCAGAACTAACATACAACACGTTTGCATAATTGCAATGCTAACCACCGTGGCGCTGCTATCTATCGGTAAGCATAAAATCAGTACGTTGACAAGTTAGTTCCAACTTTCGCCGCTGTTTTAGTTAAATTTGTCGTATTGCTTCTCTGGGTTCTTGATAGATGGCGTTATTGAGACGATGTTTATATTTTTGCGAACAGAAATGAATGATAATTTGCAAAAATAAACGTAATATCAAAGATTCGTCATCATATTATTAGGAACCGTTTCGGAGCGAACTCGCAAGTTCACAGAGCAGAGCCACTACCTATAAATTCAGTGCACTAATGTTTTTTAATTAATTAATTTATCTTTTGAAATTACAATTTAATAATACATTACATAACAAAGGTGGTAAACGAGGAATTACAAACGGGTGTCTATTAGACCACCACCCTAAGCCGTAATATACGATTTACCGCCCGGTTTTCTAGCATGTAAATCCTTAGTGTGATAAAAATTACTTACCGCCCTAGGGCGTAATTTGCGACTTACCGCCCGCTTTTGTTTACGAGTAAGCGTGATGAAAATATTATTCTTATTCGCCAAAGTGTTACGTTTAATGGCTAGAAGCTGAATATTTTAATTTGACTTCTATTGACGGCCTAGTGATGAATGAATGAATGAATGAATGAAGCGTTTATTCACTGGAACATACGGTTACATGAAGATCTTACAATAAATATTTCCCAAGATATGTTCAACCCAGTACAGGTATGTGAAAATTTATGAGGGATTTATCAGGACATTATGTTCGTTGATTACAATTTAAAATTAGCTAATAAAATTTACTACTTACTAATAATTTATACAAAGTCAATATAAATAATAGTAATTAAATTGCATGCGAATAATTTATACCATGTCAATTCTTAGAAACTAGTTTAAAATATTAAGTGAAATCAGAATTGTGATATAAATAAAATAATAATTAAAATGAAGCATGTGTGCACCAAAAATCCCGGGTTATGATGATATCCATGGACTGGGTGAAGATAAAGGTCATATTACCGCAAACTCATCAAAGTAAAAGCTTATTGACAGGGAGGAGTGTCAAGAGTAATGGGGTTAAGGGTGGTGCGACACCGGGATAAAAAAAAGCATTTATTTCGGACAAATTAATCCATCCATACATTGTCAGTGTTACAAAAATAACTACGTAC
The DNA here is from genome assembly GCA_947623375.1 of Apotomis capreana. Taxonomy (NCBI): domain Eukaryota; kingdom Metazoa; phylum Arthropoda; class Insecta; order Lepidoptera; family Tortricidae; genus Apotomis; species Apotomis capreana. The sequence continues at coordinate 2,874,227 of OX392525.1, forward strand.
CCTGGCGAGAAACTGGGAATCGAAGCCGGTACGTCTGGATTACTGGTCCAACGCGGTAACCTTTCCGCCACCCTAAAGCCCAAGCAACCTGTCGAATTTTTCCTTATGCTTTATGCTGTCATTTTTTTATTTGAAAGGCTTTAAACCTAATTAACCTAACGCCAGATAACAATAAATGGTTGAAAATAAAGGCATGCTATGCTTGTCTTTATTCCCTTATTATTATTATTGTTTAACTTAATAGATCGCTGGAAAAGCGTCGCGTGGTGGCTGGCAATATCATTTTAATGTTTTAGGTGCGGCAGTAAGGCCGGCAGTTGTTTGCGATCTTTTACCGACTGCAAAAAGGAGATTTGCGGTTTGCCGTTTTATAAAAGTACCTAACAAAGCTATTAATCACACATAAAGGCGAAAGTTTGTGAGTGTGTTTGTATGTTTGTTACTTCATCGCGCTCAACCGGCTGGACCGGTTTTGATAAAGTGAAGGTAGCTGACACCCTGATACAAATATGCTACTTTTTATCCCGAAATGTAGTGTTCGCGCGGGTTAAACGGGTAACACTGCGTTGCGCAGCTAGTATAGAAATCTGGAAATTAATTCACCAGCAAGATAACTTCAGATTTAAATAACTAGTGATTCTGTTGAGCTGTGTACCGCACGAATATGTTCCAGAATGATTGAAATTTGTAATTAAGTATTTACGTTTCCGCAATTTTGAAAAATTTAGAAACCCTATATCGACTAAAGAATCTACACCTAATACAGTCACCTACTCACAAAATTGAACATGAGAATTAGTTGAGAAATGCGACCTTCATACATACTTCAGACAACTCGATACCCGAAGATTCGGCCTGCTATACTATTATAAAGTTGTACATTTGTATTGAAAATCAGTTTTCTTTGGGGACGGGTCATGATTTCAGGAAAAATCTCGATAGCGTGATGCAGGATCGTCATTTGTTCTGTATGGGCGCGCGGCGCCGTGCCAGCCTGGCACCATCTGTTAGTCATAATTTCCACTGTTCTCGCATCACGCCGAAACGGCTGGACAAATTTTAACCAATTCCGGTACAGGGATAGCTGGACATTCAAAGATGGTTATAGGATACTTTTTAACCGACTACGTTATTAAAAAAAATACGCTTACGAAGTTACCTTCTAGTATGAAATAAATTTTGGGTAAGCTGAAAGGGAGACGATGAGTTCTAATTGTGATTTCTTGCATTGTATTTCACCTGTATCTTTTATGAGGTGTGCAATAAAGAGTATTTTCACCTCACCCGCTCGGAAAACCTCCGTTTATAGGGCGAAATCTGCGTGCAAAAGTCTATTTTATCCGCTAGCGTGCAAAAGTCATTTGAATTTCGAGCACGACGATTTTGATTCTCTGTGGTGTATGTAACTTTTTTTATATTTAAGACTCCCTCAACGCGTGACTGATTTCATCAGTCGATAAATCTTCGAATAACCAATCAACGCACGCTAATAAAGGGCGATCTGGTCAGGCCGGCTACAATCATATGTACGTTTGAATACTTCTTTAAAAAAAAATACACCTACAATATCACGTCCAGTAACCTGGTTTGTGGTTACAGATTTTTAAGTTTTTATTTTTTCTACACTTTATTTTTTGTTGAATATATTTATATATATTAATAGTAAGTATTTCAGTTTCATTTACATATTTTGACTAGTAGATATATTAAACACAACACAAATTTTAATATATATATTTGTTATAAAAGTTGGAGCATAAGAGAGTAATTTCTGAACGCACCCGAGAAAAAAAATAATAATTAAAAAGTTGGAAGTTTTCACAATTCACGTAAACAACGTAAATTTGTTTTGTGGAGAATACATACCTACTGTTGTCTTACTTTATAGAAATATAGAAAACAAGAAAGTTAACCCCAATTTGGAGTACTTATTCAATGCTAAAAGCCTGCATTAAAACGAAAAAGGATTTGTTATAAATATTTGGAGACGATAAGTAAATTACCGAAACTATTGGCGTTTTTAAAGAAGATAAAGCCGAAATAATCTTGTTCGGATCCCATCGTCCAATAACTTCCAAAGCAAGTGTTAAGGAAAATACTTCCGAGTGGCCAACTAATCCTTCCCAGAATGCCATTCTCCCACATTCACATGCAACGAATGTGTCAAGTAGTTTCAAATACAAATATAATAATTATAACAGTGCTTAAGAAAAACTCAACGATAAAAATATACACGACGATAATACAAATTACGGCCATATTACTTTTAATTTTTAATATGTGTGCTTCTCTCGTAGGTATTTATTTGGTTTAGATTTGTGTGTGTTATGTTTTAAATTTGATGTGTTAAATAGAAGGCAAAATTAAATATGATTATTTTTATGTTTTAATTGTTTTTCTTGATTCTTGCATTTTCCTCGCTATAGTGAGGTGAAAAGTTGTGTGTTCCGCATGGCTGCAAAATTATTTAGCTTCTCGTGTCTTGAAAGCCTCGCTACGCTCAGCTTTCAATTTCAACACTCGCGCCAAATAACAACTTTGCAGCCTTGCATAACAAATAACTATTGTATTGTATTGGAGATTGTTCTCTCGGTCGGTCAAAAAAATATTGGGCGTAAACTCCATGTTACTCTTCTCGCGCGAGAAATATTACCTATCTCTTTCTTCGCTGTACAATAAGAGAGTGACGGGGGACAAGAGTCGCAGGTTTGCTAAACGGGCTGGTCTATAGCTTAACTAATCATACGTCATCATCTATGACTAGCACAAATGTAAAATGAGATGTTACGGGGCAGTTGATTATCATCTTCCACGAATATACAAACTGACAGAACAGTAGGGCCTTATCTGTGACTCACAAGCGGAATAACGAAGCCCGCTGGACTTACATGGCGCGTTATATCCACGGGAACACTATTTTTTTTCGAGATAAAAAGCCTATAGTTAGCCTATTTGTTAATCCAGAGTGTCAGCTACCTTCATACAAAAAAATATCGTTGGGGTTTGACGACAGAACAGCCATTCCCAGTTCCCAGCACTAACTAAACTGCAACTGCATTGCAGAGATGTGTTTTATTACTTTTTGCTACACATTATTATTTTAATTACTATTTTTTTTTTTTTTTTTTTTATTTATTAAGGCAACAAACAGTCACAATACAAAACATATAACGGTTAACAATAGTATGCTAAAAGACCTGGAGTGCCATAACTTATGGTTATACAAAACTAAATTTTAGTATGGGAACGGTAGACAACGAAACAGCAACGATGCAAATAACATTAAAATGCAGCTAATTATTTCAAAATGAAACATCATTTTGAAATAATTAGTTATTCTTACAGCTTTGATTTTAATTGACAGACAATTTGGTTTTTAAAGCGTTGACAATTTTTATATGAGAAAAAATCAGCATTACACAAATGTATGTTACAGTAATTGAGACAACGGTTGAAGAAAGAATTAGATTTATATCTGGTACGGGAGTGCGGAACAGCAAACAATTTCCTGTGGCGTGCAGTGCGTTTTGGAATCTTAAATGATAGCTTACCAAGAAGTGAGGGGGAATCAACAAAGTTATTAACTATTTTATAGAGAAACATGATATCAAATTGCGTTCGACGAAGTTCCAGTGGCAACAAGTTGTAGTAAGAAAGACTATTTTTATAGGAATTATGACCCCGACCCATTCGATAGTCAAGGGTTTTTAAAAATTTTTTTTGGACATGCTCAATCCTATCAATATGACATTTGAAAAAGGGGCTCCAAATGATGCATCCAAAATCCAGTATCGATCTGACCAAACTAAAATATAACGTCATATACGTTGTTTCTTGTCGAAAAGGCTTACAAACCCTAAGAATGAATCCAAGCTGCTTGTAAGCCCTTTGAACAATTATGTCAATATGATTATTAAATGTAAGTTTACTGTCTATTAACACACCGAGATCTCGAACTTTATCAACCCTGTGCAAGTTATGGCTGTTTAATTTGTAATTATATAATATTGGGTTCCTTTTTCGTGTAAAGGTGATGACGTTGCATTTATCAGGGTTAAGAAATAGCTGGTTATCATCGCAATACTTTGTTAGATTATTGATATCAGATTGTAGCTCGCAACAGTGATCAATTGTGGAGATAATTTTAAATATTTTTGCATCGTCCGCATACAACAAATGATCACTATTAATAACCACATTACTAATATCATTTATGTAAAGTGTAAACAGCAAAGGCCCAAGGTGCGAACCTTGGGGAACACCTGAAGGGACCTGAAGGAAGTCAGATATAAAACCCTTAATGGATACGGCTTGTGAGCGGTTTGTTATGTAAGACTTAATCCATCGGAACAAGTCGCCATGAATTCCGGCGCTCCAAAGCTTCTCAAGCAGGATCACGTGACTAATTTTATCGAATGCTTTGGAGAAATCGGTGTATACGACGTCTACCTGACAATTATCATTCAGTGCAGTGAGTAAACAATCTGTAAAAGTAACCAAATTTGACTCGACACATCGGCCTTTGAAAAAGCCGTGTTGGCTATGAGACAAATAATTACGGACAGTGAAGGATTTATTTCTTTGTTATAAGCTAAGTTTTTCTTGCAATAAATTATTATTTTATAAAAAAATATCGTAATTCGTTCAACCGTTTAAGCGTGAAGAAATGACAAAAAGACAAAGCACACTCACAAATTTTCGCCTTCATACTGTTAATGTGATAACTAATTTAATTTTACAAGCTTTTATTTAACTTGCATTGTATGTTTAAAGTATGTTTGTTCCGGTGAAATCTTGCAACTCAATTTTGAAGCAGATATCGTCAACCGATTGAGCTGAAATTTTGCATACTTACTGAACTTTGATGACAATACAATAATATGGTACCATGGGGCTGTTCTGATGATGGAGCCGGAAGGTGGCCATATGAACTCTATAATAGAAAAAGTAATCCTACCGAGCTTGGGCTCTTTAGAATCGTCTCAGTGAGCATTTGATGGATATCCAAAGAAAAGTACAGTCGGCTATAAAAGCTTGCCACTAAAATGTCATTTTTGACAGAAACTTATTTTATTTCAATTTAATTCAATTCACAACAACAGACATCAGTAGAATGAGATGTTATGTGGCAGTTAATTATCTACACCTTCCACGAATATACAAACTGACAGAACAGCAGCGCGTTATCTGTGACTCACGAGCGGAATAACGAAGCCCGCGGGCTTACATGGCGCGCTTTATATCCGGGCGAATATCCGAGCGTTAATAATAACTAGCGACTCGCGCCGGCTTCGCACGGGTGCAATTCTGATAAATTATGCATGTGTTATACATTGAAGCCTTCCTCTTGAATCATTCTATCTATTAAAAAAATGGATTAAAATCCGTAGCGTAGTTTTAAAGATCTAAGCATACATGGGGACAGACAGACAGCAGGAAGCTACTTTGTTATATACTATGTAGTGATATTACAAAACGAAACTAGCACCTCTAGCAGAACTGTGACACGCGACTCTCTCGCGCGAGATATACTTCCTATCTCTTTCTGTACAGTACTGGGAGAGAGTGACGGGCGAGGCTATGTGGCGCGACAAGAGACGCGAGCGTAGTTATGCTAGATGAGCTGGTCTATAGTGGGTCTGAATAATAAATAAATATAAATGAATAAATATCAGACAACCTCACACAAATCGATATAGTCCCAAATTAAGCTTAAGAAGGCTTGTGTTATGGGTACCAAATGACGATATACATACTTATATAGATAAATATATACTTAAATACATAGAACAACCATGACCCATGCACAAATATTCGAGTTCATCACACAAATATTTATATATCGAATATATATATATCGAACCTGGATGTTATTTGTATTTATCTATATAAGTATGTTTATCGTCGTCTAGTGCCCATAACCCAAGTCTGCTAGAGCTTACTGTGGGACTAGATCGATTTGTTTGAGGCTGTCCGATATTTATTTATTTATTTATAATAATGATTTTACGTAGTTAAAAAAACTTGATGTAATAAATGAAATAATAATTACTATCAACCGACATCTCCATGTAACCCTACCTTTACCGCGCAAGGGCGGTAAAACGATGACTACGACTCAGTCCATTCGATGCCTCCGTTGAATCTACTCACTTCATTACATACCTAGTGACGAAAGAGTAAATGCTTGTTTATTATTACTCGGACAAACCAACCGTTTTTAAATAGCCTATACAGTTAATAATAATAATATTATCTACTCGTAAATGTGTTAAGTTGAGGAATATTCCTCAAAATGGTGCAAAGAATAGAAGTAAATATTTATTGTGAATAACGGTTTTTGGTGTAAAATCGAGTTGATTGTGTAAAAAGTGGTTTAAAAATAACTAGTTTAAGTGTAATAGGACGATAATTAACGGAAAACAGTGTTAATAGTAAATTCATTTAGTGTAACAAAGAATCACAATGGATGTGAAGTGTCAAAACTTTTTGATCATACTGTGTTGTAAAAACGGCAAAGTGGTCAAATAGAAACACACATGTAAGTATTTAAATACTAAGTTATATACTCAAAGATATCCACATTCTAATGCGGAAATTTAGTCAGGTATTTAAAAAAAAGAAAACTGTTTCTGGACGTATAATAAATAAATATCAGACAACCTCACACAAATCGATCTAGTCCCAAATTAAGCTCAAGAAGGCTTGTGTTATGGGTACTAGGCGACGATATACATACTTATATAGATAATGGGCAGGGCACATCGCTCGTAGAACCGACGGCCGCTGGGGCCATCGAGTTCTTGAGTGGCGACCACGCACCGGACGACGCAGCGTGGCTAGGCCCCCCACAAGGTGGACTGATGGCTGGTGAAGGTCGTTGGAGTCCGCTGGATGCGGGCGACACAGGACCGGTCATGGTGGCGTTTTCTGGGGGAGGCCTATGTCCAGCAATGGACGTTTTTTGGCTGATGATGATGATTGATCTAATTTTCTCAATATTATCATATAACTATGGTATGTTGTATAATTCAACGTCAATATACACCCCTATTGTATTTCGCATAATAATACGTAAATACATACAGGATAAGTGATAATAGTGCTTCTATCCGAGGCCAAACTGTGGTTTAAACAGTATTACCGTGCAATACACCACGATATCGTTTTTCGAAATTGCATAAATACGACTTATCTTACGTTTTCAATGTACAATTAGAAAATTTCGAAAAAAATCTAGATATAATTATTGAACCTCACGAAATTTCACGAGAACCGGTTGAGAAATGGGCCTGTAGGCGAGAACAGCCGGCAATTGAGACAAAAGAACATCCAATTATCCGCACATACGAAAGAATTTGGACCCAAGCTTTACGGAGGCGCTTCGCTCGTACGGTCAATAAAAAACCGGCCAAGTGCGAGTCGGAATCGCGCACCGAGGGTCCCGTACAAACACTTCCCATGTTAACTGTCCGATGTATGGCCGTATACAAATGAATAGACTGGTAGAAAAATCGAAATATCGGCTTCCTTTACCGTCCTAACGGCATTTTGTGAGCCATTTTGGCAACATGACTTTTCCGACGTAAAAAAGCCTGCTGAATTCGATTCTGGATGTTGCCAAGCCGAATTTTGCCCCCCTCCCCCCATTTTCCCCCTTTTTACCTCAAAATATGTCCCTGATCACGGTTTTTACGGTTTTATACAAAAAGTATTACAGCTAGAAAAAAAGTGTGAAAGACAAGACTGATCTCTATAAAATTAGCTATAACATGGTGTATAAACTTTTTTAGTAGGCCTTATGGTTTGTGAGCAATATCTTCCCGAACTTCATAGAATGGTAGAAAATTCTAAATATCGGCTTCCTTTACCGTCCTAACGGCATTTTGTGAGCCATTTTGGCAACATGACTTTTCCGACGTAAAAAAGCCTGCTGAATTCGATTCTGGATGTTGCCAAGCCGAATTTTGCCCCCCTCCCCGCGTATCCCCCCCTTTTGACCTCAAAATATGTCCCTAATCACGATTTTTACGGTTTTATACAAAAAGTATTAAAGCTAGAAAAAAAATGTCAAAGACAAAAATGATCTTTATAAAATTTCCTATAACATGGTGTATAAACTTTTTTAGTAGGCTTTATGGTTTGTGAGCAATATCTTCCCGAACTTCAGATTTTTTTTTTTATTGATAAACATGGTCGAGGCAGTGAAATACACTTATTTTAGGATAATTGGCATCGCACAGGACGCTCTGCTGCTCTTGACGCTGACATCCAGTTGGCGTGCTGCTTATTATATGTCAAGACTTACGAGGCTTTCAGTCATAGGCAGTCGTCAGATTTACACGCAGAACTGTATCCAAGTCGGGCTAAAAGCGACGTAGAAAATAAAAATGCTTTACTTCTGACCATGAAGTCATTCAAAATGCTCACGCCAGATTCTCCAGAAACGGGCCTCGGCAATGCAGTTACCCAGGATCTTGCAGCAGAAAAAAATGGCATGGTCCTTGAATCAATCTTCTTCCGGATCTGGCGAGCTGATAATTACCGTTTCTGTTTCGTTGCAGCCGTAATGTTAATGAGGTGAGCATCCACAAGTGATTCAAGAACTTGCGGATATTCTACTGTTTCGGTGATTAGCCTGAAAACATTAGACTTTTCCCGCCCCTCAGGGATCCATCCGGGATGTAAATAGCCATGGAGACAGCATGTAGCTGATGATTCAAGATCTCTCGCAGACTTAAAGTTCTCCCAGCCTTGTCAACAGCTGTCAAGCGTTGTTGGACGCTACGGTTTTTCTAATTTGTAGTTTTAGCAATGGCAGATTTTAAGCGACCTGCCAAGGTAGGGGTATTTGAAGGTCGGGCCTTTGTTAATTTTGACCTTAGCGCAGTTGCTTACCTGCTATTGGTGAGCCTTTCGGAAGCAAACTTCGTTACTTGGAGTGAGCCAAGCTGCTTGGCAGTGAGAAGTGACACTTTATTTTTTTCTGCTGCAACATCCTGGGTAACTGCATTTCCGAGGCCCGTTTCTGGAGAATCTGGCGTGAGCATTTTGAATGACTTCATGGTCAGAAGTAAAGAATTTTTATTTTCTACGTCGCTTTTAGCCCGACTTGGATACAGTTCTGCATGTAAATCTGACGACTGCCTATGACTGAAAGCCCCGTAAGTCTTGACATATAATAAGCAGCACGCCAACTGGATGTCAGCGTCAAGAGCAGCAGAGCGGCTGGATCCTGTGCGATGCCAATTATCCTAAAATAAGTGTATTTCACTGCCTCGACCATGTTTATCAATTAAAAAAAAAAATCTGAAGTTCGGGAAGATATTGCTCACAAACCATAAAGCCTACTAAAAAAGTTTATACACCATGTTATAGGAAATTTTATAGAGATCATTTTTGTGTTTGACACTTTTTTTCTAGCTTTAATACTTTTTGTATAAAACCGTAAAAATCGTGATTAGGGACATATTTTGAGGTCAAAAGGGGGGGATACGGGGGGAGGGGGGCAAAATTCGGCTTGGCAACATCCAGAACCGAATTCAGCAGGCTTTTTTACATCGGAAAAGTCATGTTGCCAAAATGGATCCCAAAATGCCGTTAGGACGGTAAAGGAAGCCGATATTTAGAATTTTCTACCATTCTATGAAGTTCGGGAAGATATTGCTCACAAACCATAAGGCCTACTAAAAAAGTTTATACACCATGTTATAGCTAATTTTATAGAGATCAGTCTTGTCTTTGACATTTTTTTTTCTAGCTGTAATACTTTTTGTATAAAACCGTAAAAACCGTGATCAGGGACATATTTTGAGGTAAAAAGGGGGGAAATGGGGGGAGGGGGGCAAAATTCGGCTTGGCAACATCCATAATCGAATTCAGCAGGCTTTTTTACGTCGGAAAAGTCATGTTGCCAAAATGGCTCACAAAATGCCGTTAGACTTGAAAATTTTTATTTGAACTACCAGTCTAGAAGTGCAAAGTTAACTTAGTTAACGCAACCGATCACATTTGTTATATGGGAAGCCCCACTTGAATATTCATTGTATTCTGATTTTAGTATTTGTTGATAGCGGCCACGGAAATACTCTCTAGCTGTCACGGTTCATGAGATACAGCCTGGTGATAGACGGACAGACAGACGGATAGCGGTAGTAATATAGGGTCCCATGCTCATGCAAGTATATATAATTATAATTTTATAATGAATAAGTATAGTTTTTATAATAAATAAGTATAATTTTATTTAAATTAAAAGAAACACTGTAAGTTTTTATTACTTAGTATAAGTTTTTAGTAAAGTAGTATTAAGTTTGGTAAACCGGACTACAAAAAATGACAAATTTTTGCTACACCGTGACAGGATCCTTTTACCTAGTTATTAAGTGCTTAGTTGCAATAAATATATTATAATATATTATTATAAAATTAAGGAAATATGCTCGATATGTTTGAAGTCTCTAGTTTCATAATGATGTTTTGAACTCATTAAATTAACAGACGTGTTGCCAATGTCAAAATCACTAACGGCCATTAATTAATTATGTTTTCAATGTCATTATCTATTCAGTTTTGACGACGCGTTTGGTACAATGGTTGTGGAGCAGCCTGCTGAACCGACGGTCCTGGGTTCGAATCCCTGAATCTGTAGGTGGAACTTCGTTCGCGTATGTTTTTTTCTTTATCGTAGTTTGGTTATAAGGTTACTGTTATGTTAAAAGTATCCTATATTATATGTAGATATATGATGAGCGTGAACAAATTATTATTACCTTTTGGTAATTAACTATATCCTGAACCATAAGCAAAATACGTTGGAATCGGGGGAAAACCTAGTATATGATAATTGTACTTTCATATTTATCCTTGTACCTAAAACTGTTATGAAAAATCATTCCAAAATTTTCAACATTGAGTAAACATAACCAGCGTTTTTAGAACTTTGTCGCAATAACTCTATACACGACAACAGTTCAAATGCGTTAAGTTCTTTAGAACGGTATGGTACTAAATGAACTAGTTACTTTTAGTACACATTAATAGCTTAGGTGTTTAAATAGAAACAGTTGCAAAATTCATTATAAATGAAGGCGTATAGGTCCTTTTAATATCGAAATGGAATTAGACTGCAAAATGTGTTAAGTTCAAATGGGTGTTAGTTTATAGTAAATTAATGGTTTATACGATATTTTGGATGTGAGTGAAATAAGTTATTGTTCATAACGCTCAGTGAAAGTGTGGTTGTGTAGTGAATCAGACGTGCAGTGAATATAAAGTGGTTTTAAAATGAGTTAGAAGGTTGAGGCTTATCCGTTCAAAAATGCTTGTTTTAGACATTTTCCTCTATGATCAAACATGTTTCTTAACATATATCATCAATGTTACTAGTTACAACAGGGCTATTGTAATTTATTGGTATATATTTGAAACCTACAGTTTGAAGTTTTCAGTAATAAATTTTGTTTCAAAAACTATACCAAATTACTAAACTTAACATAATTCACGTAGAAAACTGTTTATTTCAACTTATTTTCGACTGCACGCAATAAAAGCATGAAATAGTTATGTTAGTATTTACATATACTTACCTAGGGTCTCCCTCGCGATCCCTAACATCGTTTGTCCTAAAATCACTTGCCCGAACTGTTTTGTCCTAATGGGTATTAGCCCTAACGATCAATTGCCATAACAATCATTTTCCATAACGTAATGTTTGTCCTCACAGAAACAGTCAATAAGAACTTAAACTAAATACTAGGTACCAATAACTATGTACAAAAAAGCTAAAATTAAAATAAACTAAAACAAATTCAGGAAATTGCTGCCTTGCAGCATGGTAAAAATTTATGACGTCATAACTCTCTCTTGCGCTAAAAATCGAGATGGCTCTCCTTTTTAAAATGTTCTTAGGGTAATGTGTTCTTAGTAACTACGTTACATGAGCATAGTTGTTTCACTTTCTCAAGAGGTGGTGGCGCTCTAACCTCGTTAAATATCCTAAACCAGCGTTTCTTAACCTTTTTTGTCCACGGACCCATTAGGAAATCAAGCACACTTTTAAGGACCCCCTTAATAAAAAAGCAGCAATAAATAGCACGGCGTGCGTAGCGATTACGAGACTTTTGGTGGCATTTATTTATGATTGTTAAATAGTCCATAGATAAGGCAGCGGACCCCCATACATATGGTCGCGGACCCCCAGGGGTCCTAAACCATTGTATAAGAAAACATGTAACCGACTTGTGACATTGTACGTCACTGATTATTTATGGTAACAAAATAATTATAAGGAAAAAATGTTTGCCGGCAGTCATACAAAAATAATAATTATGCATTTATGCATTACGATTGTCATGTTTTTTGAGTAAGTTTTATTTTGTCGTAATAATTAATTTAAAACTAACGATTTTATGAGATTCATACAGGTAACAAGGGAATTGCGGAGTATTATGATACACTTGCAACACAAACGGATTGACAGAACCAACCAACCAATCATAAGCGTGATGACGTCACAAGTCCACCTGTCATTCCGGGATTGCATACCTTATTTTCTGATACCATGAATCATGATCCAAACTAAATCATGTCCTTGTGTTCCAATAGTTCGGTGAATAGAGACTAAAGTACTATGGGTGACCTTACAAACGGTCCGGTAGTTTAGAATTTTTGATATGTTGTGTTTAAAATGCAAAATGCACAATTCCCCCCCTCCGCGCCCGCCGCCATATTGAAAAAACCGGCACGTTCTTCATATTTTACGAGCATTATTATTATAATAAAGCTTAAACATATTATAGAGAGTTAAATTTACTGTATTCTCCATTTTATATTTTGTTTCTAGGACAGATAGTTACGGAGATATGCACATTTAATAAAACGTAAAAAATCGCAATATCCAACTCAAAAACAATTTTCTGGATTACGAGTATATCTTCGTTTAGGAGCATTTTAGCTAGAACATAGCTTGGGCAATGTTGTAGAGAATTAAATTTACTATAATTTACATTTCAAATTTTGTTTCTAGGACAGATAATTACGGAGAACGAGAATTACGTTTTTTTAAATGTGCATATCTCTGTAACTATCTGTCCTAGAAACAAAATATAAAATGGAAAATGTAGTAAATTTAACTCTCTATAACATTGTCGAAGCTTTCTTCTAGCTAAAATGTTTCTAAAGGAAGATAATTAGCAAAAATATGAAAAGTGCCGATTTTTTCAATATGGCGGCGGGCGCGGAGGGGGGGAATTGCGCATTTTACATTTTAAACACTGACTAACCATCCTAGACAACATATCAAAAATTCAAAACTACCGGACCGTTTGTAAGGTCAAACTCCTTTATTCACTGAATTGCAATGACAAACTGAGTTTAAAGACTTCATTTTTTTTGTGTGGCTTGTGGACTTTAACGCAAAACAATAGCTTTACATATATTAAACCTCAGAAATAAATAAATAAATCAAAGCTCAGAGAAAAATTGAAATGCGTTACCTGATGGAAGGGACCGGGACCTTCGCCACCCTAACTCCCAAGCAACCCTTCGAATTTTTCCTTTGCTTTGTGTCTCTATCTTTGCATTGTTCATTTGAACGGCTTTACACCTTAGCGACCTTTATGTGAATACGTTAATATTTACATCTTACCGCACCACTTTACAGCAGTGAACGGGCAAGCGAGAGAGGGCGCTTATTTATAAAATGAAACTTGTAGTCTCATTTTTTTATGTGGGTACACACTACAATTTTTATATTGAACCAAAGATACAAAGATCAAAGCTCAAAAAAAAAATACGTGGCTTTAGAGTTGTTAAACTTTCCCAATGAATGTCGCTTTGAACCCGTTCATTGTTCAATATCTTAACTAGATAGTATTAAACAAAGTGGCTTCCTGTATATATGTCCCTATGTATCCTTAGATCTTTAAAACTACGCCACGGATTTTGATGCGTTGTTTTTTAATAGATAGAGTGATTCAAGATGAAGGTTTATATGTATAATACATGCATAGTTTATCAGCTTTGCACCCGTGCGAAGCCGGGGCGGGTCGCTAGAAACTATAGAGTTAAGTAACACTACACTACTGATACCATGATGTAAGCATCAATTATTATTCATTAGTGCAGCAATAGGTGTCCATCACAGGCATCAATTGATTAATTAATCATGACTAGTATCCTAACTAGATTACAATCTGGGCAAGCCCTTTATTGCACGTGTGCGCAAAACCTTGACATTGGGGGCCTCTTATCGTCATTAACTAGAAGCTATATTTGAGATGGTGTCAGGATCTTGTGTATTAGTGACAGACTGTATAATGTAATGTGTTAGTGCGTTGTGAACTCCAGTGCAGTTAAAGTGGCTTTATTTATCCTACGTAATTGTAGAGTAATTTAAAGTGACGTGTGTAACGACGATGAAGGATGCCGGAAACAGGTATTGTCTAGTAAATAGTGTTGCTGTTATTGTGTGTTTGTATAGCCCTGCAAGGGGTTTTACATCCCGCGACATATTAAATTTCGCAACATCAATTTTTTGGTAACTGACTGACTGTCCATTATATAAAAAGGTACGCCATACTGATGTTTCTGTTAGTCATATGGTTAACCGGTAGAGAATGCCTTAATAAGTCTGCTATATCATAGAGTAATATGTACTTTTACTTGTGAATTTTGTGTAATAATGTTTGTAATGTAAACAAAGAGGGAACAGAATTAAATATTCTGCATATTTCAAGTAATTGCGCCCGCGCCCATACAAAACTGATTTGCATTAAAAAACTAGAATATTATAATAGTATATAAATAAATAAAATATTATGAAACAATCATACACAAATCGTCCTAGTCCCAAACTAAGCAAAGCTTGTACTATGGGCACTAGACGACGATATACATAATATATAAATACATATGTATAGAGAACATCCATGACCTAAGAACAAATATTCGAGTTCATCACACAAATATTTGCCCCGGCCGGGATTCGAACCCGGGACCGCCGGCTCAGTATGCAGGTGTCTGCAAACTGCGCCAACCGCGTCGTCCAAATATATATAAATAGATATCGTCGTCTCGTTCATCATAGTCCAAACATTGCTTAGTTTGGGACTAGGTCGATTTGTGTAAGATTTTACCTTAATAATAATATTCATTTGATGCTCACTATAAACCTAAGTAAATCTATAGAGTTAACCCTTAAATGCATGAATTAAAAAAACACAATATTATAAAATATTATGTTATTTCAAATAAATGTTTCTAGTTTTCAACCAGTAATTCATTTTTGTTTATGTGAGCTGCATCTTACACCATGCATGGTTAAGTAACACTACTGATACCATGATGTAAGCATCAATTATTATTCATTGCAGCAATAGGTGTCCATCACAGGCATCAATTGATTAATTAATCATGACTAGTATCCTAACTAGATTACAATCTGGGCAAGCCCTTTATTGCACGTGTGCGCAAAACCTTGCCATTGGGGGCCTCTTATCGTCATTAACTAGAAGCTATATTTGAGATGGTGTCAGGATTGACTTTTTACCGGCGGGGAACTATAAAAACACTTACAATACCAGGGTCTCGGCTCTCAGTACCACTTTACCGCATTTGGTGTCGAGACCCTGGGCCCGTGGGGTCCACGCGCTAGAGTTATTTTTAAGGGGCTTTCTAAACGGCTCGTCGACTCCACTGGTGACCAAAGGGCTGGCAGCTTCCTCGCTCAGCGTCTTAGTATAGCAATACAGCGAGGCAATGCTGCCTGCGTCTTTGGTACAATGCCACGGGGCCCATTTTTAGACATAGTTTAGTTTTAGATTTAGTTTAATTACTGGTACAATATATATAAAACTAAACTATGTCTAAAAATAGGGTGGGGCTATACAGGGTGGAACATTTCTAAAGACTGGGCTGACAGGATACTGTCATCTGAGTAATCTACAATCGAACCATTATAATTGTAAAGCTGGAATTAAAAGCCAAAAAAGTCATCAAAATGAAATATTTTAATATCAGTGACAACCCTACTAATTCAAAGGTTTTATTTACATTTTAATTGACACCTGTCTTTAACTTTAAGCGATGTCCAAAAGATGCTAGGTTTGATATATGTGCAGATTCTTACACTAATATTTAACAAACTGTATATCAAAAATGGATGGAAATATTTACATAGTTCATTGGTGAAAAATGAAGTACTCAGTCTGAACAATTCCCTGTTTGCTTAAAAGCCCTGCCGACAGTGGCGTACAAACGGTTAAAAATGGTTCCTCCCTTTAGAAAGCTAAATGTGTCAGAAACACAAAAAGGTTTAAATTGAGTCTGCTTTATTGAAGTCGGTCAAAAAACTTCTAGAGTACATCAAACTATATCACGTACCAAATAAACACAGCTTAAGCAATCGCGATCGGGTGACGTCACCTCTTTGTTTAAATTACGTCATGCGTTATCTGTACTAAGTTTTGAAACAGTTATCGTTACCGTGCCTTTGTGAGATAAGGGCGAAGAGTAATAATAATAACTACGAGTTAAGTTTGGTAGGCGTTGTCTTTGAAACTGTGTGTTCGACATTTAGGATATAATAAATTTATGATACATGCAATGTCCCGTTTTTAGGGTTCCGTACCCAAAGGGTAAAATCGGGACTCTATTATTGAGACTTCGCTGTCCGTCCGTCCGTCTGTCACCAGAACGGTGATAGTTAGACAGTTGAAATTTTCACAGATGATGTATTTCTATTGCCGCTATAACAACAAATACTAAAAATAAAATAAAATAAATATTTAAGGGGGGCTCTCATACAACAAACTTGTTTTAGATTATGGTACGGAACCCTTTATGCGCGAGTCGGACTCGCACTTGCCCAATTTTTCCTTATGCTTTCCTTGTGTCGACCTTTGCATTATTTATTTGAAAGGCTTTACAACTTATCGACCTCTATGTGAATGTGGTCTTTTCCACCAGGTTACGCATTCAATTTTTTCTTTGAGCTTTGATCTTTGTATTGGTTTAAGGTATATTAAAGTTTTTTCTAAATATGGTCGGGAATGTTGGCTTTATTGATAAAAAATCAGGATTCGAAGTGCATGGTTTATGGTCAGTCAAAAAAACCTTGCTTGCTCGGTTTGCTCGACAATAACGTTGTTAAAACTTTTTTTAAAGTTTATACGGCCATATAAAAAATGAATAGGTTCATGTTGCCTCAAAAAGCTCGAAAAAAAATAGACTACGAATACAAAAAATAGAAATAAAAGGCGGCAATGCAAGAATTCAGTTTTGTCATAATAGTGGCTAATGAAACTTATGAACAGCATAACATTTTTAAAATTTTCGCAACAATATAAATACATATTTTGTTTACTCTAGCAGACGATACTGCTTAAAAAATACGGAAATTTTTACTCTGTGCCCTTTAATTTTGACTTCATTTTATTTTTATTATTTTTTCTACTCCTGTACTTTTTTCTGTCATTTATATAGTTACTAACTCTAATATAAAGACATAAATTATGAAAGTCTGTAAAAGTCTATACTCTACTGCCCAAAAACACACTGCTAACCGATGTTATAATGTCGCCAAAAAAGCATCACTTAGTACCACAGATTACAAGATGAACAGGTGCATTCACACAATTTGCAAATTAAAAAAAAACTTATTGTACTAAGGCATTGCTGCCAACTTAAAAAAAAAGTTTTATCTTCAGTGCATGGATGTTTAGTATAGTGGACGTATACCTTTATGTATAAGTTAATATTTTTTTGACAGATGGATGTCAATAAAAAAAAAGTTTATCAGAGACAATTTCTCTTTTTAATTTTGTTGATTCCGAGCGGGAACATGTAATTATTTTCTTTGTTGTTTATTTGCATTTTATTTATGAAATGTCGAGTCGTAGAAAAAGTATTGTATGCAACGTTGTATAAGTAGGTCAAAAAACGCTCGTGGCATCTTTCTTACGATGTTCGCTACGCTCACATCGTAACCCATGCCACTCGCGTTTTTTGCCCCCTCTTATACAACGGTTGCATAAAATACTATTTCTAGTTTGGTACGAGCTTGGGAACGTGTTTTTCTCTGCGCTTTTTGCGTTCAGCGGTACGAAAGATTTCCTCGTTGCAAAGTAATAGTAGTACTACATATTTAGTTAGGATCCCGTTTTTTGAGGTACGGAACCCTGAAAAATAATTTTTAGGGTTTGGTACCTCAAAAAGAAAAAACTGAACCCTTATAGGATCCCTCCTTGCGCGTATCCGATTCGCAATTTGCCGGTTTTTAGTATGAATTACGATTTAAGCGTGTTTTTTTAAAGTTTCACCGGCACCGTTGAACCATTAAATGGTTCAATACTTAAAAAGTCGTCAGTTTGGAAGAAAACTTCCGGAGCTATCTTATGTGCCCAATTTATGTATGTCACTACGTAAAAAAGCGGCATTTTTAAAAGGAGAAATGATGTATTCCGAGATAAATTTCGCTAATTGCCGCGACTTATCGACCTCAGTGTTTCACCCAATAAATCTGTCATGCTACGGTAAAAGGACGTATCTTACTATGACATCCGTATAAAGATACGACCTTTTACCGTAACACGGCATAAATATTCAGAGCGGCAATTTCCAGGCGGCCGGCGGTCTGCTAAACTATAGATATTAGGGATGTGGCTATGATATCGATAAATACTAAAAATAGATAATATTTACAAGGATACAATAAAAATAAAAATTATTTTCAATTAATCAATCAATACATAACGTATATCTATATCTAGACGCGATCCTGTTTTGAGTTTCTTTCGGCGTTTCTTCTCAACAATCTCTAGTGAATAGTTACTAGACTCAGACATGCCATAAAAGAGCCCTTGCGGTCTACAATACAAGTATTCTCTTCCTTTTATTCCACATATTACAAAAAACAGTAACAATACAACTCCAGAAATTACAATTACAGGTAAACAACAGGCGGTCTTATTGCTAAAGAGCGATATCTCTCGTCCAGGAAATGTTTGAGTAGTGAAGAACTTGTTTTTTTTTTAACAGAATTAAGTTAATTATTTCATTGTTTGGAAAGTTTATAGTTGCCGTACTTACAACGTAAAAAATATTTTCTCTTTGGAAAGTTACTATAAAGCTAATTTTTTTAAAAATCTAAATTACTAATGAACGTATATTTTGTAACAAACGCCGCGTTAGTGGGTGGATCAACTTTTTCTTGTTGCTATTCTGTCCCGTCACCCAGGAGACAATGGTGATTAAACTTCTTAGAAAAGTGTTGATAATTTATAATATTGGTATTTTCAAGAGATATTCTAAATAAGAATGGGCTTATAAATGCTGCAATTACAACATTTTGTTGAATATTGCCGCCGAAAATCGTAGTTTTAAAGCGTAACCCAGGGGACATCACCATGGCAACAAGCAACAGAAAAAAGTTGATTGACCCTAGTACGTTTATATTATTGTTTTTAAATAGAATATTATCTAGAATAGATCCTAGCTAAGCAATTACATAAGTTAATTTCGCTTCCTATATCGATAATCTTAGAACTGCAACACTAGGTTTGTGGTGATGCTATATCGATATCATATTACCGTTAAAGTAGCAGTCACCTGCGAAGCACGTGTGCGTATCACGTTTTTACACTGGTGGAAACCGACTGTCATTGTTATTGTATAAGATTTAGAGATGGGATATCAAAAAATATTTAAGTCCTTTATCGATGGAATTTTTAACTGTCGATAGAAATGTAGCTAACCTAAAATTTGTATTTTTTTCAATGATTCAATTTAAATTAACAACACTTTCGAAAAGGGCCTATTTTGAACTATTTTGTGTATTTCAAAAATTTTATCTAAATATCAACGATGATACAATGCGTTGTATTTGTAGACAACTGTGCTAAGGACTGATGTATTTTGACACGAACTTAAACTACTTCAAGTGGCAAGGATATGCATATTTCCATGACCCACACGTTATAATAAATAGAACATAAACAAATTAACCTTGATTTCATTAGTGAGGAAATGAAATGAGCTCGATAGAGAATTGTAATGCACTGAAAAAAGTGCAAAAACAGCAATATTAAAACGCATTATTTTCTTCGGTTTCCGCGACTGTCACTGATTTAAATAAAACGATTTAAAGAGATTATATCGCGTGTATTAATTATTTGAGCATCCCTGATGTTATGGTAACTTTCTAGTTACAGTTGTAAAAGGTTGACTATAAAAAACACATTTTTCTCTAATTAAAATTAGAACGTGTCGTAGAGAAGAAAATGAAATGGTCAATGAAATTAATCATTGCTTTGTATTCAAGTCCGTGTTGCTGAGATTAAAGTCTGACTTTCTTTTTTATTCTGGTATGCAATCAGTTTCCTTATCGTTGATATCAATTCCTGATTTCCCTATGGACATTTAGACCCGTCGATTCGCACACTGGTGAAATTAGCTAGATTATGAACATTTGTGACACATATTGGGACCCGAACTCAAGTGGATAGCTGTCGATACTGTCGTTTAAACCTTGTTACTTGTGTGTCATTTACATACAGTTTATTTCTGCACTTTATATTATTAGGCTTCGTAAGTCCCAGAATTAAATTTACCCTGTCCCAGAATTAGACATATCACTACACCATTATTGTTATCTCATTCTTGTGTATATGGAAAGAAAGGAACGGAAATCCTCCAAACTAAGACGTATCATCTGACCATAGAAAGCTGGATTTATTAGCAAGCAATTTTTTAATCTGGCATTTACAGACATTGAAAATAAAGAAAACAATGTTACATCATTATATTTCACATCTTTTCTTTTGAGCACCTTTTATTAAAACCAAATTTCTTAAGTGACATTAACACTACCTACACAATACAATCCCACTATATGAGTCACTCAAATTTATTGACATGCAACATACGCATTTGCTATTATAATTTTCCAATTCTTTCGATTTTTTTCAACTTTATCGATATTTTCCCTTCGATACAAATTGGCCATCACTAAATCTTTTGTATATTAAAGTCATTATCGCCATATAACGACCTAGCGATTGTTTATATGTTATGGACGGTGTAATATGTTAAGTGATAAGCAATAATTAGTCATTTCGAAACAAAGACCTTTGTTTATCATTATACAAACAAACCGGTATTCAAAATTCCGCTCGAATTTGAATCATGGGTTTGTGTGTAAACATTATTGAATATAAATAAGAAAATTGGGCAAGTGCGAGTCCGACTCGCGCATGAAGGGTTCCGTACCATAATCTATAACAAGTTTGTTGTGTGGGAGCCCCCCTTAAATATTTATTTCATTTTATTTTTAGTATTTGTTGTTATAGCGGCAATAGAAATACATCATCTGTGAAAATTTCAACTGTCTAGCTATCACCGTTCTTGAGATACGGCCTGGTGACAGACGGACGGGCGGACAGCGAAGTCTCAATAATAGGATCCCGTTTTTACCCTTTGGGTACGGAACCCTAAAAAATATATAATCGCAGATTTAGGATTAAGAATACGCAGATGATACAATACAACAATTCTTTATTGCACACCAACAAGAAAAATGTTACCATAATTTTAAAATGATAGACGATAGGCGGTCTTATCGCTAAAGATAGGTCTATTCCAGACAACCTTTGGGTACGGGAATGAGCAAAAATAAACTATACAAGAGTAGGTGGTGAGATCAAAAGTTCAGCAACATAAATAACCCAGAAGTCATACTCATACTTAAATACATATTAATTTACAACTATAAATTTGCAAAATTAAAACGGCCAAAATTGCGAATTAGTATTATAAGCAACGCCGCGTGGCGCAGCGTGTAATTTTTAATGTAGAGATAAACTAATTTTAAAATGAACGCGACTCCTATATATATGTTTACGTAATTTTAAATAATATCTGATATTGCTATCTAGATTTAAAGGTAATATAAATTATTTTTAAAACACGTCTAAATACATATAATGTGGTATTCATACAAGGTAAAATGTCCTCCATGTTTTAGATAAGATAGGAGATTTCTTTAAAATAAATAGTACACTAAATTAAAATACTTAAACGGGTTTACTCACGTCGTAGAAGTCGAATAACGCTCGACATGTTTCGAATCGGTACGCGATTCATCATCAGGAGAGACGATCTTTCGCGGCGGCGGCCAACCGAACACTGTTGTCCGAGTGTTCGTTTAAGTATGTATTTTAATGTCTGAGACTCACGATAGTTTTCTATGTAAAATAGTACACTTAATTAATCTCTTAATCTTGTCAACACCACATTTTATTTAAAATAACAACAAACACATCGGACTAATTCATGTTTCGAATAATTTTTTCTCTATTTGTATTATTATCTAATAATACATGCGTGTTTACTTATTGCATAGCGCCATTTTTGACCATCACAGTTTTACGACTGTGTTATCATCGGTAAGAAATGTAACATGCACTCATCTGATTTAGAACGAAGAGCTCGGACAGAGTACACGTGAACTATTACGCGAGCATATTAATAGTTCATAACACGTGGTGTTAATAATAATAGTGTGAAAAAAAATGCGATAAAAATTATCGAAAACCAGTTAATTTCGTTATATGTGAGGACTAATACGTGTTATTATTAGTGATACGGGATGAGCAATTATTATTAAATTAATAAGTGCGTGTGGTGTTAATAATAATAAATTATAGTGAGAAAAAGACGTCCAATGCGTTACAATGCATAAAAAAATAATTAACCGATAGTGAAGTGTGATAAAATTATCGTGAATTGATTAATAAATAATAAACATTGACAAACCATATTAAAAATCTGTTATTAAAGTGCGTACAAATACCTTTGAGTGCGTATTAGTTTAAAGCGATAAGAATAATTACACAACACAATATTATCAGTGTTCTTTTGTTTAGATTTTTTATAATAACGTTCGTTCTGTGATTAGTTTGCCGTTTTAGCTGCGTGTTGGCTTGGTTAAAAGTTTCATTAACACCAATTAAATTGTGCGGTGTTGCATGACATCATTCAAAATGGAATCGCAAGGTGAATCATTGATCGTTAAGTAACTGTTGTATGAATATTTGAGTTCAAATGAACTGGTAAAAAAAGGAATGATCCGTTTGTGTTCTGTCATCTTCTAAAATACTTTGTTGTTTTATGTAATGGGGTGAATCAGTTTTTTTGTGTTGTTTAATCTGTCCCCGTTGTCCAAGTGACATCTCCATACTGTTTCATAGAAAAATGCTTAGGTTGTCCGAGGGACAAATTTTGCGTAACCATAGCAACAAGGTGCACTTTAAAGTTGATTCACCCAATGTCAATTATTTTTTAATGTGGGCATATAGGTACCACAATTTTTATATTAAACCAATGATACAAATCGAACCCGGATTGGGATTACCGGTCTAGCGTGTTAACCTCTCCACCACCCTAACGCTAGATAACTTTT
Organism: Apotomis capreana; assembly: GCA_947623375.1. Classification (NCBI taxonomy): domain Eukaryota; kingdom Metazoa; phylum Arthropoda; class Insecta; order Lepidoptera; family Tortricidae; genus Apotomis; species Apotomis capreana. The sequence continues at coordinate 2,897,685 of OX392525.1, forward strand.
TGAGTTTTTCCTTATGCCTTGTGTGTCGATCTTAGCATTGTTTATTTGAAAGGGTTTACACCTTAGCGACCTCTATGTGAATACGTCAATAGTCACATTTTATTCATTTATTCAACATTACAAATACAAGCCATGTTTATTACAGAGGACGTTAATTGTAGGTAGTTGATACGTGACTAGAGCATTTAATGTTAGTAAGTAAGTTATAAGCACTTGCCTTATTCTATAGAATATCCATTTATGTATTTATGGGGATTAAAAAATTATTAGAAAATTCAGTACCTATATGCCAAATGAATGCTATATAAATTAAACTATTACAATTATCAAAATGATGTCGTTTAAATTACAATAAATTCAATAAATTAAATTAAGTAACTACTTATCATTTACTATTATTATTCAGTATTTTACCACGGCTTTACAGCAGTGAACGAGTAAGCGAGAGAGGGCGCTGTTATTTTTATTGTAATTTTCTCTATTTTGATCTTTGTATCAATGCTTTAATATACTTTGTTGTAGTAATGGAAATATAGATGGCCGATGCTAGACTTGCTTAAAAAGAACAAATTAGCCTGTCTAGCACACATACGCTTCTAGACTCTTGTCGCGCGTCATAGCCTCCGTCACTCTCTCACAGCGCAGGGAAGAAAGAGATAGGTAATATTTCTCGCGCGAGCAAGACTCGCGTGTCACAGTTGTGCTACAGGTAGGGTTGCCAGATGGTCGGGATTCGGCGGGATTTACCCGAATTTTTTGTATGTCTTCCCACCTCCCGACAAAGTAAAAAATTAAATGTTTACAATGAAGCGAAAGATTTAAAAATGTAATGGTTCATACAGGATTCGAACCTGCGTTTCCAACGGCTTTCCGGGCCAACACGGGCGTCCTACCAACTGGACCACCGGACCAGATGTCTAAGCCATTGAATTTTTCAACCAGGTGCTTCAACATGCCTTAGGGTGGCATCGTAGCGCCATCTACCGTAAAGATTTAGACTTTATCGTCTATTTGGTTTACGTTAGCAGCCGTTACTGCTTTAATAAAAATAAGTAAAGAATTCCCCGAAAAACAACTTAATATTATAAGACAATAATTTTAAAAAGAAATACCAGTGCTAATTTTCCCATAAGTACTATAAATAAATTACCCTGTCACATTTTTGTAGATTATAGATAAAAGTATAATAATTAGAAAATCATTTTCTTTTAGTTATTTATTTATGTTGACATTTCTATCGGCAGCAAACGACGTTGCTTTTAATATATTAACTTTTTCATTTGATGTGTTATTGACAAAGCGTGTTGCGGATTATTATATTGTATCACTTGGACGAAGCTTGTTGCTGATAAACATTTATGTGTGATTTTGATGATGGTTGCTACGGATGCTCATTTTGTATTTTATGACGAAACCTGCGCTGTGGATATAATATTTGGATGCATGCATGAAAGCTTATTAAATAAAGACAGGTGTCAAATAAAACGTAAAAAAAAACTTTAATGTGATTCAATTTTTGTTTCTCCCGACCAGTTACAAAATGCTGAAAAAAATGTTGTTTCTCCCGATAAGTCATTCGATCTGGCAACCCTAGCTAGAGGTGCTCAGGCTTTACCAAGAATATGTTTGATGGCTTGTTCTTTCGGCGATCTAGTTACCCGAGCAAATGCGGGAAAAAATACATTTCTAGAGTCTAGACAAATAACATATAGGTGCCAAACAATAGATAACAAAATGTCTGTTATTATTATGTAAACAAAAACTCTGATAGGCAAACAATAAAGGCATTCGATGACAGCTCAAATTAGCTACTTTTTAGGGTTCCGTACCCAAAGGGTAAAAACGGGACCCTATTACTGAAACTTCGCAGTCCGTCCGTCTGTCACCAGGCTGTATCTCAAGAACGGTGATAGCTAGACAGTTGAAATGTTCACAGAGAATGTATTTCTATTGCCGCTATAACAACAAATACTAAAAATTAAATAAAATAAATATTTAGGGGGGGGGGGGGGGGGGCTGCCATACAACAAACTTGTTATAGATTATGGTACGGAACCCTTCATGCGCGAGTCGGACTCGCACTTGCCCAATGTTTATGAAATGTCAAAAACGATTTGTTAGTATGAAGTTTTTATGAAAATACTGGCTTGTGACGTCATAAGATCAACACGTCTTTTAACTTTTGTCCAATTAATAGTAAATTGTCCAAAAGTTAGTGTAGTTTATTTGGGTCCGTATTTTTAATGTATTTGTATTTTGAAATAATTAGCATCTAAATGCTTTTTAATGTTATTTGCATCGTTGCTGTCTGCTCTTTGCTCGTTGCTGTTTGCTCGCTGTCTTCCGTTCCCATACTATAATTTAGTTTTGTATTACCTTAAGTTATGGCACTCCAGGTCTTTTAGCATACTATTGTTAGCCGTAATATGCTTTGTATTGTGACTATTTGTTGCGTTAATAAAAAAAAAATGAGTGGTTCCAATTACACAATTAATTTTCACTATAGGCAAATACCGTGTTTCTCTGTCGATAGTTTTGCATCATTTGCATCAACCATATTTAACACTGGTTAATTGTAACCGGCCAAGTCGAGTCAGACTCGCGCACGAAGGGGTTCCATGAAATAAGAACAATATATTTTTTTTTTATTATTTTGTTGTTATAGTGCCCATAGTAATACATACTTACTATGAATATCTTGATAGTCATTCAACCGTTTGATCAAAAAACATAGAAAACCCTAAAAAAAACAGTGTTTTTTGTATCGACCTTTTAACCCCTCGTATGCTTAGACGCGGATCCGTGCGGAACATTTGAACCTTATGTTAAATGTCAGTTAATTTCAATTTGATTAGCAAATTTTTGACGCCGCATACGAGGGGTTAATCTTTATTTCTATGACATTATGCGAAAATGTCAAGTCTACCTATTACGGTTGAAAAAATACAGCCCTGTGACAGACGAACAGACGGACAGACAGCGAAGAATTAGTCATAGGGTCCCGTTAGTGCCCGTTAAGTACGGAACCCCTAAAATTGGCACTCCCAGCTGCCACCCCATAGCAAACAATAAATTATCGGCGCTAAGACCGTTTGAAACTGCTGACCCTAATAAGGGTAGAGAGAATCGGACCGTGACGTGACCAATTGTTGTGCTTAATTGACACTGTGTCAATGAAACCAGTGGAGCGGAGCGAAGCGGGGCTGAAATAAGAGGAGAGGAGAGGAGCGTGAATTGTCCAATAACTGTGCTTGCAATCGCCTGGAAACGAAGCCGAGTGAACCTTCAGACTAACAGGTCTAGCTTAGCGCCAAAGAAAATAATAAATAAATATCGGACAACGTCACACAAATCGATCTAGTCCCACAGTAAGCTCTAGTAGGCTTGTGGTATAGATACTAGACGACGATAAACATACTTCTATAGATATATACTTAAATACAAATAACATCCATGACCCAGGCACAAATGTTCGAGTTCACCACACAAATATTTGCCCTTGCCGGGATTCGAACCCAGGACCGCCGGCTCAGGAGGAGGCAGCTGCTGCGCCGTTGCGCCAACCGCGTCGTTAATATTTACATTAAAGCGTCAAATAATGATTCGGGCGGGGTTCGAAGCCGTGTTTCCAATGGCGCCTTACCTACAGTGCGACACAAAAGAGTAGAAAATAAATGAGGGCGCCACTTCCTTCGCAACTGCCACATTTTTGACGTAAAGTGCTTGAATATGGTAACAATTTTGTATGAAAAATTTTAGTTCCTTTATCATCCGTTTTCTACTCTTTTGTGTCGCACTGTATAACACCACCGAACCGACGCGCCATTAAAATTTACAACCAGTAGTTTCAAATCTAATATTTCTTAAGTTTTAAACTTTAAACCAATCTATTGACACAAAGTTTTTTGTATAACAATGTTTGTAAACGATTTATCTTATTGTTACAGTTGAATCGTCTGATGAACGAAATCTACGAGACGGTCTCCGCGTGCAACATGGATGAGAACAAGCCCGGCAGCTTCCCTACAGAGCTCTCTGATAGTACTAGCGAAGGTAAGATAGTTATCGATATCTTCAATACCATTTTCATTGTCATTATTGACACCAGCATCATTGTTTTTGCTATCAACATCTTTAACATCATCGTTATCATTGCCATTAAGATCGGCATTGTCTATATCAATATTATCTAATTTCTGAGCTGTCTGATTCCACTTAAGAGGCAGTGTCGCTACAGAGCTCTCCAATAGTACTATCGAAGGTAAGATAGTTGTTGACATCATTTATACCATTTTCATTGTCATGATTGACACCAGCGTCATCATTATTGCTATCATCATCAACATCATCATTATCATCGACAACATTGTCTACATCATTATTATCCTCTTCGTCATTATCAAATTTAACTCTAGTACTAGTAGTAGACAAATTGCCGGCCCGACAGGTGGGAGTACGCTCTTTTCTTGAATGTTTGAAGGTCGTATCGGTCCGGAAATACCGCAAGCGACAATTAATTCCACAATGCAGTCGTGCGAGGCGACTTCTAGAAAAACGTACAGTTGTGGATTGCCAACTATCTTAGTGGTGAGGATGAAAGAGTTGTCGCCTAGAACGATGGCGGAAAGATGCGACAGGGATCAATCCCAACAATTCCTCGGAACTATCCCAATTTTGCCGATAAACCAGTAGTAAAATTGTCGGCTACTTTTGACGCTAACCGTACCTTTGCTCTTTGCAGATTCAGTGAAACTGACGCGTTGTCTCACCGAGAAGAGAAAAAACTACGTTCGACGTGTCTCCTCGCGCGTCGCCTACACCGATCCCAAGAATAGGACCCGCTTCAGGCACCAGACCTCAGATTGTTCGTACAAGTCTGACACGAGCGAGGCCAAGCGGTATTCTACGTTCAGATCCTGGAAGAGTTTCAGGTGAGTTCCAGACAGATCAGTTAACCGGTCAGTGCTTCAGTGAAACTGAACAAAATCAAAAAGTTGCACAATAAACTTTTTGATTTTGGTCAGGCCACAAGGGCACTTTTACAAGTCAGAATCTGAATTTCACAAAATTAGACCGCTGTTGAGAATAAAACCGAAAGAAACTCAACAGTTAGTCAGCTCAAGAACTGGAGGGGTATCACAAGTCAGAAAAAACAAAGGCCAAGCGATACTCCATCTTCGGCTTGTGGAAGAGATGAGCTACAGACACTAGAGGTACTGAGATTCGGCTTTGGGTGAAATCTGAGTGGCTCTTTATCTGGACCGAGTACGAGCGATCGAGACGGGTATAAAACTCTACTCTTCTGTCAGCTCACGCACTGTATTGTATATAGTTACGTCAGTCGTTCGCTATGGGGACTATTCGCTAATTGTTTTTATGCAAATCAATACACACACATCCATTTTTTTTTAACCCATGGTAGCTTGCCGGTCCGACGGACCCTTTGCACACACACACATCCACTACTCTTATTATCCTTATTAACAGGTCATCACAAGTGAACGTCAATGACATGGACTCAGACACCCACGACATTGGCCACGAGAAGACAGGCTGCGGTGGGGTGGGAGAGAGTGGGGGGCTGTTCGATGCCTGTCTACTCGTCGGGTACAACTGCATGGCGGGGGAGGCCTATGTCAAGGCCGTGTTCCCGAAACAGGTCAGTTGGGAGCGGGGATCCTTACCTTACCTTTTGAACACCGGGTTTGCCGCTATACAGTCATACCTGGCTAGCGTGTGGTCTGGTGGTTTTCCGTCTACGAGCTAGGCGATCAAAGGGTTAAAATAAATTTGTACCAAAAAACACAATATAGAATAGGGTGTTGCTTATTTTCTAACCCCGTACTCTCACCCCCTCATTCTGTTCTAAGACACGAAAAAACGTCACTGATTTTTAATTTTTTTTTAAGTTCAGTATTAGGGGTCGCTACCGGCAAGTAAAGAATCTGATAAAAGAAATGAAAAAAAAAAAGTTTTTTCTTTGCATCATAATAGTTACAAAAAGTATTTAAATTATTAGGTTATCCAAATGTGAACCGTCTTTTATTAAAGTTTATCTCGGATTTTTAATGGGCAGTAGGGACCCCTAAAACTGAATTTAAAAAATCATAGAC